>OZ024724.1:58592693-59792693 GCA_964016875.1 Fallopia convolvulus | reverse complement strand
ATTGAAATGATAAATGATCAACACAAATAGCTTCGAACAAAGCATACACATTATCATGATTATAACTAAACAAGTGCATCAATACATTGCCTTTGGTTTAGTGCTTTTTGAAAATCTCAAATTCCAACTCCTTTGCTCTTTGGTTGGCCGTAGATGCCCCTTCATCGTCATCATCATCCTCGTCAATCGTCATTGTCCTCCTCATCGCCTTCCTCATTGCCTTGTGGACCTTGGTTATGAATAAAAGTGAAAGGAGAAATTTGTGACAGAATAGACATAGGAGGATAAGGTGGTTGTAGTTGATAAGGATTAGGATTCATTTGACTTTCTTGTGAACCACCACCACCACCATATAATTGCTCGCCAACAAATCAAATCCTTGAACTTGGTTTTCCATGTTTCAAAAAGATTAGAAAGGAGAGCAGTAGGAAATTAAGTAAGAAATTTAAGAAGAGATTTATAACTTGAAAGCTTATAGAATTATCACGAGGCACATGTTGAATCCGGACTGCCTCAAAGGACTGCAAAAGTACAACTGTGTCAACAATTAGTATCTCGATTGGTGATGGACAAAATCTATGTCCTTTTAATACATTTATCACTATTAGACTATCGCCTTCCAACTCAATTTTATTAAACTTTCAATCGTTTCATTTTAGTAATATCAAATGCTCAACTAACTTTATTTGATATTTAAACTGATAAATTTCATTTCAACTACTCATTTAGTTTCCAGCTTCATCTCTATAGACCTTATAAAGTTTAAAAATCATTCCAAATTTTTATTTCTTGGTTTCGAATACTTTACATTTCGAGTCTAAGATGCTTTTGCTTTCACTGAATGAATTAGGATGGAATTTTTGAATGGTATGACAATCTAATAGAAATTATTGACATCAAAAGAGGTGCAAGAACACTATCATGAAAAACAGGAAGAAGAGAAAAAAGCAGTGGGAAACACATCCCAAAGTCTCCTCAAGTCACCCTCTCCATCAAACTCTTATTATCTCCAGGCTAACATACAAACATTGCAAAGCAGTTGACCAATCAAAATCCCAAAAGTAGTATAAATCGAATAGCAAAAATCAACTAACCCACATTACAAAATTCAATTATTAATACCAAGTGGGCTCAAAGCCCAATCGCAGTTCCCCAATTCACGCCCACCACTGGTCCCCAGGCCCAGTGGGCCCATTTGTTTCGCCATGTTGGTCAAAACAAAACATTATACAATTTCTCCCGCCTTCTGCCATGCATTACATCAATGATCATCAATCACATAAAACTACAAAACAAAAGACATCTTGTCATTTACAATTCTTACACACGTACTATACTCCTGCACATTAAAACATACAAAACAAGAATGCACATACACACCTCTTAAAAACATACCTCTAACTTCAAAATCTCATCCATCCATCTCAAAAACATTACATTTTACGCGTCAAAAAATGTTTAAATCAATAACCTCGGATTATTCGATTTCTAGATAACCTAAACCGAAAAAGGTAATTATAAAACTTATAACCAATCACCTTAATCAATTAGGGTTAAGGTTTCAACCCATAGGTATCTAGGAGATAAATGATTGAAACTTGACCTACACGATAAACTCAAAAGCTTCCAAAGCTCAATTGATCCTAAGGACCCACGCCTAACATCTTGCTGGCCATATCACACCTAACCTCAGCTAATCCAACCCTAGAGTTCACCAAATCAAATTCCATCCACATATTCTGTTGGTGATGGTGCCCTATAATGTAGGACTCCACTCCTAGCAAATCCGAGTTCCCGAAAGTGAAGCAATGGATGGCGTCCGATCCCCTCACTTCACCAGGCACCCGATACAACAGTCTCTCGGTTGTCACACTCATTTCCGCTCCTTCGAAAACCAGGGTGACCGAAGGCAATGCGGGTAACTGGGTCTGAGTCAAAGGAACGCGGAAGCATAGGTCCATTGCCCCTTGGAAAACAAAGTTACGATCCTCGAAAACTCGTAACATATTCTTGGTTTGAGCAAGGAACTCGTCCTTTAGAGGCTTATAGACTTGGCCAAGCAGGAACGTGAATTGAGTACCCGAATCGACCATTGTCTGACCCGCGCCCGTGTGGTCAGGTTGGAGCACGGATTTCGGTACGGATAGGGTTACCGATCCGACTTTAATGCCTTCTAACTTGACCGTGTAGGCAGACCTGTCGAAATAAGGTAAGGGTACGGACATCTGGACCAGAGGAGTGTAGCTCAACGGCTTAAGCGAAGGCAAGCTAGACTCGCCAAGTAACAACACACCGGACTCGTCCTGACCCGAAATGCAATACGCGAATTTCGGGTAACCGGTTTGCGTGACAAAGGACAAATTGCCCCGGTTCATGCCTAATAGCCCGGTTGTGTTCGAGTCCTCGCCCGCGCTCGTATCCAAACCCGAGTCCATGCACCCGAAAAACAGACCCGGAACAGGGGAGGTGGTACTACTTCCCAGCTGGAAATTCTCGGAAGCAAGGCTGCCTTCCATGGAGGAAGCGTCGGCGTAGGAGACGATGACGTGGCAGAGCTTGGATTTCGGGTCGCACGTGGCGGGTATGGAGAAGTCGCGGGTCCGGGTCGTGCAAATGGGCGAATTGCAGGGGATCGGGGAGTATGATTTGGATGAATTCGGGTCGAAAACAGAGTGGACGGTTGGGGATTTCTTGCAATGGAGCCAGGAGAGCTCGCTTCCAGTGTCGAGCACCATGGAAACGGGTTGCGGAGGGGATCCGACGGAGAAGGTGACGATTAGGGAGACGTTGTGGTGGAAGGGGAGCTTGCTTGATTGTCGGGGCGGGGCGGACCCGGATGGGATTTTCCGGGTTTTGAGGGATAGAATGGAGGGGGGAAGAGATGATGTGAGTGGAAGAAAAACAGAGGAGAAACAGAGGAGGAGGGTGAGATGTAGAAGATGAAAAGTGGGGGAAGCCATTGAAAAGATTATGTACTTTTTTTTTCTTTTGTAGATTATATTTTGGTCTGAGTTTTTCGATCGATTTGTATTTTGATTGAATTTGGTTTGAGGTTTGAGGGTTTACGTCGAAACAGGGGAAGGATTTATAATGGGAGTCGGTATGTGGTGGGGAAATTGGATTTATATAGAAATATTATTATTTTTTAAAATTATTTATATGTAAATATATTGATTTTTTTTTGGGTATGTAAGAATGCGGTTTACTGAACAAGTCCGGTATAATCGAAAGGTCGAATAAACAAGAATCGAAAATAACAAGAATAGATAAACGCAACCAAAAATACGCAAAATAAGTACAATTGGCGAAAAGAATGTAGGGCGAAAGGGGTAGTGGAGAAAGTGAAGGACTAAATAGCAAACGCGTTAGCATTCGGATGAAAAAAAGACAAATTAGGTATGATGAATTGGACTACTAACGTTGTCTCCAATAAGATAAAAGATCTTTAACGGCCTCAAAAACGTTTAAATAATTGCGCCAATCACAAACAAACTACATACACTCCCAGAACCAACCTTCGAGTGGTAACATAATATTGATGTGGAAAATAATTACTTTATATTATAAAATGTACGTGAACATGGCTGCCCAAAACTATTTTTTCGTTATTTAAAAAAATGATATAAATATCATATTTCTGATGACATAATATGTCAACCATTATTTCAGTGAAGTGTGACAAGTACATTATTCGTGTAAACTTTCAAGTTAGTTGTCTATTAAGTGTATTGGTCTAGTGATAAAGTAGTGTTAGACTTTTTAAGTGTTATCCAGAAAATTCGAATTCGAATCTCTCTGGCAACATGTATGGAAAAACTGATATTGGAAGGGCCTTTCCTAAAATGGGGCTACAAAGTATCCAATCTATATCCGATCGATCGAACCCGTCGAGCCAAAGGCAGTTAGCTGTCTATTAGTACAAATTGAGTATGTAATTCAAGATACAATTTGATATTATAGACTAATAAAACTTTCAATGACAAAAGTTACTCCACATGAAAATGACGTGAACTTGAGCCAGAAATTCAAAATGACCCGGATTCACAAATAAATTAGATTCTATGAATTCTATATGCTTCAACAGATTTGAGGATTGGATATTTGGATTTGGACTTGTAAAATGTAAAAGTATTTATTACACAATAAACTTATAAGCCTAGACTATCTAATATTAGCATGATTGGCGGATCCAATTAATGGGTTACATGGACGTGTGTTTTGTGCATGGACGTCTTTTTTATTTATGTGGTTTACAGCACTGAAAAATCAATGTATTCGTAGAATGAGGTAAGACGATACAATGGGTTACGATTTGAACTGGCAAATTGTCATGAATGTTGATTTGTTTCTTGGATGAATTGATTTGTTGAAGTAGTGGACAAAAAACTAAAGTTGTACGTAGGCTTCATTTTTCTTCTTTGATTTATCGATTCATTAAATATCATGCATGCTCAACTACAGACTGTAAATGTGGCTCATTTTTCCTTCTTTTGCGTCTTTTAGATTGGCTTTAATCTTTTTTGGAAGAGGCTTTTGAGTTGTTAAACTAATTTCAAAGTGATATATAACAATAACAAGCATAATTGATTTAAATATCCTAATTTTTTATGTGGTTGTATATTTTATTGTGATCTTTTCAAATTTTATAAAATATTTTATATTTTGGGTCTTTGGTATTTTGTGTGTTCTTACATTGAATTTTTCATTCTCCGAACTTTGAATAAAGTTATGATTGACCCTTCATATTTTCTTATTTTGTGACAAAAATGCTCAATACATATGCACAAACAAATTTTTGCAAAAATTATAAATCTCGATCTCAAATGATTTAAACATTAAAAAATAGTCATTTTATATCTATTGATTGTAAAATATTATTAGTGAAAATTAATTTTTAAAAACTCAATTTGCTCCATATATAAATATATCGGAAAACGTTAATAATATTTTGAGTAAGGTCTAAACTAATAACATAACCTTATATAGTTATATGTTTAATTTTCTCATTTATAAGAAAATAATATCGTTACTTTTAAACACTACAATAAAAAAATCATGAAATTTCTTATTAACTTTGTATAAATAATAAAAGTAATGAAATTATTTTCTTATAAATTGGAAAAATAAACATACAAACAAGGTTGTGTTATTACTTTGAACCTTTTGTAAGCTATTTATCTTATCCAATATATTTTTTATATAAAATAAATTGATTTTTTAAAAATAATTTCCATTAATAATGTTCTATAACCAAAAGAGATAAAAATAATTATTTTTGGATGTTTAAATCCTTCAAGAGCAAGATTTATAATTTTTTTAAAAATATTTGTACACAAAATTGAGCATTTTCTTACAAAATGAAAAAATAAAGGGCCAATCCATAATTTTATCTAAAGTGTAGATATTTTGAATATGTAGAGTACATAATGACCCCTAAAGTATATGATATTTTGAGAATTTTGAAAATGTTAGGATAAAATGCGTAATTATATAAAATGTTAAAATATTTAGAGTAAATTCGCCTGATAAGGGCGTGAACTAGTATGTATAATATGGGTGTGATTGTTATTAAAAAAATAATTACATGAATAAATTTATAAAAACTTTTAAAGTAAATAAATCTGAAATAATAATTATATGAATAAATTTATAAACACATTTAAAGTAAGTAAATCTGATCCATGCTCAATTTTATCAATTATGTACATTAACGCTACTAAAACTGAAATCCTATAGTTTAATATTCAAATTTGTCTGTTTGTAATATGCATCCAGATATTTTTCTAGTGGTCAATGCATGCTACCTCTATTTTTGTCCACCAATTTTTGATCATACCATAAGCAATGTTATCAGAATCCCGATCCGATTCTACGATTCTAGCGATCCTACGATCCATAACACGCAAAACGATCCACGATCTCGAGTAGAATCTTATTGGAGTAGGATCTTAAATGATTTAGAATACAATCTCTATTCGATCCCGATTTTACATACGATTCTAACGATCCTACAAACGATTCTAACGATCCTATAAAATGACAATTTTAACTATATATTATTAAGAATTTTACGGTAAATATCATTTCCATTAAAATAGTTGTCTAGTACATCCTACAACATTTTTAATAATCAAATTAATAAGGTTTATCATTTTCTTACTTAATATATAACAAAATATACAATCTATTAGGTTATTTTTGCGTATTTTTAGTTATAATGTAGGATCTTACGATTTAGCGATCCGATCTTAAGATCCGATCCAACAGACCCTTAACGATCCAACGTAGAATCCCGATCCTAATAACCTTGACCATAAGCTACTATTAAGCTGTAACAGTTAGACAAAATCAGAAACTTGTTTAGAGGGGTGATTTTTTTTTTCTCGTTTGCCTAATTTTTTAAATTTTAAAAAATAATATAAAAAATACTGAACAACATTTTAAAAAACCCTAAAAATTATAAAAAAAGATAACTAGTTAGAATAAGTACTTAAAAAATAAAATTTTATTTATTAAATACTAGTCAAATAGTTTATCTAACCTACTATTTTAAAGCTTTCGAGTTTAAGTATATTATAAACGTATAAAATTTAGCAAAAAAAAAATATTCTGACTAATTAATATGTCAAATCGAAGCTTACAACATGTCGAACTTTTATAATATTTTACTAAAATATCGGATTAGAGTTTATAATAATATCAAATCAAAGCTCTCAACTAAAGAAATATATAAGCTAAAATTTTTGGATTGGGGTCGGAGCACGGCCCCTTCCGACCCTATACTAGTTCTGCTCCTGATATGTAACAATATTGTATATGTAGGTGCAATATATATAATATCATAAAACCCTACTAATTTTAGGTAATTTTTATTTAAAATGACTATATATAATATATTTATTTTAAAATACAATTAAAAATATAACATAAACTACTATATAGACAAAATTCAAATTAAAAGAGTTACTCATTAGTTATAAGAAAACAAAAAAAACACAAGGTAAAAAAATAATCACGGATGTATCATATGTATCGCACAAATGTTCAAAATACATCAATAGACACTTGAACTTGTACGTTTTTTTCAACCAGCCCCCCGTACTTTAAAATGTTCAAATAAACACCTAAACTTGACCAATTTTGTTCAACTTAACCCACCTTATTTTCGTGAAATTGACGCGCGCTTATGTGGCCTAAAAATTTGCCATCTAAGAGACACATAATCCCATTTTATTACACATAAGCGCCAAATAAGCCCAAATTTTTGCCACACAAGCCCAACTAGATATTTTTTATTAATTTATTGAATTTTAATAAAAAAAATGTAAATAATCTTTTTTTTTTTTTTTTTTAGATCTTCTTCCTCCTCCTGTTTAAGGAACGACGATAGACTCAGGAAAGAACCCTAGGAGAGAGCCAAAGTGAGAATCAGGTTCGTTGAACGACGGACTCAAGCGTTCAAATTCTTCACCGCCGGCGTATCTTCCCTGCCTCGGAATTCTTCACCACCGGGCATATCTTCTCTGCCTCAGAATTCTTCACTGCCTCTATCTTCTCTGCCTCGTCGATCGAAGTCTACAATTTCGTTCAACTGATAAATAGCCCTAGGAAAGAACCAGAGTGAGAATCAATGTGTACATCTCCTTTTTTGTTCTGATTGGTGAGAATTGGGCCAAATACCTACACAATTTCGTTCAATTGATTTAGCCTTAGATCTGGATAGAATTTGGCCTCATATCCGGACTTGGAATTTGGCCTTCATTGTTTTGGTTGGTGGAGGAACGAATTTGTTCTCCGAGTTCGTCGTTCGGTCCTAACTCCTTCAAGTCCGTCAGTTTTAAGGGCAAAATCCGACGGTGAAGAATGTCGGCAGTGTAAAATGCCATCGTGACTCCTTGAAGAATGCCGTCCTGAATCCTTGAAGAATCCGGCGGTGAAGAATATTGACGTCCTGAATCTGGCGGTGAAGAATTCCGTCCTGAATCCGGCGGTGAAGAATGTCGTTCCGACTCGTTGAAGAATGCCCACGGTGTCCTAACTCTCTGGTTCTCGTTTAGATCCAAAAAAAAAAAGAAAAAAAAGAAAAACAAGAAAAGAAGATAGAAAAAAATTATAAAAATTCCATGTTAGTAAATCCTAACCACTTCACTCGCCATGTCACGTCAGACTAAAGTGTTTATTTGCGCAAAATTAGTTAAATTTAGGTATTTATTTGAACATTTGAAAGCACAGGGGGCTGGTTGAAAAAAATGTACAAGTTGAGGGGTCTATTAATGTATTTTGCCATACGTAAACATCATAATTTGTTAGATTCATATTCCAAGGCATGAATAAAGTAGGTTGACGTACTACCCTTAAAGTTTATTAACGAAAGAAACGACGCACTTTGCCATGATAAACTTCCAACAATTTTTGGTAAAATTTTATTTTCGATATAATGAGGTTCAATGTAATGTTTTGTGAGTATCATGCAAGTTTAAACAACATTTTACTTAGGTGACGTAGTATTTGATTTACTATTGAGTGATATACCTTTTACTATCACATACATAAATTTACATTTAATAGCGATTTCATAATTTATATGTTCACTTTTTTTGGTTAAATATAATCCATTTAATTTTGTCCGAATAGTTGATTGTAATATCTTTGCAATTATAGCCATAACATTCTATACAATATTGTATGCATGAAATGTTTGTACAAAGTTTTATTAGAATTTTCTGACTCGTAGTCGTATGGATCAAATGAATCGCAAACTTTCTATCATACGAGATTGGTTTGAGACTTGAATTAATTTTTCATTTATATTAGCAAATACATGTTATCTAATCAAATAAAAATAAATATCAAACATCACCTCATCTAGCTAAAACAAAATGACTTTTTTTCCATGATTCTAATCAGAGTAACTACAGTCTACACAAGATCACTATCATGAATCTCATAGTTTACACAAAATCACCATTATAAAATTATTTAATTACTTGCTAATTATCATACATTTTTTTACTATAATTATTCTCACCATCTTTTATTCCAATAGGTAGAACCGATCGGCACAGACCGATTTACCTAACCCGTGTTTTTTATTAACTATGTCACGAGTCCGAAATTTATCATCATAGATAAATTCCACATAAAAAAATGTGAAATATAAAATATATTCATTATTCAGTTAAATTTAAGGCTTTTTCTGAGAAGGCTTGTAAATTATAATTGTTGAAAATAGGAGCATTTTGAATTATTTAAACTTTCTAAAAAGTTTACACAAAGTAAAATTATATAGGGGGTGGGGAGGTTTCGTGCAATCTACCCTTTTCAATTATTCAATGTTGAGAAAGGAAAGAAAGATTAAAAAAAAAAACTCATATTAATTAATTGAGTGGAAAAGTCATAACATGAGAATCTTCTACTTTCAAAAATTGTATGCGACAAATATATGCATTTAGCTGCCCTTTTCTGTTCATTCTCTATATGTATCATCCCATGACCTCAATGGACTAGTTGTAGAATTTGCTGCCCTAAAAAGCTTGAAGTAGTACTATTGTATCTTGGAATATTTCTGTGAATTTTTTACTTGGAATATGTTTTTAAAAAAAAAATAGAATTTATTTTTTGTACTTTTGTATTTCCCTTTTGTTTTAAAGCAAAAACTGTTTGTAAATTTATAATGGATTTTAATAGTACATCTGTCTCAAAATTATTGTCATTTTTATTTCAAACGTATTGTTATTTTAGATTTTTTTCTCACCTAATTTACAATTGTACCTTTACATTTATTATTACTTTTTAATAAATGAGGAGGGAAAATATTAGTAGTGATATTAGAAAATGAAACAAAATAGAATAATAATAAATAAGATCATATATTTTTATTTACTATTTTTTAAAAAAGAATGAAATTATATAAAATAACAATTATTGTTATACAAAGGAGTATAAAATACAATAAGATCTCTCCACTTGAGATTTTAAGTCATAAATTGATAAACATAGCTTCTTCTTTTTCTTTTCATGTTAGTTATTTGCTCAACCTAAGTATATCAATATATCATACTGTCTCGGCAAATAATGAATCATAAATATGTCAATCTAACTATTTAGCTGTAATATGATATGATATGTTGCAAAATCAATAATAAGAAGCATATGTTAGATAAGTTTTAAAATGAAAACAAATAAGACTACATACCAAACTCTGCCCACTCCACTGTTACGAGCTGACTTCCCACGTCCCATCTGATTAAACTATATGAAAATGATCAACTTATCCAATACTAATCAACCATTTCACGAAGTTACAATAGCATGTTAAAAATCTAAGCTTACACAAGCAAATTTCTTCAAACCGGAATTGACTTTAAAATAAATTAAGAAATAAAACTCAATTATAATAATAATTGCAAATTCTACACATTTTCTCTACATTACTATGTCAAGAAGGATCCTTGCAAAATTTCTCACATCCAGCAAATGTGTTGGAACATAATTCTACTGATCATCATCAATCTTGGGTGCCATAGCAACCAGGAGCTAGCTCAAGTAACCACAAGGGCTCGATTCGGGTCACGTTGCGAACATAATTCTGAGTGGTCTTGACCATTTCATTGTATACTATGTAATCTGGAACCGGTTTTTTGCGACACAGCACTGATGAAGGATGAATTTGCACCACCTCATTATTTGTCAAAGCCCTGGCCAGACCAATTGCAGAAAACCAGAGTGAAGGGAATGCATATCAAAGGAGTGTAATATTAGCAATCTTCATGAAGACAGTTTTTAAACAATGTTCATACTAAATGTTTATGATGAATTCTCACAGCTCAAAGAAAAGAATTTGAATTGCCAACATTTTGTTACCTGTATGTACCCCCGGGTAGTCTTACTGCTACTTTAAGGGAAAATGACGCGGCAAGACATACGAGAAACTGCTGCATTTCATCTCCACAGGAACTAACGCGAAGACCCATCTGTTCGACATTTCGTTTAATTTGACTGTGAAAGGAAGAAAAGATAAGAAGTTAAGAAACTTTTTTATTCCTTCCTTTGACAACAATAAGTAAAGTAGAAACCTCAATATGAACAACAAATCAGTATTAAACATCCAACCATAACAGCAGACCAAGCTAACCTGTGTATATCACGTGCTTGCCTCAATGAGCGACTATTGATGAAATTCTCCTTGCACCATTTTCTCAAATGCTTGAGCACTTTGTCTTTGCTGCTACTCGTTTTGCTCTTTAGAAATTCATCAGCCATTCGAAACACATTGATTAATGTGATGTGATCTCCCAATGAGCTTTTAAAGCGTTTCATAGCTGTTCTTGACTGGGCAAAGGAAAAATTAACATAATAAATTGCATGAACATATAGTCAACGTAACAAATAAGAAAAAATTGATTGTAGGTAATGTTCAATCAACCATCAATATTGAGTTCCACAAACTAACTAGTTTTATTAAAGGTTTTCACCACGGTCATACTCAAAACTACATCAACATATGTAAAAGATCAAATATTGATTTAGAAACAAGTAATTACTCAAGAGTTTAATCTCACATAATTGAAAAGTTAATACTAAGTGAAAGTACAGAGGAACAAAAAAAAAAGAAAAAAACATATATTTTGGTCAACAAAAGTTTCATCTTTAACATATGTAACCCATATGATTACCTCTTCTAACTTCTCGCGAGGAGCATAGAAAATAGATTCGACTGAGAGCATTGCAACTGTTATCAACATTTCTTCTAAGCAGTTACAATCACTAGCAAGGATGAGGGCTTTGGAATATATCGGATCTAAAGGCAATTGGGCCATCTGTAGACCAATGGGATCAGAAATTTTGCAATCCTCAGTTAAAGCACCAAGCAAGAACAATTCTTCAAGAGACTTTACAATAGCCATCCTGCAGAAAAGCATTCAGCAGAAACATATTTATAAGAGAATATATTATTACAAATCTCAGATATAATACAATTCATCAAGGAGATAGATACCTAAATTTTATGTAAACATTGCATCACCCCTCTAACAGTTCTAAAATTAAAATCCCCTTTCTCACATTCTTATTCAAATTAGCATAAATGTTTGGATTTTTTCTTCTTAATCTACAAAAACAAAAGAACAATAAAAATCTCTTCTGCTCTGCTTAGGGACTGAAAAACATGTTTCATCTCAAATAACATCAGAGATTATGCCATTATGGTGCCAACTCATTCTCTAATTTTCTCTCTTTCAATCAATTTTCCTTCCTTTCTGGCAACAAACTCCATCCAAAGGGAAAGGAAACAGCTTCAAGTTAATTTATTCTTGGTTTCAGCTATGCCTTTACCTCCCCAAATGCAATTGAATTGTCTAAACTACACAGCTAAGAGAGCTAGCTTTTGAATGTAGAGGAAACTATCATAACCAGCCCATTAGAAACATAGTTGGGTGAGGGGGAAAAAAAATCCTAATCTGGGAACTAGTAATACAAACTACATTAGAGAAGGATATAGAACAAACATCCAAAGCAGCTGTATAAAATGGAAATTACACAAAGTTACTCCATCTCACCTAGATGGCATTTCCAAGAAGTCAAAACCAGTGATATCATCAATACCCATAGCCTTGAGCTGCAGAATCACATTTGAGAGGTTACATCTCTTAATTTCTGCGACTGTGGAATCCGCAAGTTTCTCAAAAATGCGTTCAGGATAAAGTCTGAAGCATTTTCCAGGTCCTTCACGCCCTGCACGACCACTGGAAGAAGAAAGTATCAAGGTTCCAGAGAAGTTGGAAAACATGCAGATATATCTTGAGTGATGCATCTCATTTCCAGCTACATGTCATACAGTCACATGTTTGGTCTTTGTTCAAGTGATAGAAAAGTTCTACTCAACAATCCCATGAGAGAGAAAAAAAACTTAAAGACATTTATACTTTCAAGTTTCAACTAATCCAAACTATGCAGAAAAACTCTTAACTTTTACATAAAATCTATAAAGGCACAGAATATCACTTTTCCAAGAATTTTCAAGTGATAGAAAAATTCTACTCAACAATCCCATGAGAGAGAAAAAAACTTGAAGACATTTGTGCTTTCAACTAATCCAAACTATGCAGAAAAACTCGAAGTAACTTGTACACAATATCTATAAAGGCACATAATATTTCACTTTTCCAAGAATTTGAATCCAAGTTCAATTTTCAAATATACATGTAAATGTATTTACTAGAACAATGGTTGTCATTAGATCTTTTATGCCACACAGTGATACAACACCACAACTATTATTAAATTACTAGCTCTAGATAATTTCTACTTATTTACATATCTAGTATTATTTCTAGAATGTTCCCTAAAAGTGATATATATCCTTATTAAAATATTAGTTCTAGAATGCTCCTACTCTAGATATTTATCTTAGGTCTTAAGTATTTTGTTATCTAGAGTATTCTTAAATATTCTCTACTTATGTTAATCTAGAGAATTCTTCTCTAGAATGTTCCTTAGGATAATGTGTTAGATATTTTGTACTTTGTGAATCTAGAGAATTTTTCTCTAGAGAATTCCATGCAAGTCCCCTTAGCCTCCATCTATAAATAGGTTAGAGGACTCCTATGTAGGTGTTTTATGAATGAATGAAAAATATTACATAATTGAAGATCCTTCAATTATCTAGTTGGTTTGTGAGATCCTTGCAAATCAACACCATCTTGTTAGATCCTAACAATTTGGTATCAGAGACACGTCGATCCGACATGGTGACTATCAACCCCTATCCATCCCACTACAACTCTCTTCTAAATCCACCACCACCACCATCGCCGCTGCCGCCACCACCAGCCACCACCCCAACTAACCAAGACCTTATTGCTCAACAAATATCGGCTATGTTCGCATGCCTCGAAGCCCTTGAAGCTCGATTTAATGGTACTCCATCAGTTAACAATTACCCAGGAGCTTTTTATCGAGACATGTCAAGGGGAGTTCACATGGGGCCACACGAGAGAGCAAGACCTCACTATTGGGAGGACTTCGAAGAGGAGGAGGATAGTGCACGGGGATACCTCACCACTCGGCATCCACAAGCAAAAATTGTTTCTCCTAAGTTTGAGGGCGGTGATCCACGCGGATTAAAATCGATTGAAACCAACCTTGGGGGAAATCCAAATATCACTCACCCACTCTCTAACCTACCCCCTAAGCTGGCTCCTCCACTCACCAACCTTAGGGAAAATCCAAATACCATTCATCCACTCACTAACCCACCTCCAAAGCCGGTTCCTCCAGTAGCTAGAATGACTCAACCAGTAGAGGAGCATTTGAAGATCGATGTTGTGGAGTGTGAGGAGGAAACAAAGTCTGAAGAGTATTGTTGGAGAAAATATGAGCAGAAGGAAATCAAAGCATACAAGCCAAAAAGCGACTACATTAACATCCATCCAAATTGCCTTAAGAAGCAGTATGTTGAAGGATGTGATAAGCAAATTCGAGAAGTTGTGCACGATGAAGAGAGTGGATGTCCAAAACAACCACGACAAAGGAATTCAATTGGTGCTCAAGGAAAGGATGGAGCTAGCAAAGAAAGAGGACGTGACCAAGCGAGCAAGTATTACATGGGTGCCATCACTTAGGTCCATTGATATTATCTCAATCCCGCCTTGAGGACAAGGCGGATTTTCCAGGGAGGGTGCACTGATACAACACCACAACTATTATTAAATTACTAGCTCTAGATAATTTCTACTTATTTACATATCTAGTATTATTTCTAGAATGTTCCCTAAAAGTGATATATATCCTTATTAAAATATTAGTTCTAGAATGCTCCTACTCTAGATATTTATCTTAGGTCTTAAGTATTTTGTTATCTAGAGTATTCTTAAATATTCTCTACTTATGTTAATCTAGAGAATTCTTCTCTAGAATGTTCCTTAGGATAATGTGTTAGATATTTTGTACTTTGTGAATCTAGAGAATTTTTCTCTAGAGAATTCCATGCAAGTCCCCTTAGCCTCCATCTATAAATAGGTTAGAGGACTCCTATGTAGGTGTTTTATGAATGAATGAAAAATATTACATAATTGAAGATCCTTCAATTATCTAGTTGGTTTGTGAGATCCTTGCAAATCAACACCATCTTGTTAGATCCTAACAATTTGGTATCAGAGACACGTCGATCCGACATGGTGACTATCAACCCCTATCCATCCCACTACAACTCTCTTCTAAATCCACCACCACCACCATCGCCGCTGCCGCCACCACCAGCCACCACCCCAACTAACCAAGACCTTATTGCTCAACAAATATCGGCTATGTTCGCATGCCTCGAAGCCCTTGAAGCTCGATTTAATGGTACTCCATCAGTTAACAATTACCCAGGAGCTTTTTATCGAGACATGTCAAGGGGAGTTCACATGGGGCCACACGAGAGAGCAAGACCTCACTATTGGGAGGACTTCGAAGAGGAGGAGGATAGTGCACGGGGATACCTCACCACTCGGCATCCACAAGCAAAAATTGTTTCTCCTAAGTTTGAGGGCGGTGATCCACGCGGATTAAAATCGATTGAAACCAACCTTGGGGGAAATCCAAATATCACTCACCCACTCTCTAACCTACCCCCTAAGCTGGCTCCTCCACTCACCAACCTTAGGGAAAATCCAAATACCATTCATCCACTCACTAACCCACCTCCAAAGCCGGTTCCTCCAGTAGCTAGAATGACTCAACCAGTAGAGGAGCATTTGAAGATCGATGTTGTGGAGTGTGAGGAGGAAACAAAGTCTGAAGAGTATTGTTGGAGAAAATATGAGCAGAAGGAAATCAAAGCATACAAGCCAAAAAGCGACTACATTAACATCCATCCAAATTGCCTTAAGAAGCAGTATGTTGAAGGATGTGATAAGCAAATTCGAGAAGTTGTGCACGATGAAGAGAGTGGATGTCCAAAACAACCACGACAAAGGAATTCAATTGGTGCTCAAGGAAAGGATGGAGCTAGCAAAGAAAGAGGACGTGACCAAGCGAGCAAGTATTACATGGGTGCCATCACTTAGGTCCATTGATATTATCTCAATCCCGCCTTGAGGACAAGGCGGATTTTCCAGGGAGGGTGCACTGATACAACACCACAACTATTATTAAATTACTAGCTCTAGATAATTTCTACTTATTTACATATCTAGTATTATTTCTAGAATGTTCCCTAAAAGTGATATATATCCTTATTAAAATATTAGTTCTAGAATGCTCCTACTCTAGATATTTATCTTAGGTCTTAAGTATTTTGTTATCTAGAGTATTCTTAAATATTCTCTACTTATGTTAATCTAGAGAATTCTTCTCTAGAATGTTCCTTAGGATAATGTGTTAGATATTTTGTACTTTGTGAATCTAGAGAATTTTTCTCTAGAGAATTCCATGCAAGTCCCCTTAGCCTCCATCTATAAATAGGTTAGAGGACTCCTATGTAGGTGTTTTATGAATGAATGAAAAATATTACATAATTGAAGATCCTTCAATTATCTAGTTGGTTTGTGAGATCCTTGCAAATCAACACCATCTTGTTAGATCCTAACACACAGCATCAAAATGCATATCCCCCAACAAGGTAGCACAACAAGGTTGGAATTTCCTTACCTCCTTTGAAATGCCTGTGCTTTCGATGTGGGAATAATGATCAATGATTCAATCCCTTTTTGTGGATTATAGGAGCGTGCCTTTACCAATCCTGGATCAATAACATACTTGATTCCTGGTATTGTCACTGATGTCTCGGCAATATTTGTTGCCAAAATGACCTATAAAAGAAATGAGAATCAAGCATGTGATGCTTATTAAACAAGAACATTTGCTGTTCTGGGGTAAGAAACTCAAGAGAGCATCAACCATATCAGCATTAGCAAAAAAAAAACTTTCGACAGCAAACTCAGGCAGTAAAGACAGTATCAACCATATCAGCATTAGCAAAAATAACTTAATCACACCTTACGAAATCCATCTGGAGCTGATGTGAATACTTTCATTTGCTGTTCTGGGGGAAGTGACGAGAATATAGGTACTATCAGCAGTTTTTGATTCTCAGCAGGTAGTTGCTTTAATCGATCTTCAACTAGTGTTTCCACATCTTCAATTTCTTCTTGTCCAGTCAAGAATACAAGAATATCACCGGGGCCCTCATCTAGATGAACCTAACAAATGAAATATATTAGTACATAGAGATCATACAATATAATAATTCTTAGTGTTTGAAACAAAACAAAACATAACTGTAGCCTCCTTCCTCCAAACCCTAGTCCGTATTACCAATACCAAAACCAAGCAATTACTCCATGCTTATGATCTTTTAATAATACTTTTAATATGTTATTCTCTCCTTCGTGTCACTCATTCTGTCTAATGGGAATATTTGTCTTTTAAGAGAGTTCTATTTTTGCACAGCTGAAAAAATGAATTTCAAGTTTCAATTTACTCAATGTAAAATTGTGTATCTCCAACAAAAAAGAGGTACTTAATAGTTTAAAACTTGAATTCCACTTTGATTTTTTAGTTCTAAATTCTAATTGTGGGCAGGAAATATTATATGTACTTCTAATAATATTAGATTGATATTATATTTTCCTTTCAAAATGTACAAGATCACATAGAAAATTCATGGTAAATAACAAAGTATAAACAGCTTCAACATAAATCTCGAGATAAATTGCTGTGTGAACAGATAAATAACATATATATATATATATATACACTTGTTATTAAAAGCTCACAAAGACATCTTCAGGAAAAATAGTGACCATAGTATTCCATCCAACTAAACAGAGACTCAGTGCCAAGAAAACGAGAAGAAGGTACCCAACTTATTTTGATCAACTCAAGCATATTGGCTGACGATAACATAGGCAAATCAAAGGTCAAGTTAATATCATTGAAACTTGAAAATTTGTGTAATATGTGCAGAAGTCTTCATGCTTCTATAATTTAAGTCGCAGGTTGTGAATAACTATTTTCCACTATTAATCACGAGGCAATAATCAGTTTGAAGATTAACCGGAAAACATTGTAAACTTGAACATGACCACATGATCACAGTACATAAAAGCAAATATAGATCTTGAGGGCAACTCAAGTATGTACAGAAGCAAATAACTACAGAGATTTAAAAAAAACAAGGCAGAGAAGGTAAATCATTTTAACTACCTGAAGTATTGTCGTTATTGTAGCATCAACATAGTCTGAATGTGCATTATAGGAATAATAAACATCTATCGGGAATTGCCGGCCAGGTACATGAACAACTTTTGCCCCATCAAAGAAATCAGAAAAGATGCGCGCATCCAGACTGGCAGACATGATAACTAACTTAAGTGGGGGAAGCTTAGCACCTTGAGATTGCTTAGCTTTAGCTGCATTTCCCTTCTCTGCCAGTGCACTGATTCTCATCTTCCCATATTTTACATTTAGGTCCTGCCTAGGGGATTGAGATCTTAGATTCTGAACTTTTTTCAACAGTCCGAGTAACACATCTGTTTGAACTGTTCTTTCATGAGCTTCATCAACAATAATGACTGAATATTTGGAAAGATATGGATCAAGTAATGCCTCCCTGAACATCAACCAAGTGACTTGTTAGACTGTAGAGGATTGAACTTGGATCACAATTATTATTTTTAAGATCAGTAGATCACTTCCATAATGGTAATATAATAGTATAATCAATGTATCCACAATGGGTTCATGCTAGCAAAGAAGCCAAAGACCTAAGATTCATAATTCAATTTTCAAAAAAAAAAAAACATTTAAGATCGTCCTACCAAGAATCAAATCATAGTTTTAAGTCTCCGTAAAAGAATCATGTATGCTGATCCAATAGATAAATGAGCCTGCTCAAACATAATTGTTTGTCTATATATTCTTACGGGGTTAGACTATGCCACTATAAGAGCTAAACAACTCAAACCATATTGCAACACCTTAACACTAATAAGATAAACTAACAGAAGAAGAGGGATACCTTAAGAGAATCCCATCAGTCATGTACTTAATCCTTGTCGATCCAGAAGTCATGTCATCAAACCTCACAGAATATCCGACCCTTTGCCCAAGCTGAACCCCACACTCTTCAGCCACCCTTTTCGCAACAGATACAGCTGCTACACGCCTAGGCTGAGTGATCCCTATAAGCTTCGCATCACGACAAAACCCCGAACTATACAGGAACTGGGGCAGCTCTGTGTAAATGTGGCAGGTTTAGGATCATCAGATTCGAACAACTTAGCTAAAGAGCTTGCCAAGAATCTAAGCTTCTTGAGAAAAAGAACATTTCTTCTATGATAGGCCCTAAAATTTAACATGGTGACAGAACAAACTTACGAGTCGTCTTCCCACTACCAGTCTCACCAACAACAATCAAAGTCCGATCCTTCTGAATGCTTTCAACGAGCAACTTCTCGACTAGAGAGATTACAAAATCAACTTAAGTTTCACAAAGGAAATAGAACAGATTAATAACCGGATTTGAGAGAAGGAAAAAAAACCTGCAGCAATCGGGAGAGCTTTTTTCTGGTGCTCAAGCTTTCGCCTTTTCTCTTCACGAAACTCCTCCACATTCATCCTTTTCCTGCAAACGATTTTTATCAATCAAGCTTTCAAAAACGAATGGTTCCTTGTCAACAAATCAATAATTTATATCCGCCAACATATAAATCGAGTATTTCCTCCATTATTAACTACATTAAACCAGAAGGGGGAGAGACAGAGACCTCTGAGCAGGGGCGGAGATACTGTGGTCTATGGGGTGGACTTCAATGTTAGCCATGGAAGGCATCTTAACTTAATTGTCGCCGTTGACAGAGAAAAGATTGAGCTAGGGCTCGAACGCGATTACGAATTTAGGGTTAGCGACAGCAAGAGAGCCTTTAGCTACTTGACAACTCTTGCGCTTCGCAACCGCGCCACGCCCACAATCGCGTCTCCAAACCTCGCTCGACGCCGGCGTAGCCACCTACACCCCCGATTTTTCTTTTACGAACTCATGCCAGGTCTACAAAATTATAAATTCCTTAATTTTAGTATTTTTTCCTAATATAAAGTTAAAAAAGTTGATGCCCAACAGAGAAATAAAAGAAATAGGGTTATTATATTTTTATTCATAAATTTATTTTGTGAAGATTATTAATTGGTTAAATCCTAAGTACTGTATTAAGTATTTGTAATAAATTTTAAAATATTAATAAAAATAGTGATGACACATACTTACACGGAAAAAACTCGAACCAATAACAAGATCGGTATTACAATTACTAAAAATATATCGGTTTTTCAATCCTATGTCTTTATAAATAAGTTAAGAGTACTAATCTGGGGAACTAAAATTCTATTATGGAAAAAGAAAATAATAAACATTATTGAAAAAACAAATAAATTTAAATAAAATAATTTAAAATAAATTATCATTTATAAGCTCTTAAAAATACTAGTTAGCAAAATTAAATATGTGTATTAGTGATAGGGGTGAGCAAACGGATATATCCGATCCGATCCGGTCCGGTATACCGGATATCCGTTAATTTTTTCCCTTAAAACCTCGATCCGTATCCGATCCGTTAATTGCCGGATATCCGGTAAGAAATATCCGTTTGGAGCGGATATCCGAACTATCCGTTTTGAAAAATATTTCCACTATTTTTTATTTAGGCTCAATTAATACGCATGATTGACGGATATCGGAACCGGATATCCGTCGATCCGTTTAAATTTTAATTGAAAGTTTCTATGGTTGAGGAGAATTGAACATTTGATGAGTTGAAATTTTACAAAATAGTCATTTAAACATCTATTCTACTTAGTATTAATGTATATTTTCTAAATAATATATATAGTACCGGATACCGGATATCCGGTTGCTTGAAAACCCTGATCCGTATCCGGTCCGGATATCGGAAAAAAATCCCGGATCGAATCGGATACGTATAAAAAAAATTGTGATCCATTCGGATCCGAATTTTTTCGAATCGGATAGGCCGGATCGGCGGATCGAATTAACGGATCGGCATTTTTTCTCACCCCTAATTAGTGATTAGCCAGATTCAACAACCTGCAAAAGATGGTGTATATATCTCCAATGTCGGTGAAGCAAGCCAACTAATAATATAATGGACGGATCGGGTGAATGAAGAGTTAAATCTTCACCCGTGCCATTATCTAATTATCATCTCTATCCATCCATGACATAGAATACTATACTATATAATATAATATACAATCAAATCAACACTGTTTATCCTAATCCGGTATTGCATTACCAAACCCTTTTTACAAAATAAAACCCTAATCAGCGCACACGCACACTTTCGCTACCCCATTATTCCTTCGAATCTCCACCCTCCATCCACCTTTCATCCAACGGTCCACGTCTCTCCAGCACTTCGTGCTTATCACACTCGTACTTGTTTCACTTCACTCTCCCCGTGCTTCTTCTTTCCTATTTCTCTCTTTACCCCTGATTACTTTATTTCGCTTCCCTTCTTCAACATTGTCTATTAATGGCGGAAACCCTTGACGCTCCTCGATTTCCGGGATGGTGTGTTGAAGTCTGAAAAGAAATTTAACGATGGGCTGTTCTTCCCTTTGGTTCTTCCCAAAGCGAAAGTATTAATCGCTACTTGAGAAATCTTCAAAACTTCTATTCATTTCGATTTGTCAAAATAAATCCACTCGATCAGCTCAAAATCTCCGATTTCTGAGCTAAAAGTTCACATTCTTTCAGCTCAAAATGGCGATTATCTCCCTTTTCTTGAGCTAAAACAAGAACTCGTGGTCTGCTTTTCGCTTTCGCTGTCACTTTCGAGTTTGTTTTTGCGAGTTTTCAGGTGTGTTTTTTCGCGTGTTACCATTCTAATGGAGTGACTCATCTGCTTGTGATTATTATTGTTTCGGAAGAGAGTCTGAGCGAACGTGCGAGGGAAGGGAAGAGAAATGAGTTCTCAAATCGGATTGCGATCGATCGATTACAGCGAGGAATTAGGTACAGACCTGAGCCTCTTACTCAGGGAGCAGCGGAGGCAGGAGGCGGCTGGTGAGATGGACAGAGGTCTAGATATTCTCCGGAGCGGCTCCGCTCCCCCTACCATTGAAGGCTCGCTGACTGCCGTAGGGGGCCTTTTCGGCCACCACAGCGACGTCTGGTCGGCGGCGTCGCAGTCACCGTCTGAGAATAAACGACAAATCTCCGACGAGGAGCTTAGGTCTGATCCGGCCTACATCAATTACTACTACTCAAATGTTAATTTGAACCCTAGGCTTCCTCCTCCCCTTCTGTCGAAGGAGGACTGGCGATTCGCGCAGCGTGTGAGCAGCGGCGCTGCTGGTGGTGGTGGTGCTGGTGGAGCCGAGGGTTGGGGAGGCGGTGGTCGCAGTGGTGGAGCGGTGGTCGGAGGGATCGGTGACAGGAGGAGAATGAGTAAGGGAGGTGGTGAAAGTGGGGATGGAGGTGGAGCTAACAATATGTTTCCAGAGATGGATGACAATGGAGCTGATTTCAGTAGGGGACAGGAAGAGTGGAGCAGCGATGGGCTCATCGGTTTGCCAGGGTTAGGGCTAGGCAGTAGGCAGAAGAGCATTGCTGAAATGATTCAGGTATAATCTTTTTGTTGATCATGATCTATATGAATGGATTGAATGCTATTGTTTTTCTAGTTGTTAGCTTGTGGTGTTGAGTGAAGAAAGTGTTGTTTGTGAACTTATGCAATATTATGTCATTTGTCTAGCTTAACTGACCAGGTCATTGGATTTGAGCTGATCTTTGTTATGCTTTTAGGGTTTGTCGTTTTCTCTGTGCTTAATTCACACTGGTGTAAGTGTCAAGCTTATGGCATGTTCTATGTTCTGTTTTTTCAGTTGAGATTCTTTAAAGCATCTAATTGATTGATTTGATGACTTTTACTTTATACTTGCGTCATGTCCGTTACTACTGAAATAATAGTGGTCATGTCAGTTAATACTGAAATACTCGTGTTAATGTGTGTATTTTCATGCTCCTCTTAATGAGTATATGCTATACTTGATATTTCTTTTTCCTGGAGTTAATTAGTAATATTACTTGAATCTAACAATTGTGTCCCTTGTTCAAGCTGTCATTAATAATGCAAGTCTTTGAGCTTACTAGTTTAAAATTTTCAATTGAAGAAGTTTTTTTTTTTCCAGGGTGATTTGAATTATACGACATCACTCCCAAGACACACTTCTCGCCCTTCCAGCCGTAATACATTTGATGACAACCTTTCTGCCTCCGAAACCCAGTTTACACAATTAGATCATGACATTTCTTCCACTGAGGGATCAAAAAATGCTGGATCGTCTGCCTCTCTTTCTTATGCATCTGCATTAGGTGCTTCCTTGTCCAGAAGCACCACACCTGACCCTCAGCTCATTGCAAGAGCTCCCAGTCCTCGTATCCCAACTGCAGGTGAGGGTAGGAATTCTATAAATAAAAGAAACATGAATGGCCCTATGTCATTAAGTGATAATTCTACTAATCCAACAGATGTAGAAGGTGCTGTGGCTGCTTTGTCTGGCATGAATCTCTCTGGAGATAGCCTAATGGACCAGGAGAAACTGTTAAGGTCAAAATTCCAACATGGGCTTGCTGATAACCAGAGTAGCTATAATTTGCAAGGTGATCATGGTCATATGAAACAAAGTTCATACCTCAATACTGGTGAATCTGGGCTTTTGCGTCAGCAATCCCCCTCCCTCTCTGCTAAAAGTGCTTACACTAGCATGGGGAAAAGCAGGATGCCTATGGATCGAACCAACTACTTTTTGAGGGCTGATGGTCAAGTTGACCATCAGAAACTTAGTGGGGCAAGCTCACCTTCTAACTATCATAGTATTGGCAGCCCAAGTTCAGCCATTCCAAATTACAGCTTAAGTGGCCATAATATCGATCCTGCATTGGCATCTATGATGGCAAGTCAGCTTACCAGTGGTAACATGCCAATGCCATATGAAAATGTTGCTGCTTCAACAATTGGTAATAACATGAATTTTGGAGCACTTGGAGGCGGCTTATCTCCTGGAGCTGCAGAGTTGCAAAATCATAATCGAGCAGGAAATCATGGACCTCTCGTGGATCCATTGTATCTTCACTACCTTAGGTCAAATGAGTATGCTGGAGCACAAGGTGCATCTCTTCACGAAGGTGTCATGGATGGTGGTAACTCTTATATGGATTTGCTTGCCCTCCAAAATGCATATCTGGGAACTTTGCTGTCACTGCAGAAATCAGAAGGTGGCCCATATGGAAAATCTGGGGCCTTCAATCCAGGATATTACGGGAATCAGACACTTGGACTTGGAATGGCTTATGGTGGAAATCCGTTAATTAGCTCTCTTCTTCCCAACTCTCCTGCAGGATCCGGTAGTCCCATTCGGCAAAGTGAAAGAAATATGCGCTTGGCTTCTGGTATGAGAAACTTGGTTGGTGGTGGCATGGGAGGATGGCGTTCAGAAGCTGGTGGCATCATGGATCAGTGCTTTGGGTCGTCTTTACTTGATGAGTTTAAGAGCAACAAGACTAAATGTTTTGAACTCTCAGAAATTGCTGGTCATGTCGTTGAATTCAGGTACAGCTTTGGCCCATAGATTCAGCCTTTTTATATATGGATTTGTAGTAGGTTATTATATCTTTTGTTTTTCCATTCATGCTGCAGTTCGGATCAGTATGGAAGTAGATTTATTCAACAGAAGCTTGAAATTGCTACAACAGATGAGAAGGATATGGTGTTCCATGAAATTATGCCCCAAGCTTTATCTCTAATGACTGACGTATTTGGTAACTATGTGATCCAGAAGGTATAATTGGATCATTTTTAATCAAGCATGACAGCTTTGCTGGCATGGAATGGAAGTTCTGAAGATCTAGTCTAGTCTAGATCTAACTTAAAATTATGTTATACAGATAATATATGTATGTCAGCTACTAATTTGCTATTCTTCAGTTTTTTGAGCATGGAACAGCAGCTCAAGTTAGAGAACTGGCAAATAAACTGACTGGGCATGTGCTGACACTTAGCCTTCAGATGTATGGTTGTAGGGTGATTCAGAAGGTAAAATTACTGCACCTGATTTCTCTTTTCGTTGCACTGTATACTATCTGTGTATTGTTTCTCTAACCTTCAGTTTAAGTTTCTTTCTCTATTCATTAACATTATTTTTGAACTTACTAGGCTATTGAAGTGGTTGACCTCGATCAGCAGAAGAGAATGGTGACTGAGTTAGATGGTCATATTATGCGATGTGTACGTGATCAGAATGGCAACCATGTTATCCAAAAGTGCATTGAGTGCATACCTGAGGATGCTATTTATTTTATTGTGTCAACATTTTTTGATCAAGTGGTGACTCTTTCCACTCACCCATATGGCTGTCGTGTGATACAGGTCAAATATCTTTTGATACCCAATTCATACCTGTAAACCTATCAATTTTTTAATAGCAGAAGGGCATGTGACATAGATCGTGACTTTCTTAACATCATATGTGTGCAGAGAGTCCTAGAGCATTGCCATGATCCAAAGACTCAACAAATTGTGATGGAAGAGATCATGCAATCTATCTGTATGTTGGCCCAGGACCAATATGGAAATTATGTTGTACAGGTTAGTTCTGGATTTCATAGACTACATTTTGTAATACTGCCATTCTGGAGGATGCTTATAAGTCTATATCCTATCAAAAAGTAGTTTTTGCAACTAGTTGGGTACCTCTTGTGTAGGAATTTTGTTTGAAAGTTGAAAGATCTTTCACTTATCTGGCATGTGTTGACTTCTAAGACTCTTTGTACCTCAAATTAATCAATCTTGTATGGAACTGTTGTCTATAGTTTGATCTTCATTTTGTATCTCAAATTTGTGGGGATGGATGGCAATATTTCTTGATATTCTGTACAAGTGTTACTGTATCTATACATCATTTAAACCGGGCTTCATGTAACATATGAGTATTGTAACAGCATGTTTTGGAGCATGGCAAGCCAGATGAACGCACAGCAATTATATGTAAACTAACTGGGAAGATAGTTCAGATGAGTCAGCAGAAATTTGCTTCTAATGTGATTGAGAAGTGTTTGACCTTTGGAGATCCAGTTGAACGCCAGGAAATGGTGAATGAGATGCTAGGAGCTACTGAGGAAAATGACCCACTTCAGGTTTGGCAATGTTTTACTCTTTCTAGCAATAAGTTAGGCATCTATTCAAGAGTAACAGAGATTATGGTAAATTGACTCGCTGATTGATGTCATTCTTTTGCTTTTGAAGGTGATGATGAAAGATCAGTTTGGTAACTACGTTGTACAGAAAGTTTTGGAGACTTGTGATGACCAGCAGCTGGAGGTAATCCTGATGCGAATTAAGATTCATTTGAATGCGCTGAAGAAGTATACCTATGGAAAGCATATTGTTGCTCGTGTAGAGAAACTTGTTATAGCTGGAGGTAAACTTACATTTTTATAAATCACCTTACAAATTGGAGCTTACATTTATAAAGCTTATTGATGGAATTTGATCTTCATTTTGTGGCAGAGAGGAGAATTGGGATGCAAAATACTTATCCAGGTAATCCAGGTAATCCAGCAGCCTAGGATGGAGTCATAAAAGAAGTTATTGTACAGCTAACTGGTGCGTAGTGTGAGTGTTCTCTCGACCATCGTTCTTTTATATATCCATAATATGCCTAATATTAGCACTCGTGTCTATTTTATCCATGGAGATGGACGAGAGCTCTGACGAAAAATAAAGTTGTTGGTTGTACTGTTTTTTTATAAAAAGAACCAAGAACTGTAAATTGTAGTTTCTGAGAGTATACCTAGGATCCAGGTATTTAACTGAGGCTGGGATGGTACACAAGCTTACCTTATACCTGCCCGCATCTATGCAGAGGAGAGACACATAGAGAAACGTGTAGTAAATTTCTGTTGGACTGTACAGACTTTGCTAGTTGAGGAAAGAGAGAGCCTTTGTTTGTTTATCAGGCTCTAGATTTTCCTTTCTTATGTTGTTGACTGACACCTTTGGGTTTTGCTTATTATGCTTCGTTTTAAAGAACACTATTTCCAAGTCCTCTTTCTGTTGTTTACTTGTTATAATTTCGTATGCCTATTGTTCAGTATATTGATAGTTTGCATTGACTTGTTTTGCATAGGGCATAATTATATTCAAGTTAGTTATTGGTCAAGTAGTGAGAGTAGTGCAAAACTTGTGAATTTGGCGGCCAATCCATGTGTGGACATAAAATGACAAGCCTTATAAATTGAGTGCATTGGGTAGTAGTAGGGTTTCATAAATGAAATTATTTATCAAAATATGAGCTAGTTTAAATTGATGAGAAGATATTTTATGTTAGGGCTAAGAATTGCAAAGGTAGTATTGAAAATTTTCCAACGTATGATGTGAAATTACATAGCTTGCTCCCTATATTTGCTCACTTCAAAATTCTACTATAACATGTAATCGGCGGTTCCAACTTCTATATTCTATGAGTCTATGACATGATTGACCCATCTTGTTTTCAAATTAAGTAGGATTGATTCAAATTCCCTCACTTCTATACCCTAATACAACATGATTGGTTGATTCGTTTAAAATTAACTAGAAATACAATTGTTTTTATCAATAAAATAATAAGAAATTAATGGTTTGGTTAACTTTGTTTTCTCTTCGCACTAAACTAGACATACAAGGCACATTTTTTTTTTGAGATAACATACAAAGCAGATTTTGATGTCCTTTATCCAATGCAATTGATAAGTAAGCAAGCGGCTCTATTGCTTTTATTTTTGAAAAAAAAGCAAGTTGATCTATACCTATTTTATCTATTTCTATTAGTAATATACACTATGAATATTTAATTAGTTTATTTATACTAGCAATTGTCAAAGTTCACTTAAAGCCTTTTACCGTTCTAACTTCTAAGTTCTAAAAAGTCTCCCCTCCCCCTTAAAATAAAAATTGAAGAAGACATTTTAAGGTCAATCATCTAAATTCTAGGCTCTATATTCTATAATCTTATAAGAGTAAAGACCTTTACCTTCTCAAGTCTCAACAATGAGATGATATTAATTTTGTCTCTTTTAATAAATTTTATCCTAGGACATCAACATCCGCTTCTCAAGTCTCAACAATGAGCAAGAAATTAAGCTAGCTCTTATTCAGAATGCCAAATTATTGACTTATACTTGGAATCTCTGTTTATGAATTTTTCTATCCTATACCTTAGGTTGATTTACTTAGGAATTTTATTTTATTTTTCTAAAGGTTCACGTATTTTTTTCTAGGGTTTTAATTTCTAAAAGAAGGTTTGTTATCCTATGTCATAAGAGCATAGGTTAAAAATACCGATAATATATACCATTTTAAAAAAAAAATTCAACTCTATGAAATAAAAATAATGAAAAAAAACCTTTTAGATAAAAACCAAATGTATTCGCCAATTTATCTGTCATTACATAAACTTTTGAAAGTCAAATGTCATTACAAAAATCTAACAATTCCCAATTATATAGGGATGGTTTTGATAAGCAAAGCTATTTTAAATCAGATTAGACCAATCCGCAAGATCATATATATCCGTTGACCAAACAAAACAAACTCTAGGATGTGAACACGTGGCAAGAAAACATGGCGATTCCACGTCATCTCCTTCCGCGTGTCCCCGTGTCCGTCTCGGTCTCGGACACTCCCTAGTCTTTGAATCCCGAACAAGAACAACACAGCGCCCGTTTCTCACTCCCTCCATCCTCAAATCTCGCCTCTGCTAAATTATCCCTCATGCCGAATCCTTAAATCCACCATCAAGTAGGATCTCATTCTTCTGCCATTGCAAATCTTCATCCCTTCTCAGTTCTCTCCTCCACTTTGCACCTCTGATCCTCGTCCTAATGGAGAAAAAATCACAGCTTTTCGACACCCAATCCACCAGGAGCCTCGAATTGCAACTGGGTCTCCCTCCATTCGAAGATCTCACCCCTCTCCATCAGTCTCTGATCACGCCAGAGATCGCTTCCGCGCTGGGAATCACGCCCACCACCTGTTCGACGAAATTCCCCAGAGAACCCGGGGAGCCTCTGAAGCTGTTCCCGGAGAAGAGCGAATCCGAGGGGGGTAAGGTTAGGAGGAGGAGGTGTGAGGAAACCAGTGGCGGGTCGGATGATTGCTATTCGGGTGGGGATGAAAGCGGGTCGAGCAATCGGGCTGTTAAGAGACCCAGGTTGGTGTGGACCCCGAAGCTACACAAGCGGTTTGTGGAAGTGATTGATCAGCTTGGGGTTGAAAAGGCTGTGCCTAAGACGATCATGGAGACGATGAATGTGGAGGGATTGACCCGGGAGAATGTGGCTAGTCATCTGCAGAAGTACAGGATGTATATGAAGAAAGCGGATGGGAATGCGCCTGAGGCGAGTTTCGATTTGAATTCGAGTCCAATCTCAATTTCCAGTACCTCCACCGGAGGTGGACGAGCTTCGGATTCGAATGGGTTCGAGTGTGGGAATGGTGGGTTTGAATTTGAGCCAATTCCTCCTCTGCCTTCTGGGATGCATTTTAGTTCACTGCCTATGATGCCACTTTCTCTACCAGCAATGCTGCCTGGGCCCATGTCTTTCGGATATGGAGGTGGCCAGCTCGGCGTTGGTGGGCCCGGAAAGGCGGGGTTTTGTGGGATGGAATCCGGAGGATTCAATGCTTCTATGTTGTGGAATAGACATGGGGGTTAAGTGGGATATCCTTTGATGTGTTGTTGACTTGTTGTTGATGAAGATGATCATTGCCAAAAAGTAGATTTCTTTTTTATATATATATTAGCACAGATCAATCAAATGGTTCTGAGTTGATATTTTTGTTCATTTATGTGTTGTTGGAGATGATTGGATACCACCGGGGTTGAATTAATGGGAAAGATTTTGCAATGGCTGAATTGGTGTTTTTGTTCCAGCATTTGGTTGCTTACCAAGTTCAGCTTTTGTTTGTTTCTCAATTTTATCACCATTCGTCATCTTATTCATCATAATCATTCAAGTGTCTTGGGAAAACAGCTCTAAAATTTGCAAAAATTATTTATTGTGCATTCAACCTTGCAACGAAAAGCTCCCCTTTGATTCAGTTTACTGAACACACAGGTTCCTCCATTTTCAAAGGCCATTGACAGCATCCAAGTAGAAATGAAAGACTCGTTTCATAACTCAATCAATCAGAAACAATGGGTTTTACTAAAATTTAAAGAACGCAAGTTCAAATGAGACTAGTTCCCCTCAAATCGACAATTAACACCGCTCAATTTGCATCTCGTCTATCTAAATAACCTAATTTCAGACAGATCGAATTTTTGTTCCGAAATTTGGTAAGCAAATCAGTATTCCCACAGATCTCGAATCATCGCAGCTTTTCAATCAGTCAATTACCAACAAAGATCTCTCCCGATCTGAATTTTGCAGGAGATTGAGTTCTCTCTGAGGAAAAAAAGTAAAAGAGGAGGGAAACTGAGAGTGGGCGTTGCAAGTTTGCAACGATAACGAATCGTCGGTTCGGAATATAATCGCCGGCCGGCTGAACCGCCGATCTGGACTTCTTGCTCGCGGCCGGGTCGTCGTAAACGGGCAAACAAGGACTTTCGGGTTCTTCTCTATCATAACCGGTTTAACGGGTAAACACCGGGTCGTTTGACCCACATAAACCGGATCTTCCAGGAAAACCCTCAAAACATAACCTAGAAAGCAACCGTAAACCGCTTTATCCGGTTGAACTTCAATCCCTTGCTCCGGTTTCCCTTTTATTTTGTCCGGTTTATAAACCAGGCCCTGAAGACCAAACCAATCTGTGTAACCCGATTCTCTCCTCCTCCCTCGCTCTTCTGCGCTCTCTCTCATTCAAGGCGCTGTCGTGCAAAGCTCTCAAAAAGTGGTGAGTTTTCGTTTAATTTTTCCTGTGGTTCGGAATTGTAATTTTGAAGGAAAATCGGTTCAGTTCTCTCGGTTTTGTTTTTAATTTTTTTTAATGATTTTGCTATGGGGTTGTTTGTTGGATGTACATCGTTTTACTCTTTTGGTTTGTTTGATTGATCCGTTTGATAGGAATTTTTGAGAATGTAGAATCTGGTCATGGTTTTGGGAATCTGTGATGAACTAGATTCCGGAGAATTTGCGTTTCACAGTAAATTAGGGGCAGAATTTGCAGATACCTGAATAGAATTTAGGTGCCATGAAAGTTTCAAAATTTTCGAGAGTTAATCCTCTTGAACCAAAACCCTTGTGTTGCTTCTGTGTGTTAGCCTGTCTTCCCTTTATAAATTTGATGAGTGCTGAGATTGATTTGCCATGTGATCTGTGATTTTCCAGTTGTGTGACTGTTCAAAGGGAGGAACAAATTTGGATGGCTTCTGATTACGAACCAATATCAGTTACACCTCAGAAGACAGACCCGGCATGGAAGCATGTTCAATTGTTCAAGAGTGGTGACCGGGTGATTCTTAAATGTATCTATTGTGGGAAGATTTTCAAGGGTGGAGGCATTCATAGGTTCAAAGAGCACCTTGCAGGTCAGAAGGGAAATGCTTCTGTTTGTCCTAGGGTTCTTCCTGATGTTAAGGCCACAATGCTAGATAGCTTAAGTAAGGTGGTTTCCAGGAAGACTAAGAAGCAAAAAATCCTGGAGGAAGTCACTATGGCGAAACCGTTTTCTCATGATGGAGATATTTATACCAACCACTGTGAAGTTAACACTGAGCAGCTGATTTCAGATCCTAATAATCCTCTTGAAACACATGAAGCCTTACTGGTTAATGATCAGGAAGCTCCATCAAGCAGTAAAGCTGCTGAGAAGAGGAAAAGAGGGAGACCAAGAAAACTTCTTTCCCCTTTGAACCGTGGTCTCACCGTGGCTTATAATAATACTTCTACCATTGATGCTATTCCATTAGACATCAGAGACAATAGCCGTAACCTTCACATGGCTATAGGGCGGTTTTTTTATGACGTTGGGCTGCCTCTAGATTCTGTGAACTCAGTATATTTCCAGCCAATGGTAGATGCAATTGCTTCTCATGGGTCAGGAGTTGAAGGGCCCACTTCTCATGATCTCCGTGGATGGATTTTGAGGGATTCACTAGAAGAGGTGAAGAGCAATGTTGATCAGTGTAAAAGAAGTTGGGCAAGGACCGGCTGCTCTGTATTGGCTGAGGAGTTTAGCTCGGAAAAGGGAAGAAGATTGGTGAACTTTCTAGTTCACTGCACTGAGGGAACCATGTTCTTGAAGTCTGTGGATATAACCAATATTATAGACTCACCAGATTCGGTATATGAACTACTCAAGGAAGTTGTGGAGGAAGTTGGTGTGGAAAATGTGTTGCAAATGATCACTGGGAATGAAGAACATTATGTTGGTGCAAGCAAGAAATTATTTGAAACTTTTCCTACCTTGTATTGGGCTCCATGTGCAGCCACTTCCGTATCTCTGATGCTCGAGGACATTGGGAAACTTGATTGGGTAATCACTGTTCTTGAACAGTCCAAATCTATGACAAGGTTCATTTACAACAACAGTGTTGTTCTGAATATGACCAGGGGTTATACTTCTGGTGTTGATGTTGTAGTTCCTGGTGATAGTGTTTCCATAACAAGTTTCAAGACAATGAAACGCATCCTTGAACTGAAGCATAATTTAAGGACACTGGTTACATCACAGGAATGGGTCAACTCTCTGCACTCTAAGAAAGAAGGTGGATTAGCAATGCTGGATTCTATGAGTGATGAGGCATTTTGGTCCTCATGTAACCTAATTGTCCGCTTAACTGATCCACTTTTACGCATCCTTGAAATTCTTCGATGTGAAAAGAGGCCTGCTATGGGTTATATATATGCTGCAGTTTACCGAGCAAAAGAAACTATAAAGAGGGAGTTAGGTAAGAGGGAAGATTATATGGTGTATTGGAATATTATAGATCGCAGATGGGGACAAAATCACAACCTTCCCCTTCATTCAGCTGGATTTTTTTTGAATCCCAAGTTCTACTATAACATTGAAAGTGATTTGCACGGTGAAATACTGTCTGGAGTCTTTGATTGTATTGAGAGATTAGTTCTTGACACGGATGTCCAGGATAAGATCATGAAGGAGCTTAACACTTACAAGAATGCGGCTGGAGATCTCGGTCGAAAGATGGCAATCAGATCCAGAGATATCATGCTACCCGGTAAGTGGCCAATATATATGGTTCTTAAATGATGTGTGATTTATTAAGAGTATATGAATAGAAGAGGCTCTTACTCAACTTAGGTAGAATCAAGTTCTATATCTGATATTTTTTTGCATTTGCAGTAGGGTAAGTTACACAAAACTGCCCACTATTTATCCCCATTCGCATGAAACTATTTACACAAATAATGCAATTTCATTTTTTTAAGGGTTGTTTTGTGTGAACAGACCTAAATAGAGGGTTGTTTCTGATTAAAGAAAAAACGTCTTAAATTGTTTCTGTTTTTAAGATATGGAATTGGTATTGAATTGTTCATTCCTATTTAAATTTTTCAGATGAATGGTGGTCAACATACGGCGGGGGTTGCCCTAATTTGGCACGTTTGGCTATCCGGATTCTCAGTCAGAGATGCAGTTTGATCCAGTGCAAGCCTGGTCTTATCCCTTTTGAGCAGATACACAATACAAATAACAGTTTAGAGCACCAACGGCTTACTGACATGGTCTTTACTCATCATAACTTAAGACTCAAGCATATGTAAGTACTAAACGAGTTGTCATATGATTATTTAGGCGAACATTTTATCATTATTCACCTGACACCATATCTCTAACAGGGCTCAGAAGAAAAATGAGGATTCTTTGGACCCTATTGCTTTCGACATTGCTTGCAATGTTGGAGACTGGATTGCAGGCGAGAAATTATGCTTGGACGACTATGAAAACACGGATTGGATGAAAATAGAGCTGCCTTCATTCAGCACTACACTTCCAAATCCTAGCATGGATGAAATTGAACGACTAAGTGGCGGTACTATAATCTCAACCCTTCATTTATGGTTAATAAAGGCTGATTGATCTGCATTTTAAAACTGATTATCTTGTTAATTTGTAGGATTTGATGACTATGAAATTTTTGCTGGGTTGAAAGATGAGATTGAAGTATAATTAATCAACACAGAGCCAATATGCCGTGAAAACAAGGATCATTCAATGCAATTGGACTAACATTATGGAGTCCTTGTTAGAAACAACTGCAGAAGCAGCTGAAAGCTAACATGATGATTAGTTTGAGTTTGTGAAGAACGCTTGCATGTTATAAAACATTCTAGGAAGGAGTTGTCTAGTCTTAGGCTTTATTTAGATGTTAGTAAGTTGAGAAAGAACAGAAGTAGATCTCAGCTACTGCTCTACCGACTTTCTTTGTTAGATAGATCTTTATTGAGTTTGAGTGTTTCTTAAAGATTCGTCATGTTGTATAATTAACTTGTGTTAACTTTTCAATATGGTGTTTGGTCTGTTATAGTGTTTAGATCAGCTCCTTGTCTTGATGAAACTGACACTATATTTTCTGGTTGGACATGTAAATTGCTAGTAAAAAAGAATTGCAAATATGTGCTTCCGAGTTTGAAGCCATTTCTGCATTGATCCTGCTTTTAACATTTAGATCACTAGGGAGAAAAATAGCTTAGGCCTGATTAATCCAGAAATAATACAAAATCATCAACCGAGAATAAGGATTTCACTTTTCAACACCGGGAGATTGATGTCTTCTTTTCCCACGTCATTCTATATCAGAAATTGTTTGGTGAAAAGAGGAAAGAAGAAGAATTACAAGTTTAAGTCTCCTCCCAAGAAAAGGGCTAAGAGCCAAAGAGGAAAGCACTTCTACTTGTACAGTTTCACATGGCAAAGCCACCTTTGAACCCAAACAGAGAGTCAGCGAGTGACAGAAGAAGCCAAGTTTAATTCTGAAATAGTATCATTCAGAGCAACACTTCTTGTACAGTTTCACGTAATTCTAGTACACAACCAATTTTCAATTCATACTTACATGAACGTTAACAAATTCGCGTTGTCATAGCTCAACGCATTGTCACATATATACATACAACAATAGCCACTAAAGTTTAATCAAAGTGGAAAGAATCACACAAGTTAGCTGATTAACTAACTACATGGCATATGAATGCAAATTCAAAAAAAATAACACACACTCCTTAGCAAGATTTATTGAATCTGCTAGTGTTTCCTGTTACCTTAGCTACCTTCCTTCACCAGAGGTAGTAGACAAAGACCCCACTGAACCAGCTTCAAGATCACCACCTATATATGAAGATGGCGGATATGAATCCAAATATTCATCAAAAGCACCACTTGTACCTCCTTTGCCCTCATATCTTCCAGACAGAATCAACACATCAGGCAACTCTACCTCTCCATCCAAATACCTCACAACCTGTTTCATAGTAGGCCTATTGGCAGGAACATCAGCTGAACACATGATTCCAAGCTTCAACACCATCAAAGCCTCAATCTCATCATACTCACCCTTCAACTTAGAATCCATAACATCAAGAACATTACCCATCTCCCACCTGTCCCATACATAATCAACCAGTACAAGCTCCTCAGGCAAAGCCTTGGGCTCAATGGGTCTTCTCCCACAAGCCACCTCTAGCAAGAATGCACCAAAGGCAAAAACATCTGAGTTTGTTGTGGGTTTACCCGTTCGGGTCAGCTCTGGTGCTAAATAGCCCATTGTCCCAACAACCCTTGTTGTGCTTGGATTCGAACCGTGCTCGTACAATTTAGCTAAACCGAAATCTCCAAGCTTTCCATTGAATTCAGTGTCCAGTAATACGTTCCCGGATTTGAGATCTCTGTGGATCACAGTCTGATCCCAACCTTCATGTAGATAAAGCAACCCTGAAGCCACTCCCTTGATGATGTTGAATCTCTGCTCCCATGTTAGCACTATTTGTTGCTGACCAAACAAGGCCTTGTCCAAGCTTCCATTAGGCATGAATTCATAGACAAGCAAGAGATCACCATGGCGACGACACCATCCTAGCAACTGTACTAGGTTCCGGTGGCGGAGTTTCCCAATGGTGTTTATCTCGGCCACGAATTCCTGGAAGCCTTGCTTTGATTCCCTTGAAATCCTCTTGACCGCAACTTCAGTACCAGATTTTGATAGCGTTCCTTTGTACACCTTCCCAAATCCACCAAACCCAATGATTTCCTTATCCCTAAAACCCTTTGTTGCCTCCTTAAGCTCCTTGTAAGAAAATCTGTGAGGACCCACATCAAGCTCCCATGGCTCAATCACTTCTCTATTCTTATACCACCACACAAAAGCCACAGAAGCCCCAAGAGCCAAAATCATCCCCAAAACAGACCCAATTGGGATTCCAATGATTAAACCCAGATTTGATCCTTTGGGGGCTGGAAGAGAAGGCAGAGAAGAAGGATCTAGAGGCCCAGCTTCTCCATTGACATTGAAGCTCCATCCCATGATGTAATGTGAGCTAGCAAGCAACCCAGTAGAAGCAGAAAACCCTACATACATAAACTCATCCAAATAAGGGGAAAGATCCACTTCCAATGACAAAATACTCTTCCTAGGCTTATGTGAAGAGACTGAAAGACTAACATCAATCCGAGTCTTGGAAGAATCATAATCAATCCAAGCATAGATCATCTCCCCACTCTGAAGAGTGAGATTCTGAACTGTTGAATTCCCATCCACATAATACCCAGCATCCACAGAAGCCCTAGACACCATGCTATTGATATCAATCCCCACATGATTATCATTCATATCCCTAAACTCAAAATCAGTAACAGTATCAAACTCAACAGCAAACACATGGTTTGTAAGATTCCCATTATCAGTTGAATTCAAAAGGCCCAGATACTGGCTAGGCAAAACCCCTTTCAGCTCCTTGTCAGGGACCATGGCGAAGGCCATGCCATGGCCACCGAGCTTCTGGAACTGAGGAACAATGGCGAAGGCGAAGACAGTGGAGAAGGAGAAAGCAGGGGAAGAAGGAGAGGGCTTTAATCTGATGGGAGATGGGTAGAAAGCGTGGCCGAGTAATCGTGGAGTGGAGTTTGTTAGCTTGAGAAGACCGTTGCTTTGGATCTGAGCGATTCCGTTTAGGGTTAAGTTGGCGTTTGCAGGGTTAAAGCCATTGTAGAGGAGCTCTTGAGCGCAGCAGAGAAATGAGTGGGTGCAGAAAGTGAAGAGGACCCAGAAAAGAGTGAGCTTTTCTGGCATTTTGGGATGGGAATGTGAAGAAGAGAAGAAGAAGAAATTTTGGTGATCTGAAATGGAGAGAGGGCAGAGAATCTTGTATGTGGGTGGTGAGTTTCATTCAGGAGGCAAATTGTTGTTTTGTGTCTTGTGTAGATCGGAGAAGAAGGGCAGAAGGGCCCAGCACGCGCAATAGAGATTAGGAAGAAAAACAATATAACCCACAAAAAACATGCAAAAATGAAAGGGATGATAATGACGGCGAGGCCTCATCAATGGGTGTCTGAACTATGTTTCGAGAGAAATCAATGACTAATTTTATTTTTTTGAGCTTGAGATCTGTCCGTGGAGTCGAAACGGATTCCTACTATTTGACTAAATGTCCGGAGTTCAATGACTAATTTTATTGTGAAGATTAAAACTATGACATTATAAGTTCGCTATAATAGCATTTTGATATTTCAGGTTGATACACTTCTCATCGAGTTAGTTTCTAATTCTGTTAATAAATTTTTATAGCGTGTTTTAAGATCATAATATAAATAATTTAATTTAGAAATGAAAATTCTAAAATAGAATTAATAGATTTTAGAAAGAAAAATTAAAAATATTCTAAATAAAAATTTATAAAATCCTTTTGAAACTAGCTTCTTATAATATGTCCTAATAATTCATTATAAAAAAATCCTATATTTCAAAACGGTCTAGACTACTTGTTTACAAAATAAATATAATTTCTAAATCTTTTATATTAATTTAATATTTAAAATTTAAGCGGAATATGGAAGTGAAACAACGACAAAATGATTTGTATAGCTCATAATTAAGTATGCATGTGAGTATTTAATAACAAACAAACGTACTTTTACATATATGGCTTAGAAAAATTATAATCTTTTTGAAAATCGAAAAAAATGTATATAGGCAAAACGGTATGGATGGAGATAAATTGCCTACGTATTTTACTAACAGATCGGATGATGCACTTCAAATATTTTGGTGGTGCAAATTAGTTGACTAGAGGATATGACGATAAACTGAATTGATTTTTCAGGGCACCCCACTCACACCTTCCATGTTACTAATTCACCAAAAAACTGATAAATTTGAACAATATAGCACGATTATATTATTTTTTTAGTCATTGTCACCCCAGTTTAGTGGAGAGTTTTGCTCAATCAAACGCTTATATTAGAGTTCGAGTCTCGCGAGGGCCCCTTTATTTTTGGGTGAGATGTGCTTTTCCAACAAGTTCATTTCTCCTTCACTGAGAGTCGAACCCTCGACCTCAGCGAAGGAAAGCCGTGAATGTCTTTAATTGGGACACTTCGAACGAGGTTTAACTTCTCTTTTGTGTGTACTTCATGGAGTCATGAAAGTTGAAACCTACCAGAAGCCTTTATCAAACATTTTATAGTGCAATGTTTTGACTCATTGAGGTAGGTGTCCAACTAAAAATATTTTTATATCAAAGTTATCTATTTGTATGACTATTTTAATTTTTAAAGGTTACCGGACTTCCAAAATTCAACAACTTATAACGACCTCCGGTAACACTGAGAGTTTGACAACATAATAATAATTAATGAATAAATAAGCATAACTAAATTTAAATATTCCCTACTTTGTGTAATGTACATGATACATTCTAAAGATCAAAAATTATGATTTAAATGATTAATAACACTCAAAATATATTACAACATCTTAAAAAAAGTTCTTCGAATATACTCTTTTGAAAACTATATATATATATATATCAAAATATATTGCAACCCTTCCAGATCAATATAATCTACCCGTTTAAGGCTATTTGGATTCGGGTGATCGCAAATTTAAATCCGAATATGATCTCAAGCTCTATAGATATCATGATTATATTACGAACATTTTATATCGATATAGCATGAAATGAGCCCTAATAGAATTGTAATTTAACTCTATGAGTAATTTTTTTTGATATTTGAGATTAAGATATCTGATAATCCTAAACGAAACTGCCTATACATATTAATATTTAAATTACATGTCATTTATATGGTTTTATTAATATCATTAATTTTATGTGTCACGCTGTCACACCCGTCACATATAAAAATGTATTTCATTTTCTTTGACGTCATAGATATGGATATTATAGAATACTTGTACTTTAATTTCATCCTAAGGTATAGCAAAATGAACCCAAAAAGAAATGTGCATTTTAAAATTTTCAAAGTGTCTCGTCACCCACATTAGTTCTTAACTTGCTTGGAGAATAAGTTTAGAGTTTGAGTAAGCTAAATCTAAATTTATTTGGTACCTGTTAAGTCCTCTATCGTTTGCCCATCTCGATCTTTAATGTTTTTTAAATTTATTTGGTACCAAATATTCTACTATATTATTACCAAAAAAAAAGTATACTATATAGAGTACAAAAAATTATCCGTACTAATGGTGGCTGTCTGGCTAGTTAGTTGTGGACTTGTGGTGTGCACATTACAAAAGTCAAAAGTCCAAATTACAAAAGGAACACTTCAGTATTGGGTTTGTTAATTGATATAAGGTCAATGTAAGTAACGGTAATTATACAAATCATTTTACGTTAAATAATTTAAATTGCCATTAATTAGACTCCCAATTAAGGATCATCTTATTCTATTGGCATGGCATTAGACCTGTCAATCGGGTCGGGTTGGGCGGGTTCGGGTTCGGTCATTTCGGGTTCGGGTTAAATCAGGTTCCGGGTCGTTATGGGTCACGGGTCAATCGGGTCGGGTTGTAGCGGGTTTTCGGTCGGGTCGGGTTGACCAGCGGGTCTAAAATATCCTTTTTTCTTATGATTATTAAAATTAATTTGTAATTAAATAATAATATTTAATTATAATATATTATTTTCATTTATTTTAATAATAAAATATATTATAAGTTTTAAAATAAATTTAAAAAATTCTATAAATAAGCTAATCGGTCAATCCAAGGGGTTTCGGGTTTCAATCCAACGGGTTCGGGTTTCAACCCAACGGGTTCGGGTTGTAGCGGGTTCGGTTTATTTCGGGTTTCGGGTTCAAATTTTCGGGTCTTAACCCTAAAATTATCGGACGAGTCGGATCAGGTTAGCGAGTTAGGTCAGTTTTTAACAGGTCTGGTTTTAACTAAAGAATTAAAGCTAAGCTTGTCGGACATGCGAATATTTGGCTACCACTACGAGGCAAATACAGATTTCGTCACGCGAATACTTAACGTGTAACGTGTTATTGCATGCAACCATTTAAATATCGGATTTTTTAATGTGTGCTCACGGACACACAATAATAATTCTAATTTTGGTAATTTTTTGTATTGTTTGTTGATTTAAATTTTTCTAAAAAAGTTTATTAATTCTAATTTAGAAAATAGTTTTAAAATAATTTTCAAAACTAGTATTGTTATTGTGTGCCCATGAACACATATTAGTCAAACCCTTTAACTATATATTTTTTTCTTCTAATAAACCTTCGATAAACTTATAAGCTTCACATTACAAATGTTTAGAAGGTAATATTTGTTGGAGAATTCATAGAATTATAATATGTATTTATATTATTTGATCTGATAATAAAAATTCTATCTAGAAATAATTATATTTTATCTCTAATATCATCAACAAGTTCATAGAGGACCAACATAAAACTTAAACTATAAGCCATTAAATTTTTTTTTTTGGTATAACTGTAAGTCATTAAATTGACGAGTCCCGAGTGGTTTTGTACCGATATCGGCTATTTGATCATTAGCATTGGTGTGACGAACGAGCAGTTATTATTCTCGACCATTTCCCGAACATAATGAAAATCAATATGAATATGCTTGGACTTATTATTCACAACCGGATTTCGAGTCATAAAGGTAGCAAAGATTGTCACAAAGCAAGAGTGGCCTTTAGAGGTTGTCGTAGATCAAGGAGAAGTTGTTGAATCCAGTTCGGTCACAGTGCCAGTAATAGCCCGATATTTGCCCTTAGTGCTAGAACGAACAACCACTTAAAAAATGAGTATCAACAAAACCCGAGGTGCTTGTTTAAATCTGTACGTACATAGCCTTATGAAGATAACAGGATGTTTTGGGAAACGGGTATCAATAAAATTCGGGGTTGCTCTATAAACATCTATCACCATGATCACCATGTAAAAATGCATTGTTAATATTCAAATGTCTAATGTGCCAATTGTTATGAAGAGAAATAGATAGCACAAGACGGACGAACGGTAGTAGGTCGAATCATGGGTTACTATATATGTTTGTGTTCAAATTCATTTTTTTTGGATTGGATTTTTCAGTGTGAAATGGTTTGAAATTTCATGCTTACAACACATTTATAAACAAAACTTTGTGCTTAATTGTCAAAGTTTACTATTGTAATGCTCGTCAATTGTTTGGCATACTATCACTTGCCATTCGATGGTTAAACTCTAATCTCCAAGCATACACGTTCTTAGTGCTTTAAATTTTATCAACAACATCATCGTTACATGCTCAAAACTTCAACATTGACCAACCCATTATAATGTGTAAATAAGACCCTGATTATACTATTGCTAATTAAACTTGTCAACTCTTTTCCAACACATACTCAATAACCAACTTTACCTTCTTTATGTTCTGTTTTCGTTGACTAATGTTATTTCTTTCTTTAATGATGTAGACAGAATGTCAACGAGCATAGAATATGAGTTAGATCGTCGGAAATCATGTTCTCAGCAAAAGTGATTTCAACTGTCCGATGTTCAATTGAACAACACTATACCTTTTTGGATAGGAAATTCGCTCACGAGTCAAACTCAACGCTTCGCCCTAGTCTAAGGGGCTTTTCAGACATTTAACATCGGTTCAAAGCTTAAATTAGGACTTAAAAGTATTTTCGGGATTTTTCGGATTTTATATCTTTCAAACTTTCTATCTTATATCTTTATAGTTTTCTCTCTATAAAATTGTATGTAAGTCCACAGAACTTATCTTATCATTATTATTCATAATATAGTTTTCTCATTCAATTCGGTGGATTTCCAATCTTCTTGTATTAAGGTTTCGTGCTTTCGATTCTTTACTTTCCAAGACTCGTGTTTGCTAGTCTTTCATGCTTCCTATCGCATCATTTAAACATGTGAATGTTGAAACAAAACGAAGGACAATAAACAGGAGATCGAAATCACACATCCATAAGACCCAAAAGGCAAAAACATCGTTATTGAATCCAAATCCACAGAATTACAAAGGACAGGAATTCAAAAAAAAAGAAAAAAAAAGAGAGAGCGAACAAAAACAAGTATTTGGGGGAGAGAGAAAGAAAGAGCGAAAAATATACGTTCCACGTAGTGTCACAGAACAGAGCAAATTAAACCCCCATAACTCCAAACCATACACAAAGACCTCAACGACAACACTTATAAGTTGTAAGCGCAGCTCCCATCATCACTCCTGGCCGTCGGATCAAAGTTGGTCGCATTCGGGTCAGTGCACCCTTGTTTCACAGGCACCTGCACTTGCTGAGCCGCTTGTCCTACAACACAACACACAAAACCCTATTAGTTCAACTAACAAATTAAAACCCCAATTAGAAACTTAATTACCAGCTAGCACTTAGGAAGCCTAACCTCAAGGCCTCTCTATACATTTTGGAGCTAGTAAGGGGGTTTGTTAAAGCTCTAACCATAGAAAGTTCCTCTCTCAATCTGATCCTTGTTGGCGTCCCCGAGCGCGGCCGAGCTCAGGTACTGGTCCGCCAACTGAACCCTCTTCACATTCTCCTGCTCCTGCACCAGCATGTTCCCGTACTCCAGCAGCTTCTCGATCGTCATGGCCGGCTGCTCGAACGTCGGCGGCCCCTCCTTGGAGTTCACCAGCCTCTTCCCTATGTTCTCGATGCCCTGCTCCGACACCCACTTCCTCACCTCATCGTCGTACACTCTCGCCCTTAGCGCCCCAAAGAAATCGATCGACTGACCCGGGAACGTGTCCACGAGCTTCACGATGTCGTCCGCCGCCACGTTGTCGGTCCGGAAGATCCCCAGGCACACCCCGATCCGGTCCTCCCGGGTCGGCGCCCAGTAGAACTTCTCCATACGCCCGTCACGGATGAGCGGTGCGTACAGGGTCGAGAAGTCGTTACCCGTCACGATGATGGGCACCCGCGGGTTCTCTTGCTTGTTGTACATCCCCGGGAGCTGGACGTTGGTCGGGGCGTCGGCGATGTTCATGAGGGTGGCGTTGACCATCTGGTTGTTGACGGTGTACTGGGTGGTGCCGCCCATACGCCCTGCTCCGGCGTCGAGATCATTGATGAAGAGGCAGCACATCTTGCCCTTGGCGATGAGGTCGGCGGCCTCCCTGTACCTCTGCCTGATCAGCTTCGCGGGCTCTCCTGCGTTCCCGCTCTCCAGCTCTCCGGCACTCATCATGATCGGGCTGTAAATAATTTTATCGTTAAAGTGGGCAATTGATAATAGGAGGAGTAATCCAAAGGTATTTATCCGATATAAAATGAGTATTCCAATACACAAACTCAACGAGGTTTTATCCTAAACCAATTGGCAATAACAACGGTAATCCAAAGGTATTTATACTGACTTATTTCTCTTTAGATTTTCGATGTGAGATTAGTATTCCAATATTTATATAGTTTGAAGGAGGAAGAGGAGGGCTCACTTGATTCCCATCTTGGCGAAGACGAGCTCACATTGGAAGGATTTACCTTGTCCTTTGCCTCCCCAGATACCCAAGATGAGTGGAACCTAAGATGTATAGATGAATTAGGTAAACATTAATGATGTAAATATAGTGAGTAATTGATAAGGTGATACACTGATACATAGATTGTGTTGTATATAGTAAGTACCTTGATGTTGGGCAAGGTCATGAAGTTCTTGCTTATGTGGACGACAAGCTTGTCCATGAAAGCGGGTGCGATGTAGAAACCGTCCATGGTGTTGTCAAGGTTGTACCTATAAAGTTGTAACCAAAAAATGTGTTAGTTAAAACGTAATATTATCTTCTGATATCTAAAGCTTTTGTGTTAGAAGATGAATTCATATATCTTACGTGCGGAGTCCTTGGCTGAGGTACTCGTATGAGCTGAGGACGGCGTAGTGGGTGCCAGCGTCCTGAGGAGCCTGGAAGAGGGAGTCAACCATACCCTTACCACGGGTGATGTCCTGCTGGTCATCGGAGATGTCGTAGGCAAGACCGGCCCACTTGTCCTTCTCGGTCTGCTTCTCCTCATCGTACTCGGACACGATCTTGAAGGAGGAAGAGGCCTTGACAGATGGGAGCCTTGAGTTGAGCTTCTTAAGGCTGCTTCCTAGGAAAGCTGTGGATGGGGCTGAAGGTGCAGCTCCTGACCCATTTAGGCTCAACTGCAATTACCATATATATTGTGGTCAATTAGTATGATATGATCTATACTCTACATAGTACCAAGATTTTGCAACAGAGTTGGCTATGTTCATGTTCTTTCCTAGGCGTGAATTGGATTTATGTGATATATTAAACTTTTCATGGGCTGATGGATTGGGGGCGTGCATATGTAAATCCAGTGGATTTCATCCTAAAACCAATTGGTAATAGAAGAAATAATCTTTTTTTTTGGTCGAAATAGAAGGAATAATCTAAGATATATGCGTACTAGTCTGATTGAGCTCTGTTTTATTGTCTCCTATAAAAATATGTTTTATTGTCTCCTATAAAATATATGTATACAAATGCTACCTGACACTATGCATTTGGCTATCAACTTAATATGTACAACTTATAATCCTCTTATGACGTCGTTACTAAAAAAACATACAAATATACATATATGTGGATGAACCCTGCTGAAATCAGAGCTCATAAATCACAATTAAGCATAATACACTGATTAGATGTATGTGATCATGCTTTGGGTAATCTTATACTACAAGTCTACATATGACATGTGCTCCAAATGAGCACAGTCACTTACTTGCATATCTAGATACCAGTCGCAGCCTTCATTCACATAAAACTTCAAATCATCATGTAAAATCTAACTCAATTCAGTAAGCCAGCTAGCTAATTGAGGCCAAATCTAGAGACGAAGTCGTAATTGCTTAAACTAGAATGCATATAAAGATCAAACCCAGAAAACCCAAGTGATCGACATGATGAAGTATTAATTAGGAACTAACCGGTGCGCGATTGACAGCTCCGATCGTGGAGATGGAGGCAGCCATGGAGGAGTATTGATTAAGGCCTCTTCTCTAGAGAGAAAGAATACTTAGTTTTTTCAGTGAGTGTATTCGCTGTTTTGGAGGCTGAATTGAGATGAAGGGAGACTTATAGAGGCGAGAAGAAGAGCAAACGAGAACCAGACTTTGGAAGGAGCCAAGAGGATTAGGCTCTTCAAAGTTTTAACTGCCACACAATCAAGATTGCCATGGTTGCCACGTGGCGCGCTCTGGTTTGATGGCTTCCTTTATGGGGCTATCCTTTCAGCTTTACTCTTCTCCACTGGAATTCCTTGCTACCTTTCTTTACCACTCACGGTCAAACATAACAACAAAAATCCACATCCAACTAAATAAACTAATTCTGGCCTCATAATAATTTTATGATGATTTTGTGTTCTTTGATCACTACTACTACTACTTCTAGCATCATCCTATTCAATAATGCAAGTAATTTTTTTTGGTTATTAGTGTAGATTGTGCTTTCCATACACCTATTGTGTGTGGCTGTGGCTTCATATTTTGCGTGACATCTTGTTTCCATATGTATAAACGAACTTATCCAACTTAATATTATGCTGTGTTTTATTTAATATAAAACTGGGATAATGCAAAATATAATTTTCATTTATTCAATTTCGATGAAATTAATTACGGATTTTCTAACCTATTTCCTTATGGCATAGGATAAGCATCTTGTTTTAGAAAGATTTAATATTTTTATTTATTTAGAGATTTAAATCTTTTTTTACGACGGATTTATTCGTTTTCTTTTTAGGGTTTTAGTTTCTAAAAACCGGAAAGCTTATCCAGTTATTAGGTTCTACAAACAAGATAAGATTAATTAAACTTATTGAGTTATTGTTGTTGTAATTAATTTCCATATATAATTGTACTTATCTTTGATACAAAAAAGTGACCGATGTACTAATTTGTACATAGAAGAGGGGGAAAGCCCTGTACGTAAATCTGGTGGACTTAGCTTCAAATCTTGACCCAGTCCAACAATAGAATTGTGTTTCGACCAAAAAAAATAGACAACCTAAACTATTTCAAACAAAAAACTCCAATTAACCCCATACCTCCTTTAGAGCCTATTTGAATTGCGTCTAATAATACATTATCATAATGCACGATTTAATACAAAATCATTATTGGGCGCGATCTAAACAAGCCCTTAGCCAACTTGAACAAACACAATCTCATTAAGCAAAGAAAAGCCCAGGAAGCTTTCGAATAGAAGTCCATTTACATCCGTCTGGTAAGAGAATTCGCAAAAGGTGGAAGATCAAGTCTTTCGGCTGATGGACTGAGTTGTTGAGAAGATCTCGCAGAAAGTCGAAGGTCCCAACGATTAGAAGTTGGAGGCGCATGATAAAAAGGAGGAGGCAGAAGGGTTCCAGAACACATTGCACCCTACCAAATGCACAAGAACTTAACTTTCTACCTTCTAAGGAAGATTCCTTTCTTTTCATTATTGTCGCGCTTTGTATTTCAACATTCAAGCATTTGTAATTCTTTTCTATAATACAAAAGTTATCCTTTGTTATCTACGTTGCTTAGTTATTAAATCAAAGTTTCGAGATCACTTCTTAGGATCGAGATCCGATTGGTCTAGCTCGTCAGTTGTGACCCCTTCAATAAGCAAATAGTTGCTTTAGCATCTTTTTGCCCAAAACGGATACTAATTTCCATGCATGGGAGTCGAACCGGAGACTTCTAGGTACTATTCTTGGAGACTTAACCGTTTGACTAGATGTCTGAAGGCTGAAATGTTTAGTTATTTATGCAGGTACATAAACAACTAACATTTGGCATTAGTTTGCTCAAGAATTTAAAAAAAATAGTAAAAGAAGGCTTATTTTGAACCACAAAGTACAGTAGAATGTATCCATAATAATTAAAAGTCTAGAAGTCTCTCCCCAAATATAACTAGAGCGACATGCTCTATGTATCTTATTTTGAACCACAAAGTTCAGAAATGTAATCTTCGCATTTTGTTGTATATGATTTCAACAATTTATTCAAAGAAAATGAATGAAATACAGCCTATATGACTTTATATATATAGTAAGGAAAAAGAATAATTTCCTCTCAGTTTGATGAAAATTAAACATGATCGACCATACAATGCAACTTTATATATGATATTAGAAAGGAAAATAGTCCTCTAAAAGAAGCCAGTAGAGGAAACGACCTTATCCAAAAAGAGACGATGATTTAGAGTATGCTTTATATGTAACAATTAATCACTATAAATAAAAACCAACACAAAATCACAATAAATTATAATGAAAGGAGCAATTTGATAACATAGTTATAACATCATTTTTAATTTCCCTAACCTATGACATAGATTAATGCCCTTAGAATGAAAAGATTTTATTAATTGTATTTTTTTGGAGGAGTAATTTAAACTTTATACAAAATTTAATTATTTTCTTTTAAAGTTTTAATTTCTAAATTAAAAATGTTTAACCTAAACTCTTAAAAAACGTAATAACTTTACCCGGTGAATATGACCCAACATTATACAATCTACTAATGACATGCTATGTTTTTTTATGTAGAAAGAGAGCTGAAATTCTCTATTAGTTTTATTCGAAATAAAGGGCTATGTAATGATCATACAGAGGATATCCTTACTCTTAACATTATCAAGAAGTAAAGAAGTGAAACCTCTTGGCGGGTCAAACAAAACATGCAACCCCCAAAAAAAGTAAGAAAGTAAAAGAACCTAAACAGTCAGCGACCATATTAACTTAACGATAGATATGTCGGACCCATATGAACCAAAATCCACAACAATATATTCTTGACATTGAGTAACCAGACTTGAGAAATGATACTATTTAAAGAACGACTAAGCAACATAACTACTAATTGTGAATCAGTCTCCAAAACCTCCTTACGAAAACCTTGATGACATATTATTTCATGATACGGAACATTTACATTACCTAAAAATATGAACAACATATTGTGTACTAATATAGTAAGATCTATGAAATTGTCTCATCGATATTAAATTTCAAAAAAAAAATATATGGTTGGAGATCTACCGATCGAAGAATGGTTGGTCCTCCTTCACCTCACAATTTATTGTCCATCAACTTACCAGTAAATTTGAGTTGAGCGATCGCTTTCCCAAATCAATTCGATCAATTGCATTTTAGCGATCATAAAGCAAAAATAAATTTACAACAGGACTGTAAAAGAAAAGTGATTAAAAGGGGCCGGGAAACAAAATGCCACAACTCACTCAGAAGACAATCATCCTGATATTCTGACTTCACGCTCACACTCGTGCAACTGTTTTCTGATCATATATGAATCTCGATGGAATAAAGATTAAAAAAGAGACACTAATAACGTACAAAACGTAAATCTCTTGGGATTAATTAGAACCACACTTCTCTTAATTTTCATTTATATATGTTCCCAAGTCAAAGTTATTTCACTTTATATTAAAGTCTTATGGGTTAATATAATGTAGGGTTTACACATCCGTCTGTGTATAAGAGTATGTTAGGCTGACTATATTGACTAGCATAATATTAGATCAAGCATTTGGACCCAGATCTATGTTGAAGTCTAATGGATTAATATGATGTGGGAGGTCCATAATAACCTGTGTGGATACATTCCAAAATTAATTGATATTAGGCTGGAGAAGTAATCATGAATTTATCGTCATAAATTCCGATATAGAATAGATTTTATCTCAACGGTTTATTTCCCGATTAGGTAATTTAAATCTATAGGCCGGTGGAGATTTTAGTAGTTTTATTCCCATGAAATTTATTAGAAATTCTATAGGTGAAGTACTAAAAACGTATAGCAATTTAACGAAGCCTAGATAAATAATTAAAAAGAAAAAATAATAAGTTGATATAGAAAGAAACAAATTTAATCTCATCCCTTAATTTTTTATTAACGTTTAAAATTGGTCAAACTCTACTTGTATAATTTTTTTACCAATTCCATTGGAACTAGATTCGAATTTTAGATCAGAGATTGATTTAATTACCTGAACTTAAAAAATGGGTGGAGTTAATCTACCCAAGTACAAATGTACAATAATAAAGTAGAAATCAAATATGTAGAAAAAATTGTGTCACTTGTCATCAAGTGAAAAGGTTAAAATTAATTATTTTTTAAAATTTTGTCAAAAAAAACTACCCACTTTCCATGAAACAACTACAAACTATTTTTAATGAAAATTTAATTCAAAAATATTTTACTATTCTAACAATTTTAAATAAACAGTTATTTTAAAGTCATCTAAAAATAATTTTTTAATGAACACTTGTTTAAAAAAATCTTAGCATTCTAAGGATCTAACACAAATTATTTTTTGATTTTATCTGACAAACACTATTTGTTTAATAAATTGTATCAAAAAAAAATTATTATCCTAGTAATTTTTTTCACAATCTAAAAGTTGAGAGAATAATGGGGTGAGATTTCACTAAATGCATAGCTTGAATTCATCAAACACATATTGATTAAATAGAGGTTGATTCACATGAAAATGCGTCTTATCATGAAAAAATGAGATCTCTTGGATTTGAGAAATGGATAGCTAAGATTAAAAGAGATAGGGGCAAAATGGTAATTTTGACAAAAAATAAAAAATAAAATAAATTTTTTTTTTTTTAAATTTTCTTAGTTTCACTTGTTTTTGCCAAAATCACGAAATTTGATTTTTTACGTTACGTTCACGTATTTTATGCATATGTTCACACTATTATAAGACATGTTCACAAATTATCATATTTTTCAGTTCAGAGATGTTATAATACGTTCACATATATTACAAGTGTGTTCATATATTATTACTGTTTGTTCATGTTTTATGGTCATGTGTTCATGTTCGATTAAATCATAATACAAACGTTAAACGACTTAAAAAAATTTGACAAAAAAATAAAAAAAAATAATTTTTTTTCCGCTTATTTTTGCCAAAAACACGACGGTTGAGATTTTACGTTCTGTTCACATATTTTATACACATGTTCACATTTTTACAAGGGTTGTTCATATATAACCGCATTTTAACTTCAGAAAATTTAGTATACGTTCACATATAATATGAATACGTTCACATATTAGTATTGCATGTTCATGTTTTATGGCCTTATGTTCATACTCGATTTACATCATTCTATATACGTAAAAAGAATTATAAAAATAAAGTAAGAAAATAAAAAAAAAATTATTTTCTTATTATTTTTTTAATCGGATGGCCTAGATTTGTTCTTAGTTTTCATAATGGACCCATTTTCATTTGATTCAATCTCTGATTAAATATTTTATTTTTATAATAGGTAAATAGTAATGAATTTAGAAGCACTATTTCAATATCTTATTATCTTAACTCCTTAAACAAATATGCATGTATTACTTCTACATTTTAAATTAAAATTCACTTTTATAATTACATTGTGTATTTGTGTTATATATCATATATTGTCTTTTAATTTTTTTTCTAAACATTTTAATTTTGACAATTACATTTCATAATAATTTTTCAAGTATTAAAAAATATTATATTTATCTTAATTAAATACGTACATAATACACGCCTAACAATAGTTGTACGAGACATTTCCTCTTCACGCTCATCCTGATATTCTGACTTCACGCTCACACTCGTGCAACTGTTTTCTGTTCATATATGAATCTTGATGGAATAAAGATTAAAAAAGAGACACTAATAACGTACAAAGCATAAATCTCTTGGGATTAATTAGAACCATACTTCGTTTCCAAAAAAATTAGAACCACACTTCTCTCCATTTTCATTTATATATGTTCCAAGTCAAAGTAACTCCAATTTATGTTAAATTAAGTTCGATAGATCAATATAATGTGGGGGTCTAAACGTTCATCTGTGTGTATAAGTATGTTAGGTCCAACATACAAGTTTATGGAGTTTCCATCTTAACGCTCATGGGTTTTATGGTCGAGAACTCGGGATAGATTTTATCTCTAAACACCCCATTAAATGCAACTGTCCGATCCCACAATATGGTAATTGTATTTGATGTCATGCCTTCGGCGGATAGCCTAATATCAGACCAGAGATCAGGATCCAGATCGAACCGGCTCTAATACCATGTTAAAGTCCAGTGGGCCAATATGACAGAGGGGGTTCACATGTCCTTCCGTGCACATATATGTGTTTTAGGCCAATACACAAGTCAATGGAGTTTCATCCTAAAACCAATTGATATTAGGAGTAACTCATAAATTTATATGGTGGATAAGTTCTGTCGTAAATTTCAATGTGAGAGATTTTATCTAAACGGTTTACCAATGGAGCGCATCCTCAAGTATATTGACTTTTATATAGTGTCTTTGAGATAGATATAGTCCCTATATTAATATTGGTGTATTTTAACTAAATTTAATTTTTGTTGGGTAAAAACTAAATTCAATTATTATTGTTACTCAGTTTTCCTTTGTTTTTGTCAGACGATGATGATTATATTTGGATATTTCATCACATACACCCTCTCGATTTTATATTGAAACAAGGGTGTGTATTTGGATTTCCAAATTCTGTTCGAGGCTAGTTAGCAATGGATTGTTGTTGTTGTCGTCGTAGTAGATTGATTTAACTTACCTTAACTTGAAAATGGACGGGGTTATTTGTGGTTACAAATACGAGACATTTCCTCTTCACTTAGTCATTTATCAACGTATCACCAGCAACTTGCAACACCACATATAAATATAACAAAGATTGTGGTTCAAATGACACGCCAAGTTTAAAAACTAATTAGGCAACTTCCAATGCCATAACAATACAAGGCGTGATGAAATCGAATATTAACGACACACTATCATGTAATAAATTAAGTACTGTCCTTGCACAACTTAATCACTGTTTTTAAAATAACTACTTATTTAGATAGTTAAATAACACACTATCAAGTTAATAGGAACCTTCGGGCGATATAAATAAAGTATATATGCACACGGGCACGGTGACACCAGAAACACTACGGAGTATCACATATTGTACACTCAATCATTGATTCATTATATTGGTATGTTTTCAAAGTACAAGTACACTAACTATTTGGTTATTGTAGTACCCATACTGCAAAAATAAAACATCTGATATCAACGACAATAAAATCCTCACAAGTGCAAATTAAAATCACACTATAATGCATGCTTAAATCGAATATTAATTAATTAACAACATATTATCATATCATGTAGAAAGTGGTGTCAGAGCTGAACTCAATCACAATTCTTGAAACAAGTACTTATTTAAACTATTGAATAACGTAAACTTTCTCAAGTAAAAGAGAAATCAAACTTTTAATTCCGCCAAAAACCGCGAGTGTAACGTCCTATACAATCAATCATTATATTGGTGTGTGTTGCGAAAACAATACAAGTACACTAGCTATTTGGATATTGTAGTACCCATACTGCAGAAAACTGTGCACTAAGTGGGAGAGTATCTAAGTGCAGAATTTTATATGCAAATTTATCATAATATAACCATCCACCAATAAATGTCAATGCTCACATGCTAGACAATCGCATTGTGATACTCAAAAAGGCGCCCACAACCAAACAATGTCAATTCAAGAGCATCACCATACTTAGATTGAGGACTTTTTATTGTAAATGGCTTATTTTATACATCGTTTATTCTTAAGGATACAAGATTTTTATACATTTTATATTGTCAAATAGTTTTATAAAGAAATTTCATGGGACTTATATATTGAACTTATATACGCACAAATCTTAGTTCATCAGAGTTACCCGCTTAACAACCTCTCTTGATCTTGAGTATGATTTTTTTTTTCACATTGTTCTAAAATATCACATAGGCCCCACCTAGAAGCTCTACCCCGCCTAGCCTTCTAACCTACCTAGGCATTTATTTGGGTCGCATAGGCACCCATCTAGACTACTTAGGCACTAGGCGACCTTTTTCCATTCAGGGGCCCCCTAGCGTTTTTTAGAACATTGCTTATATATGAGTGATTTCGGCTAAAAAGAGATTGAGATGTCCCACCTAGGGTTGGTTTTGGCTATAAAAGTGACTGAGATATCACCTCCTGTTGTGTTGTCCAAGTGTCAATTGGACTAGATCAGTTGCGCTTACAGGGACATGTTAAGGATATACGTTTCTGCATTTGAAAGATAAGACTAAACAAGAGTAGTATATAACTTTGTGAGTTATTCTTGCTATTATCCAATTGAATTTAGGATAGAACCTCAATCGTCTTACATATGCACGACCTCTGGTCCATTGACCCATAAAAAATTTAATACCAATGTATCATTGTTAACTATATTGGGTCTATTAGAAACATCTTCTCAACATATTCGAGCGTAAATGTTTACATCGTGACCCCCACCCAATCATGTAGCAGCAGAACTATACTAGGAGAAGTTGTTATTGTTTTTCTTTTGAGACTCCAATGGTTTAGACACGTACAACATAGGATTTCCATTGTGACTATGTGAGGGTTTGGTCTTAGGAGATTTCCATTGTGATAGAGGTCAATCCAATAAGATTTGAAAGAAAGTGATTAGAAATAACTATACATTTAAGTCCTACGGAGGAAATCCCTAGGATTTTTTAAAATAGGCAAACTCGAAGCGAGCTTGGTTCAAACTCAAAATCTTGTTTGAACTTGTTTATTTAAATGCTCATCGATCTCGAGCTTAGCTCGCGGGCCTCTCGATCTTTTAGTTTCTTCATGAGACAAGTTCGTAAACAACACGTTTACCTGATCATCTACACAACCTAGGCATCTCTCGAAAATTGAAATTGAAGGAGACAACCTTATTGTTATCAATGCATTAAAAGGAAGTCGATCTTGTCTTTGACAAATTGAAATGCTAATTGTTGATACGTTGATTATTTTGCAGTCCTTTGAGGTTGTTCGTTTTCTTCATACACCTCGTGATTGCAACAAAGTGGCGGTTTTGATCACTGGCGACCTTAGGCATGTGGTTAGTGCTAATCAGATTCAGACCCATTCAAAGCTTCGAACCCTCATCCGTAAGCTGCCCTAGGTTGAGTTTTCTTGGCCTAATCTTTTCCTACTAAAAAAATGAACGTATAACTACTTTGTTATAAATGTTAAATCGAGCTTGCTCATGAGCAAACAAGTCGAGTTATCTTGTGTTCAAGCTCATTTCATTTATCTTTCGAGTCGTAAAACTATTTTATTTATAAAAGCCGAACACGAATAAAACTTAGCCAAATCGAACACCGAATTTTTCATAAACGGCTTTGTTCATTTACAATTCTACATAAGATCACGTGGAAGGATAGTTTTCGAATAGAGGATGTTTAGATAAGTGAGTGGGGTTTACTGTTTAAGGGGTAGGTTTTAATTAGTGTTTAGGGCCTAAGGTATGGTGTGTGTTTGTATGCGGTTTTGTGGTTTCCATCGTGTGGTTTTGTGCGTTGTGTACTCTTGATGAAAATATTCACATCTATATTTATGTGTTTTGTTTTTGCACCTTGATCATTGCTACTTTCTGGTTCTATTAGAAATAGTTTCTCAACTTATTCAGGATATAGATGTGAATATTTTCTCTCCAAACTCTGCACTAGCCTAATACACTGTAATAAGCTAGCTAGTATTGGTGTAGTCATTTTCTACACAATTACCGACCTAACAAAACAAAAAGATAAAATGTAAAACAGATACTAGACTCCAAATGAATAGATAATCTACAAAAAGTAGAGAAAGTGGAAAAGCTAGCTTTTTTCATGGGAGTAAAATTGGCATGTTTGTGTGTTATATGTCCCTTTGCATTCATTCAGCCGCCCTTCTTCTTCATACAACTTTACCTAACTGCTCTTAATTTGGACACATAAAAGTGCAGGGAAACATGGATAGATAAGAAAAACAAAAATTGATCAGCCAATTATGATAGCTACAAACATAATCACATTATACTTGTACTGATCTTGATTTTCAGCTTAATTAACACACTGGTTACATTTGTCATGGAGTCCCAATTAATTTCATGCCCACTGATTAACAAATCCGGAAAGGGCTCTCCTCAGCAGCCAAATTAATGTGCACAAGATTAGAAAGTGTGATTAGGACAAGCATAAATACAATCATTGAGATGGAACGCATTCTAGACAGGTTAAACTAATCCTCTTTTTTAAAAAAGGAATTACTACAGTACTAATCTAGCTATTAACCCTAAACCCTAATCCTAACCTAGCTAGTAAAACTAGCTTCTAGCCTATAATGCATCAAAAAAGCTCAACTTTTGCCAACAATCATGAGGAATTAATGCATTAAAAGCCATTTTGTATCTTACTGTCTTTTGATGATACCGACTAGCATTAATGTCGATAATCGCACCCAATCAGATTAGTACAAACTACAAAGTGCTCGATCATTATCAACGAAATTTAGGTTACATGAACACACTTAACTAAACACATGTGTAAAACTTGAATTGATGAAATCAACAACAATTGAACAACAAGATCATCCATGATCACTCCAAAATGCACTAAATATTGCTCTAATAGTGATACAATTATTCAATGCAAGACAGGATAATTGAAGTCCATGATGATTGCCAGATCCTAGAAGATGGTAAGGTGAATATAATACTAACAATTGATGAGGAATGAGAGAAAGATGATGAAGCATATGATAAATAATCATGATTAGGCACACTGATTACTGTTATTATTAAATGCGGAAATTCAGAAAGCCTGCACACACTTGTTGCAATTTAAGAATTAATATTTGATAAAAGCAAAGGCGAAAAAAAGTCCCACGAAAAGAATTAAAATGTAGCCCATAACGGAGACGCAAAAGGAAACTTTTAAGGGAATAATTAAAAAGAAAACAGTGTAATTTGGCTCCTGATCAATTGATTAAACCCTCACACTATAAAAGGACAAGACATTCTTCCCTACTTAACAACACTTGCTAACCAACTCTTTAATACTAGCAAAGAAAGAAGGAAAGAAGAAGAGCTTTTAGGACAATGACAGGCATAAGCACCTCGTGTGGCGCGTGTAAGTTCCTAAGAAGAAAATGCACCTCGGATTGCGTGTTTGCTCCTTACTTCAGGTATATGATCAGATCAAATACTTAGCTTTAATCGAAACGACGGATTAATGTCAAGATCATTGTTATAATCAATGTGTTCTTGATTGATTTCTTGTTCAGGTATGAGCTAGCTCCTCAGCATTTTGCCGCTGTGCACAAAGTTTTCGGTGCAAGCAACGCATCAAGATTGCTCTTACATCTCCCGGAGCAATGCAGGAGTGAGGCCGCCATAGCTATGTCCTTTGAAGCTCTTGCTAGAATGCATGATCCTGTTTATGGCTGTGTTGCTTACATTTACGCCCTTCAACAAAAGGTCAACAAAATCACTTTCAATCTATTATACAAGAATTAAGTAATTTCTTTTGAGTTAATCACAACAACACCAACTCAGTGTAGACCTGCCTCGAAAAGCAGTCTTGAAAAAGAGTCATAATGCAAGTTCTAGAGCTAGCAATTCAAAGTGATACAACCCAGTTTTGAGTTAATACAACTTAGAATTATAACTTAGAGATTGGTTTGTGCAGGTGGCTGAATTGCAAGAGGAGGTTCAAAATCTAAGCAACCAAGTTGCGAATCTCCCAAGCAACAACAATACTAATAATCCTAGCAATATAGGATTAGAGATATTCGCGCCACCATTAACGAACGTTGTGGAGATGCAAGAGGAGTATGCAATAATCAGTGATCAATTAGAAGAGAAGTGGATAGGGGTTTCGGAGAGTACTATGAGTAATGGGAACTGGAGTTTAGAAGACGTCGTCGACGACGTCAATATGATGACGTCACAGGCGCCAGAATATTGGCAGGAGGAGTGTGGACCTCAGGGTGTGTCTGAACTGAGTCCATTTGAGACGACACCGTTTGAAGGTATGATGATCAGTGAAGACGTCTTTAGCAATTACCTTCCGTTTTTACCGTGAAAGAAATTAACCATGTTCCATTAAGAAGAAAAAAAAGGGTTGTATAAAAGTTGGTCATGATGTTATTGTATGTGCTTCTATGGCTCATTCCAAGTTGTACTTTTTGCTTCGTTTCGTTTAGAGACGACTCGGGTTTCGTTGCTAGTTTTAGTGATTAGTCTATGGAATGATCGAAGTCCTTATTAATGAAATAAAAATATATGTTTTGTTTCATATATGAATCGTCTGCAAAGTGAAATTTAGTATATGCACGCATGCATGTCATGAGCAGTACAAAAGTTGTTCGGAAACTTGTACTAACAATCACAAATTGGATTAAAATAAAAACGGCCATCACCTGGGGAAAGCAAAGCTGGGAAGAAATGAAAGTGTGTTAGCATTGGAATCCAACACTAAAAAATAAACAATAACATCGACCCAGTGTTAACCCTCCAAGAGAGTGTATGAAAAAGACCTAAGTATAATCATTGTCACAGTGATAACTGAATTTAGTTAAATTGCACCAAAATTAATATGGGAGTTATATCTATCTCAAAAGCATTGTATAAAAGTCAATAAGCATAAGGATGTTTCCTAAAACATCTTAAGTTCTTGTGTGGGAAACAAGTTCCTTAATTAGCTTGTACCCTACTCTCTCCGTTTCACAATACTTGATCTTAGATAAAATTTCACACACTTTTTTCTCAATTATCAAGAAATTTTGAGATATGTGTAATGTGGGGATATACACAAGGTAGAAATGAAAAAAAAAAAACTATTTTAAAACAAAAATAGAAGAATTTAAGAACAAGTACTGTAAAACGGAGGGATTATAACGTAACGGAGTTGTCCTTGCCCTGCTGTGATAAAGCCCGGTGGGCCAAATCTGGGGGTCGTGCGTGTAACGAGTTTAGCATACAAATCCAATGAGGTTTCAACCCAAAACCATATGGCAATGGGTGTACTAACATTTTTAGTCTCAAGTTTCTCATGTGGGATACCAAGTTTCCCATGTGGGATAACTCTCAACACGCCTCCTCATGTGCTCTCATAAGGCTGATAAGTCCGAATCAATCTCTCAAGGCTCGCAAACCGCCACTTTTAAAATCGGTCGCTCCTTTATATACTAGCATTTTTAGTCTCAAATTTCCCACGTGGGATAACTATCTGCAAGTCACAGCCTTTATATTATTCATAAATCATCGTTAGATATATATCCTATACACCAAGCATTTAACTACGCAAACACATGATAAGACTTGAACAGGATTTTCTGTTGGAGTACTCAATGACATCGCCATGTGGATCGGTGTGCAAATAATTAAGCAATGATGCCGGTTGTGTAAATTTGAACAAGCATCACTACTTTTCCCATTAACAACACTAGGGAATTAACCATATCTGTAACATTTAATTGGTGAGTAAATGTTGTAAAACGCTACAATAAATTTGAATGAACACCACTCGATCTACCTGACTAGCAGTCTAGCACCTTAACTTAAGATTTTACCCAATTACAAGTTATCCACCTACCAACAGTCGATTGGTCAGTGATGAAGTGTACTAAATTCCTAATTATGGAACATGTTTAGGGTAGTCCGGATCTTCTACATTTCACGGTATAATCTACTATACTCCACTAGCTATACTCTATTTAATTATTTAAATTATTAAATAATGATAAAAAAATTTTAAAAAATATTTATATTCTAAATGCTTATTCTTATATATTTATAGAATTTTGTGATAAAAAATTCATTATTTTTATTTTCTACATTAAAAATGGTTAAGTATGCGGTTTTTTTAACTTTTAAAAATATTGGTTTTGAAATGTATATGATAAAACTCTATAAATATATGAGAATAAGCATTTAGAATATAAATATATTTTTTAAAAAATTTTATCATTATTTGATAATTTAAATAATTAAATAGAGTATAGTGGAGCATAGTAGGATGCACCGTGGCATGTAGAAGATCCGAACTGTAGGAACTAATATAAATTATAGAGTTTGGTTCAAATGAAAAAACCTTTTATCATGAAAAACGAAAAAAAAATGCATTTTTCTTAGTTCGTAGTGCATTTTTCCTAAAAAACTTCGGATTGCACTTTTTCGCATTTGTAATTTTCGTATTTTGTAGTGCACTTTTCGTATCTGTGTAGTACTTTTCGAATTGATAAGAATGAAACAAACTCTTATAAGTATAAAAACGTGAAAATATCAGTAAAATCGTCTCGAGTATCAGCATATATGCAACCTATAAAAAATATAGGTGTTCAAACGTGTTCCAAGAAGAGATGAATATTCCTTCATGCATATCAGCTCCCGGGCATGGCTCAAATAGTCAAATCCCGTATAAACTTGCTTAGCTAAATAAACAAATCTTTGTACATACAACGATTACTTACAGAACGAGGAAACGAAAACTTGCATCTCAGCTACAACATAAGATTCAAAGCAATCCAAAAGCAAAAATCAGACAAGACCAAAATTCTGAGGTTAATTTTGAGCCCTTAATCCTCTCTCATCTTTAAGCAGATTGAGATGAGAGCTGAACCCAGGCAAACTCCTCTTTGTAGGCTGTGCTTGCTTCACAGGAATCGCCACAAGTATAAATAGCAATAGTCGCCCAGTCAAGGGAATTTCGTTCGTTTTGTACCCCAAAGTAGTACAGCAGTTGTGGCAAGATCTGCATACCACCCAGGAACAAAAAACATCCATGAACATTGCAAAAAAATATAAAAAATGGTAGAACCAATATCAAAATTGTATCTTTGCGAACCTGAAACTCGAAATTCCTGTCCTTGCCACAGAAGCTGCACTTGGGAATTTCAGCTTTAGATGGCCTCCCACTTGACATTGGCCAAAGCGGTCTAGATCCAGGATCCCTGCAATACCTATAAAATTCCATTTTTTGGATGGGTGTTAGTTTTTGATGAAGAAGAGGTGAATATTGTCTCTTATTGTAGCATTGTGGCTATAAAATGTAACAGTTCTATCAAACAGCAAGACAAACAGAGGGTTGTGTTGCAGTAACACGTATATGTTCATGGAAGGTGGGGATGTGAGATGGAACTGCAAGTATCTGTGCATTTTCATTTAGTTAACAGTAGAAGTAAAGAAAGGTCATTATACACAAAAATGGAAGTACAACAATGTTGACAATTATCTCGCCACTTGCTGTCCTAGATGTAGTATATACAACTATGTATATTCATGCATTTTTATATGTATGATGTAGTCTATGTGCAAAATTTCATTATAGCCCTTCACTTCTCTCTTGATCGTATTCCTTTTTTGATTTAGAACATATTGTAAGTGTCAACTATCAACAAACACATTTTGCACATCTTTTTTCAATTAATTTAGGGATGGAAAGGACTTTCCTGACCCAAAAAACTCAAACAATGGCTTATTTTAACATCAATTACTTTGAAACCTATTATTTTTGGAGATTTTTAAGTTTGCTCTTCCCCTTCAATTTTTGGGAAAAATCTTGATTTATCATATTAATTCTTGAAGATTATAAGTGGACTATGTCTTACAAAAAGAAGACAATGAAAATAGAAGATTGGTTAAACAAAATTAGTAGAGAACATAACTCTTGCAATATTTTCGAAAAATCTGATTCATCTGATCTAATGCAGGCATTGTCTACAATAAAGGCCAACATGTGTCCTATTGACATAAACCCTTTTAAAACAAACTTATGGTGCTATCCATTATGAATGCCCTGACAATTTTCAGTCTAACAGAAGTCAAGAATTCATCCAAATTTATGAACAAAATTACTACAAGGAAAAGCACAAATTAAAGTAAAACAAACAAAAAGAGCAAATAGACCTGATAACTTGTTCAGGAGCCCTTTCAATACGTTCTTGGAATGTAGCCATACTGATATTGTCTGCGTCTCCCTGTTCAACAAGTAATAATTTGTTAATTGAAGTACATATATCACAAATAGTGTCAACTGGTATTGCACTATAGAGTCTACCTCAAAACCGTCTAAATCCAGTTTGCCAGTTTCAACCACTTGATCCTGAGGGCTCTCCACATCAGACTCGCATTCATCTTCAATTTTAATCTCAAACTCAGGCCAAAAATTTTAATCTAAATCCAGTTTGCCAGTTTGCCAGTTTCTTTTGCAGATTTTCTTCTTTTTCTGGGATGGGCTTGGAAAATCTGGATTTGGGCCGTAGCTTATATGATGCGTATACATTGTACAGCATATGGGTTGGGCCGTGGCCGAGTGCTAACCCCTAATCCGCAAACTTCAACAAATATAATAATGTAGTTGATATTGTGGGTCTTCTACTTCAATAGTTCAATGTCACCCGAATCAAATTATCATGGCTCAACCACTAGACTTGATAAGACGATATCCATATTTAGATATACGATGATGTAGAAAAGATAAATCCCTTTCATGTATATTATCACTAGGCTCTGATATAGTTCAATTGGTATAAGATATTTGGGAGAAAAATTAATGAGACCAACAAGTTGGAATGATATTTCTTTGTCAATGAATATTTTAGCAATTACCATGAGTCGTGAAATTCACTCAACTTTGGCTTTCCAACAGAAAGACTTTTCTCGACCGTTTGCTTGTATGCATTGAATTTCTAGTTCCAATGAAACATCTTTCTTTTCGCTTCCTATCTCTATTATTTGAATATATTTATGTTATAATTTTAAGGCAAATCCTGACAATTTATTTTTTGCATTTATTTGTCTACAAGAAGAAAAACGTCTACGGGATATTTTATAGGGTATGTGTATATATGAATAGGATATCAAGATCGACATTGGGCCGTATAAAACGGTCCAATAACACAAACCTACCAAATAACACCTCGTCATTTTTTCCAATTACTTCACATGCATGGCACGTGGTAACACATTTCTCCTTGAACAAAGAGAGAGTTTTAATTTGTAGGGAACCTAAATAACAACCATGCACATATGATACTCCATATACAAACACTACGTAGTTTCTGAAATTTTTACATAATAGAAATATTTCAATATTTACCAGTAATTTCTTATGTTAATGAGAGTTGTATAGTTCACTTCCCTCACAAAAAGAAGTTGCTAGGTCCGTTCGACAATTGGGTGTTTATAGGTAATTCGGTATTGAAGTTTATGGTGATGATGATGCTGAAGTTTTTTCGGTGTTGATGCTAGAATTAGGTGCTGGAATTGGGTATTTATCGGAAAATCGGCTCGACTTCGTTATTGGACACGGGTCAATCGGATCAGATTGTAGCGGGTTTTCGGTCGGATCCGGTTGACCAACGGGTCTAAAATATCCTTTTTTATGATTATTAAAATCAATTTTTAATTAAATAACAATATTTTATTATAATATATTATTTTAATATATTTTGATAATAAAATATATTATAATTTTCAAATTAATTAAATTTTAAAAATTCTATAAATATAATAAATCGGTTAATCCAACGGGTTTCGGGTTCTATCGGGTTCGGTTGATTTCGGGTTTGGGGTTCAAACTTTCAGGTTTTGACCCTAAAATTATCGAACGGTTCAGATCGAATTAGCGGTTTAGGTCAGCTTTTGATAACTCTAAAAATCATTATATATTATATTTTTATTTTTTAGTAACCCTCAATTTTTTTAAATGATTTACACAAATAAACTCCGATGTTTCCGCAATACATAAGCTTGTAATCTGATCACTTGCCGGCTTGCCGCAAGCCCGCAGCCTACGGAATATTGTGACGCAACAATTCTTGGGAAAATACAATTGATAAATGATAATGGGCCTCTTCTTGGGATTAAAATTAATCAACAATAAATCATGCCTAAATAATTCTTTTGACATGCATTGAACAATATTTCATCTGCATTATAGATGCGAATAATTGGAACTTCATTATATATACACCATTACGAGATGAAAGGTTCAAATTAGATATACATATATAGATTATATTAATTAGATAATATTGGGTGACAAAGTGAAAAATGAACCCAGATTAAATAATTGGAACTTCATTATGACATTTTTCGGGGTTCTTGTCACATTTTCTCAAGTCGATTTTTTGTTGACTTGCTCTCCGACAATTTTTTTACCTATATTAGGCCATTCTTAATCCGTAAAATTGTTTTTTTTCTATCATATACCATGTCTCTGCCTTGGTGATTGTGTAGATGTCTTGACCGGGTTCATTTTAGTTTGTTTTTAAAAATTTTAGATTGTTTCAATTGCCATCTTTTTTATGGCCTCTCCCTAACAAATATATTGAATTCTTGTCTTATCACATTTTTAGGACAATGTGTAACACTTTTTAGGACAATCAATGTGTAACAAAAACTGGATTACATGCAGTGCAAAGGGTACGTAAGAAATGTATTTGCACCTTTAATGCTATACAAGTTAAAAGTCTTGCACATGCATCAACTCTTTTCTCACGATACTAAGGGTAAGGCTATTTCTAATTGAAATCCTACTTAACCCACTCGTTTTTGTATGAATAAATTTTCAATTAATGCCACCTCTTTTTCTATTAAAAGAAGGTACTCGATCTCTCCATTTTATAAAATTTGTTTCAATCTTATATTTTTATTTCTTGAAACTTGTCCTTTAGATATTTTATATATTTTTTAACAAATTTATCCTTTTATTTATATAGATTCTTTTTTTTATATAGACTAATTAATTTTAGTCCTTTGCATTCCAATTTTCTATATGTGTGAACTATGAGTATTTTGATAAGAAAAAATATAAATATAAAAAAGTTAAAAGGACAAGTTTTATAAAAAGAAGAAAGTGTATATTTAGTTAATAATTCCCCATAATACATAATGGAAAATTAATTACAATAACATCCCTGAACTTCAGCCTGAGACCTCTTGCTGATGGAGATAGCAAATTACTGTGACATACTATGTGGATCAGATCCGAGAGCTCCATAGGAGGACCCGGGCACAGCTAGAACGACGCGCTTCTCAGTATGCATCTCAACACAAGCGCGATCTGCGCCTGGTTGCGTTCACCTCGAGGAACTTAGTTTTGCGTGCATTTGCGCAAGGAGCATTTTTCTGCTCAACGCAAAACCAAGCTATCTCCCCGAGTTGATGGGCAATTCAAATTTGTTCGTGCTATAGGCAATAACATCTACCAGATTGACCTCCTAGATGGATATAATGTTCACTGAACATGTAGTGTCACTGACTTTTTTCCTTTCATCGCATCGGAGTTCGACGTAGGAAAAGTGAGGACGCTTCACACTCAAGTAGGGTGAGAGCACTATACCCTCACCTATAAATCTATGATAACTTAGGAGGAGAAGGCTAACTATGAGTGTTCATTTCGATAGCCCTATTACTCATTTCCGGATTAAGGCTATTGCTTACGATATAGCGTTCACTCGATATATCGAGCCACACTCCATTTTTGCAACAAAGGGGAGAAAAAAAAATAATTATTTAAGAGACAAAATGAATAGGCCGCCCACAAATTAAACCGGATATATACGGATAACACTTCATTAATTACACACTGTCCCTCAAATCCTCTACGTGGCAATATTTTTATTGGAACGCTATGATACGCAATCATTTTATACTAACAAAATACTTAATTGCGTAATATATTTGGAATTATAGCGTCGTTGATGATTACTCCGTAAGGGAAAAAATAACACTAAATTGAATGGTTCTATTTATCTTATGTTGAGCATTAGTTTACTTGTGACCAATTCAAATCCTTGATTTTTTTTTTAATTTCTCATTGATCATTGATGGTTTTATAATTACAATCTCGAATTCACCTCCCCGTTCCAATGAGATTATATATGTCTCGTTTTTCTTTGATGGTTTCATCACAATCCTAACCGAACTAAATTCTAGTTTTTCTTTCAGAACCATTTATACATCCAACCTTTAATTTTGTCCTCTACCTTGCATTACTTAAATTTTACAAATAATAGAACTCTAAATGAATGATTAATATTGATGATTTGAACTGAACACGTTGTTAATGTTGGGAAAAAAAAAGAGAAAAGAGACATATATAATAATGATAATAAAGAATGAGACTTTTTTTTGTGTCGAAAATAAAGAATTAATGAGACTTGGCTGGATATAATAAAATGAAGAGTTGAACAAGAAAAAGACTTACGTGCGTATCCCAATCACCACCTTTAAGTGAAACATACATAAAAAGTAAAACATAAAAAATGTCTTTGAATTCTATTTTTTAAGGAAAAAGATTTTGTCAATAGACATAGGTATTCATTTGACGAAAGAAATTGAACAAACCTGCTATATTTTTATTTGATACAATGAACTACAAGTTTATTACAAGTTAAACATTTCAAACCTGCTAGATTGTGCTATGGGTGCTTTACTTTGATATCATTTGTTATAGGGGAGACATGTAGACGAGTGCAATTATCAAGCCTAATATACAAGTTTATAGAGATCCACTCAAAAACCAATTGGTAATTAAAGGAGTAATCCGTGACCTTATATACTAACTTGTTTTCACTCCCAACATCCAACAATCTCTCTCTCACTTATGAATCCCTCACAAGCCCGAACGGCGGACCTTTCCGATCCCTAAGTCGAACCATCGACTTTGATACCACATATTGGATTGTAAGTGTTAGCTAAGAAAGTTTGTTCCCAAGACAATGGAAGTAAGATAACTAGGGGTGTCCAAACCCGGTTAACCGTGATTTCGGTTAACCGAAGTTCGGTTAACCATGATTTCGGTTAGTGAAAATTATGAACCGAAACCAAACCGTGAATCTCGGTTAACCGTAGTTTGGTTAACCAATTTTTCGGTTCGGTTTTCTCGGTTAACCGATAACCGTTTATGTAATTTTACCTTAAATAATTAAGACTAAAATAATAAATTTCGGTTCGGTTGTAAACAAATATTAAGAGTATATACTATATTGTGTGGAATCGAATATTGTGTGTATTAATTTTTATCCCATCAAATTTAATAAGCGACTCATATATCAATGTAATATGGAAAAATAGTGTGTAATTGTTAAAATTGAAGAATGAAAGACAAACTACATTAACACTTTAAAGATCATAGAGTTTAACCACTAAAAAAATCAAAGATAACTAATATTTGAATAAAATATTAATATATTTTCGGTTTTTTGGTTAACCGTTAAATGTAAAGTCGGAAACCGAAACCGAACCGATAAACCGAAATATATTCGGTTCGATTAACCAAACCGAAAATTAAAAAAAAGTCGGTTTGGTTAACCAAAAAAATAATCGATTTTTCGGTTTTTTGGTTCGGTTTTTTGGTTTCGGTTTTTTATGGACACCCCTAAAGATAACCACAAGTAAATAAAATATGATGGGACATATTTCCTTTATATAGGAACCCCGGCTCACTTAAACCAGCAATTTGTATGGGTAAATATCTACCTCTGATTGGAGGATTGTGAATGAGTGAATGACTTACTTTTTTTATTGATAGTTCCCTAAGCTACTAAAAGACAAAGTCCAAACTTCTCTATTCCTAACAATCTCTAAACTTTTGGAACACTAATGAACTTTCTCAACCTAAGTACGAGGACAACTCCTCAATTAAAACGAGGAAATCAAACCTTAAGTACACTTCTACGCTCAGTTTCCTGGCACATGGAAACACTCTCTTTACCGTCGTCGAGATCAGACACTCGCCGTCAGGGACTTCTCTGGAATTCTTCTTCGTTTTTGACTCAACTCCTTTGTTTATTGCTTAAGGCTTTGTGAGAAATAGTTTACAAGTTCACTATGCATTGGCTTATATACACGTTTGGTCCATGGGCTCAATCTTCATTTTTACACTTGTCAGAAATATCATTGTCTTATTAGCCAACTATGTGTATTTTCTTCACATGTGTATCCATTTGAATTTTGTCAACTCTTCAAGTTCATCGAGCCATTGGATCAATCGGCTCAGTATGAGGAACATATAGATTGCGCCTTGTATTGTCTGGAACAGGCTTCCGTGTTTTACGCTAAGTTGTTTGTCTTCACATGTGAGTTCCCATGTCTAGGGAACTTGTCTCTCAAGAATTCCCTTGATACAAAATGTTTCTTTCATATGGTTTGTTATTGTTGTGTTCTTGAGTTTCCTTGAAGGAAAATCGATTCAGCCTGAAGTTTCCTTAAAATACTTGGACATAACACGTTAGTTATTAAATAATTTTTGTCATTATTAAAACTGGAAAGTTCGATTGGTATTCCGATATTTTAGAACACGAGTTCCTAACACCGTCTCAACAATGTATACGCCCATATGTTTGATTTACTCAGTCCAGTCCTAACATGAAATTAACGAAAATTTGGTGGTATATATATTTGTTACAACTTATACTAGAACTCAAGAGATTTCAGATTTCTGTTAATCTTAATCTAATATATATATATATATATATATATATATAAGTAATAAGGTTTGGAGCCACCACATTGCGCCACATCATTTTTTGTCACATATTATTCCTAAAATACGCCACATCAGATTTTAACACGTGTCATCTCCTCATTAATTCATATAAATTATACAAATAAATTAGTAGTTTTGGAAACAAATCTTATAATATCATCCAATATTTTAGAAATAATCCAAATTGTAATTTTGGAAGTTTATAGCATATCTACTATGTATATTAATTATTCTTTCCACTTCATATTCCATATTATATATTAATTATTCTTTCCATTCCATATCCCACATGGAATTTTTTTTCCACTTAATTAAAATTTATTTTTATTTCTTAAATTTAGATGATATCTTAATTTTTGTTAGAAGATAATATCTTAACTAAAAAAATTTAACTAATGGTTGGATTTTTTTCCTTAACCCAATAAAATATATATGTTCAAACTCATCTCTTCCATATTTCAAAATATATCTTTTTTGCTTTATTTTCTTCATATTTTATCTCCTTCTTTTAAATTAATACTATTTATCAAATATTGTCAAGGAAAATGAGTAATGTAGATTATTTTATCTTAACAATCTATGTTTATTCTCAATTTTAAACTTATTAATCTAGATTTAATTTATTTTATTTGATTTAAAAATAATAAATTTTATACATATTACAGGCAATAAATTACTTACATTAAAATTTATATTATATTTTTATTTATTAATATTTTTTTTATAATATATCTAAAAAATATCGAGTCATAGTCGTGCAGGGCACGGCGGGGACAACTAGTTAATAACTACTCCTATAATTTTTATGGGTTTTATCAATGAGAGTAGAAGAAAAGACTAGATGACACTGTCATAATATTCTAGTTGTTTAAGTAGATATCAAAGGTTCTCAGGTGATATATATATGGTATTTCGTATGTACATTAATCAACCCCTGAATTATAACTATATTTATGTGCATTTCGTGGCATATAAATCTTTAACGAAAATTTGGTAAATATCATGACCTACGAAATGTTACAAAAACACAGTTTGACACACTAACATTTGATTTGATAGCTAGGTTAAAGGGTGTACATATGGAGTGATGTACTTTAATATAAATTTCATGATACGTGTTCCACCATCGTTATAAAAAGATGTGAACCGAACACACCTACCCAAGATTTGTCTCATGGAAGTAGAATAGATTTTCTTTCCGTTTTAGGTTTTTATTTCTCCTCCACCATTCAAACCGTGCCATTTTGCTCTTCTAATCAAGGTGGAGACGGAACCTGTCACGTTTTGTTTTGCCATCTTATTATATACGTCAATTCCTTAAATCACTACACCACCTAGCCATTGGTAATTAATTACTACTCTACACACAGTTTTTTCCACATTAATTTTAATTAAAACGAAGTACTTATGTTGAAATTATTTTCTCGAATCGCTAGGTAATTTGGAATGAACCGGATCGAAGGAGGTGCACGAAACGTGTCCTCCAGGAATCGGGAAGATGCGGCGTCGAATCCACGTCATGGGGGACACGTGTCGAGGTTAGGGCAGGAGTTGAGTGAGCGTCAACGAAAGTTGACAAGTGGTCCTCCACGTGTCAAAATCTCCGGTCATTGCGTTGGCGCCTTTACCTCTGACAGCTGGGGCGCAAGAACAATGTACTCCCCTGCCTACCTTACTTTTCCCATCCAAACGCTTTCCGTATGCGCGTGTATCCGACGCATCTCCCTTAATTTTTTTTTTTTTTTTATAAGAACACCCAAAACAACTTTAATTACCAGCTAAAGCAAGGTCCCTGTCAAGCAGGTCATACAAAGCAGTAGGAAAACCAGAATGTTGAAAAGCATTAAAAGGAGCCAATGGCTTCCACTGACTAAGCCAGTGTGCAACGCCATTTGCGTTCCTATTTACATAACAGAACTTGCAGGAAATAAACACAGCAGCTGCCTCCAATATCATTACCAAAAGAGAGCCCAATGTAGTTCTAGGCAGGTCCTGTCGCTCAAGCTTTCGGATAAGCTGTTGACAATCGGTTTCAACAATAATATGAGTCAATCCAACAGTTGCCGCTGACTCAAGGCCCTCCAGTATTGCCTTTGCCTCTGCCATTTCTACCGTCGTTCCGTCTTGAATCCTCTGTGCCCCAGCAAAGTAAACCTCTCCCGACGACAAACGACAAATAAACCCAATTCCACAGCTTTGCTCTGTCACTGCTGCATCACAATTAATTTTTGCCCAACCTTGATCAGGTTTTCTCCAGACTTCACACACATTTTTCTTTGTGTTGGTCCTCACTGACATTTTACGGTTTAAAACAACAAACTCCTTGTGAGAAGCCATACTCAACTCAACTACCTCCGCTGGAGAGTAATTCATACCTTCAAACAGAAATTTGTTCCTAGCCGTCCAGATTCCATGTAGTAAATATGCCCAACAAGCAACTTGGTCATTATCCAGTAAATTGAAAGCTCTATCTGCCCATTCAACTATAGAGATCGCCCCTTCTCCCTTCTCCCCAAACTCAGGACATAAATCCCAGATTTGTCGTGGTAACACACACCCGTACAATGTGTGGACTGTCGTGTCTAATAAACCACATATATTACACCATGGGTCTGGGACGATTTTCCTCTTAGCGAGGATTCCGACCTAGTGATATAGAATTTACGGAAAAGCTCAAAACACGATTTTTTTTTACTTTTAGAGTTCGAAATACCTCTTATACTATTTATAAGAGAGTTTACGTTTCTAAATTATTATAATAATAATTTAGAAAATGTTTTTCCTAAAATAATAATATTCCGTTATTATTATTTTAGTTTTGGTAATATCCTTATTATCCCGAAAATATCTTTATTAAAATAATTATCAATTTAAAAATAGGAAAAATATCCTAATTCTCACTATTCTTATTATCTACAAAAATATCATACTCATAGTTTCTTACTTAGAAGTTTCCAAAAAAATAGGATTTCCTAACTTGCTTGATTAGGTAACTTACTATTATTACTATATGTTACACTATCTTTATTTATAATATTTCTAGAATCCTTTTTATTTTATAAAGTCTATAGAGATATTCTCTTATCTTGTATAACATATATATTCCTCCCTTATTGAATTCTCACCTTATGATCATACTATTATTTTAATATTTTTAATTTATAAACTAATATTTTCCTTATATTCGAAGGTTTTTCTTTTTCCAACAATTCATTTATTCTATAATTATCTTAGAATATTTGTAATATTCTACTTAATATACTACATTCACAACTTTGATCTATTTCCAAAATTCTTTTATACTTTAAGATCCATAAAACTTCTTTGATCATAATCATATAATATGATATATTATAGTTCTTAACATAGAATCTTTTCTATTTTGATTTCTTTTCCAAGCAAGACTCTAATAATATTTCTTATTTAATATTCACATGCTAGTAACATATTTTATCCTATTTTTTTCTACTTTATAATTTCTATATCATATATATTATATGCCATGCAAGACTTTTCTCTACTTGAACTTTTTATTATAATCTTGAAAATATGATATTATTTTTATTGTACAAGCTTTTGATTTATAAGGTCATAAATTCATATCCTCTTTTGTATAAAAATACATGCATGATATTTCTCTACATTTTATTTTGATCTAAGGTAAGATAATGCTAAAAATGGACTTTTCATACTATACTAATTTTATTTCATCTATTTATGTCTTGTAATAACATGCATGTAATAATTTCATGAATATAATTACTTATTTTTATTTCCCTTAAGTTACTATGGTAAAAACATATAGTTTCTAGTTTTTTTTTTCCTCAACTAACAAGATTCTCTCATATATTTTTATTCCATATAATCTAAAATATACTTTTAACAATTATAAGAGATTTGTAATTAAATAAATACATAAGGATAATATAGTTTTTAAAGATAGAATTTATACTCTTAGTATTCTGTAATTACAGAACAATTGGAACAAGGCAGAGGAGGAGGGAACCGGCGGCAGTGGGCGGCGCGACCAAGCTCCGGCGGGGGCAGGCGGCTCCGGGCGGCGGCTCCAGGCGGCGGCGGTCCGGCGACGAGGGAGGTGGCGGCCGGCGACTCCAAGGAGAAGAGAAGGAGGAGTTTTTGTGGTGTTTTGAATGGATAAAACCTTTGAATTGTGGCTGATTTTTGGAGACTAGAATGGCACAATTGGTAGATAGAGTAGAAGGAGAGGTGTTCTTGCTAGAGGAGAGAGCAAAAGCTTCAAGTGAGTCTTGAGAGGGGTTTATATAGGCAAGGTGATGAAGTCTTCAATCCATGGCAATGGAAATTGACCAATGGAGAAGGAGGAGAAGCTCTCCTATAGGGCAATGGTGTGCTTCTTCCATGGTGATGAGAAGATGATGTAGTAAGGGTGGTCTTGCAAGGCAAGGGAGGTGGAGAAGACATGCATTGGAGGAGGGTCTCATCTTACGTAACTCACATCAGACATAGTCTGATGTCTATTTTTTTTGTGAGAGAAGAAGATTAAATTGGTTTAAGTTGATTAGAATGGTGTGGTGTAGCAAGAAAGTGCAATTGGTCTAGTGGTTAAGAGTGTGGGGCGTGTGAGGGGAGGATGCAAGAGATCTCGGGTTCAAATCCCGGCTCTTGCATTCTTTTTGCAAGACTTTGTAATGTGAATTTTAAGCCTTTATGTATTTTTATTTTATGAATAAAATTCACTTCTAACTCATCATTTTTAGTTGATGTTTTCTTAAACAAAATCCTCACTTATTAAATTATCTCCCTCGAATATTTATTTCGAGTTTTCGACTATGATCTTTGTATTGTTAAACTTTTTTTTTTTCCAAAAGTATAGTAAGTTCTTCATTCAATTAAAATCCTCCTTTTAATTTAGAGAAAAATACTTGATAATAAACTTTATATTATAAAAGCTTGGAATATCGCGGATATTACAATAATACCCCCTTAAATAAGTTTCGTCCCCGAAACTTAGAAAACCAGGGCAGTACTGGGATGTAGAGACAAAAGCAATTACAGTTTAGGACTTGCGAGGATTCTATGGGGTCTAGTACCCCCTTAAAAGGATCACACTAGTGGTGTTCAAGGAGACATTAACTCTGGGAAACGCCTCTGCATGTCTTGCTCGGTTTCCCAGGTTTCCCAAGTTGTACCTTCGTTGCCATCCTTGGACCAGAGTATACGGACTAAAGGTACCTCTTTGTTGCGCAATTGCTTGATTCGGTGCTCTACAATCTTGATCGGTCTCTCCTCGTAGGTGCCATCCGATTGGATCTCGACGTCGTCGAAATTGATCACGTGGGATTCGTCGGGCACATACTTTCTTAAGAGCGATACGTGGAACACGTTGTGCACAGGGTGAGCAGATGGCGGTAAAGCAACTCGATAGGCCAGGTTGCCGATTCTCTCCAGTATTTCGAAGGGTCCTACGTAGCGAGGGTTAAGCTTGCCTCGCTTTTCGAAGCGGAATACGCCCTTTGAAGGAGATACCTTGACGAAAACTTTATCTCCTACGGCAAACTCAATGTCTCGTCTTTTTAGATCCGCATAAGACTTCTGTCGACTTTGAGCGGTCAACATTCTTTGACGGATGAGGGCGACTTCGGCGGCAGTTTGTTCTATTAGATCGGGACCTAAGAGAATCTTGTCGGCATTATCGTCCCAACAGAGCGGGGAACGATATTTCCGGCCGTATAAGGCTTCGAAGAGAGCCATCTTGATGGAAGAATGTCAGCTATTGTTGTAAGTGAATTCTATGAGATATAAGCTGTCATCCCAACTTATGGTACGGTCTAGCGTACAAGCTCGTAGCATATCCTCAAGAGTTTGGATGGTCCTTTCAGATTGACCATCGGTTTGCGGATGAAATGATGTGCTGAATTTCAGTTCTGTGCCCATGGCCTCATGTAGTCTTTTCCAGAAGGAGGCCATGAATCGGCCGTCCCTGTCGGAGATGATTGTCTTTGGAGTACCATGGAGACGAACTATTTCCTTGACGAAGACCGTTGCTAGCTTTGGGGCTTTCCACTTTTTCTGAATGGGGATAAAGTGAGCACTCTTGGTAAGCCGATCCACAATGACCCAGATAGCATCTTTCTGCTTTTGGGTTTTTGGTAGGTCGGTCACGAAATCCATTGCAATGTCTTCCCATTTCCATTCTGGTACTGGTAGGGATTGCAATTTTCCTCCAGGTCTTCTGTGCTCAATTTTCACTTTCTGGCAAACCAAGCACTTAGATATAAACTCTGCGACATCCTGCTTCATGCTTGGCCACCAGAAATTTCTGCGTACATCTTTGTACATTTTGCTTGCTCCAGGATGTACTGAATAGGCAGATGAGTGGGCTTCTCTCAGGATAATCTTTCGAAGCTCGTCCACGTTGGGCACACAGATCCGATTTTGGAACCAAAGGGAACCGTCATCTTGAATAACGAATCCCGGTGCCTTGCCCGTTTGCACTTCGCCACTGATTCTGATCAACATAATGTCGTCTGTCTGCTTCTCCTTGATTTCTGCCATTAATTCAGATTGAATCTCCAGTGTGTTTAGGCATCCCTGTTGTCTTCCAAACCAAACCTCAATGCCTTCTCTGATGAGTTCTTGCTGCAGCTTTGGTTGGGCGGTTAACATTGCTATCATGCCCTCTTGTTGCGTCTTTCGACTGAGAGCATCTGCGACGACGTTAGCTTTTCCTGGATGATAGAGTAGTTCTATGTCGTAGTCTTTTAGCAGTTCTAACCATCTCCTTTGCCTCATGTTTAGCTCCTTTTGTGTGAACACATACTTCAAGCTTTTGTGATCCGTGTAGATCTGACATTTCACCCCGTACAAGTAGTGTCGCCAAATCTTTAAAGCGAACACTACCGCTGCCAATTCGAGATCGTGCGTTGGATAATTTACTTCATACACCTTTAGTTGCCTTGATGCATATGCGATCACTTTCCCATTCTGCATGAGCACGCATCCCAACCCTTGCTTGGAGGCATCACTGTATACTACATAACCATCGTGTCCATCTGGCAGAGTTAACACTGGCGCACTCGTGAGGCGCTTCTTGAGTTCTTGGAAACTCTCCTCACATTTTTCATCCCACACGAACTTCTTGTGGGTCTTTCGGAGTAACTTCGTCATGGGAAGAGCGATCTTCGAAAACCCTTCGACGAATCTTCGGTAGTACCCTGCGAGTCCTAGGAAGCTGCGAATTTCCTTCACATTCTTTGGTTGCTCCCATTCTGAGACTGCTTCAATCTTCTTTGGGTCCACCATAACTCCATCTTGATTGATGACGTGGCCTAGAAAAGCCACTTCTGTAAGCCAAAGGTCACACTTGGACAGTTTGGCGTAGAGTTGGTTGTGCCTTAGGATCTGTAGCACAGTTCGGAGGTGTTCTTCATGTTCTGCTTGGTTCCCGGAGTAGATTAGGATGTCATCAATGAAGACAATGACAAACTTGTCGAGGTACTCATGGAAGCATCGGTGCATCAAGTCCATGAATACCGCAGGTGCATTTGTTAATCCGAATGGCATCACTACAAATTCGTAGTGACCATAGCGGGTACGGAAGGCTGTCTTCGGAATGTCTTCCTCGCGGATTCGAAGCTGGTGATAGCCTGACCTCAGGTCAATTTTGGAGAAAACTTTTGCACCTCTAAGTTGATCTAAAAGGTCATCTATCCTTGGAAGAGGATACTTGTTTTTGATGGTGACCTTGTTCAGTTCTCTGTAGTCGATGCACAAACGGAAAGTTCCGTCCTTCTTCTTTACAAATAGCACTGGTACTCCCCATGGCGATGCACTTGGTCGAATGTAACCCTTCTCAAGCAGTTCTTCAAGCTGACTCTTGAGTTCTTTCATTTCCAGCGGGGCCATTCTGTATGGCGCTTTAGAGATTGGGCCAGTACCCGGCTCGAGACTTATTGAGAACTCGACTTCTCGTCGAGGAGGTAACCCGGGGAGTTCGTCTGGGAAGACGTCGGGGAACTCTCTGGCCACGGGGATCTCTTGGATGTTCACAACCTTCTTCTCTGTCGACTCTAGGTAGCAGAGGTACCCAATGCAGCCCTGGCTTAGTAGTTTCCTGGCTTTCATGGCGTTGATCATCCTTCCATTTTCTTCCTCCCGTTTCCCCTTGAAATTGCACATGTGTTTTCCTCCCGAGTTGATGGTCACGGTTCGGGTGTAGAAGTCAATTACTGCTCCGTGCAGAGACAACCAATCTCTTCCGAGAATGATGTCATAAGGATCCATGGGGATGCATATTAAGTTGGAAGGAAAGTTTCCTCCTTGAATGCATAAGGGGAACTTAGCTAATTGTCTTACCCCAATCATCTTTTCCCCATTTGGCAGGTTCACGATAAACGGCTCACACCTCTCAAGATTGTCTAATCCTAAGAGTTCTACGCACTTTTCGGAAATGAAGGAATGCGAAGCACCGGAATCGAAGAGTATGAATACATCTTTAGAGCGGATATGAAGAGTACCTTGGCAGGTAGGTTCTTCAGGCTTGTCTGTGGTGCGCATCTCATACAATCTCTGTCCTTGACTCGGTGGATACATAGGCCCTTTGTTCCTCTGATTGGCCGTCGACTGAACGGATGTAGTTCCTGCTGGCTTGTTTGATGCCTGTGGTCGCTGGGTCACAACATTTGAACGGTTTTGGCTCAGGGAATTGGTTGGCCGCCTACAGAACTGTTGGAGATGTCCATCCTTGTTGCAGTTGAAGCACTTCTTGAGCGGTTTGGGACATTTTCGATTTATGTGGCCCGGTTCCGCACAGTTGTGGCAGATAAGTGGGGGCCTTGCTGATTCTGTCCGAGGGCCAGGTCTTGACCCTGCTGATGAAGCTTTGGGCTTGCTCTTCTTCGACCATTGAGAACCCTGAGGAGATGCTGGCCTCTTAAATCCACTGTGGCTGGAATGGTGAGGCTTTCCTCCACCAAATTTCTTGCGCTCAGGAACCTTCAAGGTCGTCTCCATCCGATGAGCATGATCCACGTACTCCTCTAAAGTGTTGAAGGTGCGGTTGGCCATCCAAGGCTTGATGTGGTCACTCATCCAGCGGTGAAAATGCTTGATCTTTTGCTTTTCTGTGGTAATCTCCTCTTCAGCATATTGCAGGAGATGATTGAACTTCTTGGCTCTCTCCAGCACATTTAGCCCATACAACTTTGGGGAGTGGAGCTCGTCCAGCTTTTCCTCTCGCATTGATTCTGTGAAGAAGCGGCGCATCATCTTATCTCTGAACATAACCCAACTCAGGTCTGGACGACTTGATAGGCTGGAGCTTTCCCACCATTCACCAGCTTCACCCTTCAACTTTAGTGCAGCCATGTGCACCTTATCTGCTTCAGCACACGGAATGTTTCGTAGAAGCCTCTCCACATGAGAGAACCAGTATTGTACTCCTGACGGGTCCCCGGTTCCGTCGTATGAATCAGGCTTCATAGCGTTGAAAGCCTTGATCCCTTTAGTGAAGCTAACCAGATTTCGCTTCACGGGAACCCCCTCAATCGTTTGACCCACTTCTTCTTGTACCTCTTCTGGCACCTCGTTTGGTGCATCGGGGTTCACGGGCTTAGGAACCGCGGCAGGGATTTCTTCTCGTATCAATTGTTATACGAGAGTGCGTAGTGCATTCACAGTTTCTGCGTTGAATGCAATGGGTGCTGCAGGTGCGTGGGGCGGGTTCAATCCGAGCTCTCCTCGGGCTTCTGACTCGCCCTCGTCATTGCCATGTCTAGGTCCAGTGGTGCTGCGATTAGTAGCTCTTGTGTTGACCATCTGAAGGTTTTTGTTTTTACTTGTTAAGTCGTTAGAGTATGAAGACGGAATAGATAACTCAAGTTCTAATAGTGAAAGGAAGAATTTCATTGAAGATTCATAATAGAAAGTACAAGGCTTTAATAATTTAAGCCATTTTAACTAGAACGGGACATTAAGCCGCTTCGACTTCCTATAGACAAAATGGAGTCGAAAGAAGTGGTCTATGCTCACTCCTTGAAAAGGGAAATACAATCCTAGGGAAATCTAAATACGGTCGGCGTAAGTATCGAGGAATCCTTCCTCGAAGAGGGTCTCGTCAATAATCCCCGTGTCGTTGCTAAGGAGGATGTTGGCCTGCTCAATCCTACGATGGCGACGGTTTTCACGTGCTTGAAGCTCCGTGATGCAAATCCGAAGTTGGAGCCTCTCCGCTCGTTCCCTTTCCGTCTCCATCATCCATTCCCGTTGGTGACTCTCAAGCATGCCACGGTTTATCCTCCAACTTCTAGTGGGAACTATGCCGAAGAATGGGGGTGCGTTGACTAACGGTTGACGAGCCTAGCGGTTGGAAGATTCCCCTTCCATCCAAGTGGTGAATCCTTCCATCTGTATCTCCCTAGGTGCCTGCCTTGCCCGCTCAAGTAGGGAGGGCGGTCCATATTGTCTCTCCCTGGAATGATCAACTTGCATGGATTGGAGCTGTTGTAGGAGCTCCTCGTCCTCGTGACACCAAAAGTGTCTCATCGGTGGCATAGGCTCCTCGGGCTCAGGCGCCCTTGGGGGTGAAACGACTTCCATTCTTGGCATGACTCTTGGGACTTCGATCAAAGGAGGCATCGGAGCAGGTGGAACATATTCCCACTCGGGGCTCGCTGGTGGCGGAGGTGGAGGTGGTGCTTCTGGGTTGATTACCACCCCGTCTTCGTCTTCTTCTTCCGACGCTTCATTCATAGCGTCCCAATCTGCTTGTGCCTGCCACAATAACTCCAACTCCTCATCATCAAACTCGTTTTCTTCTCCATGCTCAAGGTCCTGTTCAGGCACTAACTCCTCATTGTCCTCATCGGAGTAATCTTCGGGTTCATACCCCGGTGCCATCTCTTCATCTTCCGAGGGGTAATCCTCGGGCTCATACACGGGCGATGGGGGCAATTCGACGGGTGCTAGCTCATCATCTAATAGTCCTATGGGCAGGTTAGGATCTTCCTCAGGATCTTCTTCCGACTCCTCCCATGGCTCACCGACTTGGTCAATCTCCATATTGACCCCGAGGTGACCATCCTCGTCGATGTAGGGAAAGTACGGGTTCGGGGCTTGCATCCCGATGTTGGCTCCGTCAATGTGGTCCTCAAGGTGGTTGCGGTTCGGGCTAGCCATGGTTTTTCTGAGGAAGAAAGAGAAGAAAAGGCGTTATTATAGAACCTCCTTAGTTTCTATGAAAGGAAAATGTAGTGAATGAAGTCAAGACTTCGAGAATTGCTAAATCAAAATTTCACTTTATGCTTTTCATTTTCTTGGCCCTATTATGACACTAAGGTTTTCTTCTTTTAACCAAATAACTTTATGAGGTGAGTTTTTGTGATCACTTATCAATTTTTTTTTTTCATATAAGGGTATAAGTTTTTCTAGAGTGAAAGTATAAGACTCCAGTAATAAGTTTCTTAAAGAACACTTACGTTATTGATAAGAAAAGTTCATAATCATTTTAGGTTTTTCAAAAGGTAGAAAAGATCTTATAAAGAAGTTAGGTAGTTCTAGAACTAAATTTTAGCTATTTAAAGTCTCTATTAAATTCGGGAAATATTTTCTTAGCTAAGAGTTGAATTTGGAAGATTACTATTCCTAGGTTCTCTTTAAAAAGAGTAAAGGAGAAAATCCTCTAAAATTTAAAGTCCTAAGTAGCGGAAGTAAGAGTTAAGGCTTTAAGAAGTTCTCGGTTTTCGAAAATTCTTGGTTTTAAAACTTTTCGGTTTTAAAACGAAAACGTTTAGCTCTGATACCACAATTGTAACACCCCTATTTTACAACATTGGGTATTACCGCCAGTGACCTCAGACTTTACCGTCCAAAGTCACCCAAGGCTTTTAGAATGATATAGAACAATTAAAATGCGGAATAAAACATAATACATAAATCGGAAAACATGCTCCCGAAGGAGACTTAGTTCATTACAAAATATCTTACATTGTCTTTAGCTTAACGACTAATTGAAAACAAACACCAAATCCATCATGTTTCGGGGATAGAGAAATATTAAAACCAACACGGAAATAAAAGCACATCTTGAGTGGTCTCGACTTCCTTCACCTTCCTTCACTTCGCCTTACTAGGGTTTCCTGAATCTGACATAATTCGCGAGGGGCGATAGAATGCCAGGCAAACATACGGAAAGAAGAATTAGTCTAGGAGACTAAGCGAGCGGGATTAGAACTTCCCGAGGGTACTTTGGTAATTTCAACTTATCAGTATAAATGAGAGGATAAAGGGTTGTGTTTACGATGGTTTGACTTTGTGGAGCTAAGATACGAGAATCAATGATAACATATCCCGAAAGGGATAGCTTGAAGAGCAAGAGAAGTACTACTGGATTGTAATCTTCTTCAGAGTAGAAGGTATATTGGGAACTTTCATTTATTCAATCAAATCAATTACCACTCGTGCCCATAATGGACCGAGGGCCGGATCGGTCGTTAGAGACCGGTCCGATCTATTCATTTTAGTTGTGCTTTAGCACTTATCTTATTTAGTGGTAAAGACATTCGCTTTCCATTTATGATTTAAAGAGTATGTGGTGGGACACGGATAATCCGAGCCACCCGAGGGAAAACTCCGTTTTCCGGCACTTAGCTAGAGTGCGCTCATCCCTCCTTGCAATCGGAGCGGATGGGATCATAATCCCGAAAGTCGTACTTCAAACGCGTAGGCACTTACGACTTAGTGGGGTTATGTAGAGGCGTTGGCTATCCCATGCCCCTCACTAGTTCGACATCGATCTCGAACGAGATCGTAACAATCAAGACAATCGCCATACTAGCATAAATACTCCTATCAAGGAATATATAAAGCCGTCTATGCTAACAATAGTCGTTATTTCTAACAATCGATATTTCCTAGATTCATTCTTATTTAAGCATACAAGTTGTTCCCAACATCGAGTAATAGTATAAAGACGGATAAAAAGGGCACAAGGGGAAATTCCACTTGCCTTAGCGTATCCGAGTTTAGCAACGAGCTTTTGACGAAAGTTAGGCGAGTTCCTACTATGAGAGAGGATTCCGACCTAGTGATATAGAATTTACGGAAAAGCTCAAAACACGATTTTTTTTTACTTTTAGAGTTCGAAATACCTCTTATACTATTTATAAGATTACGTTTCTAAATTATTATAATAATAATTTAGAAAATGTTTTTTCTAAAATAATAATATTCCGTTATTATTATTTTAGTTTTGGTAATATCCTTATTATCCCGAAAATATCTTTATTAAAATAATTATCAATTTAAATACTTTAAAATAAATTGTATTTATTCTCACTATTCTTATTATCTACAAAAATATCATACTCATAGTTTCTTACTTAGAAGTTTCCAAAAAAATAGGATTTCCTAACTTGCTTGATTAGGTAACTTACTATTATTACTATATGTTACACTATCTTTATTTATAATATTTCTAGAATCCTTTTTATTTTATAAAGTCTATAGAGATATTCTCTTATCTTGTATAACATATATATTCCTCCCTTATTGAATTCTCACCTTATGATCATACTATTATTTTAATATTTTTAATTTATAAACTAATATTTTCCTTATATTCGAAGGTTTTTCTTTTTCCAACAATTCATTTATTCTATAATTATCTTAGAATATTTGTAATATTCTACTTAATATACTACATTCACAACTTTGATCTATTTCCAAAATTCTTTTATACTTTAAGATCCATAAAACTTCTTTGATCATAATCATATAATATGATATATTATAGTTCTTAACATAGAATCTTTTCTATTTTGATTTCTTTTCCAAGCAAGACTCTAATAATATTTCTTATTTAATATTCACATGCTAGTAACATATTTTATCCTATTTTTTTCTACTTTATAATTTCTATATCATATATATTATATGCCATGCAAGACTTTTCTCTACTTGAACTTTTTATTATAATCTTGAAAATATGATATTATTTTTATTGTACAAGCTTTTGATTTATAAGGTCATAAATTCATATCCTCTTTTGTATAAAAATACATGCATGATATTTCTCTACATTTTATTTTGATCTAAGGTAAGATAATGCTAAAAATGGACTTTTCATACTATACTAATTTTATTTCATCTATTTATGTCTTGTAATAACATGCATGTAATAATTTCATGAATATAATTACTTATTTTTATTTCCCTTAAGTTACTATGGTAAAAACATATAGTTTCTAGTTTTTTTTTTCCTCAACTAACAAGATTCTCTCATATATTTTTATTCCATAAAATCTAAAATATACTTTTAACAATTATAAGAGATTTGTAATTAAATAAATACATAAGGATAATATAGTTTTTAAAGATAGAATTTATACTCTTAGTATTCTGTAATTACAGAACAATTGGAACAAGGCAGAGGAGGAGGGAACCGGCGGCAGTGGGCGGCGCGGCCAAGCTCCGGCGGGGGCAGGCGGCTCCGGGCGGCGGCTCCAGGCGGCGGCGGTCCGGCGACGAGGGAGGTGGCGGCCGGCGACTCCAAGGAGAAGAGAAGGAGGAGTTTTTGTGGTGTTTTGAATGGATAAAACCTTTGAATTGTGGCTGATTTTTGGAGACTAGAATGGCACAATTGGTAGATAGAGTAGAAGGAGAGGTGTTCTTGCTAGAGGAGAGAGCAAAAGCTTCAAGTGAGTCTTGAGAGGGGTTTATATAGGCAAGGTGATGAAGTCTTCAATCCATGGCAATGGAAATTGACCAATGGAGAAGGAGGAGAAGCTCTCCTATAGGGCAATGGTGTGCTTCTTCCATGGTGATGAGAAGATGATGTAGTAAGGGTGGTCTTGCAAGGCAAGGGAGGTGGAGAAGACATGCATTGGAGGAGGGTCTCATCTTACGTAACTCACATCAGACATAGTCTAATGTCTATTTTTTTTGTGAGAGAAGAAGATTAAATTGGTTTAAGTTGATTAGAATGGTGTGGTGTAGCAAGAAAGTGCAATTGGTCTAGTGGTTAAGAGTGTGGGGCGTGTGAGGGGAGGATGCAAGAGATCTCGGGTTCAAATCCCGGCTCTTGCATTCTTTTTGCAAGACTTTGTAATGTGAATTTTAAGCCTTTATGTATTTTTATTTTATGAATAAAATTCACTTCTAACTCATCATTTTTAGTTGATGTTTTCTTAAACAAAATCCTCACTTATTAAATTATCTCCCTCGAGTATTTATTTCGAGTTTTCGACTATGATCTTTGTATTGTTAAACTTTTTTTTTTTCCAAAAGTATAGTAAGTTCTTCATTCGATTAAAATCCTCCTTTTAATTTAGAGAAAAATACTTGATAATAAACTTTATATTATAAAAGCTTGGAATATCGCGGATATTACATCTGTTGCCAAACTTTCTTCCATACAAAATCATCATTGAGAGTCGTTGAAGAAGTTCCGCCAAACCTAGCCTTGACCTTGTTCTCAAACAAAAGATGATACCCTGATCTAACTGTATAATCTCCATTATTTGAATGGTACCACACTAGTTGGTCTTCAATACGTAGATCAATGAGATGTTGGGATAGAATGATGTCAACATCGCAAGGTGCACATACTGTCCTCACTAGATTCTCATCCCAGCTTGCCAAATTCCAATCAATTAGGTCTAGTACCCTCATATTATCCTCTGCTCCAGTAAAGTTCCCAGGCACACGGAAAGAAGCGGGTCGGGGTAGCCATCTGTCATGCCAAATATTTATACTGCTTCCATTCCCGACTTGCCAGTAGCTTCCTTCCTCCAAGACCTTTCTAGCCATCCAAATGCTACGCCAAGTATAACTAGAATTGTGGCCAAGATTCGCCTTCAAGAAAGAGGAGTGAGAAAAATATCTCGCCTTCAGCCATTGACCAATCAGCGAATCCGGTGTTTGAATAAGCCGTCATCCTTGTTTGGCTAAGAGAGCAAAGTTGAAGCTTTCTAGGTCCCGAAAACCAAGCCCACCCTTTCCTTTTGCACGACACATTCTAGGCCAACTCATCCAATGCATCTTCTTTTTTGACAGTAGGTCACCCCATAAAAAGTCGCTCATGAGTTGTTCCATCTCATGACATGTTTCATATGGAATCTTGAAGCATGACATAGCATATAAAGGGATGGACTGAATAACAGATTTAATCAAAACCTCTTTCCCTGCTCTTGATAACTTCTTTGCTTTCTAGGATTTCAGCTTCTTGCACATTCGCTCTTTAATTTGACCAAAAATCACCTTCTTAGATCTCCCTACCATAGTAGGAAGTCCAAGATACCTCTCATGTTTGTCTACCTCTTGCACCTCACAAATGCCTTGGATATCCAACTTACGTTGCTCACAAACGTTCTTGCTAAAAGAGATTTCAGACTTTGCGAAATTGACTTGTTGACCTGACTCGGCTCCATAATCATGGAGAATAGAAATAATTTCCGTTGCTTGTTGACAAGTAGCTTCCGCAAAGATCATACTATCGTCGGCAAAAAACAAATGTGAAACTCTTGGTGCTGATCGTGCAATTCATAGTCCCATAATCCTACCTTCTTGCTCTCTTTTTCGGATCAAAGCTGAGAGACCTTCTGCACATAAGAGGAATAAATATGGCGATAAAGGATCCCCTTGACGGATTCCCCGAGAAGGGGCAAAAGTAATAGAAGGACTCCCGTCAAGAAGGACCACAAAAGTTGCTGTGGAGATACACCTCATCATAAGCTGAATCCATTGCTCACAAAAGCCCAGCTGCCTCATAACCCTCTCTAAAAAGTTCCATTCAACACGGTCGTAAGCCTTGGCCATATCAAGTTTCAACGCCATGTAGCCCTTCTTGCCCGTTCTTTTACTCTTCATAAAGTGGAACATCTCAAAGGCTGAAAGTACATTGTCCGTAATGAGCCTTCCCGGCACAAAAGCGCTTTGAGTCGGGGACACCACCTTGTTCAAAACTCCTTTCAACCTGTTTGCTAAAGTCTTGGATATCATCTTGTACAAAACATTACAAAGACTGATAGGACGTAAGTCCTTCATTTTGTTAGGGTTAGACACTTTAGGGATAAGAGAAATAAAAGTATGATTTAATGATTCCGGGAACGGGGCACCATGAAGAATATTGAGGCAAAAAGAAATAACTTCAGGCCCAACAATATGCCAATGCTTTTGAAAGAAAAGCGCTGACATACCATCGGGACCCGGCGATTTTGTTGGGTGCATAGAAAAGATGGCTGATGTTACCTCTTCTCTAGTGAACGGACGAGTGAGCTCGGAATTATCCAAATCCGTCAATAATGGCGAGATCCCTTGAGGAGCCGTAGATTGCAGTGTGCTTAGATCGGATTTGAACAACTTGGTGAAATACTCAACTGCCACTCTCCTTTTGTTCACTGAACTTCTCCATGCCATACCCTCCTCATCAACAAGCTTTGAAATTTTGTTTCTTTTTCGCCTGCCATTAGCTTTTTGGTGAAAGAATGCTGAATTTTTATCCCCCAAAATTTGCTCATTTGCCTTTGCCCTTTGTAGCCAAAGCCTTAATTTATTTTTAGCTCTACTGAATAACATTTGTTTTATTTAATCAAAGATCAAAAATTGATTAATAGTCTTGTAAACTGAGTTACAACTTACATAGTTGTCTTTGAAATAGAAAAACGGTTTACATTTCAATATTAATGCTTTAAACTGTAATAAATAAGGACGGTGTTGAAAAATATTTGCCCAATCTTTACCCAAATCACTCGATTCCTTAGCATGAGTATGTAATTTGTCCAAATCATTCAAGTGTGAAGGTTGGATCTTCAGTTTGCTGCCTTGATTTAACATGGATTCTCATTGATTGAGCGATTTGGGCAACTTGGTCAATCGCCCTCGCTTCTCTGTACGAGGAAGCTAGGAGTGAGTAATTGATAAAAAAAATTCCCGAATTATCATGTTTGATGTACATAGATTAAAAAATAAAAGAAAAGGAAAATTAAAAAAAATTGACCCATGCTGATATATTTTTAATAAATAAAGTGCATTAGATGGTAATTTTTTGACGGAATATGTAAATATATGGATTGTTTATGGTAATTTATAGGGGGTGATTTTCGATAATATAATCTATATTATGAGTGATTTTCGATAAATTTCTCTAGTTTTGATGAAACCCGAAATAACCGCTACGCTACGAGATAAGAAATAAGATTATTATATTTGAGTGCAAACACTTGCTCCTTTATTTATGATTTTTCCGTGGTAGCGAGGTTACAAACCTACGAGGTTGATGTACAACTTTGAGGATCACACCTAGACCTCCTACAAGGTTCCGAGATCGCACCTAATGTTGCGAGGTCGATTCTAGGGCGAGGTAGATTTGAGGATATGATGTAGGGAGTTTTATGAATTTCTGTAGTGAGGTTTTAGGCGTGAGCGATATCCCTGCGCGACTTTGGGGTCTTTTGTGGGTTTCTCTTATCTGTAGCGAGGTCTTTTGACGGTGTCCCTATCACGTCGATCTTTAACAAACAAGAGGGTTCTTGAGTTCAAGTGGTTTTTCGACCCCTTCTCCCTACGAGGTTCTTCTCTATTTATAGAGAATTGGAGGGCTGAGTTTAGGCCAATGTTCGATGTGGGATACTCGAAATAAGGGCTTCTGATTGGTCCATGAGTGAGGTTACTTGTGATTGGTTTGGGAGTGAGGCTGCTGGTGATTGGTTCGAGCGGGCGGGCGCATTAGTAGAGTCGGTGACGAGGTCGAGACCTCGTCCCGGGATGTTTGAGAGACCTCGCATCCGTCGGGAGTTTTGTTTTTAAATAACCGAGCATGGACGTGGGTCCCTAACTTGCCTATGGGAGTTCTCCTGAGCCCACTTTTTACTTTTACTGTTTTGGACATCATCAAGTTTGTGTTAAAGATGTGTTTTTTTAATTTAGGTACCAAATTATTATTCCATCATATCAACAAATAACTACAAATTCTGACCTAACAATAATACCAAAAATAAATAAATAAATAAAATAAACCACGATAAGTACTAAAACCAGTACTACCACTACACTTTTGGTCGTGTGTGCATTGTGCAAATCCTTGATGGAAAACTTGGTCAAACTTTGATTCGAGTTCAGTGAAGAAAAGACCTAGTTTTCTTTAATTTTCTCAAGCATATCACAGATCAAACTTATTTTAATATTTTATGTTTGTCATTTCATTTCAAACGTTTTACTCCATCCACCATCCATCCATGATTTTACGAAAAATGTAAACCTATATATAGAGTGATCAACAGTTCAAGACACAATATATAATCAATGAAGCTCAGCCCATACCAGATTTCATAAGTCCAATTTTTTGGGTTATTCTAAATCTCAAATTGAATATACTAGTTGTCCCCATCGTGCCTTACACGACTATGAATCGATATTTTTTAGATATACTATAAAAAAAATATTAATAAATAAAAATATAATATAAATAATAATTGTGAATTGGTGATTTATATAAATTGTAAAAAAAAGCATAATTCAAAATTAAAGATTTTGATAAAAAAATAAAAATAATAGGACATTTAATATGGGTTAGCAAATAAAATTGACTTGACATATTATAGGATAAAATCTCGGTATATATTACGGGATAAGATCTCGGTATATATTTATATTATAGGATAATATCTCGATATATATTTATATGAGTTTTTTTGGTAAATTATATTGGAGAGTAGTTTAGATCATAAAGATATGGTAAAAAATATTTTTATATGTAAATAAATTTCCAAAAAAAACATTATTGTAATCCAATATAAAAAAAATTTAAAAATTGAGTGATATTTGTAGATTATGTGGCAATATGATGTGTACATAATATATGAGTGATATGGAAAATCTTTAACATGTGGATTATGACATGGAATATTTATTAAGACGTCTAAATTATAAGAAAATGACATGTGTAAAAATATGAGGTGGCTTAATATAGGATCGACATGTGGCAAAATCGTAGGTGGCATAATGAGAAGATTTCAAACCTTATTGCTTTTATATATATAGTAGATTCAATTTAATACGATTATATTCGAACTATAGTAATTAGTATAGTACCCATGGTATATATACATCACCATGCTTTAGGTGGACTACAATCGGACTATCAAATTAATATTGTACATAGTACGAACTTTATAATACTATGTCTGTCAACATGTTTATAAGAAAATCGAGTTTTGATATAATATTTATTTTTGCCTTTTCAGTGTAACAACATTATTAATAATCCTTCGCTGAGGTAAACTTATCGCTTTAAAGTTTATCTTAAGAATTAAGAAAATCGCTTTCACTGTAACCCAATCTTGTTAAGATCATTTACCTTAATTATTTTGTAAATTTATGTAAATATTTTTAATTAATAGAGACATTATTGAAAAATGGATTAAAATAAGTAAAATGACGACTTTTATTGAACAAGAAAATCAAGCAAAAATGACAAATTTACCTCAACGGAGTGAGTATAATTTAATTGCAACACAACCTTCGATCAGATTTTAACCAACAACTACCACCATAATTTCTTTTAGTTGCATGGTTTAATGTCATGGCGGAGCTATATTGGGGCGGGTGGGGGCCATGACCCCCCAATCCAATTTTTTTCTCGTGTATATGTTCCTCTTGTCAATAGCTTCGATTTGATATATTATAAGCTCCATTATGATATTTGGGCAAAAAGTTATGAACGTTTCAAGATTGGACGTATACAAACCATTTCTAACAAGTCATTTATTTAGTTAGAATGTTTTTTTTTTGTTAAATTTCATGCTTTCGTAATGAGATTGAACCCGGAAACTTTGAAATAATAAGTTTTTCTTGGGATATCTCGAATCATACAATTTATTATTAACACGAGGGCTTTAGTTTGAGTTATATTTTTTAGTTACGAGCTTTTAATGTTTATAGATTCAATTAATTTGTATTCTGAAACATGTTTGTTTTCTTAACCTAAATGTATTCTTAAATATAGTTAATAATTACATAAGTTGTTATTATAAATTCTTGTTTTCTTAATGTAATTGTATTTTGAAATATTTTAATCACCTCTATAAAATATGTTCTCTTCTTTGTCTAAATTTATATTTTTTGTTTCTACATCTTTCTCGAAGCGTACATTAACTAGGTTAAAAAAATTTATTGGTCCCTACAATGTGAAGTTTCTGGCTACATACGCCCCTATTTAATGTCTATATAGGGTTTAGTTTTTCTTAAGTCTCATCAGGGACGGAACCAGGATTTTATTCCTGGGTAGGCTAAATTTACCTTATAAATAAATTAACATAAAAAATTCATTTTAATTTTTTTTGGATGCTTGTTTCTATAATAAAATTTTGTGACCATAACTATTGTATAGATCAAATACATCATGTTTTTTAAAATTAATTAAAGAAAAAATAATTTTATTATTATGTAATAAAAAAATTCCAACCCAAATTTTATCTATAGGCATTCAAATATACTTAATTAATACATTGCAGATTACTAATAAAAAAGTAAGATAAGACATATTGTATGTTGCACAAAATAATAATAAAAAAGGAGATTTGTTTCAACCAAAAAATAGAGATTTGTTAAAAAAAAGAATGAAAGAAAAGGGGATTCGTTTAAAAAAAATTAAAGGAAAGATACGAGGGTGGGACTGTGGGAGATTTGCTTAAAAATGTCCTTTTTTAAAAAGCAATCAGCCTGGTTCGAACGCTCGCCTTTTGCTAACAGTCCCACACTCCTAACATCTTTGCTATTAATTTCATTAGATATAACTCAACTCTTTTACTATATATTACCTAATATTTTTTTGGGGTGGGCTACAGCATACCCTAACCCACCCCTAAATCCGTGCCTGAGTCTCATAATCTTGGCTCTCAAGAAACTATTCATACTTGACAACAGTAAAAAATAAGTATATACAAACAAACCCAATATTGTTTATTTGCGCCATACCTTGATTTTACTTAATTAAATCATGACTGCGTACAAAAAAAATCAATCATGCAATTGTACAAGTCAATTGCAAGTGTCCATCTCGAATATACAATCCTCACCATGGCTGAACGCTAAAGCATACAAAACGGCAAGCTTCAGATCGAGCATACAAAAATGTTAAGGGTGTTTACCTTTAAAATTATAATGTTTGAAAGTAAAATGTTAGATGTATATATCGTGTACGTATACGTCTCTAAATGAGGATGTGTAGCTAATTGTATATTTCAAATAACTTTTTCTATTTTTTTTTCCAATTATAAGAATTTCAACTAATAAAATTATATTAGTTGCCGGATCGAATTAAGGTATGTTTGGACATCAAAGCTAGTTTTGCTAACCCAAAAAATGCATCATTCTCCCTCGCAGGACGGAACAAAGCCAAAAAATTTGGACCGGCTAAATATAGGGTAAAATTTATAATTGAGGGGTGAATTAAATACTTAGTAAAAAGATGGGGGCATAATTAAAAAAGACAAAGAAAGTGTTTGATCAAGGGGAGAAAAGGAGAAAAAGAACCCAAACACTAGCGGTAAAGGATTCGAACCCCGTACATGTATCAATTTGGTGCAGATGTATTGCCAGTAGGCTAGTTTAACTATCATAGTTTTACCTATTCTACTAATAATATATTTAAAATTTGGAGTGGGTTAGAGCAAACCCTAACCCACCCCTAGTTCTGTCGTCCCTGCTCCCTCAGCTCGACAATTCATGCACTTCGTTTTGCACATTCAATCACATCAATGATATATTGGAAAAGTCATGGATGTGTGATTGATGATGACTTAAAAGTTTTGTTTGAGAGTTTAAATCTGAAGTATGCACAACTGTTCTTAGAAACTCATCTTGTTCATTTTTTTCATTTGAAGTCTTCTATGCTCAATTTTCTCATGGCACTCCACAGAATTTGTTCTTGACGTTTATTCAGTTCCAATTTAGCATCATTTTTCGCTCTTTGTGCAGCAATTGTTTCCTATTTGTTTATTTTTTTTTATGTCCTTTCGGTATGTTAAGAATGTTCCATATTTTCAATTCTTTTTCTGATAAAAAAATTTATGTACTTCGAAAACATTACTATTCCCGAAAAATTCAAATATTAATTTTTGTTACCATTTTTTTGTTAGTATATGATATACGTTAAGATATTTAATTTTAAAAGATCCCACAGGGTTTTAAAGTTCTATTCCTTAAATTTTTTAAAGTACTTACAAGTTACAAATATTTTTTAAAAAAAGGAACGAAACATATAACATTTCACTAAGGAACGAAACAAATGCATTACACGCTACTTTATATGAAGTTGTAGTTATGGAAATATCTACGTCGACATTGCATGTACTTATTACAATGTGGTAACTCTCTCTACGTACTCTTGATAAATTCAGTACTACGAAGGCTACAATACATCAATCATGTACCTCCATTGTTGGGTGTCGACAGCTTGTATATGAATATGACTCGGAATGTGCTCATAATCGTCCACGTACACTAGACCCTCCCTACTCGATCTTAGTTGTGGGCAGTTGTCCATGTTCACGCATCAAGGACTCTAGCTAATTTTATCAATATTCTTGCTTCTTCACTTCTTATTAGTACATTGGACGTATCTTTATGTTTATTGATTTTATACATTGTCTTTGGGTCACCCCTATATCAATTTTAATATATATTTTAACCAAATTTAGTTATTATTGTAATATAGTTGAATTTTAGTTTTTTTTAGATCTATCGATAGTGGTGGGATTTAACATGCATCTATACATATGTTAAGATGCACGTCTAAGATATGGAAGAAGGAAAATGTTTGACTGTAGCAAACAATATTAGAAGACGAAATTAGTGCATCTAAAATGAGAGAATCTAAATATTTTAGGGTTGTTTGGTTAGGTATCATATTACAACATTTAACTTGCTTTTATTTGTACGGAATGACACGTAGTAAACCGATTCTTGGTATGAATTAGAATTAATAATTCATATCTTAACACCTGTCCTCATACCAAAATTTTAGCAAACCTTCAACATCAAAAAACCACACACTATCATGGATATTGATACTAATTCTAACCAAACGCGCCCTTAATAAAATCTGTGTGTAGCGTGGAGCGCACACGCCAGGGAGGGAGCGTGAGCTCAACAGATAAGCACGAATCTCAAGATGAAGACACGTGTAGACATCGGACCTTTTCCACATTTTCAAAAATCTAAATATTTAATTCCCAAAATACGTTTATGTTTATTAAAAGAGAGAAGGTCGTTCAGACGGAGGGGACCACATGACTGACTGGTAGGCCGTCAAGAAGTTGATCGTGCCAGTCTCTGATTGGTCCACGTACCCGACAACCCCAAAAGAGCATCTCCACGTGGTTCGCCGAAGATCAAACCATATCACCGAATCCACGGCTCAGATTTGCCCGTCCCTACACCTTCCCCCGCCACCCCCACTACGTCACACCAACTGTACATGTCGGGCAGCACCTCCCCCCCTGCCCGTCACCTCCCGGTCACCTGCCCGCAAAACCGACCCACTGCTTTTCCCTTGTGCTGTTGTCCTCCTCTCCGCAACAGCAAGGCTTGTGCTTCCCCCCTTTTGAACCCCACTACAAAAGTGGGTTGAACCCCCTGCGTTTCTCTTTCATTCTTTCTCCAAATCCTCTCCTTCTCCTCCGGTCAAGTGGATTCTCTGTTGCTTGTTTGGACCTTGTAGTGTTTCTGATTTCGATTATTATTATTACACTGTTTGTTAATTGGTTTCTGAGATCTGAAAACAAAACCTCATGGCTGGGATGTGTTGCGGGATCGTCGGCGACAGTGATGCGTCGCCGGTGGAGCCTAGCACCCTAGGAGTGCGCCGCCGGAGGATGGATATCCTCCCGATGAATATTATGGCCGCGGATATCGGCATCGCTCCTCCACTGGAGGCAACCGCCAAGAGGCAGAAGATGTCGGCGCCGGAGATCTGTCTCCCGCGAGAGCGCTTGAGCGCGAATGGAATCTGCTCTTCTCCTCCTCCTATGGCGTCGGAGTTACACCGGCGGAAGGAAGACGATGAGCCTGAGCAGAAGCAGAGCGCGCGTAATATGCCGGATCAGGATCGTCCTAAGTTCGGCGCCACATCTGTTCGCGGTCGGCGGCGAGAGATGGAGGATTCGGTGTCGATTCATCCGTTTTTGTGTGGAACTGAAAAGGAATCTAGCGAATTTCACTTCTATGGCGTCTTCGACGGCCATGGCTGCTCTCATGTAATTTTCAGTTTGATACCGCAGTTTACCTATCCAATTTAGTCGCATGAGACCTAATTAGGCTAATTTTGGAAACTTAAATACCGATTTTGCAGGTAGCGATGAGGTGTAAAGCTCGGATGCACGCCATAATCAAGGAGGAAATTGAGAGCGAAGGCGGATCGGTCGAGGAGTGGGAGCCTCTGATGAAGCGAAGCTTCGAGAGGATGGATAGGGAAGTTTCCGAGAGACCAGACGGCCTCCAAAGCTGTTGCCGGTGCGAGCTTCAGTCTCCACAGTGCGACGCCGTCGGATCCACGGCGGTTGTGGCGTTGGTTACGCCGGACAAAATCATCGTTTCCAACTGCGGCGACTCCCGCGCCGTCCTCTCTAGCGGTGGTGCCGCCGTCGCCCTTTCATCCGATCACAAGGTGCAATTCAATTTCGATCTGAGTCTTTTTCCCGCGTATTCTCCACGCGCCTTCAAATCTGTTCTCTATCTTTTGTAAAACGTCGCTTTCTTTCCAGATTTATTCTGATTGTGTGGGGATTCCCTTATCCTTTCTGATACCTCTCCATGATTGAACGAGAAAGCCTAATCGATTCTTCTTTGTTTGTTTCAGCCGGATCGACCCGATGAACTCGAGCGGATCCAAGCCGCGGGCGGCAGAGTCATCTACTGGGACGGTGCAAGAGTTCTCGGTGTCTTGGCCATGTCAAGAGCAATCGGTAATTCTCCTCTCAATCAAATCAAATCTCCATATCTTCAACTCCTTCAATCAAACAAGGTCTTAATCGTGTTTTGATTTCTAATTTCAGGCGACAATTATCTGAAGCCATACGTCATACCGGAGCCAGAGGTGACAATCACGGATCGGAATAGCGCGTCCTGCCTTATCCTCGCCAGCGACGGCCTCTGGGACGTGGTGTCCAACGAAACGGCCGCTGGTGTGGCACGGATGTGCCTTTCCGCCGAGAGGCCGCCGTCTCCGCCCCAACCGGAGGGGATGGAGGCGGCGCTGGCCGCCTACGCCGGCGAGAGTTCCGATCAGGGATGCCTGGACGCCTCGATGCTTCTGACGAAGCTGGCTTTGGCTCGGCATAGCGCCGACAATGTCAGCGTGGTGGTGGTGGATCTTAGAAGCAAAGATCTGTAGCAGATCTGATCTCGCCCGCGCCATATTTTCTTATGGGGAATGAAGGAAGCATTTATTATATTTTTTTGGGTTTTTAATCGTATAAAATTAAGATTTCAGTCCTTGGTTGCCCGTATTATTTTAACGAATAGAAAGGGCAAAATCTGAAGAATTAGATGAATGAATGTTAGAAGTAAAACGAGGGGAATATTGAAATTTAGGATGAAGGTTAGCGGTAATCCTTCTGATCTAATATTTTCTATCAACTGTCAAATATTTGGAACCCAAAGATGTATGGATATTTTTTTAAAAACCTTTGGCTAAGCCAATTTTAAGACTAGCAGTATATAATATAGTCATCGAGAGCTTCGTCAAGTTTGTATATTACATGTATGAAAGGTTTATTTATTATGCTTGTTATTCCTGGGTTGCTTGCCATTTTCTACTGCTTAATGGCTTATGAATGACAAAGTTAAGCCTCAAAGCTTTGCCATTTTCTACTGCTTATGTTAATCAAGCTTAATGGCTTATACATCAAGAATGAACAGAATCGTAAGACTGATATTAATATAATAAGTATTTGAGCTTGGCGGAGGGAATTGGCTAGTATTGGACCAAAGCCCAGTAGCCCACGACGGAGAGGCAGTATACATGAAGGCTTATCAAACATTAAACTAGTCCTAGTCCTAAATTTTTTTGAGTTCTTCAAGTGCTTATCAAGCTTTTGGTTAATCACATGATACTATATTTTAAAGCTATTTTCTCAAAATCATTTGGATATTTTCGAAACACATCATCTCATTTTTGTTATTTTGTTTTGTAAAATCACTTTAATTTATACTACAGCTTATTTTGGCATTATTTTATTGTGAAAATAATCACTTGCTTCAATATAAGTAAAATTAATTGATACGGTATTACGGTCTGTGAAGGAAAATTTGATCTCAACATTAGAATCGACCATGGATGTTGCAATTTGGAGTAGGTTGGTGTCCGTGGACAGATCGATCTAAGTATAGACCGAGTGCCAAAGTAATACATTAACGTAACAGATGACGTATTACGTTAAATAATTATATACTTGAACAAAACTCTATAATTTCCTATTCTCAAGACTTTTTTTTTGGGTTGAAACCTATTCTCAAGACTTTTCACCGTGTTGATGTAACTACTAGGTTTGTGTCTACGGTAAATCGGCATTCCAACTGTTAGGTCCAAGTTGATTGATTATTATTTAAAATAAAAAACTCATTTCGGCTTAAAATATCTCGGTATATGATTATGATATTTGTGAGCTGAAATAATATAGATCGAAAAGTGACGCCGTATCATGGCATTACATGTACGTGGCAGATTTTAGGATGGCTAGCTAGCTAGCTCCTCAATCATTCAAATATGGAGTATTGAAAATTAAAAAAGTAGACAAATATCAATATATCATCAACATGGGCAACTTGAAGGACTGTATAGTGTATGATAACCTACGGAGCAGCAAATTGTGGGATGGCTATCATCGAAAATGACGTTATTGTTAAATATTTGAGGGAGAAAAAGCTGAGAAATCTAAATTGATTTTTTTGATTCTTTACTATGAATTGTATATTTTATTTATAGCTAAAACTTTATGTATATAAGAAGTTCGGCCGTATAAAGTTTAAAAAAATTAAAGATAGTCATTGTTGTAATGATTGTCAGTCTAATAAAACAAAAAGTAATGATGAAGTATTTATCTCATCTCTTATCTCTTAACATTCCCACTTGAAAATTCATCATTTCATTTGGGGTTATCTATATATTTTCTCGTTAAAAACCTGGTTAGGAAAAAACCAGTGGGATAAAAAACCATAGCACAGGGAAAAAGAGTACAACTTGTCTTATATGTTTTCATAGTATTACCTCATTAAAAACCTTGACAGGTAAAACCCAATGGAAAAAAACCTGAACGAAGTGAAAAAGAGTGTAATCGTATAATTCTCCCCTTCAAATCAGCGTACTTCTAGAAATTTGCGCATTTCGATCTTGTATACAAGTTCTTCAAACTTCTTAGGTTGTAAGGACTTTGTGAACAAATCTGCAACATTTTCAATTGATCGTATTTGTTGGATTTCGATCTTGCCCTCTTTCTCTAGATCATGAGTTGAGAACAATTTTAGTGAAATGTGCTTTGTCCGATCTCCTTTGATATAACCCCCTTTGACTTGTGTGAAACATGCAGAATTGTCTTCATATATCATGGTTGGATTGCTTGCAATTGATCTTATTTTGTATTCTTTTTTAATATATCCAATCATTGACCTTAACCAGACACATTCTCTTCCTGCTTCATAAAGAGCGATTAATTCTGCATGGTTTGATGATGTAGCAGTAAGCGTTTGCTTTGTTGACTTCCATGAGATCGTTGTATCTTCATACGTGAATACATAATCATTTTGAGATTTTGCTTTGTGTGGATCTAATAGATAACCTGCATCTGCATATCCAACAAGAGTAGCATTTGTATTTCTATGAAAATATAACTCAAGGTCAAGAGTACCTCTTAGGGATCGGAACACATGTTTGATTCCGTCCAATGTCGTCTTGTTGGTAATGAGTTGTATCTTGATAACAAGCTTACAACAAAAAGCAATATCTGGTCTTGTATTGTTTACGAGATACATTAATGCACCAATTGCGCTTAGATAGGGGACTTCAGGACCAAGAATCTCTTCATCATCTTCTCGAGGCCTGAATTGATCATCATGTACACTAAGAGAACGAACAATCATGGTGAATTCAATGGATGTGATTTGTCCATGTAGAACCTTTTCAAAATTTTCTCAGTATAATTTGTTTGATGGATAAAAATTCCATCCTTCAAATGTTCAATTTGTAAACCGAGACAAAATTTGGTTCTTCCAAGATCTTTCATTTCAAAATTCTTTCATCAAATATTTTGCAGCCTTTCAAGTTCATCGGCTGTACCGATAATATTTAAATCATCAACATATAATGCAATAATAGCGAATCCATTTTTGGATCGTTTGATGAAAACACATGGACAAACGGTATCATTTTGATATCCTTCTTTAAGAAGATATTCACTAAGCCGATTGTACCACATCCTTTCAGATTGTTTTAGACCATATAATGATCTTTGCAATTTTATAGAAAACTTTTCCCGAGATTTTGCTTTATATACCTCCGGTAGTTTTAATCCTTCAAGAACTTTCATGTAAGTATCACTATCAAGTGGTCCATATAAATATGCAGTTACAACTAGGGGTGTTCAAAAATATCCGATCCGGTCAATCCGATCCGGTGATCCGACGATCCGATCCGCGAAAATCCGATTCCGTTGGAAAATTATCCGAATCCGATCCGATCCGAAAAAATTAGCCGGATCATCGGATCGGATACGGATCGGGTCGTCAAACTACCCGGATATCCGAGGGTATTATACTATACATATATATTATGTGCAATAACAAAAAATTTAATACTCCAAGTAGTTTTACGTGCTTCGACTTTCTAGTACTGTCCCTTTTTTGTTTGTTTTTTTAAATATTTTTAATACATTTCACCTCATAAATAAAATTAACGTTAAATAAAACCTAAATCGATATTTAACACCCCATTTTTATTTTATTTTAAATTATTTTTCTCTTTCTTTTATGCGGATGATTATTTGGATCATGATTTTTGGGTGAAATTTACCGACTGAATAAATTATTTGGAACTTAAATACAAAAAAAATATAAAAATATGAATATTCGGATATCCGCCACAAATATCCGATCCGATCCGATCTATACGGATCGGATATCCGGATATACCTGGATCGGATACGGATATGGTTTTAGAGAAAAATTTATTGCGGATATCCGATCCGATTAGCCGGATCGGATCGGATATCCGGTTATGAACACCCCTAGTTACAACATCCATAAGTCGCATTTGTAGTTGCTATAAAACAGTTAGACTAATTAAAAATCTTAAAGTAGTTGCATCAACTACAGGGGTATATGTTTTCTCATAATCTACCCCGGGTATCTGAGAAAAACCTTGGGCAACAAGTCTTGCCTTATATCTCACAATTTCGTTTTTCTCATTACGTTTTCGTACAAATACCCATTTATAGCCTACTAGTTTCAAGCCCTTTGGTGTGAACTTTATTGGGCCAAAAAAATTACGCTTTTCAAGCGATTTTAATTCAGTTTGCATAGCCTCTTTCTATTTTGGTCAATCGTGTCTAATACGACATTCATCAATAGTTTGTGGTTCGATGTCATCATCATCAACCACTACTTCGGTGGCAATAGAGTATGCGAACACCTCTTCAAGGATAATGTCTTTCCTGTTCCATTGTATTTCATAATAAACATAATTTATTGCAATTTCATAATTATCAATGCTCTTGTCATTATCTGGAACAACTTCCATTTTTTCTTATCCGGAACATTCTTTGTTTTGTTTTTATCCGGAACATTTTTTATTTCTGACACATCTCCTAGATTTTCGGAGGTATTTTTTTCATGTTCTCCCCCTGAATAGAAAATTGGTGCAACTTCATTTGCATTATTCTGTCGCTTATGCTTTCTTGGTTTTAGATGTTTTGATCCAGGCGGGCGGTCGCGTTATCGACGCGCTATAAATTTCTTTTCAGGATTCCTATCTAATTGTCTCGTAGGAATTTCAATTCTCCCAGGGGCATTTACAACTGGCACATGTGACTTTCGTGCTGATAACGTATTGTGAAATATTTGAGAGAAAGAGAAAGCTGAGAAATCTGAACTGATTTCGTTGATTCTTTACAATGAATTGTGCATCCTATTTATAGCAAAACTTTGCGTATATGAGAAGTTCGGCTGTATAAAGCTGAGCAAAATTGAAGACATTCATTGTTGTAATGATTGTCAATTTGTCCGTCTAATAAAACAAGCCTAATATATAAAAAGTGATGATGAAGTATTCATCTCATCTCTTCTCTCTTAAAGTTATTTCCTATATCCTAAAAACTATTTTTTGGACAAATCAAAAAAAAAAGTGGAAGTAAAAAGTGAAGAAGTGCATACAAGCCCAATAGAGTTTTAGTTTCGGCCCATAGATCCCAATCCAACATCTTTAATCCTACGCGGCCCAGTTTCAAGAATGACGAGCATTTCAACTCATATATTTAATGCGCGTTCACACTACCTAGTCCTAAACAATCAACCATACATACTTACACATAACAGTCTAAATCTAATCATCAATGGGTAGCCCACCTCCTGGTCCAATCCGTCTCAGATTTGCGCATTGCTAGAAACCAACCATACTTAGGCCTAATCTAAGTTCGACCTATTAAAAAGAAGGTTAGGATATGAACATGCAACGTTGTTTCTGAAAAATATGCGTAAGCCCATTGATATCTATTAATAATAGATTTTAGTAGTAATAGATATATATAAATTATAAAAGAGTTTTGTAATTTAAAATAAATAAATAAATAAATATTTTTCATTATTTAAACAGTTATTTTTAAAAAAATGGGTCGAATCCGGTCTAGGACCGAAATCGGACCTTCCGGACCCAGCCCACTAACTAGTCTTAAAATGCCAGAGTTCCGGTCTGGACCGGATGCAGAACCCTAATTTGCGGGATAGCTCTAGGCTTAATGAGTTAAAGGTCTCCAATGTATAGGATATGTGCGTTGAATCATCACGCTGGCCACGTGTCCCTGACTAAGAGTGGTTAATTGAGAAGAGAGTTTCGACAGCGAAGAAACGAGAGGCAACGCCGACGCCCGCCTCAATAATTCTCCCATTCTGTTCAATACGGTACATTACAAGATTAGGAACCTCTTCTTAGGTCTTACCTTTTACACTTGTTTTACATGTGTGGTTTTATCTTTATGTTCAGGTCAGATTCTTCTGGTCGGTTTATTTTGTCATGTCCAAATTCGAGTATTCCTTCATTTTGCGTTTAAGTTGACCCCCGCCCCCAGCACTACGCCTATGCCAGTTTTCAACAAAATAAAAAAGGCTATCGCCATTCAAGTTTGTAAGAAATTTTTTTCAATTAGGTAATAAGTCGATCAATTAGATTTCAGAGGATGATCTTTACGATTACAGGTAGGATCAAGGCAATGGCCAAATTAAAGTTGAACATCTTACATGCAATTTAACCTTTGAATAAAATCTGTTATCCTTTTTACTTGCACACACACGCAAAAAAAAAAAGAGTGTATCTCAAATTTCCAATGCATATGCGCTCAGTTAAATGTAATATATAGGAGTATTATTTTTTTTTATACATGAAAAAAATGGGTCCATTTTAGCATAAAATCTTGTCTTCGGAACCTGTGATGATCGAGTATTCGAGATACCTATAAATCACACATATACGTGGTTGGGGTTGGAATTTATTATTTATAGCACATGCCATTCCTTATTTCATATGGCCCCTAAATACAGATGGATGCATTTCAATCACTTTACTCCCTGATGTATTAGCTTTCTACGTATTATGAAGGTTGATTAATTTAAAAATTAAAATGGTAGCCCGTGAGAAAGTCGTTTACTAGCTACGTGTCATGGTTTGGTTATACTATAATCTATTATTATAAATGGAAATAAGTATAATTAATACTAGCTAACCACTCCCTAAAGCCTAATTAAAGGTAGCCCTTTCGAAGATAAGGAGACTTTTGATTAATTGTAGGCTTGTAGCAAGTTACTACTTATAGCGTGATTAGGCCTAATTTTTCCATTGGGCTTGATATTAGCTAGTTAGATATCCATTTTGCTCTATAGCTAGTTCTAATCAGGATAATCGTTTTAGTTGGAGTATTATTTTAGATCGATTTTTTTAACCTATACTTTTTCTGGCATAGGTTGAGACTTTTAGAATGAAAATATTTTATTAATTTTTATTATATGGGGTAAATTAAAATTTTCTAATAAGGATCATTATTTCGTTACAATATTTCTACATGCATATGTCCTATGGACATATGTTAGAAAAAACTGATTTTAGATCAATCGGACTTCAATATAGACAATGACTTGTTAATTAATTATTGAATATCAAATTTTAATCTCACTTTAATTTTTTTTAAAAAAACTATTTGATCAAATCCCTAGTGACAAACTCCTATCTTCTTTTCATTACAGTATTTTTGAACAAGTTAGATTTAAAAATAGTTATTGATGAACGTTTTCGTTGATTCAATATAATTTTTTAAACATCAAACGAAACACAAAAAAGGTGAGTTTTTTATGCGTGAACTAACACACTTGATCTTTAGTTCAGTCCCAAACATTGGCTTCTACTTTATATAGCTCAAGAGAAAACATTATAGCGAGTGAAACCATAAGGTCGATCGATAACCATATCAATTATATATATATATATATATATATATATATATATATATTATACTTGACTACTTCGATGTCTATCGATCTGTATGATACATTGATATTAGGTGAAGCAAATTGCTAGTCGTAGTGTTTAATTACCAAATACTCTACTCTGGTTATTATTTTGTGTATAATTTGCGTGGCTGATTAAGGATGGGCGGTGGACGACCCTAGAATAAACACCACATATATATATTGTCCAACCTCATATTTCGTGATGAATATGTGTACCATGTTTCGCCAGCTATGAGAGACGCCACTCCTAACCAATCATTTCTCCATCTTAAAATAAAATATAAATAAATAAAAAGAGTTACTCTAAATGATTTTAGAAAACCAAATTCGGGTGCCTTTTTGTCATTTTCATGACAAAATTCTTCTATTTTTAGAACGTGCTAAGAAAATACACTCTTTTTTATTCTATACGAAAACAAAAACAAAAAAAACAGACGTATTTTCTAATTATGTAATCAAATATATTTCCAAAAATGATTGGAATCGCTGGTTTTTAACAATTTTGAATTAGGTTGTTCCAAGTTATATAATTATTGGATTATTCTTCAATTATTATGATTTTGATCAATATAAAAGACATTCGAAAAATGATATTTTAATTTGGTGGAGAATGGCATGAAGGAATGGTTATACAACTCAGAACTATTTACGTCAATTAAGACTACGAATAGCTAGGATAAATGGTTATCACATGAATAAATTTCAAATGCATATGCTTGAATAAATTTCAAATGCATTTCAACCAAAATAAAATAAAATTTCAAATGCATATTATTTTTTTTTTAAAAAAAATCTAAATTTATTTTAAAACAGAGGATCTTCATATCGTAAAGATCAAAATCTTGTTTTATAAACCAGAATTTTTCCATTCCAAAAAATTTATGTTTGATAACAGGAAATTCCGTCCATTATCTCTAATTATGACTAGGCATAAAAAAAACGTTTTGCGCAAAATAAATTGCACACGATTATTATACACATACGATTATTAGAAAACTTGTACAGTATATTTTAACACGAATAAACAATTAAACGTTATCTTGTGAATGTAGGGCAACTACTTGCTAGCATTATTGAGTATAACATAGCTAGTGATGTGACTAACAAATTTTGTATTCAATTTGTTAATTGTATCACTAACCCAGCATTATTGTTCATAACATATATACCTAGTGACCATCGGGAATTCGGAATACATCATTTTCATGGCAAACGTACACCATTATAGCACACAAATATTTAACACAAGAGTCGATCATCATCCCCGCCCACGACAGAAATTATATAATATGGTCGGCCACAGGATAACAAATTCTAATCACACCTCCCTTTTGTTACATCATTGAGTAGGCCCCACACAACTCACATTTCTCGTAAGGGGGCCCCACCACACAACTCAAGCTCTAAAAACACATTTCCAAAGTCACATTACTCACCCTTATAAGAACCCACCCCTCTTAACTATAGTCCCACACCAAAACAACACCAACTCAAACTCATCATCAAACTCAAAGCAAAGCAAAGCTAGATCCAAGAGTTTAATTACCAATGGAGGGCAAGGAAGAAGATGTTAGACTCGGAGCCAACAAGTTCCCGGAGAGGCAGCCAATAGGGACGGCGGCTCAGACCCATGAAGAGAAGGACTACAGAGAGCCTCCCCCGGCCCCACTCTTTGAGGCCGGGGAGCTCAGCTCCTGGTCCTTCTACAGAGCCGGCATAGCCGAGTTCATAGCCACTTTCCTCTTCCTCTACATCTCCATCCTCACCGTCATGGGCCTTAAGCGTGCCCCTAACATGTGTGCCTCCGTTGGTATCCAGGGCATCGCCTGGGCTTTCGGTGGTATGATTTTCGCCCTCGTTTACTGTACCGCTGGTATCTCAGGTAATACTTTACCCTCCACCACCCACCCTCCTAAAATATTCATTTTTTTAATTTACCAGGTGATGACATCTGTAACCACTATTCGTTCTTTTACCAAATTTTAGGTGGACACATAAACCCGGCTGTAACCTTCGGGCTCTTCTTGGCCCGAAAGTTGTCCTTGACAAGGGCGTTGTTCTACATGATCATGCAATGTCTCGGAGCCATCTGCGGGGCTGGTGTCGTCAAGGGCTTCCAACCAAAACTCTACCAGACCCTCGGAGGCGGTGCCAACGTGGTCGCCCCTGGCTACACCAAGGGCGACGGTCTCGGTGCTGAGATCGTCGGCACCTTCGTCCTTGTCTACACCGTCTTCTCCGCCACCGACGCCAAGCGTAGCGCGCGTGACTCCCACGTCCCTGTAAGTAGACACTCCCTATACTCAATTTTTGATTGAATTGAATCAAATCGAATATATTGATCTTGTAAGAAGAATAACTGAATTTTTATTTTGTTTACAGATCTTGGCGCCGTTGCCAATTGGGTTTGCGGTGTTCTTGGTTCACTTGGCCACCATCCCCATTACTGGAACTGGAATTAACCCAGCTAGGAGTCTTGGAGCTGCTATTATCTTCAACCAGAAGCACGCTTGGAGTGACCACGTAAGTCAATAATTTTCTACCTCCACTTTAATCGTATTTTCTTTTTCTAATTATTGTAGTAGTAAATTTAGTGGGGGAAATTAATATTCGGGGATTAATTTTAATAAGTCATGACTTCAATTATTGGTGTTTGGCTGAGTTCCATTGTATATATATGTAGAATTAGAATCTTTCTCTATCTAAAACTGACATCGATTTAAACCCAATGTTGTTAAATATAGATATAGAAGTGACATCAAACTACTCCCCTAACTTAAATAATGTCAAGGAACAATTAATAAAAAAAATTTCCAATCTGTGCTCGGAAAAAATTCTAATTCCCAAATTAGGTTGGGGTAAAAAGATTTTACAAGGATAGGCTGGCATTAAGGTTCGGTAGGATTTTATTTTTTTTTAAAAGAAAAAACGTAGGTTGTTCAGTAGTTGGTGAGTGGTGAACTAAAACAAGGCTATTTTATATTTTTCTTTATTTTGAAAACAAAATGTAAGTCTCTAGTTAGTCCATAATCCATATACATTTTTATGGTCCGACCCAAAAAAAAATATACGTTTTTATGGAACAAATTATTTGTGGTTAGGGATTTAATCAAGACCGATGACAAATTAAATTAAGGTCTAGGGGTAACTTAAATAATAAAGTACTTGTACCAGTCGTACCATGTACGACTACGATTCTTTATTTTATAAGCATTATAAATAGGTTATTAATAAATAAGAATATAATATAAACTTTAATATAAGCAAAATTATTTTGTGGTTCGATAAAGATAATTTAAATATATAAAATATTTAAAATTTAATTAATTTAATTTAAGATGGGATCAAAATTATTATGGTTCGATAAAGTATAAATTAGATAAAATTAAATATTATATTATTTATATTTTATTACTTTTCATGTACGTAAATTTAGTGATTGTACATGCAATAAATTACTTACATTAATTTTTATATTATGTTTTTATTTAATCTATAACTATATATCAAAGTTGTATCTTTTCGAGTCACCAGAACGATTCTGGCCTCACCTTATATTTAAAAAATTAAGTTTTATTTCTATTATTGTAAATTCTTTCTATTAAATTCTTTTTTAACAATTTAAATTTATCTCTAACATCAAACAAATATCTATTTAGTATAACAATATCTTTTGAAAGCTTCATTATACAAGTATTTAAAATTAAAGATAAAATATTTTAAAATAAATATAAATCTTTTAGCATATATCTTTTGACGAGTTTATTTATAGATATATAGTGATTTTCTTTTCTAAAAAAAATTAATGATAAATATTTCTAACTTTTAAAATTAATAAAAATAGATAATAAAATATTTAATATATGTATTGAAATATTTGATATACTCTAAATTTACGTATATGAAAAGTAATAAAATATGAATAATATAATATTTGATCAAAAAATTATACATTCTATAAGCAATAAATTACTTATATTAAAATTTAAATCATATTTTTATTTGTTTATTAATATAGTAGTTATACTGTCAATAAAATATCAAACCATAGTCGTAACATGTACGACGGGTAAAACTAGTATTTATAAAATACCGAATCATAATCGTGTATGACACGACAGGTATAACAAATATAATTTAAATATGTGTTAATCAACTATGTGACCTATGTCACCTTCGTATTTATAAATAGATATTAGAACTTGATAGTCAAATGGACAATTTAAAAAAAAAAAAAGACACCAAAGTCGCTGCATGATGCAGCGACTTTAATTTTTCCTTTTAAAAAAATGCTAGTTGCAAGTAAGTCGCTGAATGATATGGCGACTTTACTCCTAACCCATAAATCCAGCCTACGTTTGGAAATGTTTTTTTATCGAGCCTATTTTGAGAAATAAAGAAAATTACGAGCATATAGTGGGAAAAAATTCCAATTAATAACCTAGCTTGAGACGAGGGATAGGGCTACAAGTTACAAGATATAGCTAGTTACGTAACTGATCAATAAATTAAAGATATGCAATTTCAGCCCGTACCTAAAAATTGTCAACTATCTAATTCTTTTTTTCGCATGTCACATGATTGAGCTTCTTGTTCATATATAAGAGGTCTCAAGTTCAAATGTTACGGCGTGGTTTTACCTTCTTTCTTAAAATTGGTTAGTAAATCAATTTTTACCCATTTACGTATGAATGCTCCAGGTTAATCAAGACCTCAAGTAATATTTACGGCTACCCTAAAATCTTATCAGATAAAAAAACTATTTAATTCTTTTTTGGGTTCAAACAGTAATTTTTGTGTTGTATAATTGTATGGTGCAGTGGATTTTCTGGGTGGGCCCCTTCATTGGAGCAGCATTGGCAGCTCTGTACCACCAAGTGGTGATCAGGGCCATTCCTTTCAAGAACAAGTAATCAATCTCCGCCGTTCAATTCATCCGTCATAATCAGGCCCATGTGTTCAGTCTCTGGCCCACAAGGCCATCCTCCATAAGATCTTGCCACGTGTCCACCAACTTTTCCTTCTTTTTCTTTTTTTTCTTTGGGGTGATTTGTTTGTAACAGTATTTACTACTCGTACTTTCTTCTATATGCGAGTCCAAAATGGGGCCTGTTGTAAAAAATTGTAATTTTCTCAATTGAATGTTTGTGAGGTGCCAATGTCATGGGTTTGTTGTATTATCAACTCTGGCAATAAGATGAAAACAAAATTAAGGGGACCAAAACCTACTATTGCATGTTATTATATCTGATCTTCTTGAATGATAAGGAAGTAGTTGGAATCCTCATCTATAAATATTTGTTAATGCTCATTAATTAGATTAATTTCACTTCCAAACTGTATTAACAAATGAATAAAAATCACTTTCAACTATTGGTAGGAGAAATAAATGATTCCCATATAGATGAGGGTGAGGGACCAAATGAGTTGAATCTTAAATTATTAAACGCTCAAGTTCATATCCTTATCTGCAATTTAATTTTTTTGTGTTTGTTTTTTTATGTCAAGAAGGGATCATTTTGAATCTTTTGTAATTTGGAAGTTAGGTTTATATTCCTTATATTTATTTATATTCACTAGGTGGGTGGCCCGTGCTAAGCACGGGTTTTGATTATATTTTGAACTATTATAAAGATATAATTTAACTTTTTTTTCATATCAAATTTTGGTTATAGAATCCATTTTAATATTTTTAAATATATTTAGTTTTACTAAATGAATTGTTGTAAAGTAATTAACTATATTTTTGTTTATTTAATTAATGCATACATGATAATTATTGTAAGTATGAAAAATGATATAAAGTTATTTTCATATTTTAATAATGAAGGCGGAGTTTATAACACTCTGTTCTTCTTACTATTGACCCTCAGTTGTGTAATAAAGGCAGAATGTAATCAATATTCACCTATTAGGAGGAGTTGTACCTAGATTTTTTATGATCAATATTGAGTGTAAATATTGAGAGGATGGATTACCTTTTTTATATTAGAAAAGTGGGGGTTAAGAAATATGAAAAGTTGTCTATTTATTTACTCTTCATCTTAATTGTTAATTGATCATAATTAAATGTATATATTTTGGTATAATAGTGAGAAGATGAGGTGACTTTTTACATTAAAAAATTGGAGGTTACAGAATGTGAAAAGTTATGACTAAATGAGTATTTTTTCTTATTTTTTTCACTCTTCTTCTCTTAATTATGAATTGGTCATAAGGTGAATTTATGCACATGCGTTATGACCTTTTGTTATGATATAGAAACATTTGGATAAGTATATGATCATTTTTTTTTACAATTATAGATAGATAAATTGACACTTGAATATAATATAAAGTTTATTAAAATATAGACTATTTTTCAATCTCAATTCTACTAATTAATTTGAAATAAAATTTGATATAAGGAACATGCACATATCTTATATCATCATATAACATGTAATTTTCGCTCATGTATGCTTTGTCCATTTTGTACACCAACCATTATTTGCAACACGTAAACATATAGTTCAATTTCACAGCTTTCACCTTCAATCAATTGAATTAATAGACTACTTATGTTTTTCATTGATGTGTTTTGTGATATAATCTTGTGTTTGGTGTTAAAGCATGGGATTGATTTTCATGGGTGTTGGGAGTATGCAAAGATGATAGGGTGTTTACTATAGTAAGAGACTGATGGAAAAATATTGTTATATTTATATGTAGTATTTTCCTATTTATCTTTTGGTGTATTTAATTATTTACTATATTTGCCTATTTAACTTTCTTTTCATACTTTCACAATCATAATTAAGGGGGTGATGTGAGAGCGTTTTGTGACAAATTGTAACAGACGTGTACATTTAAATTTGTATATGGAATTGGCATTAAATATGAATTGACAATGAATGAAAAAAAGTATAAATGCCTTAAATTGATAATTGAAAAATGAAAAATGATAATTAGCCAATTAATTGTTTGTAGTCATTTTTTAAATTTCTTTTTATTGGAATTAAAATTGAAATCCGATGTCTTATTAAAATAGATTACATGATTATGAAATCATATAGCTAGTACGTATAAAATACATGAGCATTAATTGTCATTTTTTTCGCTAATTTATATGTTTCTAATTTATATGTTTATAGACAGATAGAATATAGATACTCCATGATTATAATATGCAAATGTATGGTTAATGTTAAATTATTAAAAAATCATATAATCTATAGATTTATAGAAATATGCACACAAATAAGTAATGTAAGTTGAAAAGTTGGATTTACTAATCCTAATACTATTTTGGTGGAATATTATTTCTCTATTTATTTGTTAATTTAATGCATTTGAAACTAATGGACTTCCATTACCTTGAGGACAACCAATCACAGATTTTGGAGGTGGCATCAAAACGATCGAGTTTGATCGACGGGTCTTAGTATGTATCCTATTCTAAATGAACATATGTTCAAAATTAGCACATAAAGAATTTAAAGGAGAAGAGCTTTCTACCAATTAATGTGTCTTGATGTAGGATTTTGATGGATAAAAATCTTACACTATTGGCTTTGTCTCCTCTCTCTTTTATGCTTCATATGCTTCTTTTTAGGAGTGTTTGTGAAAGCTTTTTCTTTCTCCCCATGGCTTCAACTTCGTATCCATATATAGTGGGCTCGGACACCTCTTCAAATTTCATAGCCTATCTACTTTAATAATCCATTTACTAATTAATCAATCATAACTATATACTAAAACGGAGGTTAAAAAAATTATTAAACGACACATGTCGCTTTTAGATTGGACCACACCACCCCTTTTATTAAAACTAATCTTTGACAAAATAATTAAGTTTAATATAAAGATATTGTAATGTACAATCTTATATCACTATAATCAATGGATAGAAAATCTCATTCTTAATTTTAATAAAATTATCTTTTATTTTTGGATATGATAAATATGAAGATTATTAAGATATTTTTATGCTATATATTATACAAATATTATGATATTTATTTTGATTTTAGATAGAATGCATATGTTATATTTAGATAATTAAATTTAATATAAAGATAATGTAATGTACGTACAATCTTATATCACTATAATTAAGTTAATTTTGAACAGTCCCATGTATATAATAAATTGATAAGTTTTTATCTTATTACTTATTTATTTTCATAATTAAATAAATTATCATGTTTTGGATATTAATTTAATTCGTAATACTAATAAAATATTATTGTTTCAAATAAACAACTTTTATACTCCATAGTTGATTGATTTTAAATATTTATTTAAAATTTATATTTGAGCATTTACATGATTATTTTTTCTTGGGTAATAAATATATTTAAATATTTTATTATTAATACTTTATTTAAGAAAAATCCGTACAAGGTACGGGCATACATACTAGTCGTTTACTATTTTAGCATTAATGATATTGGCTTGAATTGGAGGAGTTGAAACCCATTAGAATTCCAATGCCTCGTTGACCGGTTTTAGGAATTATTTTTGTAATTTTATATAAGTTGTTTTAATTAAAAAAAAATCTTCTGTATGTTTAGTCATACAACATGCATACAATTTTTAATGTATGTTTAATTATAGAATCTGTATATTTGGTAAATGTACATCATCTAATGTACCTTATTGTTTTTCATCAGAGGGAAAAAATTGAGATAAATTGCTATGCTACTTTATATCATTTAATTTTTATAATAAAACATTTACTAACTTTTTTTATAGTGATGGCTTGAGTATATCATTAAATTATTAAAATTCTTATGTATGTTCTTATCCGTGTAAGAATTCTAACATTAATGACGTACGTAATGACTTACTCCATTATTTATCATTATTTTAAGAAGCCCAAAGGGTTTCTATGAAAGCCAAATAGTCTTTCAAACAAAAATAGGTATTCTTTCTGAGTTAAGAATTACTTGTAGGTTTTTTGTTTTCACTATAATTTTGGAAATGTTAAATTCATATATACATTATTACAAAAGGCATGCATTTTAACAAAACATATATTACATATATATAATAATAGCCATGTATTAGTATATGCCTATGTATTACTTTTATTATAGGTATATTCTTATTCATATAATAGATAAATATATATATATATTTTACTTTTATTTATTATAAGTATATTATTTTTTTCATAGTAGAGAGATTTTTTTTCTTTAGAGTTATATATGTGTTTTTTATTTAAAATGCTCTTGATAATCGGTCTCGATAAAGGGTCTCGGCTATTAATTGGAACTATCTTATATTCAATATGCACTAAAGTAAATTTTTTTATATTATTATATAGATATAGATTATTATTATCAAATTAAAATTAGATATAGGTGTTTAATCCAATTGAATGGGTCATTAATTACCCAAATTTTTCTATTTTATAATATATATAAATAATTTTTTGCTAATTGTGGGAACTCAAAGCCTCGGATAGAATTCTTCAAGATTTACCTTGTTCATGGATAAAACCCCTCTACATGTACATTAGAGCTCTCAAAAACTGATCCAACCCGAAAAACCAACCCGAACCGTCTGAAAATTTTAGGGTCAAGACCTGAAAATTTGAAACCGAAACCCAATAGACCTGAAACCCGTTGGTTTCAAACCCGAAAGCCATTGGCTTGACCCAATTTGTTATATTTTTTTAATATATTTTGAAAGTTATAATATATTTTATTATTAAAATATATAAAAATAATAGATTATTACTAAATATTTTTTAAAATAATAAATATTTTAATAATTGTAAAAAATTCGATTTTCTTGACCTCTTGGGTCGACCCGACCTGCCCGAAAACTCGCAATTACCCAACACGATTTGACCGATAATCCCGTTACAAACCGAACCCGACACAACCCGAACCCGACTTGGCCGACACGTGTACATAGATAGAATTCTATAAAATTCATTTGTTGGGCACTTGGGCTTCCATATATGTAATTTCCAGTTTATCGACGTATGAAAAGATAATACTTACCAACTCTTACAAAAGTTAATTCGAAAAGGCAAATGATTGGTAATTGTAAGAATTGGACTGATCAATATACCCTAGAACTTAACAACTTTCCATCACAATATATGATCAATACCATAGAACTTTCCATCACAATATATGATCAATTGGGATTAGGACAGTTGTTGTCTTTCGCGTTGGTTGAAGATACGAATCATCTTTGTAAATTGAAGATAAGAACTTTCTGTTGATCCAACCTGGTTGGGCCTTGATAAGGAGAATTGGGCTGGACCCAACTCTCGTAGAGGGTTTCTTTTATACCATACATCTGGACCAACCCCGAATAAGCTATATATATTTGCTGGAAAATAAAATAATATGAGAGCCAAACTGTATTTTATGCAGGGCTCCACCACCCTTATCCTTGTAAGATGCATAAATAATATACATGTCCTATTCTGCTCTATTGCATATTGATGTCAGACTTCATCCAAATCGATTTTGTAATGTTGCATTGTTATCTTTGTTCCACAATTAGGGTAACGGGGAGGGACCCTGTAATTATTGTTCACAAATTTTTATAAGAAGCACATGCACTGCACAACACAATTAATAGTTGTTGCACACCTTAATGTAGCCGTGGGTTTTTAATTTAAAAAAAATCGTGACTACAGCCGTAATTTTGGAGGTATTCAGTATTCTAAATTATTTCTACCGTGTACTTTACCTTTTATTTATATATATGTTATTTGGTTTCCTTTTAAAATTGGAAGCCTATTTAGAATGTGACATGAGCATAATATCTGCATTTTTCCCCCTCTAAAAATCACAAGGATTTGTTTAAAAAATAATAAAATTCACTCCACCATAGTCTCACACTTCCACTTTTTTTTTGGCGAATACATATACATGTACGCACCCAATTAATTACTTTAACACCCCATCTTTAGAAATGTTCGATTAAATACCTAAACTATACACATCCTAGTATTTGAAAGTGTGTGCAACCGAGGAGAAAACCAAGTTCCACACCATGATTCTGGAGGCTCCAACTTTTTCGGTCTAGCTTAATGAACCAGATCTTTATATAGCCGTTTTTCTCTTGCTTGTTCCCTAATTCAGAGAGTATCGAGAATGTGCTAGCTAGACTAGGCTGCACATTGAACCTTCTCTGCAATTCATACTTTTCTGAATCGATAAATTTGATGGTTGATGATTTTGTTTGAGTGATTTTCATTTTCGATTATTGATTACCTTGAATTTCCACATGGTATCAAAGCAAAGAAAATTCTAGGTTTGCCGAATTTCTCGTTTCGTAGAGTTTTGATCGGTTTAGATCCAGTAGAGATTGTTTGTGTCTATTGATCTAGTTCGAGATGGAGACAGATGAGCAAGAGAAGGAATTTTACAAGGCCGCGATGACGACCAACATGGTTGATCCCTTGATGCTGGCGAACTCGGATTTTTCGGGGATGGTTCTTACTGGTATGCTTTTCGATGGAGGTAACTTTGTAGCTTGGAGCAGACAAATTGAGCGAGCTCTCATGGCCAAGATGAAGCTGAGTTTCATAGATGGATCTAGATAGAAACCTGTTGCTGGAACGATGGAATTGGAGCTTTGGAGAAGATGCGACTCAATGGTGACGAGTTGGATCCTCAACTCGATGACTCCGGAGATGTCAAGTGGCTTCATTCTCACGAATTCAGCGAGATCGTCGTGGATAGAAATTTGTGAGCGCTTCAAACAAGGCAATGGGTCGCAAATCTATCAGCTGTGTCAGGAACTTGCACATATCATGCAAGGTAATTCTACAGTAACTCGTTTTTATTGTAGATTGAAAAGATGTTGGGATGAAGTGTCGAATTTAGCTGGTCTACATGTTTGTCTTTGTGGTGTGATGGAAAACTGCAAGTGCAACCTAGCAAATAAGGTTTTAGATCAGGAGAGCCTTACTAGGCTGATGGATTTTCTGATGAAATTGAACATTGACTATTAGATGGTGAAAAGCCAACTAGTGGCTATGGATCCACTACCTGATGTGAATAAGGCTTATCAGATTGTACTTGGGGTGGAAAAACAAAAGCAAGTGTCTAATAGTGTTCCTAGTGAGGGTTCAACATTCTTGGCTAATCGAGGAGGGTTAATGAGAACCAGTGGAAGAGATGAAGGGAATCGAACAGGTGGTAGTGAAAATGGTAGAGGGAATGGTTTTGGAGGTGAGATAAGGGATTTTAGGAAGCAAAAGGATAAGAGAATCTGTTTTCACTACAAGAAAGAGGGCCATATCAAGGACAATTGCTTTGAGCTGATTGGATACCCGGATTGGTGGAAGGGAAAAAGAGCAAGAAAAGGGTCCAAGATGACAGCTAATGTGGAATCTGAAATTCAGGGTGTGAATGATACACCACTAGATCAAGGGAATGGAGGTGACCACATATTCAATGTGGATCACCAACTGATGCAGGCAGTGAGCAATTTCTCAAGTGCTTGTCAAGAGGTTTTGAAGAACATCAGGATGGAAAAGGCAATGAGTGTTGAGGCAAGAGGAGGACAAACTGGTTTTGGCCACAGGGGAGGACAAGCAGGGACTTCAAGCTCAAAGGGAAAAGAGGTCAATCAGAACCTATACTTTGCAGGTATTACAGCTTCTGATTTTGAATGCAACTTATTGTAATATTGAAGATTGGATAGTGGACTCAGGAGCATCAGATCATATGACTTCATTTTATGATTTGTTGCTCAAACCACGACCAGTGAAACATCCAGTACACATTGTTTTGCCCGATGGTAGTCCAAAAACAATGAATACAATGGGAGATGTCAGATTGAATGATTTTTTGGTCCTCAAAGATGTGTTGTTTGTACCTGATTTTAGATATAATCTGCTATCAGTCAGTAAACTGGTTTCTTCAGGAAATTTGGTTGCACATTTTTAAAAGGATTTTTGCATGGTGCAGGACCATGGGAGTAAAAGGATTCTAGCTAAAGGAGAAGAGTTAGGAGGTCTCTTTAGAGTCAAGGCAAGGAGTAGTGGAACCAGCAGCAGTTTTTCAGTTTTAAATAATTTCAGTGCTGAACATTACAATTGTGCTACATTTGAGAATGTTGATTTAGTTTTGTTGCATAGAAGGTTGGGACATTGTTACTAAAATCGAGATCCGGATCTTAAAATCGTGAGATCCTACGATCCCATATGGGATTTTGATCCGGATCGTACATTAAAATCGAAATTTGTTAAAATCGTTATAGAATCGTGTTAAAATCGTGTAGAATCGTGTAGAATCGTATAGGATCTCATGAGATCCCGTATAAAATCGTAAGATCCTACCCAGTTTTTTACTTTGAGCTTATAAAATTTATTTTAGCACCAATTAACTTAATTATTAGTGAAATTACATCCCTTAAATGCTCATATTGTCTCTTTTAACCTCATTTACCTCCCAATTTTCATCTTTCCGACTCCCAATTGTTGAATTTACAATATTTTTTCCCTCATAAAGACCCATAATCTTTCCTCGATTCTTATTATGTGAGCATATATATTTTTAAATGTGCTTCTTGTGCATATATAAGTTTGCAATGTCAATTTTTCGGCATTATGATCATTAAATTTTAATAAAGTTATATATTTTTTGGTTTTAGTGCCTATATTATATTAGTTTAAGTGATATTATAGGATCTTACGATCCTACGATCCGATTTTACGATCCGATCCACAAGACCTTCCGTGATCCGATCCTAGAATCTCAATTTTAATAACATTGGGTTGGGACATATTTCAATGTCAAAATTGTCACATTTACCTAATTGAAGAGGTGTTTTGCAAGACAATTTTTTTATGTGAAGCTTGTTCTCTAGCAAAATTTCACAAATTGCCTTCTCCTGCTAGTATTTCTTTCACTGAAAATTTGTTTGATTTGGTGCATGTGGATTATTGGGGTCCTTATAGGACAGATGGTTTAAATAGTGAGACAGGTTTTCTTACCACTGTAGAAGATCATAGTAGAACCACATGGACAATATTGTTGCAAAGAAAGCAACATGTATTTGAAGCTTTGAGAAATTTTCAGAAATATGTTCAAAATCAGTTTGGGAAAGTACCAAAGGCCTTCAGATCAGACAATGGATCAGAAATAGTGAATAGGGACTGCCAGGGTTTGTTTGCTAACTTGGGCATTGTACATCAGAAAAGCATGGTGTATAGACCTGAGCAGAATAGATTGGTGGAGAGGAAGCATTGACATCTCCTAGACACAACTAGAGCTTTGAGGATACAGGCTGGTTTGCCCAAGAATTTCTGGGGTGAGTGTGTGTTAGCAGCCACTTATATTATAAATAAAATACCTTCATCAGTTTTGAAGTGGAAAATCCCTTATGAGATTATGTTCTTAAAATAACCAAGTTTTGAGAATTTAAGGGTGTTTGGGTGCGTTTGTTTTGCTTACAATGCACCTAAACCAACATACAAGATGGATGCTAGAGGAAGAAAATGTATATTCATCGGCTATCCTAAAGATTGTAAAGGATACAAGCTTTATGACTTGGAAACCAAGTCGATTTTTTTAAGTAAGGATGTGACATTCTATGAGAATGTGTTCCCTTTCCTGGATAAGTCAGATGGGACGAGTGAGAAGAATTTGATGCCACATCAAATGCCTCAGAATTTGCATGAAGAAGAAGATTGCAGCATGTTGGGATTTGATACCAATTACAGGCTAGATCAGAATACAGAAAATTCTTTGTTGTAGCCAGTAGATGTTGTGCAAGAAAGTTCTTCACCAGTCATAACAGATTCCATGATTGGTTCCAGAGATGCTTCTCCGGCTGCGCAGGACATAGGTTTGAGGAGATCTGACAGGAACATAATGGCTCCGGTTTGGCACAATGACTATGCAATGACTGGTGTCAAAAGAGAGTACTTCGCTTCTTTGGCTAATGTATTAGCAATCCAAGAACTACAAACGTACAAAGAGGCTCAAAGTGATCCAGAATGGGTGAAAGCCGTGGTTGATGAATTAGATGCATTAGAGAGGAATGGTACTTGGAAATTGACCACTTTACCACCAGGAAAGGAAGCAATAAAGTCTAAATGGGTTTATAGAGATAAATATAGGCCTAATGGAGAGATTGAAAGACTTAAAGCTAGATTAGTAGTAAAGGGTTTTAGTCAAAAATTGGGGAAGGACTACAAGCATACCTTTTCACTAGTTACTAAGGTACCAACTGTGAGGATTTTGATTGCTTTGGCAAGAGCCAAGAAATAGAATTTGCATCAATTGAATGTAAACAATGCCTTCCTTCATGGGCATTTAGATGAAGACATTTATATGGAGATTTCTGAAGGCTATGGGCAAGACAAGGCATGGAGGGTATGTAAACTTGAAACTTGGAATTGAATTCTTTTCTGATTTGGAATTGAGTTCTTTTCTGATTTTCCTCGGATACAAACAGTTACATGCTGATTACTCCTTGTTTGTTAAAACAGAAGGTTCATTCTTTACAACCATGTTGGTTTATGTGGATGACATCTTGATGACGGGAAATTGTGGCACATAAATGGCTTCAGTTAAGGAGGCTTTACATGCCAAATTCACTATCAAAGACCTAGGACTAGCTAGGTATTTGGGTATTGAGTTGTACAAGGATGAAAGAGGTGTGATCCTTAGTCAACAAAAATACATCAGAGATTTTTTGAAAGATTGCAAGATGTCTGAATGTAAGGTAGCTGCTACACCTTTGCCCATCGGCCAAAAATTAAGACAGGAAGAAGGAGATAAGTTGCAAGATCCAGAACAGTATAGAAGGGTCATTGGTAGACTGTTGTACTTGTTTTTGACTAGGCCTGACGTTTCTTACAGTGTACAACATTTGAGTCAGTTCGTCTCAGACAGAGGCGGATCTATATGGGGGCGGGAGTGGGCCATGGCCCCCCCAATCCAAATTTTTTTTGGTATATATATTCTTCGTGTTAATAGCTTCGATTTGATATATTATACGCCCCAATCTGACATTTGAGCAAAAAGTTATGAACGTTTTAAGATTAGACATGTACAAATTCTTCTAACAAGCCATTTACCTAGAATGCTTTTAACTTTTGTTAAACTTCCTACTTTTATAGTGTAATTGAGCCCGAAAGCTTTGAATAAGTTATTATTGGGATGTCTTAAAGCACACAATTCATTATTAGTATGAGGGTTTTAGTTTGGATTTCAGTTTTTACTTTTTAGTTATGAGCATTTAGTGTTTATAGATTCAATCCGCTTGTATTCTGAAATATTTATCTTTTATTAACCTAAATGTATTCTGGAATATAATTGTATAGGTTGTCTTTAAAAACTATTATTTTCTTAATGTAGTTGTATTCTAAAATACATGTCGATCGTTTTAAGATTAGTCTTAAAAATTAAAAAAAATCATATGATTTGACTTAAATACCATCAATCTTGTTCACATCTTTTCACTTCTATTATATTTATACGTAATTATTTTTAATTATTGAAGATAATATTGGAAAAAATTGTGGTAAAATATGTAAAATGACAAATATTATTGAACACAAAAATTAGGTTAAAACAACATGTATTTCTGAATAGAGGGAGTATTTTTTTTTTTAAATTGAAAACGCATTAGTTAGGTTAGAATTTTTTTTTGGCCCCTGCAATGAGAAGTTTCTGGTTCCGCCCTTGGTCTCAGATCCAAGAAGGCCTCACTGGCAAGCAGCTATACATGTGCTGAGGTATTTGCAAGGTACAATTACATTGGGGTTGCATTATCCTGTTCAAGAGGGATTGAAACTGATTGGTTTTACTGACGCTGATTGGGGCTCTTGTTGACCACTCGGAGATCGCTTTCAGGGTATTGTGTCTACTTGGGACATGCTTTAGTCTCTTGGAAAACAAAAAAGCAGACAACAGTTTCGAGATCGTCTGCAGAAGCTGAGTATAGGAGCATGGCTTCCACTACTTCGGAGTTAATTTGGTGCAGTTTTCTACTCACAAATTTGAAGATATTAGTTGAGACTCCAATTACCCTATTTTGTGACAATAAAGTTGCACAACAAATGGCCCTAATCCATGCTTCCATGAACGGACGAAGCATATTGACCTCGATTGTCATTTCATTCGAGAAAGAGTACAAAGTGGTTTTATTTGCACGACTTATATACCCACTGACAAGCAGATTGCAGATTTGATGACTAAAGCTCTTCCTCACCAACAACATCTCTATCTCTCTAGCAAGTTGGGGCTTGAAATTGCTCCAACTTGAGGGGAGGATGTGGAAGTGTGGTTGATCGTGAGACTGTCAGTTGAAGCCTCCAGAATCACGACGTGGAACATGGTTTTCTCCTCGGTTGCACACACTCTCACATTGGCGGGAACACTATCTTTTGTTTCTGTTTTTAAGGGATTAGCCCTGGTTTCCTTTAAAATAATTGTTGTCTGGTCTAGCTTAATGAACCGAACCTTTATATAGCCGTTTTTCTCTTGCTTGTTCCCTAATTCAGAGAGTATCAATAATGTGCTAACTAGACTGGGCTGCACATTAAACCTTCTTTGCAATTCATACATTTCTGAATCAATGAATTTGATGGTTGATGATTTCGTTTGAGTGATTTTCGTTTTCGATTACCTTGAATTTCCACAGTATCGTACCTATTGAAAAATCTTTTTTTGGTTGTAGCCTCACATTTAATTAAAGCCGAGTCAAGTTGTTGATATGGTTATACCGTTAAAGCATTGACTCCATTGATATAGCTTTATCATCCCCATTGAATTTTTTGAGGGCATCAACTATGAAGCCCACGCGTATACCTTCTTCTTAAGGCCCCTAAGCTACTAATTAATTAGCTCATTAATACAAATATTCTCAAATAAGTCAATACTCGAATCGATAGTTCTTTTCTAGTGAAAAATATTAAAATTTATTTGGAGCAAAAATGGAATATTAGATATCACCCTTTTTATTTATTTGCTTATAAAACGAAGAAACTTGCCCTTTTCGATCTCCAAAAAACAGGGTTTAGATTCCATTGATCATCATGATAGAATGCTTTGTTCATACTTTGATTTTTTTATATATAAAATCGAAAATATTTAATAACATTATCTTGTCACAAAAAATTATCCGAAACCGATCGAATCCTTATAATTTTTGTAGCTCCACACATCCACCAAATTGAATATTGATCGGCAGTCGGCACCCTTTCTTGCCCTTATTTTTCTGAAAAAAATATCTTTTTTTGTTGTTGTTTTTTGTTTGATGTGGATCGGACCTTAATTTGGCACCGTTCCGTTTGTAGTTTGTACTTTATATGATGAGTTGTAATAACAATTTAATGTATTTATTGGTTGGTAGAAGTTAAATGTTTAGTATGTTTCTTTTATTTGAGTTTTTATCACCTACTTTAGCCATTACGTACTAGTACTTACTACTAGATTCATATTACGCTTTATTCAGGGGTGGCCCGGGGCATGTGCAAGGCGTGCATTTGCACAGGGCCCCAAAATTAAGAAGGGCCCTAAAATTATCAAGCATAATATTATTATATAATAAAAGTTTAAAATTTTTGAATAAATTAATGTAGATTGTTTAATTGGTTTGTGAAAAAAAAAATCGCATAGATTTTGCATATGCATTTTGTCAAAAATACTTATTTTAAACAGGGCCCTCGTAAGTCATTGGCCGCCTCTGGCTTTATTGATTTATATCATCAACTTTGGTATTTTTGATTTGTTGGTCCAAGTTGCACATATATAGTATAGTTACATTTTATTGATTTTATTATCACCTAGCTACCTTAGTTCTAGACTGCTAGTCGTCCCCAATTTTGTCATTTTGTTTACAAGTGTTGATCGATATTATCGTCTCACAAGTACGTGGAAGAGGTAATGCCTTAATGGCGGGTGTAGGGACTAAAGATCTGAAAAAATAAATGGTTGCCATGAACTCAGAGAAACTTTCTATTCATTACATGCAAATAAAACCAAATTATTGATTTTCTAGGATAAGAATTAAGAAATTAGGTTGTATCATTGTTATTTCTCTACCACCTAGCTAGTTCTCCGTCGTCGTATTAATTTGAAACTTACTCTGTAATTGTCAGCAATTTTTTTCAATTTTGAGTTAGATTCAAAAGCTCTTGCTTATAAATTATAGTCTACTACTTTATTAACTTAAAATGTATTTTCAATAGAGGTTTGGTTCTAATGGAGTACGATATAGTTCAAGATATATATCTCAACCATTAAACGATTTTTCTATAATATGTCTAAATGAAACATTATAAGAATCCACACCTTATATTATCATGTATAAAAAAATAAATAATGCAGTACATAAAAAAAAATTACAATCATTTTATTTAAGAATTCCTGTGAATTTTTGCGTTATGAAAGGTAAATAATCGAGAATCAAGATGGAGATTAACTCGTATATATTAAAGCTCTCATTCTGTTGGATCGAATGACGTTAGAAGAGAGGGTTGGGAACAATCATTAGCTTATTTCCAAGACAACAAAATAGTACTCCCTCTCTTCCAATTTGTTTGTCCTGTTTTCTTTTCGGGCGTCTCCTTTTGTTTATCCACTTTCCTTTTATATCTATACTTTTCTTTCAATACTACCCCTACCTAATATCAACTTTTACCCACTTTCTCAATTACCAATACTACTTTACACCTTTTATCCCTATAAAATTACAAACATACTCCAATCAATCTCACCTCTTACCCACTTTTCCAATTACCAATACTACTTTACACATTTCTTAATAACCACAAAAACCGTCCTTTAGGACGAACAAAAGGGGACGGAGGGAGTATATAAGTAATAAAATAAATGTAAACAGGACATAGTTTCATATAGAACAACCCCACGACAACCAACTAGTTGTGTGGGTAAATCTCTACTTCCTTTGGAGGATTTTGAATGATCTTCTTTTATTGATTATTTCATAGTTACAAAAAGCAAAACTCAAACTTCTCTATTCCTATCAATTTCGAACTCTAGAAACACTAATACATTTTCTTAACCTAAGAACTAAGAAAACAACTCAACTAAACAAGAAACTCAAATCCTACTCCTGAAATTGTCTTAACTCGGTTATTCCCTGTCCTTGGGAACTTCCTTCTTTACCACCGTCGAGATCACACTCGTCGTTGGTGGCTTCTCTGGTTCTTCTTTCTTTCTCGGATCACTTTAGGGTTTGGTTTTTGTGCATGGGAGAAGTAAAGTGCAAACTCACTATTTATTGGTATTTATAGACATATCATCCTTGGAGTTCAATCCTTATCCTTTGGTCAATTGTCTGAAATGTACTTGCCTTTCTCTCAAAGGAAGTGTACTTATCTCACACGTGACTTGATTCAAATAGATTCAAATTTTGTCAACTCTTGATGCTCATCGGGCCGTTGGATGTATGGGGTCAATCTGATGCACAAATTGTCCCTCTAATCTGTCTGGAGAATAGGCTTTCGTATTTCACGCCATCTTGTCTTTGGATTGACTTGAGAGTTCCCTTATATTGGGAACATTTGGCACTTGAGTTCTCTTACTAGGAACATCTTCGTATATATGGCTTTGTAGTTCTTAGTTGACGTGTAGTTTTTTTGAAATATTTGAATGCAACACGTTAGTTTTCTAATAGTGTTTGGCCTACGTTAGAGCATGTTAGTGTCAGTCTATTAATGGGCAGGGACCTTATTAATATTGTACACCTTGTTGGGCTTTGAGGGGCTTTGTTTTTGCTTACTTGGGACGGGGTGTTTTAGGTAGTCTGATTGTTACTAGCCCCTTAGTTTTTTTTTTGTTGAACAAAGAGAATATCTCTATGACGATGCAGGGAAACTGAGACTCTCGTCTTGCTTAAACTTTGAATGGTTTGTCCATTAAAGGAAAAGTTGGGGTTGTGGAGCTAGAGGTTTGGTTACTACTTGTATGTACTCCCTCCGTCCCCTTTTGTTTGTCCAGTATTCCATTTCGGACGTCCCGAAATGTTTGTCGTCCTTTCACCCCTTTCCATTTTTATCCATCATTTTTTACAAAAACACCCTCAATCAATTTCACTTTTTACACACTTATTCACTTTTTACCCACTTTTTCTCTTTCCATCCCATCAACTATTCATCTTCTCCTACCTCCATTAAATTTCATCATACACCACCCATTTTTACTCCAATTTATTTTAAACATTCAATAATAAATTTACAATGTCCATTTTTTTTGCAAATATATTAACCATAAAAATACAATGGTGAAAGTATATCCCATGTTTTCCACTTTTTTTATCAACATTACAAACAAGAATTGACATTGTCAATATTTATGCATAATTTTTAACCCCTCCATTTTTTAATCCATTTTCCAATTTTCTCACATTTTCCATTTTTTGGGTATTTCCATTTTTTTGCTGAAATAAAAAACCATGCCACCATGGATTTGGAGATTGTGCAAAATCGAACTCCATTTCTCGTTGGGCAAGCAAGGATAAATGGACTGGATTGATCCATTTCATGGGGGAAAGATCGAGCCCAAAATCCATTTGGCTCTTGCTTTCTCTAGAAAGCTCTCTCTAACCCTAAATGTCCTCATTTATCCCTGGCCGCCACTCTCGAACTCGCTAAACGCTCTCTCTGAAACCCTAACGCTCTTGTGCATTCTCCCTTTAGATCTCTCCACAAACCTCTCGATTTTGACTCTAAATGTTCGATTCTCTCATCACACCTCTTGATTGAGCTCTGCTTTGGGCTTTTCTTGCTCTGGATTGCTCGAACTTTCCCCAACATTCGATATTTGTGGAGCTTCCTTCAGATCTGTCTTCATGTTAGTCTCGTGAATCTCGATTCTTGCTCTCAAGCTCTCGATCTCTCGAAAAGGTATGTTAAACTCTCGTTTTCTGGCTCTTTTCGTGCTCGAAATTGTTCGAACTTTTCCCCATCCGTTGAGATCTCTAGTTTAAACTCTCGATCTCTCAAGTTCTCTCGATTTTGACTCGATTCTCTCTAGTTTTCTCTCCATTTCGCTCTTGTATTTTGTCGATCTCTTCGTTCCTCGTGATGTTTTCTCGATCTCTCTAGATCTCGATTTTTGCTCTATCGTTTTTGTTTTGACTCTCTCGATTTGTCTCTAGATCTCGATTTTTTCTCGATCTCTCTTTGGATCTCGATTTTTTCTCGATCTCTCTTTGGATCTCGATTTTCGTCGTTTTGTTTTGTCCGGTTATCTCGATTATCGCTTTGAATCTCTATCTTTTTTGTTTGAATCTCCAGATCCATACATGACTTTGAACAAGAGATCTCTCTTTTTCGTTTTTGTTTTTAATCTCTCTTTGATCTGTTGTTCATTCTTTGATCTCGACTTTCCTCTCTCTTTTTTGTTTTCGATCTCTCATTTAAACCACTTTTTTTCCAACATTGTGTGCCTTCTATGGATCTCGACTCTCCTCTCTCTGTTTTGCTCTAAATCGCTCCTTTGCTCTTTTTGTTTTGCAAGCGCATGTTCATTTCGTCTCTCTGTTTTTTTGCTCTTCCTCTGTCGTGCTCTCTCTTTATTTATCCAACTGTTTTGCTATTCTAATTCCCCTTTTCTGAGAGCAAGAACGAGAGAGTGAGGGCGATGCATGTCTTCCCTGATTTAACCCGTGACCTCTAAAGTATGTTACTCAACGTGCTGCATTCTCTCCTTTTTGTCTTTTTATTTTATCTCCATCTCTATTCTTTCTTACAGCATCTAACCCCTTTCGTTTGTGTAATGCAGGTCCCAAAAGGTGAGATGAGTTGGGAATCAAATAGCGATGAGTTTAGTGGTCCGCTTCCATCTGAGGAAACTGAATCGTATGAATGCTCTGATTATCCGAATTGTGAATGGGGAAATGAATGTGTTGGCAACCACTCCTACAGTCCCCGACGATCTGAATCTACAGTTGAGTGTGACATTGAGAATGATGTTGATGATGCTTGTGTTGAGTCTGTTCCTGCGCCCCCTGGGAATGCTGTGATGCCTAATGTTGAAGAAGATGCCGCTGAAAATGTCCCCTCTGAAAATGAGGAAGTGTAAATAAGATATGTCCCCTTATCCTTATTACATTATGTGAATGCTTGCTTTGCTGTGCTGTGTGACTTGTTTGAGATTGTTGGTGGTGCTCTGTTGTGCTTTGATTTTGTGCACTGTTGTTGCTAGTGTGAGTCTGACTGTGAATGCATGTTTGGTTCTGAATCAATGTTGTTTCTTGTGTGAGTCCCCTGATGTTGTTCATGTCCCCTTCTCTCTCTGTTTGTTTGTTTTCGATCTCTCATTTTCTCTCTCTGTTTGTCCTCTCTCTGTTGCTGGTGTGAGTCCCCTGTAGTAATTCATGCACAAACCTTATTTCTTCTTTTGCTTTTATATTTTTCAATGAAGAAATTCTTCATGAAAACTGAGATGCAATTTCATTTTTGCACTTGCCTTTGCATGCATTAGGAAACCAACATTAATTATGGTTGAATGAGGCTATTGCATATTTAGGGTTTTGCTTTGATTTTGTGTCAATGATGGTATGGGGACATCTGAGATTTTTATGAAAATCAATGATGAAATTCTTCATGAAAACTGAGATGCAATTTCATTTTTGCAATTGCCTTTGCATGCATTAGGAAACCAACCTTAATTATGGTTGAATGAGGCCTTTGCATATTTAGGTTTTGTGCTTTGATTTTGTGTCAATGATGGTTATGGGGACATCTGAGAAATGTTGTGCAAATCAATGATGAAAGTCTTATGAAAACTGAGAGGCAAATTCAATATATGCACTTGTCTGTTTATGCATTAGGATGCTCTCCTTAATTAGGGTTGAAAGCGGCTTTTGCATATATAGGTTTTGTGCATGGAATTTGTCTCAATGATGGTTATGGGGACATCTGAGATTATTCTTTGCAATTCAATATTTATGTGTTTTGACTTTAGCTTGCAAAGTCAGTGTATGCACTTGCCATGTTTGTCTTGACTTTTTTACACTTTGCATTTTCAAAAAGTTTTGCCAAAATATATTCATGGTCTTACATTCTTATGCTTTCATTGAACTGCCTTTGCACATGCATTTACAAAAAGAGATTTTTCATGTGCACAAAATACCTTCTTACATATCTTACTTAAACCTAAATATATTGACTATCATCTACTTGAGTTTCTTCCTCACTGTCTTGCTCCCCATGTGTTGCTTGAGTCCCCTGCTGTGTTTGTGCAACCCCATGAACCTTTACCCATGCTTGCCTAACATCCCAATAAGGTGCTTCTACTTGAGTTGGTAGATTCCCTTGGGCTCTTAGTCTATTTTTCCCCACATGTGGTACATCATAGTCATTGCTCCCATTGACCTTGAGTATCTCATTCATGCAATATTGCAATGTGAGCCATACATTACTTAATGTGATTGGGTCTAGCTCATAGAAAGCTTGCATAACAGCCTCTATCATATGCTCAATATTTTTTGGCATTTTCTTGTGCATAAGTGATTGGATGCTTCTGAAAAACCCCAAGTCTAAGATGTTTAAATCTGGACTGTTGGGGGGTTGTTGAATTAAAATGAATGTGAAGTCATCTTGTTTGTATACTTGCTGCCACTCTGCATCCTCCTGAGTTATGTGTGGCTTTGCATTATCTTGTTGGATGAAAATCACCTTGTGTCCTGCATGTTGTGGCCATTTCTCTTTTATGGCTGGAATGATCTGATCAATAAGCATGCGCCTTGTGACTTGTTTGTTGACTGATTCAACCAGCTTAGTCACAATTGTCCCCTTCTCTCTATTCTTGGATTTTCTCTTTGCTGGTTCTTGATATGTAAATGGAAAAATGCCTATTTTCCCATCAAATATGCACTGTCCCCCTGAGTTGAATCTAGGCCTTGCTACTGCTGCTGTGAACATAACCTTGGGAATGAATTTGCTTGAGCTTGCAGCTCTGTACTTACCCCTCTCATTCTGTGCTAGATAAACTCTCTGTGTTTTCTTACTCAAATAAAACCATTTCTCATCAATATGCACAAAATCAAACATGGTGTAATATTTCTTCTTACTCTCTGGATTATTCCCTTGCAATAGGTTTAATATCCAATCTAACCTTGTGGTCATGTTTGATTCCTTTAGACCTGGGTGTAATGAATTTGTATGTGGCCTTATAGCTTTCCTTTGCACTAATCTGTGGACTGCACTCTTTGAAATGTTGAGTTGAGCTGCTAAATCCCTTATGCATGACCTGTCCCCCATGTTGATTGCTGTGATTGCACTCTCCTGAATTTGAAGCTTTTTCCTTCCACACTTGTGGTAATTTGTACTGAAATTAAGTTGTCCCTCTTGTTGTTGCATAGATGTCTTCCACAGTCTTGAAATTGTCCTCGATGACACATTAAATTGGATTGCTACAACTTGAATTGCATTTCTTGGAAGCTGTCCCCCTTCTGCCATGTTTAGAAGCTTCATCATGATGTTCATTTTTTTTTCACTGCTGAGCCTGCTTGTATATGGCTGATGATGAGCTGGTGTGCTTTGCCCTACTTCTGGTTGATTTTGATTTTGTCCCTGTTCATTAATGGCCTCCTCAGCTTCTGGTTGATGTTGAGTCTGTCCCTGCTCATTAATTGCCTCATCTTCCAAAATGGGAGCTTCATTAAGATCAAAATGAATGTGTGTGGGACCATTAGCTTCCTCATCATCTGGAAGTGGGGCTTCATTGAGGTTAAAGCCTGAAGCCATAACAGTAGGCAGTGATGCTCTGTTTTTTTGGGGGAATATTCTCTGTAATTTCTCTGCTTTTGCTGGTAGGTTGAAGATGTAAATGGTGCCTTTAATGTTGTTATTGCTCTATGTAAAGTCTGAAAATGTAGTGGATCTGTGTGTTTGTAATCTCTGTAATTCTATTGGCTAATGAAAAAGGAAGATTGTTTCTGATTGGTCCAAAAAAATGGTTGAGGATCACTCCTTTTTGCATATTGAAATTCACTTTTTTTTTTGCATTTAATGTTCTACAAATTCTGCAGAACACAGTACACAATTCCTGCAATTTTTTTTTTCTTATTTCCCGTGTTGTTTGTCCAAAAGGACAAACAAAACAGGACAGAGGGAGTATTTTACATCCAATTATCTTTTTTATGTTGGTTTTCGTGTATACTCTCTTTTCTCCTTTCTATACTAGTTTATCCCTTGCGGAAAAAAAATTAAGGATAGCAATAGTTGTTCCAATGTTGTAGAGCGTTGGACTGATTTGGATCGTTAGAATCAAATAAACTATTTATTGACATGTGATCCACTCCATTTTTAAGTTTCTCCAAAAAAAAAAAAAGAATCAAAGTCGAAACATATGGTTTCTTTGACTCATGGGTTCCTAAATCAAAATCTAAAATTAGAAGAGAATGAATCACCCTTTTCTTCAATCTGATTCAATTTTTTTTTAACAAGGTATTAGTTCGAAATACTAGATAGATCCAGTAAATCGAGAGACCAAGTGCTTGTTTGGTTGAACGTGGGAAGTATAATTCCCAAGAATTTAATTAATGTGAAGTAATTTACATGAAATTATAAATCATAGGAATTTAAAAAACATGTTTGGTTAAAAATCTATTTCCTAGGAATTAAGTAATTTTATTACATTGAAATATAAGTGCTTGTTTGGTTGAATGTGAGAAGTATAATTCCCAAGAATTTAATTCATGTGAATTAATTTACATGAAGTTGTAAATCATAGGAATTTAAAAAACATGTTTGGTTAAAAATCCATTTCATAGGAAATTATGTGGGAAGAAAATCTTACCCACTCCCCCCTAAGTAATTTTATCACATTGAAATGTAGGAATTGAGAAATCCATGGAAGTTAAAAATCATGGGTTTTTCAGTAGCTAATATTCAACCAAACACATATAATTTATTAACTTCATGGGATTTTCAACTTCATGTGAATTTGTTTAATAACCAAACAAGCACTAAGAATTGGGAAATCCATGGAAGTTTAAAATCATGGGATTTTCAATAGATAATATTCAACCAAACACATACATTTTATTAACTTCCTAGGATTTTTCAATTTGATGTGAATTTGTTTAACAACCAAACAAGCACCAAAATAAAGCTCGGTAGTTAGATAAACCGATATAAATAGATAATAAAGAGAAAAAAACAACCCAATGCAACAACCACCCATCTGATTCAAAATTGACTCAATTGAGTTCAATTCTCTCAAATTTCGAATTTGAAAAACTAAAAAATGTAGAAGATTTTAGTTATTTCGACCAAAAAATTAAAAGGAAAAATAAAGGGATCTTAAATACGGAGTACAATCTACTCCCTCCGTCCCCATTTGTTTGTCCAGTTTCCTTTTCAGACGTCCCCTTTTGTTTGTCCACTTTCCTTTTATATCTATAATTTTCTTACAATATTACCCCTACTTTTACCCACTTTTCCAATTACCAATACTATTTTACACCTTTTATCCCTATAAAATTACAAACATACCCTCAATCAATCTCATTTTTACCCACTTTCCCAATTACCAATACTACTTTACACCTTTCTTAATAAGCACAAAAACCGTCCTTTAGAACGAACATATGGGGACGGAGGGAGTATAGTCTATACTATTCACAACTATCTTCCAAAAATTGCGCACAGCCAATCATCAGCCAACCGATTACTCCTGTACGTCCAGCGCAACAAGGTGGGACCACCTCTTTGATGACCTTAGTTCATTCCATTATGTGGCCTAGGCCCCACCATGACAGCTGGACAAGTACGATTATGCAACCGAGTAACTTCAAATTAACTAATCACAATTTTTTGCAAAAGGAAAATTTCCTTAGCATAAACATTCGTCAAGCATGGAATTAGTACAAAACTATCTTGACTGCCATGCGAAAGTGAAGTTATCTATATTTTACAAGCTGTAATACCAAATAGTGGCCGTGACAAATGTCGGCTTAAATACGAATGTGTTATGAATATTGCATTTATTGAGAATATGAGCCAAAAATAGCTAATGTATCAAATTTGAATCAATGTTAATACAACGAGTATAATTTAGTAGCACTATAATATTTTGAATTGCTATATTTTGCAATCAAAATAATTTAGTAGTTATAATTATGTAATAGTTTATGACTCTTCTTCTTTTTTGTAGTGGAAATAGATAGGGTTTTTAAACATCAACAAAAATAATTGACTTCAGTTTTGCACTCACCTATGAATGGTTGGCTATTCTTCATGGACTTCACTTGGCTCTAAAAATTGAACATTACTCATATCTTAATCGAGACAAAATCGTCCATTCTAGTTCAACTTATTTAGGATGACAAGCAGGTAAACTCACTCGACTTCCTCACCACCCAACTCTGTGGTTGTTTGATGCACCAGATTCCTTGAGAAGTTCAAATTCATCATGTGTGTTGGTCTGCTAACAAGGCTTCTGTTAAGAATCTGGGTAGGATCCCTAACGTTTGGCGGAGAACTTTGGAAGAGAAGATTACAATTAGGGCTAAAGGAAAATTCTTATTAGTTGATAATCCTCCTGATAGCTTACAGGGTGTATAAATAGCCCAAGGATGATTCAATAAAAGCGACTCGGGAAAGAATCACCCTAAAAGAAAACCCGAGAAGACCGATAACAGCTAGTCCGTACATGGTAACATGAAAAACCCTAATTCAAACAATAAAATATCTTATAAAAATAAATCAACCCCGCAGCTTTGATGGGGGTTTCCTAACGCGAGCCGATCTTCTCGGCTTAGGCGTCTCCCATGGTCCGTCGTCCTCTATCGAACCAGATTGTGTCGACGTCTGAACCGTATCAATCTCCCCCCCGATCAAATCAGGCTTGTCCTCAAGCCGTAAGTCAGGAAATGAAAGGCGAATCTGATCAGCCGGTTCCCAAGAAGCAGCGGCCCCATCGGCCCATTCAACCAGCCACTCAGTACGGGTCGTACCATCACCCAGGATGTCACGAGATGCTATTGCACGCACGGGTCGTGATACGGGACGTCCCTGCAAGAACTCAGAAGGCAATGACGTCGGGACGACCTTGGAGCCGTCTGTGATGAAAGGGCGAAGTAAGGATACGTGGAACACATTATGGATGCGTGCTGACTCAGGTAACTGTAAGCGATAGGCGACAGGTCCAACACGCTCAATGACCCCGAAATGGTCCATAGAATCGGCGAGCTAATTTCGCTGATAAAGGTCGAGCCACAGAATGCTGCCGATAAGGTTGTAGTTTAAGGAGAACATCATCACCTACTTGGAATTCCACCTCTCGGCGGTGACGATTAGCCTGAGATATCATGCGATGTTGCATTTTAGCTAAATTAGACCGAATCAACTCTAACATCTGCTCGCGGTCCTGAATTGCCATCGTGGCGGGTGAAGGAGGTCCTGTCGGCAAGTCACGCGCGCTAATGGCGGTGCATCACGTCCATATAAGGCCTTGAAAGGCGACATGCCGAGGCCTTCATGATACATAGAATTCAGCGCCAGCTCAGCCCAAGATAAGTAATCAGCCCAACGCCTAGGCCGATCCTGTGTGATGGCACGCAGATATTGTTCTAGCCCTCTATTCTTAACTTTAGTCTGGCCATCTGATTGCGGATGGTAAGCGGAAGTGTAATGTAATTTAGTCCCGCTCAAACGATGCAGATCCGCCCAGAATGCGGCCCGAAAGATCGGATCCCTATCAGAAAGAATAACGGACGGAATACCGTGGTGTTTAACCACAATGTCAACAAACACCGACGCCACTTTTGGGGCGTCATAGGAAGAACCGAGTGCGCCAAAGTGACAATACTTCGAAAGGCGGTCCACCACTACCAGAATAGTCGTGTAACCTCGTGACGGAGGCAACCCTGTGATAAAATCCAAGGACACTTCGTCCCAAACCTGCTGCGGAACTGGCAACGGCTGTAACAGACCGGCTGGTTTCTGTGTACTGTACTTGGTGGACTGACAGATCAAACAAGCGTCAACAAAGCGCTTGACATCCTTACGCATCCCGGACCAATAGAAAACAGTGGCAACTCTGCGGAAAGTACGATCAATGCCCGGATGGCCGGCAGACGGCGTGGAATGAAACTCTGTAAGAATTTCGGCTTTCAGCGGAGAAGCCGCACCAATCACCAAACGCGTGCCGTAGTACAGAATACCGTCGTGTATCTGAAATGGTGCAGACAGTGTTCCGGCAGCCGCGGCCTGGTGCCACGATTTAAAGTCATCAAGCTGCGCATTCTCCAAACGCACACGCTGCAGAAGTGTTGGAATTGGAGCTGACAAGGACAAAAATTGATGCAACGTGCTGGTGTCGTCAATCATGCATCTGGAGAGTGCGTCAGCCACTCTGTTGCTGGCGCCGGACTTGTATTCAATGCGGAATTTATAACCCATCAACTTCCGCATGAAAAACTGCTGATCCGGCGTCTGAATGACCTGTGTAAGAAGTTCCTTGAGACTCTTCTGGTCACTACGAATCAGGAATTCGCGACCCAACAAATACTGTCGCCACTTCTGCACAGCTGAAACAATAGCAAACAACTCCCGGTGATATGTCGAAGACCCTTTGCGGCAGATGCCAAGTTTCTGGCTAAAGAAGGCCAATGGTCGATCACTCTGCATCAATACCGCACCGACGCCCTCATCTGACGCGTCTGTCTCAATTACAAACTCTTTGTCGAAATCAGGGAGTTGTAGAACGGGAGGGGACATCATTGTATTCTTTAGTTGCTCGAAAGCCGTCTGAGCCTCTGAAGACCACACAAATTTCTCTTTCTTAAGCAAATCAGTCAGCGGAGCGGCTAACATAAAGTAGTGCCGTATGAATTTTCTGTAATAACCGGTCAAACCCAGGAAACCTCGGAGCTGCTTTACAGATTTCGGAGTAGGCCACTCGGCCATAGCGGCAAGCTTCGTCGGATCGACAACTAAAGTACCCTGTGTGACAATATGGCCTAAGTACTCGACGCGAGATGTAGCGAATGAACACTTCGAACCCTTGACGAAAAAATTATTGTCGTGCAGGGTACGGAGTACGACGTCGAGGTGATGAGCATGTGCTGCCAAGGAGGAGCTATAGACCAGTATATCATCAAAAAATACAATCACGAAATCACGTCGGAAACGAGCAAAAATGTTGTTCATTGCCGCTTGAAAGGTGGATGGCGCATTCGTCAGGCCAAAAGGCATCACTAAGAATTCAAAGTGGCCGTCATGAGTACGAAAGGCTGTCTTGTATATATAGGACTCATGCATCCGAATCTGATGGTAGCCGGACGGAGATCAAGCTTAGTAAAAACCACGGCACGGCCCAGCTCGTCAAACAATTCATCTGCTGTAGGAATAGGAAATTTATCAGCGACTGTAATGCCATTCAATGCCCTGTAATCAATGCAAAACCGAAAGGTGCCATCCTTCTTCTTGACCAAGAGAGCCGGAGAAGAGAAAGGGCTCGTGCTGGGGCGAATGATACCCTGATCTAACATCCCCTGAACCTGACGCTCAATTTCAGTCTTCTGAAAATACGGATAACGATATGGTCGGACATTGACTGGTTTAGATCCCGGCTGAACATGAATGCGATGGTCCCATAATCTGGGCGGCGGCAAGTCAGACGGAACGGCAAAAACGGCCTGATGCTGCTCAAGTATAGTGCGTACTGAGTTGGGAACGTCGGTCGGAATCTCCAACGGGTGCGCAGGCGGGGGTTCCGGCACATGCACCACTTCATAGAACTCAGAGACTGATTCTGCTGCCCATAATAAATGAAGCGCATGAGCCGAAATTTGTTTCGGGGCCGGTCGGACTCCTTGCAAAAAGACCTCTTTGTTGTTCCAGGAAAAACGCATCGTCAACTGAGCGTAATCATGTGCAATTACTCCCAATGTCTGCAACCATTGAACACCCAGCACGACCTGCGGCCCATGCACGGCCAGAACAAAAAGATCCACAGAAAAAGAATAACCCTGTAGCTCAAGAACTGTAGCGGCACACTGATGTCCGCAAAGGAGATATGCATCGTTGCCCACAAATACCCGGAATGGCGTCACGGCTGTAAGTGGCAACTGCAACTTCTCGGCAATGCTCGGGTGAATGAAATTATGTGTACTGCCCCCATCAATGAGAACCTGAACCTGCGTGTCCCGAATAGTACCTGGCATACGAATTGCGCGCGGATTCGGTAAACCCTCCAAAGAATGAATATATGAAATGTCAGCTGTAACTGCAGTCTCATCCGGCGCGTCGTCCGCACTTTCACCATCATCGTCACTGTCATCACAGCTAAGCACGTCCAGAAAGTGTGGAGTGCAGCGATGTCCCCGTGTGTATTTCTCGTCACAATTAAAACACAATCCTTTCTTAGAACGTTCGTCACGCTCAACTTTAGAAAGACGACGAATTGGAAGATTAGAGTAATTACCGGGAGGATTGGAGGGAGTGTGTACTCCCGGTGCAGGCGAGGTCGTGTGTGCCGGAGCTGCTGCCGGAGGTGAAGGCAGGGACGGCCCAGATCTGGAGGCGGGCGTCTGCCATGGCCGACGGGAACCCGTAGACGCCGCGGCTGTTTCGGTGAAGGATGCGGCCAACTCCTTGGCGAGAGCGAAAGCTTGCGGCAGCGACGTCGGGTTTCGTAACCGCAAATCGCGTTGCACCGGTTGTTTTAAACCAGACGTGAATAAAGAAATCAGCATGGGTTCGGGAACGTTCCAAACTTTGTTGAGCAGCGCCTCAAACTCGGATTGGTAGTCATGCACAGATGTACGCTGTTGAAGCTTGGAGAGGAGGCCGAGGTAGTCCTCATAGTATGTGGGATCAAAACGCTGTTGAACCGCTTGTAAAAATGATTGCCATGTCTCGCCCATCCGATTCAGTCGTTGATAGCGGAACCAATCCGACGCCGGGTGATCAATAAACATGCCAACAGGACGAAGACGATCATAGTCGGGGGTATTATAATAATCAAAGAAAGACTGAATGCGAAAGATCCAACCTGGGGCATCGGATCCGTTGAAACGAGGAGCGTCAACGCGGATCTGAGGCTGTGAATCATGACCATGCGGTGCGCGAAAACCGACGCCATTAACGCCGTAAGGGGGTGCGTATCCGGACATAGCGGACGGTGGAGTGGCGAAAGGCGACGCGGCGGGCTGGTGGTAGCCGTCGAACGGGCTGGACCCGAAGGGAAACGACGGCTGGGGCCCGTCGAACCCTAGCGGAGGCGGCCAGAACGCTGGCGGCCCGGTCTCGTGCGAGACGCGTCCCGCGGAGGCGCCGATCGAGTGGGCGCCAGTCCCACCGGCGAGGGCGTGGAGCGTTGGATCTCCGCCAGCCGTCGTTGGCATGGGCAGCGGCGGAAACGATGCGAAGGGCGGGGCGGCGGAAGGCGCGGATCCCATTGGCGGCGGCGGACGGACCCCAAAATTAGGGTTTGCGGGAGCCGAGGTGGCGGCGGACGGCGGGAGGCTCGACGCGGTGGGAGTCGTGTGGCTGCGCAGCGACGCCGCGATTTCGTCGAGGAGGGAACGGTCCCGCTGTCGATCATCCGTCAACTGTAACACCATATCGCTCAATTTAGCGACGGTGTCGGAAAGGGAGGCGTGCGCCGCCGGTGTGACGGTCGACGGCTCGGGCGTCGAGGTGTTGGTCATGGTGTTCGTAGATGAAAGCACCAGTTGTTAAGAATCCGGGTAGGATCCCTAACGCTTGGCGGAGAACTTTGGGAGAGAAGACTACAATTAGGGCTAAAGGAAAATTCTTATTAGTTGATAATCCTCCTGATAGCTTACAGGGTGTATAAATAGCCCAAGGATGATTCAATAAAAGCGACTCGGGAAAGAATCACCCTAAAAGAAAACCCGAGAAGACCGATAACAGCTAGTCCGTACACGGTAACATGAAAAACCCTAATTTAAACAATAAAATATCTTATAAAAATGAATCAACCCCGCAGCTTTGCTTGGGGTTTCCTGACGCGAGCCGATCTTCTCGGCTTAGGCGTCTCCCATGGTCCGTCGTCCTCTATCGAACCAGATTGTGTCGACGTCTGAACCGTATCAGCTTCCATTTCAAACATCTTAGATTTTGTTTTAGCAAACAATAATGTAGTTCCTAATGAACATGACCTTACTAATTGATTTCTGATAAAATTGCGGATCAAGCAAGACATAAAGCATATACTAAAAGAAAAAGCAAGAGAACCAATATAATCTGCCACACTATTAGCTTCACAAAAGGCATCATGAAACTAGATCTCCCAATCTCTACGAATAAAGCCTCAATACTTATGTACCAAGCTAAATAAAGGGTGACTACACTCCATAGGTTGACCAAGAAGGAGAATCGCCGACTCCGAATCGATCTGCTTCCAAAATGACCCTCATGTAGCCCTTGCTCCACACAAGTTGCAACCCTTGAGCAATTCCACATAGTTCTGCCATCAAAACCGTACAAATTCTAATATTATGAATGAAACCAAACGACGACTTACCATCATCATCCCTTGCAATGCCCACTGTTATAGCAAAACCACCATTCTTGACTGAACCATCCGTATTAATCTTTACCGAACCGAGATCTGGGCACTCCCACGCGATGAGTTGTTCCTCCATTAACCTGTCAACCCTAGGAGCGATTAAAACTGCCCTAGCATTGATATAATCATAGGTATACTTCAACACAAAAGAAACCTTGTCATCAATAGTACGACCCTGGTCAAAAACGAAAATATTACGCCATTTTCAAATCCACCAAATAACAATAGTGAAAAGAATTGCTCAAGAGGTCCCGTTATTACGCTTATGTGTACTATTAACTCGCAACCAAAAAGCGAAACCAAAATCAAAGAAAACTTCCTTAAAAGATGAGAATGAAGATCTTCCAAAAGCGCTTTGTGATAGCATAATCGAGCAAAGGACATTCACGGCCATATAACGCCGCACCCGCTCTTGATTAGTAAAAATCACTCCTTTTATTACAAGCCATAGAAAAATCAGAGCCCGTTAAAGGACATCAATCTTCCAAACCTCCTGAAAAATCAAAGCCCGTTACAGGACATAAATTTGTATTGACATTTTAAAATCTCTTTAACACCTCGTAAAATCTACACCTTTTAAAATTTTCATTTTACATAACATCAACTTAGGTAAGTACAATATTAGATGTTTGGGTGAATTTGACGGGATATGCTAATCCAGACTCAACAATTCCCCCAGGAGAATTATCCCGTGGTTACCAACTAAACCAACAACTTCATCTATACTAATACGGAGTAAACAATTTATTTATTCTTACGGAACAAAATTACCTAATTAACCATTAAGGCCTATTTGATACGTACCTTAATGATAGTGATGACAAAATCAAATCCCTTAAAAAAATCTCGTTAAAATGCCATCTGTCAAATCAATTTGTAATTGCTGTATCAAGCAACAATCATGTTCCATTCCTTATTTTTTTAACACAACTCCATCGCAACAAGACCAAATTAATTATAATCAGAACATTTCATAGTTTTGAGATATATATAGAAATGATAATAAGATCATTTTTATTACACTTTTCCTTTTAAAAAATTGTATTACACTTTAAACGAGTATACGCTAAGATTATTTTTAGTGTGAACAGATTAATCACAATATTATAATGACGATGTATATCGATTCAAATATTCGATGTGATTTATTTTTTGGTCGGAAGATTCGATGTGTTTAAAGAACATGCATGCGAGAATTTAATTTGTGTGGAAAAATTCCCCAACTAAAACTAAAAAATCAGTGCTCACCATCCACAAAATTTCCAAAGAAATTCTGAACTAATAAAAATAACTAATGGTGTATATATACAAGATAAATTGATAATACATCCAAAATAACTTTCCCAACTATAAATACGTATAAATTAAATGCACTCTTGTCCCATCCCAGATGAACATCTTCAAATGGCCACGACGTTAAATCAACCCACTGTGCTTGTTGGGCCCCTTCTCCTCCATAATTTATAGTTTCATCCTTTTCTCAGATAGGACATGTACAAACTGATGTTTATTTCTTATACTTTAATATAAATTATTAATCGGAATGCATATGGTAAATTTTTTTTTAAAAAAATATAAAAACAACCCATTGTTTATTGAGAATTAAGTAATTAATCACAATTATCACGTAGAAAAGTTAATTAGCCAATCACCGGAATAATAGGCTAGTTGTCAAGCACAATATCTTATTATATCATATTCCGATTCAAAAAGGAAAAAAAAAATCAAATAAAAGGATGCCTTTTGAGGTAGTACTGAAATTAAATAAAATCTTTATCCAAGTGGAAAACAAATTAAATTAGCATTGTTTTTTTTGGACCAGATAGTTTTTGTATTTTGTGACTTTTGATTTTTTTTTTTTATCTTGATAGAGGCAATATCAGTAGTCCTTTTCGCACATTCCAATATATATTGACTGTTTGTAGAACATTTTGTTAATACATCGCTCAGCTCTTCGCTCAACTCGAACTTAAACTCTTTAGTCTTTGTACTTTTGCTTTCTCATATTGTTACTTCCTCAAACCAGTTTGGATTCCGCTTTCGGACACCAGACGTCTAGACTTCTTAATATTTTCTTATTAAAAAAATAGACTCATAAAAACTAGGGTTGTGCAAACTAGGACCGGACCGGAATTTTACGGTCTGGTCCAAGACCGGGACCAAGTCGGTCCAATCCTCGATCCAAGAAATTTGAGAATTTCGGTCCCGGTCCGGACCGTAAAGCATTATAATTTATACTTTAAAGTTTCATATTGATTATTACTAAATAAAAGTTTTGAGGTTTGCCCATTGATACTTATAAACTCTATAATAATAGAATTATAATCTTGCTAATTAATACATCTCTATGGTATAAGCGTTGATTTTTGATCAAAGAAATCAAATTAAAACACTAAGCGGTCCAATCGGTCCAAGCCCGGGACCGGACCGTAATTGGACCGGACCGAAATGATCCGGTCAGGTCCGATCCTCGATCCATATTTTTTATGAAATACGGTCCACCGATCTGGACCGGACCGTATTTATTCGGTCAGGTTACACAGCCCTAATAAAAACATAGTCACAAAATGACAAAAAAAATTGTTTTATTAATAATATAATTATTGCTATATTTTAAAATGAGAGTAAAACTTTACTCGATTAATCATCTTATTATGTAGTCATAATTTTGTCATTTTTTCTTGGCAGTCCTGGAAATTGTCAATATGGGGAAAAAATCATAATGAAGTGGCCACAGTATTTAGTGCTTAGAGTGTCACTTTGTATTTTTTTAAATAAATTTAATCTTTACTTTGTTTATAATTTTTGGTATTAATTTCTCCCCTCTTAAAACCCCAGTAGACTTTTTCCAGTTACTGTTACAAGCTTACACAACTTGCAACTGTCGCCGTTCGTGTCTTCCTCTACCTCTTCCCCAATCCATCTTCTCCGACTGAAATCCTTTCGCTAAGCTCATCTCCTTTCTCTCTCTCTCTCTCTCGCTCCTTCTGATTTCTCCAGTTGTGAATCTCAATGTGAAGATTTCTTCAACCTTTATGGATTCACGTTTGCTCGATGCGAGTTCCGGTAGGTCGTCCGATCCGATTCTTTCTCTCCACTTTTAACTATTTGCGATTCATCTCTGTCTTCCAGATCGATTTCCGTCCTATTCTTGATTTAATTGATTCATTTCTTATTCCTATTGTTCGTTTTTTGTCCCGTTTTCCAGATCTTACGGTACTCTAGGATTGAGTTGCTTTTGATCCACAAACGCCTCTACAGAGTCGCTCTTCGTTTATTTCAATTGGTGGAAAATAAAGTGGTTTCTATTTGTTGCCTGGCTTACGGATTCGCGATAAATAGGCGGATTGATAGAGAGTGGTTAACTACAGATTCAGTTATGGCGAATTTTCGAAGGTCAATGCCCGATGAAGTGATTCAGTGTGTTATACAGTATATCCACGAGCCGCGAGATCGAGCGGCCGTGTCTCGGGTTTGTCATCGGTGGTACGAGCTCGATGCTGAGTGCAGAAGGCACGTCACCATCGCTTTCTGTTACTCAACGACGCCCCAACGACTCTTCCAACGCTTTCCCAACCTTGAATCGTTGAAGTTGAAGGGTAAACCTAGAGCGGCTATGTTTAATTTGATACCTGGAGATTGGGGCGGATTTGTCACTCCGTGGGTGAGCCTACTTAACCAGTTTCGAAATCTGAATACGCTCCATTTCAGGCGAATGATTGTGAGGGATTCAGATCTCGAGACCATTGCGAATGTCAAAGGGGCTGCGTTACAGTCTTTGAAATTAGACAAGTGCAATGGCTTCACCACCAATGGGCTTTTGCATATAGCTCGCTCTTGCAGGTATAATCAATCCCCTATTACGAGGCTTCTAAATCTGCCGGGTTCTTGATTTGCAAACTGACCCGATTCTTTCATTGAATTTGGTAGATGTTGACTTTTACTTTGATTGCCACCTCTTGAAGATATATACTTTAGCTTCTGTCTTGGGGGTCATAGATTTGGAAATGTCCTCCTTGTTTGATTTGCTTGCTTGATTTCATTACACTGTTCATGTATCTCTCCTGATGTTTATAGCTTTTACTCCTTTTAGGGATGACACTTTAATAAATGATTGGATCTTTGAGCAAATATCTATGTTGTATCATTTTGACTTGAAACAATCTGTTACTTTGAAGAAATTAGATGTCTCAAGGTGGTGGAGATTCTAGAAGTGGGAATGTATGGCCGTTTGCAACTGTTTTTCAGAATTTTATTCTCTAGTTCTTTCATTATGCTTTGGAAATTGTGTTTGTTGAGCATAGTGTTCATTAGCTTTCAAGGCTGTTGCAGCCAATAAAACTTGTTGGAGGAAGTACAGCACTGAAGGTCTAAATGGATTCTGATTAGGTTTGGTTGTTCCTGTTGGGATACCCTTGATGACTTAAAGTTTACAATAAAGCTATTCAGAATTGCAGTTCAAAGTGGACATAGGAACAATATCTGCCAATTCTGGACTACGTCTCATTCCCTAGAGAGCTCGAGATTCTATAAAATTAGTAGAAACTGTTGCACTAATGATTGACATTTTATTGATTCCATTGTTATGTTAACTATGCCCAGATGACATACATGTAGCATCCCACATCATTCCCATTTATGTTTACTGGCAGTCAACAATGTAGTGCAGTAGTTTGAATGGCGGAAATTTTGAAAGATGATTACAATTTGTGTCTACTACATTGCTAGTGTTATTTTTCAAGATATGCAGTTTGTATAATTAGTTGCTCACCCCTTATGTTTTGTGTTATTTAATACAATTAGCCCACTGAAAAATTAAAAATCTGTTTTAGATTTTTATGTTCTTTACATGGAAAGAGCCACCTATCAAATAATGACTATGCAATAACCTTTTACTTGTAGTTTTCTATAGCTTGTAGTTTCTATGTTGACATTGCTTGCTTTCAGCTAATATGTGCAATGCATTAAGTCTGACTAACTGTGATACTTTTCCAATGCAAGTCAATGTGTAATTCATCTTCTGTTTGATTTATGTACCAGTGATCTAAAAACTCTATTTTTGCAAGAGAGCATTATTGATGAGATAAGTGGTGAATGGCTTCATGAACTTGCAAAAAATAGTAAGGAACTGAGGAGCTTGAGCTTCTATTTGACTTACTTGGAACAGATTACAATCCAAGATCTTCAACTTCTGGCTCAGAATTGTCCTTTAGTAAGCCTGAAAATTGGTGAATGCATACCTCAGAATATGGGCAGTCTTTTCCGTGCTGCAACCAAATTAGAAGAGTTTACTGGTGGAGGCTCTCTGACTGAACAACCCATTCCACTAAACTACCCTGAATTAGCATTTCCACCTCACCTTCGTCATGTGGGTCTTGGCTACATGGGACCCGAAGAAATGCTTTTGTTTTTGCCCATTGCACACTTGTTAAAGACTTTAGATCTCCTATGTGCACTGCTTGGTGGAGAGGATTTACGTATGTTAATCCAAAGATGCCCAAATTTGGAAGTTCTGGAGGTAGATTATAAACTGCTTCCTTCTTTAATATCTATAATCTATTAAGTTTGAATTTTCTATTGGTGCTTCTCTGCTGGTTTCTTTCTTATGGTGCTTCTCTGCTGTTTTCATTTTTGCCTATTTTTCAGTGTTCTTCCCATTCTCGTCATTTATGCATGATCTTTGCTGAAACCCTTTCTTACATTCTTTTATGATTAGTTCACTTTACAATGAGACAATATGTCTTTTTACTCGAGCTGTAATAAAGTATGCTGTGCTATAGCATGTATGATGATCAACTATCAAAGCTAATGTGAGCTTTTAATGCTATATATCTGCTGCAGCAATCTACTACTGCTCTCAATCTGTCTCAACTTTCAGATAATACTTTTTCTGGTCAGGAAATTTCAGATATTAGTAGATCTGCAGAAAGCTTACTAACATGATTGATATCCAAAGGGGAAATATTTTTCAGTTTTCTTAGATTTCTCTTCGTTCCAGTCTTGAGGCTGAAATAAGTATACTGAATACCTCTTCTTATTCGTACAACAAACAGGTTAGGGATGTGATTGGAGATGAGGGTTTGGAAACTCTCTCAATGAATTGCAAACGGCTGAAGAGACTCAGAATTGAACGGGGTGAAGATGAAGGATTGGCAGATGAACAAGGAGCTGTAACTCAGAGAGGACTGATTGCACTCTCAAATGGCTGCAGGGATCTAGAATACTTGGCTGTATATGTATCTGACATCACAAACGATGCATTAGGATCAATCGGGGCCAATCTAAAAAACATGCGTGATTTTCGCTTGGTCTTGCTTGACAGAGAAGAGACAATTGCTGACTTGCCCCTTGACAGCGGTGTCAGAACCTTGCTAATCGGTTGTCAACAGCTCAAAAGATTCGCTTTATACCTTCGAAGAGGAGGGTTAACCGATCGTGGCCTCAGCTACATTGGACAATACAGCCACAATGTAACATGGATGCTTCTGGGTCATCTTGGAGAAACCGATGAAGGACTCCTAGCATTTTCTACAGGTTGTCCTAACCTACAAAAGCTTGAAATGAGGGGATGCCTTTTCAGTGGAAGCGCTTTGGCTCGAGCTTCAAGACAGTTAAGGTCTCTCAAGTACATGTGGGTCCAAGGCTATGTTGCTTCTCAAAATGGGCTTGAGCTTCTTGATATGGCTCGTGAGCACTGGCATATCGAGATAATTCCAGCTACGCGAGAGATCATTGCTGTAGAAGGGCAAGATTTTGTGCAGGAACACCCGGCTCATGTGCTTGGCTACTATTCTCTTGCAGGGGAGAGAACAGATTATCCTGAAGATGGCTCTGTTGTACCGTTGCGTTTGGCAGAAGCTTGAGTAGGACTGTGTAAATACGTTGGTCCATGTGATCTCCTCCTGACAATTCAGCTGTTTTCTGTTTTTGATCTTGGAGACTTGTGTATTAGGATTTTTAATTTTTGGGTTTAATAAGCAAAGGCTGAGATGTTTGAAACTTTGGCTTGGATTTTGTGAGATGGTTTTGGTTTTGGTTTTGGTTAAGCTTTCATTCTTTTTGGATCTTCTTTGTACTACTCATTTGATTACTGAAAATGACATACATGTAACCCATAAGTGACATTAATTCTTTTCATGGGAGGTTGATGATGAAGTGAAAGGTGGCGAGAATGCGAGATCAATTTCATTTATTGTAAATTCGGGAGCAGATAATACAAATCTGTTGATTCTTTGAATGGTCATCTATGGGGGAGGAATCGAAATAGTTACCCATATAAGTCGGGAAATGTATCTATGAACATTAATATCAAAGCTAGTTATCTTTGTGAGTTCAAACTCCCTATATAAATAGTTTTAATCATTTGGTTTACGTTCAACGATTGTAGTGTTAAATATGATTTTGAACAAATGTTAAAAGTAACTCATTAAAGTGTAACTCAAATGTGTATAAACTAGCGGATTTCATTGTTGTTAGAATATATTTCCACATCTAAAGTTGGGATATTAACTTATATAGTATATATTAGCCCATATGTAAAATTGTTAAAATTTATTGTTGTTAGAATACATTTTTTACCTCTAAAGTTGGGATATTAACTTACCTAGTAAATATTAGTCCACATGTAAAAATGTAACAATGGCAAAACAAATGTTCTCCTCAACTTCCTCTCACAAACCGTAGCTGATCCGGACTTTCACGGTCTATGTTAAATAAACTTGCAAATTAGTTTTAAAAATGTTGGATAACATGAATTTTTTAGAAAGACTCATATCTAAATGAATGGTCCTCTAATATCTTCTCTTCTTAAAAAAAAAAACTGAAATGCTTTTTTTTTTTTGTCTTACTTTTTAGCTCGTCTGGTTCGATTGGTCGGACACCGTTTTACATCCGGACCGAGTACTTTGTGACCCCATTTTGGGGGAGACCTTCCCAATATCAATTTCTCCAGACATGCCGCCAGTAGAATTCGAACTTCAAATCTTCTGAATAACAAGTTTCTCCATACATGCCGCCAATAGGATTCGAACTTCAAATCTAGTGAACAACACTTAAAAGAGTCTTAACACCATTTTACAACTAGACCAAGAGTATTGGTAAATGCCTATTATTCTCAACAAATGGAAAATTAGCCAAGATTTTAGTAACTATTTCATATTTCATATTTCCCAAAAGATGGTAATCAGTTTAGGGAATTTCTAATGTGTTTTCATAGGGCATGGACACACAATAAAGATATTAATTTTGGTAAATCTATTTATTGTTTACTAATTGTAATTTTTTAAAAAAGAATTTATTAATTTCAATTTAGAGAATAATTTTAAAATATTTCTAAAATTAACATAATTAATGTGTAATCATGGGTACACATTAATGGAACCGGTTTGTTTATAAGGGAAGAAACAAGTCATATACTTCAAATTGGCCACTTGTTAAGTATGTTGACGATTTTTTCTGCACACTAGAAGGCAGGCATTGCATATGGGGTGTTTCTCTGTTGAAGTACCTCAAACTAAGGTGATTTTTTAGCTATTTTCGTTGCTTTTAGTAATTTCGTGAAAATTCTTCATGGGTGGTCTGGTCTTGAGTAATTTCTCTTTAATTATGTTAATATTATTTTAAGTTTAAAATATCTGCAAAAGCACTATTCTTAAGTTAATGATGACAGGCGGAGCACTCATAATCGTCATTGGACAGTGAAGGCAAGAGAGGATAAAAAGCAGGAAAAAACAGCCAGATTGTCTGAATAGTGAAGTTAACCCAAACCCCTCTCAACTCATTCATTCTCAATACATTTTATCCTCTCTCTCTTGCTCTCTCCTTTCCATTATATTCTCTCTCTCTTTCTCCATCCTTTCCCTTTTTCTCCAGATCGACGGCTTCCGGGTCATCCAAAGGTCTGCCTTTTGAGCTCTGCTGATTAATGGGTCTTTCAATTGCTTGGATTTTCAAACTGGGTCTTGCTCCGATTGCTGATCTGAAGCTTTAATTTTGCAGGTGGGAAAAGGAGAAGGAAAGGGTTTTCAAACTTCTAGATCTATAAGGCGAGGGAGGGAGGTGAAACGATGTCGTTTACAGGTACTCTTGAGAAATGCAAGGCCTGCGACAAGACTGTGTATTTGATGGATCAGCTTTCTGCTGATGGTATCTCTTACCATAAATCTTGCTTCAAATGCACCCACTGCAAGAGCAGGCTCCAGGTCCTTATTTCTGTTGCCCTAAGATTTTGTTTCTGCTTTTTGTTTATCTGATTTCGTTGGATGTAACAGAACCTGTGAAATTGCCATGTTTGTCTTCCTTGTTTTCATATGAGCAACAAAGTTGTGGACTTTATGTTGATTAATTGGTGCTTGATTCAACCAGAGGTTTCAAAATATGATTTATTTGCTATAAATAGGTTGATTCGTTATGCTGAGTCAGGATCTAGAAGAATGAATTGGTTTAGGGGTGGATTTCTGATTAATGCTGACATTTGACTTTGACATCACACTGACAATTCTGACAAATGCCAAGTGGTAGATGTTCAATTTTTGTGTGTGGATGAATTCCCCTTGTACTAAAAATCTGATTGACCATAAAATAGTGAGTTTTAATCTCTAAAGCTTCAAGATCTTGGTTCTTTGCAGCTGCACAGTTACTCTTCCATGGAAGGTGTTCTCTATTGCAAGCCTCATTTTGAGCAGCTCTTCAAGGAATCCGGAAATTTCAACAAGAACTTCCAGTCTCGTATGTTTGTTTTTCGAAATAAATGAATTTTGAATCTATGTTTTCCAATATGAATCTAACACGCGTTTCATATGCAACAGCTGCAAAGCCAATTGAGAAGCTAGGGGCTGATAAGTCAACCCCGGAGCTGGTAAATTATCCCTCTAAAACATTCTCTTCTGCTTGATATGACATGATCTCAATAATCTTGCACGTAATTTCATTGTGATTTTTGCTCATTGTTCTTCATTGAACGTGGTTTCAGACCAGATCGCCGAGCAAAGCAGCTGGCATGTTTTCTGGGACACAAGAAAAATGTACAACTTGCTCTAAGACAGTATATCCCATTGAAAAGGTACACACTACATGGATTATAATGTTGCAAAATTCAGTTAAGATTTTGGCGGTTCACTCAATCGACATCTCTTCTTGTTTGAATTCGATCAGGTGACAGTGGAGAGCCAATTTTTCCACAAGTCATGCTTCAAGTGCTCCCATGGAGGCTGCCCAATCACGCCATCAAACTATGCTGCGCTCGACGGTATCTTGTACTGCAAGCATCATTTCTCCCAACTGTTCAAGGAGAAGGGAAGCTATGCTCACATCATGAAGTCGGCATCCATGAAGCGTTCAAGCCCGCTTGGTGAAGCTGCAGCCGCCGCTGTTGCTGCATCCCCAGTTCCGGCTGCTGAACCCTGAGGCGCTTAATCCGCTAATTTGACCATGCTATTTTTAAAAAATATTTTTGGTTAAATCTGTCCTGCAAATTCACATTGCTTAGCTTTGGGTTTTTGTGTGGTTTTTACATGATTCACTTTGTCTGGTTTTCTTTTGCTGGACTATTGCTTTCTTATGTCCAACTCCAACTTCTTTGATTGTATTGCTGTTGTGGTTTTTGATCAGTTTGTGTGTATTCAGACAGAAGGAAAGAAGCTCTGAGTTAAATTTTTTATGTTGGAAGAGTTTGTTCAATATAACAATTTTAACTTGATCTGAGATGGCAAAGTTTTGACAATGTCTTTGCTCCACATCTGGGATGATTCCAATTGTAGCAAATTCAATTAGAAAGAATTGAAATCATATGAATTTGAAGCCATCTATACCTTAAAATTTTTAGAATTGAATTGAAATTGGTTTTAAGCTTGACTCATTTGAGACCCAACTACTTTGAAATGGAATCCAATTGACAGGTATGCACGCACCAACCTGATGAAATAATTTTGTATAAAGTTTAAACAGATTTGAAATCAGCTGTTGGAGTCGTGCTTTCTGTTTCTTTGTATCATGCTGATTGGCAAAACACGAAGTGGTTGGTAAGGAAGGATAAATACTCGCAAGAGAATATGCTAGTCTGTTACTTGAATAAGATATGTAAATCAAAATGGAATATTGGTATCTTGACCCACAGTATAATGCAATATTGGTAAAAGAACATGGAGTTAGACCTGTCAACTACGTCGAGTAGAATTTTTTGCCAGGTTTATCACAGCAATAAAACATTAATTTAGAACCTAGATTTGACTTATTGAGCTTATGACAAGAGGAAGCTAGAAATTATGAACATTTAATAATATATCACATATATAGAGTGTGTATTACTTAGTAGTATAAATTAAAGAAACCAATACATGCAAAATAGAAAACATACAAAGTTCATCATCATGCTTATACGATATTTACACCTAATTTTTTTTAATAGTTACTGAATGAAAAATTCATCGGTTCGAGATTAGTGACTTTGAAATAAGAAATATCTTTAATAAATCAATGGCAAATTCACTTGTTTGATTGTTTATTGTAGATAAAGGATATAAAAATATGATGTTGATGGTTACATAGAAGATGACATGTTTTATTGTTTTGTGTATATTAAACCTTTCACTCATATGTCGGTGGGTTACGTAGAAGAAAAACTATATGTGATATTAGATATTTATAAAAGGATCTTGCAAGCCTCACCTAGGTGCGATCGTCAGTCGTCGGAACAGCTCTCTGTTGCCCAGACGGAGTTGTTGGCGGCGGGAGTACCTACAATTTGCACATGTAAGAGTCGTTTCACTCGTTCATGCCTAGGGCTGGTCATGGTCAGATAATGTGTAGGTGGAGTCGTTCCACCACCCGACTGCGAAAAGAAATAGCTCGCCCAACCCACCCATCACCTGTGAAACCTTTCACTCATACCCGATCCATCCATAACCCGCAAGTGATTTGGGTGACTCGTCACCCCCCCCCCCCAATTTTTAACACAATATGAACAAATTAGATCATACCAATGAGAGAGACTATGAGAGAGTCAATGAAGATCTTGATTTGAGCTTAACATTTCCCTTAGTCCCTCTATTATGTTATTAACCATAACTTCAACGAGAGACTAATTTGAACATAAAAGGATGATTCAACAAATATAACATAATATAGGGATTGAGGGAATATAGAACTAGAAGTACCAACATCCAACGAGAGATGAACTAGTGGCTGGAGCATAGCAACCAGTGAGAGAAAGGGTTTGAACGTGTGAAGAGGTTGGTAGCCAGAGTATAAGAACTTGTGAAAGATGGCTAGGGCTAACCATCAGACCACAAGAACCACCAACGATCGATGGGTCTTGTTAGAAGTGGTCAATGGAGGTTAAAATATGGGGCTGGACAGAAGTGGCTAGTTAAGAAAAGGAGGTGAAGAAAGTAAATCTAGTTTATATACTAGGTTAAATTTAAGGTTGGTAAAAGAGTGAAGTGAGTGATGAGTGGTGGATCGGGTTGAACCTATATCCTACCCGTCATCCATTTCACGCATCACCCGACCCACGTCACCAATTGTTATGGGTTTTCACACGTATTTTTGGGTTAGTTAATGCGGGTGGATTGGAAACCCACTGATAATGTCAAGCCTTATTCGTTCCTCAACTTCTCTCAACTTTCTAGTCATGCTCAAATAATTGGGTCTTTTTGCTCTAATTTGATATTTTTAAATTTACGAACGTCATGGCTGGTTATAGACAAACAAATCCCTCTTCAGTTGTCTTCAACCCTTCATTAATCTACTTCAATGTTGTGTTGCCGGCTTCCACCTCGCACCCTCGGCGCCTTTCAATCCGACTCGACAACTCCCTGGGTGCTTGCCATCAACCAGCACCCTCTCCTCAACGCCCTGCGTAACTCCAATTACCTCAACTCCTCTCCTCACCGCACAGTGCCACATGTTCAAATGTGATCTCAAATTGGGGCGATTAAGGAATGAGAGTCCACAATTGATGTGAGAACTTATCATCAGCATTTGTATTTTTAAATGCTAATGACAGCTCACTCTATGCACAAGTAGACCAGTTGATCAGTAATAAGGTGTGGTAATTTGATCTAATTACTAGACCATCTGAATTCATATAAATTTTAGTTTGATTATAAACTAAACTGAGATCCACAATTGGAAGGATTATTAAGACTCATAATCGGACTTTCATGTGACATAATCTGACTGAACATGTATTACCAAAACATTAGAAACAGTAAAAACAAGGAATCTGACGAGAAAGCTCAAAACAATCAGGCCATAATCTTAGTGAAATATTGAGCCGAGATAGAAACAGAACAAAACTTGTTTTAGTTCATCAACTGAAAGTCAGATTCTGGCAAACCCTAAAACATTGCATAAAAGAAGAATAAGAAAGGTCCAAAGGACTACAAAAAGGCCATGAATTCAGCTCTGGTTAATCCCAAAGCAAACGATGCTCCTTTCTTTTAGCCCTCCCTAAACCAACAAATCTATGGGCACTCATGTTGAACAGATCAAACTGCAAAACAAAATTTGCAAACATGTATCAGATTGCAGAACAATACGAAAACTTGTAATTAAACAGATGCTAATGAAGTTCAAACCCCAGCATAATAATAACACATCTAAAGGTAGAAACAGCAACACCAGACTAATAAAAACTAGAGCAACAACATTCTAGCACCGTTTATCCATTGCAACCGAGATCAAGTAAAAACAATTATATAAGTCAATCAATTTACATAAATATGAGTCTTGTGCTTGAGTTTCAGAAGGGAAGGCGAAATGACATACCTTAAATGTTGCTTGGATACATGAAAACCCTAACCTTGTCACCCTGCAATCATCCCCAAACAAGATACACACGTCAATAAGACATATCTACAAGAAACGAAACAAAAGAACTCAAATTTCACATTGAAGAGAAATTCACCATGGACTTGGGCGGCAGGTTTGACTTGAACTGAGCACGAACAACGCCGGTGTTACCATGAGGCCTGATGACCTTGCCCCAAATGCAACGGTAGTGAGAGTTGTTCTTCTTAGTCTTGGCCTTGTAGATGTAAGCCATTCTCTTGCCAGCGTACCACGATACCTCTTCTTTGGTGTTAACGCCTTCGATCTGGATCAGCGAAGTGGTCGGGTACTGGTTCGACTTCGACCTTTACTCCCAGATTTACCCCCAATCAAGCATCCAACACTCAAATTAGGGTTTTGAATACACAAAAAGAGATTGAAACAAAAGAGGACAGAGATCTTATGGTGATTACCTTTTGTAGCCGAGAATCGAGCCTCTGACGTAGAGTCTGACACGCTCTCCTTGGCCCTTCACCATTTTCGGAAGCTGAAAGGAAACGATGCACCTACGGAATGTGTCTGCTCAAAAACCCTAGAGAGAGGTGACAGAGAAATGTGAGTTTCGCTTCGCTTTGGTTTTTATAAGGAGAGAATTTGGGCCTCGTTTATTCCCATTCTGGACCTTGTTTTATATTGTATGAAACTGGGCCTTACTCGACCTGTTTACCTTACAACTTTCTAAAACACCCAAAAGATATGGCCCAAAAGATCTTTATGCACTTGATTAGTTCATACTTCATACGTATGATTTCTTGTAAATTTTAGAGCAGGTGTAGTAGTTGTCAAAAAATTTTGGTCATTTAATTATAAAAATATATATATATTTTATTATTTTATTTGATTAACTAAAAAAAATATATATTATAATTTGACACTTGTCAAATTGTACACTTGTTAAATTGTTATGTAATGACAAACAATGACCAAGATAGTTTTTTTGATATCATGATTTCTAAAATTTCAATTTTTTTAGACCAAAATTTTCTCTCTTATTATTTTATGATAAAAAATACTCTCTCTCCTCTGTGACCAAAAACTCGGAATACTACACTTACTCTTAGTACTATAAAATGAACCTCATATTGTTTTAACAGGGTAACTTTAAAAGTCACGAGAGCTTTATACTTTCTGAATTGAACATGAAGTGGGTTTTCACTCGTGTTTCCAGGAGTAATTCTGAATTAAAAAGCCATAATTAGATTTACACAAATTAGTTTTTTTATTGTGTGTGCATGGACATAATCAAATCAAACAACGTCTTTGGGCATTTGATTCGTCGATGGGGCATTTAGGGTAGTACCCCTGAGGCCACTGTTTCGAATCTCTCGGGCGACAATTTGCCCTTTTTCTTTAAAATTGATTAGTAATCAGTTCTCATCCCTAGTGGATGCTATAGACAATCCAAGTAGTATTTATGGCGATCCTAATTCTTATCTTATAAAAAAAAATTATAATCAAATCAAATAATACATATATATAACAAAATACTAATATACTTTTATATTATATTATTTAATGTAAGAAGATTTTATTATCTAGAATAGTGCCCAATACTATGTAGCAAACTACATATTTTTTTTGATAGATTAAGAATTAGGGTCACCACAAGTATTACTTTGACTCGCTTAAAGTACTCACTAGGGATGAGAAATGATGACTAGCCAATTCTAGAAAAATAGGCAAACTGCAGTTCATAAGGTTCGCAATAGTGACCTCATAGTATTATTCAAAAGTGCGCCGAACCAAATACCCGAAGGTATAACAAACTACTTAGTTTAAAGACTTTTTGGACTTAGCTCAAGTAATATACTATGTTAATAAAATAATATACTTTCATTTTAAATAGAATTTTTAAATCCAACATTCTACTAACTCGAATGAGCTTCATCTTTTTCTAATACGATCCTTGTAAATATAGTTCCTAAATAATTAAGTTATAAGTGTTTTTAAATTTTTCCGGGATTGCAATTGTACAACTATCTAAAAATTAATATTTTGTTATATATTATCGACTATGTACATGGTATAACACATTTTTATTATAGGAAAGTTTATTCAAAGGTTGATTATACTAAGTTGTGTCTTAATTTTACATTAGTTTAGTCCACCGTTTTAGATGAGTTTTTAAATTTTAGGGTAAATTACACAAAACCGCCCTTAAATTGTGCTATTTTTTAAAAAAAACACCGTTAAAAATAAAAATCTTTCAAATAACCACCCAATCCTATTTTTATAAGGAAAAAACCTTTATATCCTTATGTTTACTCAATTATTAGAGATTTATTTATATAAAGTAATGTGCAAATTAAAAAGAGAACTTGCATCAACGTGGGTTTTGGAAGTTTCAAGTCGCCGACTTAAATCTGGACAATTTGGAGCCTAACTTCAACCCTCGTGAAGCACTTCAATGCTGAATACAAAGCATGACACTACCTTATAATATGCAAAGCGAGTTGCACCTACACAAATTAGGTTGATTTCGATTTGGTTTTTAAATTTTGAAATGCTGCAAAATTTCAACAAGGGTTTTCAAGAATCTTAGTTTTAGTGGGCGTTTTGTTATTTGACAAATTTGAGTTGCAGCGTATATAAATTTAAGATTGAAAAAACTAGGAAGAGGTTATGAAAAGTGTTTGTCATTATTGATAAATTTAAGTTTGAAAAATCCATAAATGATGTTAACGAGATATTATTCTTCTCCTTTTACAAAAACTATAAAATGATGATTAGAAAAAAAAGAATGATGATAAGGGTATAAATTTATTTACATTTAAAATATTAGTGGGAAGGGAAATTGCATTTAACCACCCTTTATTTTACACTTGTTGTAATTAACCACCTTTTATATATTTTTTACACTTAACCACCCCTTATTTGTAGTTATGTGCATTTAACCACTCATTTTAACGAAAAGTGTCCTTTTATCCGTTAAGTAAAGTAAATTACGTTTTTTCCTTTCTTTTTAAATTTTATTTTACAATAAATAAATAAAGGAAAACCATAATTGACAATTTCAAGTTCCAATACGCCGATTCTTGCAACCCTTACCTAATTTCCTCCATAAATAATTCCTTCCCTCCATCCAATGGAGAAAAAGAACCACAACTTCGATCGCCGATGCAAAGACCATGGGTTTTGGATCTAATTCTAACGACATTGAGTGTCCCTTGGAATCGATCATGTCTAAGTTGATGAATGACGACTCGAGATTCAAAAGGTTGAGATGTAGGCCAAAATCCAATGATAATGACATTCCAATCTCAATTTATTCATAAATTCTTTAATTATTGTAAATAAAATTAAAAAAAAAAGAGAAAAAACGTAATTTATTTTACTTAACGAAGAAAATAACGTTTTTCATCAAAACGGGTGGTTAAATGCACATATTTACAAATAAGGGGTGGTTAAGTGCAGAAAAAATATAAAGGGTGGTTAATTACAACAAGTGAAAAATAAAGGGTGTTTTAATGCAATTTTTCCTAATGGAAAATTAACAAGTTAGGATTTGGGTGGTTAATTTAAAGCTTTTTGTGTTTATAGGCGGTTTTGTGAAAATTAGCTTTTGATGGGTGGTTAATTGAAAGCCTTTTGTGTTTATGGGTGGTTTTGTGAAAATTAACTTTTTATGGGTAGTTTTTTTTGAAAAATAGCATAACTTAAAGGCGGTTTTGTGTAATTTACCTTAAATTTTATTTTCAAATTTTAAACTAGTTAATTTTTTATTTTTTTCCCCAAAGATCAAAATTCTTTTGTAGTTTCCACTAGCTTCTTTGTATGGTTTTTAATACTCCATCCGTTCGGAAAAACATGATGTTTTAGCTTGAATTGATTGTTCAATAATAAATTAATGTTTTACATAATTTATCATATTTTTTTTTCCAATATTATCTCCATTTACGAAAAAGAATAAGAAAAATATAAAACAGAAAAGGAACAAAGTGTATTTCTAAACGGAGGGAGTATTATTTTATATCGGGGTTCGTCGAGTTAGAGCGAATACATCAATTTTTTAATCAAGACTACAAATTAGTTGTGGAATCCCAAAATGACGTCATTTTGATAAAAATGTTAACTTTGAGTGTGTTGAATATCAGAAACGATCGAATCTAAAACGAGCTTACAATCGAATGGTCAAAGTGTGCTACTATGATAGATTCCACACTTGACGCCTTTACGACAACAACTTTATTTACTTCTGTCTGCTCTAATTAATTTCTGCGTCCGTCACAACCCACCAACACCCTCACCGCGGACCATCCCCGAGATGTCGCCCGCCCCAAAATCGCCGCCACCCACCCAAAGCCCGCCAACGCAACGCTGACGGTCCCCACCACGACCCCAACATGTGCTTCCCAATAAACGTGGCCGCCAGCAACGGTGGCCCGGTTGGCCTACGCTACTGGACACGATCGACATCCCCGGCCCTGTATGGGCTTGTTAGGCCCCGGCCGCTTCCCCTCCTCGTGGAGGAGGGCGTTACGTGCCCGTCAGCCACTTTGTTGATTTCCCGAACGAGATTCGAGAGCTCGATGTTGTATTGGGAGTACACCGAGACGAGCTCCCCCCATGGCCATGCTGAATGCGCCCGCGAGGATGCCGCAAGGATCATCGTTTTGGTGTCTTTCTTCACGGAACCGACTCCGATCATGAGGGCGGCGGTGGCACCGAGCATATATATGAAAATAGTTTGCAAAAATTAATAAATCTACAATACATTAATTCCACATCACTTCCTACCAAAAAAAATCTTTTTTCAAAAACTTTTAAAAGTAGTTTTAAAGATAAAATTTTGTGTATTATTAGTAATCGATGCCTCGATGGTGTGGATAATTTTAAAGATACAAAAATTATGAAAGAAGAAACTTATAATTAAGATAAAATAATAATAATTAGTATAGTGTACGTGAGTACGTGGATAATTGTTTCCAAATTTGGGAACAAAAACCCTTTCTCAAGTTATCTTCTATCTTGTAATAATATCTTTTTTCTATCTAATATCTGAAAATTATCCACTTTGTGCTGATTAGGAGTCCTACATCTAATCCTTAATTTGGATCCCTATATAAATCACCCTTGCCAATTCCTTCTCTTCCCCACAACTTTTCTTTCGTTCAACTCGATCTCCTACCTACTCTTTCAATCACCTCCTAAATTCTAAGCCCACAACAAGAACATGTATAGCCATAGTACGGATACTATCCGTTTCGCCGTTGGCGTTATAGGAAATATACTCTCCTTCTTTCTCTTCGCATCCCCATTGTAAGTAATCTTTTTCTACCAAAAAAAAAAGTAATCTTTTTGATTTATTTTACATCAATATGTGTATTTATGTATAAAAAAGTCATCTAATTGTAACTTTTGTATTGTATGATAAAATAGGCCAACGTTCCACCGAGTGATAAAAAGCAAATCAGTGGAGGAGTTCAAATATCACCCTTATGTAGCCTAACTTTTTCCTAACTTTTTTCTTACAAATTAACCATATACTATACCTTTATAATTGCAGATCCAAATCGCTCTTTCGATATTGGCCGAAATAATGATGCTTGCGGCTCTGGGCGTTCCGGTTTCGTTGAAAATCCAGACTCATGAAGGAAGATCCCAAGTCATAGGAATCTTCTGTGTTGTGTTTGGTATCATCATGTATTCTTCTCCTCTTACTGTGATGGTACGTATATATATATATATATGACCTCTAATATATTCCTTAATTTGTTGTGTTAATTATATATTAATTGATTATATATATTCTTAATTAATAATTTGTTGTGTTATTATGGATCGATAATAATAGTGGAAGGTGATTAAGACGGAGAGCGTAGAGTACATGCCTTTCCTACTCTCACTGGCTTCCTTCTTGAATGGAGTTTGTTGGACCGCCTATGCCCTCATCGAATTCGACCTCTTTGTCCTGGTATATCTATCTATCTATATGCAACCTACCTAATTAATGTTTTAATTAAATTACATAATTAAAACTGTATGTTAATTATTTGTTTATGAAATTTGATTTTTTTAAAAAAATAATTTATTAATTGTTGTGTATATATACAGATTGCAAATGGAGTGGGAGCATTGCTTGGACTTGCGCAGCTTATTCTGTATGCTATCTACTGGAAGAAGGGAGGCAAAACCCAGGACACCAAGGCATCCGATGTCGAACTTTCACCAGTTTAGAAATTAGATTCTGTTTTTTTTTAAAAAAAATTGGATTATTTTAGTTAGTTTTAATTACATACCTTATTATTTTTTGCTGTTGTTGCAAATAGGTAGGATCAACGTACGTTAAATTTCAATACAGGATTACTTAAATTACATACCTCCTCGATCGATCAACACCACCCCAAACATGTACTTAATTTTGTTCGAATTTGCTCTCTCTATACCTGCCATTTTCTTTGCACTCTCAAGTAACTCTAACGGCAATAATCACTACATAATATGGCCGGATTTAAACCGATCTATCCCTCCATGATATTGGACAGTGGACAATAAAATTACATAACTACTTTTTTTTGGTAGAAAAATTACATAACTACTTATGTATAAGCAAACTAAATTATTACAAAAAACATTAAATTAATTTACAAAGAGATCCCTATAATCCACCAATACTTAGATCAACTCTTCTAGATTTAGGTGACATTGGAAGCTGGAGAGGGAGTTTGTGCACCTTGGTAGATCGATGTTGGAGGTGACATTAAGTGTACCTAAAATACATAAACACTATAAAACAAAACAAAACATACCATAATATAACAATGTAACTTTCAGATGTAAGATTGACGAGCACTTTTACATCGCTATAAAAGCACTGTCAAAGAAAATTCCTAACTTCCTAACCTCAGTATAGTGGAAGCAAGAGCCGAACCCACAAGGACTCAGATTATTCGTATTTATATAATATCACTAAGCAGAAAGGTTTTTTTTGTGATTATAAACTAAGAACTAAGATATTATTTAATTAAAGGTAAGCAAGTAAAATAAGTTGAGATTCAAATATGGAGAAAAGCGTCCAACTAGTTTCGTATCCATTGCATACATGAGTTTTGATCATCGATTATCCTTATTTCAATTTCCCTTGACTAATCTATTGTGAATTTATGAATTCAAGCTTATTGTGGTTGTTAATATACACCGTCTTTAACAACCTTTTAACCAATTAACCTAGAAAACCTTCTATGTCAATTTGATCATGCAATTAAGTTCAAAGCATTCAATAGAAACAATATTCATGAATTCCACCGTCTATTCACGAAGTCTTGTGATTAAATTCTCCGCCTTTGATTAACCTTAATATACACCGTCTTTAAGTTTAATCAAAGGATTCATCCATGAATAATCAAATTCCACCGTCTATTTAATTATTCTAGTTGTAATTTAACCTAGAAGTAGAATAGGTGATCAAGCTATTATAATCCTAAGTGAATTTAATCAATTAAGCATGGAGAGATTCAATCTAGTCAAGGCAAACTAAAATAACTCAAATCTCACAAACGATCATGCACACAACTTCAACTAACTAGTTGGACATGAGAAATTTAGCTAGAAATCGACATTAAAGAGAAATCAAACTTACAAAAGTCAAATTGATCTTCAATTGCAAAAACTAGGGTTTGTCTCCCACAAATCTCCAAAATTGCATAAACTCCAAAAATAGCATAAAAAACCCATAATAAATCTAAAGAAAGTATTTATATCAAGCTAAAAATATCTAAAAGATCCGAAAATATCCAAATAAACACTTATAAAGTCGGCCCATTAGGTCTCGCGGAAGCCCAAACTAGCGTCGCACAAACGCCGCTGAGCGCGGTTTGCACCTTCCCAGAGCGCGGTCGCGCTCCCTTTGTAACCGCCCGCGCCGACGCCGCAATAACTCCTTCCTCTCGACGCGGTCTTGACTTGTGCTCCGCGGTTTAGTCCCTTCATCTCTTTTCTTGTAATTCTTGCCTCGGGTCTTCACTTCCAATGCTCCTTACACGTCCCGAGATCCGTCTTAACTTTCCATCTACCGTCTCCCACCATCCGACCTGCAATTACGCACAAAGACGCGTAGATTCCGAACTAAACGAAAATAAAACCTAATCTAAACTTAGAATGAAATCCTAGCTAAAAATGCATAAAACGAGAATAAAAACATGCTCTAACAACTACATCTATATGCTCTATCAAATTCCCCCATGCTTGAACCTTGCTTGTCCTCAAGCAAGACATAGAAATCAATCACACCATTCACACCACAAACAAGCACGTCATGACTTAATTCATTTTCAAGAAGCACAAACTTAACCATGAAATCTTTGCATACATATATCGAAAGTTTCAAACCAAGCTATTAATCCATTCCAACCCTCACCAAGGTAATTGTGTTTGCACTCAACACTCAAGTGTTTAAAGGTATGTGTTTTCGCTCAAAAATCATCTTTGAATGCCAACTACCATATGCTTGCATCAGTGCACTAAATCTCCACCACGGATGTTCAAATGCACAACATAAATCATGTGGTCTTTTTCAAGGTTGTAATGGGGCCAAGGTATAGACAAGTAGGAAGGGATAATTATATGGCCATGTGGTGCTAAATCCGGGAACTAGAATCAACTAATACCCAAATTACATCAATCACTCACTCTCAATAACTTCCCAACTTGTATTCCCTTTCTTCCATTACTTACTTTTAAGCACTTCTTTCTTTTGCTCAACTTTTGCTTCTTTTTTTTCTTCCACAAACCCATTTGAGATTTGTTCTTTCTTTTTCTTTTCATTCTTCTCTCACAAGAATACTTTGCAATTTTACACATACAACTCATCTCAATCAACCTTTCAAACCAGCTTTACTTAGAGATTTTTCACTAAACATTCCCAACATCCTTAACTTTCCAACACTTTTCATTTTAGACATTCCCTTCTATTACACCTCTTCATCTTGCCTCACAAACCCCAAAATATATCAATTAACCCACAAAATTCCCCTAGTCAAATCCTAATTCCCGGATGAGGGTCAAGCTTATTCGGCTAGGATTAATTTTTGTGGAGCTAATAAACAAGGCCAAGGCTCAAAACAATGGGGCTACAAAAACAAAGGTATAATGTAGGGTAGATAAGGATATAAATGAGCTAACGAAAATTTGCCTCAATCACTTTTATATCATGCATTCAAAACATATAATGTGGTCTTGAAAAAGAATCTAAACGCAAGTTCTAGAGTTAAGACAATCAAAGTGATACACTCAAGAATATCATGCAAAATTGGCATGTAAAGGCTCAAAAGAAATCTCACAAGGCAAATTTTTGGTTAGAACTTCATAACTAGCTCAAGTTTTCACTTTCATGCATACTCCTTCATAATTAAGCAATTCTTATTTAGAACTTTTATCATAAACTTAACAAGTTATGGGATATGAAATCATGCTCACTCTTCAAACAAGTGGTTCCAAGGGGAAAAATGAATCCTAAATACAAACAAAACACACATTTTTTTTTCCAATTTTCAGAAATTTTCAAATTTTTTAGTGGATTTTTTTTTTCAAACTCTCAATCAATGCATACAAATAAGAATAAACATGCACATGCAACTATATGATCTAACTAGACCAAGTTCTCATGACAAAATAAATAATCCCCTTCCCCCATGCTTAAACATTACTTTGTCCCCAAAGTAATAAAAACATAAGAGTAAAAGAAAAACTAACCTCATCACAAGAACTTGTCAAGCTCGGGAATCTACTCTGATGGTGGTGGTGGGTACCCCGGGTATGGCCATTCAGGAGCTGGATATCCAGGATACGGCTGATAAGCATACGGCTGGTAGCCCTGCTGAGGTGTGTAGCTGTCCATCCTCTGATGCAAGTACCGGGTTTGCTCATCAACATAATCAAAACGGCTCGTAGCATAACCCCGGAAATGGTTGAAATCAGCCGCCATGCCGTCCATACGAGTGTGCAAGCCACTCACTTGTGTAGACAATCCACTCATCAATTCCACCAAATGATTGTATTGAGTGGTAGACATGTTACCACCTAAACCTTGTTGCTCAAACTCATGAACGGGTGGCACGTCAATGTGCTCATCATCATTGTCATCATTCTCCCTATCATCATCTTCAGCGGCAATATCCTCAGGAGCTGCTACAAACTCCTCATCTTCATCCTCCTCATCGACATCCATAGAAGCGCTTGCTTCCTCATCATGACCCCTTGCCTTCTTCCTTCTTTTAATTCCTCCAATCACTTCCGAAACCGGTACATCACCATCTTGTGGGTGAATGAGCCATGTGTGAGCTTTATCCAAACCAATCTCAATCTTCACCCTCTCTGGATTAGGCAACTTCATAGCAAAGGAGCTATTGCCTAACACCCAATAGTACCGATTGTTCTTCACATACAACACCTTCATCTTGTTGTAGAAATGCAAGTTCATCGGAAGAGGATCAATCCTACCCACACACTGCTCCAAATCAATTCCAAAGTGTTGGGCGAACTTGGTGATGATACCACCCACAACGATTCGACCGATATTTCTTTTAATCATGAGCTCTATGTTGTGCATCATAGCGGCACCAAAGTCTACATATTGCCCTTCCAGAATACCTCGAAGGAGAAAGATATCCTTCCTAGGGCAATTGTTCTCACCCTCTCCTCTGCCTGTAATAGAGTGAGCAAAGAACCGCTGAAGAATTCGGATTATTGGATGAGAGATTCCAGACGCCTTGGTTCTAGAAGGCAAGTAGTCATCAGTCCCAGAAAGGAGAGCCCACTGTTCATCATCCATAAAAGTAGCGCGGTTTTCCCATCTATCAACATTCATCTGGTATTGGGTGAATCTGAATAGCTTGTTGATATCATTGAGAGTCATGCTCCTCATCACCCCACCTAGCTGAAAATTACACCGCCCTTCATTAACAAATCTCCCCTCTAAGATATGAGCCTCTAGTGTGCTCAAGAACTCCAACACGAGGCTTTTGTACACTGGCAATCTCATGCTCAACACAGTCAAATTGTGATTAAACTCTATCTTCCTCAATTCATTAGCCAAACCCAACTCCTCCAACAAATCCCAATCAATGTATCTCGGAGCTTGGATGTCACGCCCTTTCAATTGATCAAACCGGTCTAGATGCCTCATGTCCCGGAATTGAAGACCATAAGTTGCCGGTGTAATCACATTGCTTGAGGAAGAAGCTCTAGGTGTAGCTCGGGATCTAGAGGAAGAGGGTGCAGCATTTTGAGCTGTAGTCGATGTTGCTCGGGTTGCTCTAGTTGCTCTTTGAGGACGACTAGGTCCCGATGAGGATGCATTGGCGTTTACCTTGGTACGACCCATGATATTACCTACACAACAATCAAAGACACCAAAAACAAGCACAATTCGATTGCCCCAGCAAGAGCAATCCACCAAACAAGTAATAATAGACAATAATTGCTCTCAAAACACTCTCTTCCCCCACTAATCTAGATTAATTAGCATGAAAATTAATTAATTTTGAAATTATGGATTTTTCAAGTTCTAAACATGAAACTAACTCATAAACATGCTAATATTGTTGAATCTAGACTTAAATTGAAGAAATTTGGCCTAAAAATCCTTAAAATTGAGGTTTTTATGCAAAACCTAACTTAGTAAATTTTTGGGTTGAGATCTTCAATTTGGGGATGAAATTTGAAGAGAAAAGTTAGAAATCTTACTTGTTTGATGACTAGGAGTGCAAATCCGGGCTTCATTTGGAGTTTTGACCTTCAAAAGAGCTTGAATGAGGAGCTTCAATGGAGAGGTGTTAATGGAGGCTGCGTGGGTTTTAGGAGGAAGGGGATGAATGTGGCAAAAAGAGGGTGATTTTTCGGGTTTAATGCGCTGAATCCGGCCTCAGCGCGGTTTGGGTGCCTTGAGAGCGCGGTCGCGCTCTCCTGGGTTTTGCCCGCGCTGAGGCCGCAGTGTGTTGGCCATTCGGGGCGCGGTTTCAGCGTGGGAGCGCGGGGGCGCCCAGGTTGGGTCAGCCCGCGTTGAGGCCGCAGTGTGTTGGCCTCGATTTGCTCAATCCCGGGTTCTGAATGTAAGGCCTCTTGACCTCCTCGTACCGCGTGTCCCTGGTTTCCGACTTTACCTATAACTAAGAAAAACAAAAACAAACCGAAAACCACACAAAAACAAACCAAAAACACAACTAAATCTAGAAAATAAAAAAGACAAAATCAAAACAAAGCTTGGGTTGCCTCCCAAGAAGCGCTTGTTTAACGTCATTAGCTTGACGCATTACCGCTCATGTGTTTGGTTCGTTCAAAACCGTTTCTTCAAGAATAGCATTGCTAAATCCTTCAAAATACGGCTTCAAACGCTGAACATTCACCTTTTGTAGCGAATGAGTGGCTTCATCATAAATTTCCACCGCTCCATGAGGAAACGTCTGAGCTACTACGAACGGGCTTGTCCATCTCGACCTCAGGTTACCTCCAAATTTGACGAGCACTTTTACGTCGCTATAAAAGCACTGCCAAAGAAAATTCCTAACTTCTTAACCTAGGTATAGTGGAAGCAAGGGTCGAACCCACAAGGACTCAGATTATTCGTATCTATATAATATTACTAAGCAGAAAGGGGTTTTTATGGTTGTAAGCTAAGATCTAATAAATTAAACTAATTAAAGCTAAGCAGGAAAAGTAAGTTGAGATTCAAATATGGAGAAAAGCGTCCAACTAGTTTCGTATCCATTGCATACATGAGTTTTGATCATCGATTATCCTTATTTCAATTTCCCTTGACTAATCTATTGTGAATTTATGAATTCAAGCTTATTGTGGTTGTTAATATACACCGTCTTTAACAACCTTTTAACCAATTAACCTAGAAAACCTTCTATGTCAATTTGATCATGCAATTAAGTTCAAAGCATTCAATAGAAACAATATTCATGAATTCCACCGTCTATTCACGAAATCTTGTGATTAAATTCTCCGCCTTTGATTAACCTTAATATACACCGTCTTTAAGTTTAATCAAAGGATTCATCCATGAATAATCAAATTCCACCGTCTATTTAATTATTCTAGTTGTAATTTAACCTAGAAGTAGAATAGGTGATCAAGCTATTATAATCCTAAGTGAATTTAATCAATTAAGCACGGAGAGATTTAATCTAGTCAAGGCAAACTAAAATAACTCAAATCTCACAAACGATCATGCACACAACTTCAACTAACTAGTTGGACATGAGAAATTTAGCTAGAAATCGACATTAAAGAGAAATCAAACTTACAAAAGTCAAATTGATCTTCAATTGCAAAAACTAGGGTTTGTCTCCCACAAATCTCCAAAATTGCATAAACTCCAAAAATAGCATAAAAACCCATAATAAATCTAAAGAAAGTATTTATATCAAGCTAAAAATATCTAAAAGATCCGAAAATATCCAAATAAACACTTATAAAGTCGGCCCATTAGGTCTCGCGGAAGCCCAAACTAGCGTCGCACAAACGCCGCTGAGCGCGGTTTGCACCTTCCCAGAGCGCGGTCGCGCTCCCTTTGTAACCGCCCGCGCCGACGCCGCAGTAACTCCTTCCTCTCGGCGCGGTCTTGACTTGTGCTCCGCGGTTTAGTCCCTTCATCTCTTTTCTTGTAATTCTTGCTTCGGGTCTTCACTTCCAATGCTCCTTACACGTCCCGAGATCCGTCTTAACTTTCCATCTACCGTCTCCCACCATCCGACCTGCAATTACGCACAAAGACGCGTAGATTCCGAACTAAACGAAAATAAAACCTAATCTAAACTTAGAATGAAATCCTAGCTAAAAATGCATAAAACAAGAATAAAAACATGCTCTAACAACTACATCTATATGCTCTATCAAAGATGGACATATTTCGATGCTCCGCCCCGCCTCTCAATCAGATAGAGGTAAGAAGGTGCATAGGGCATTGCTCGGCGGTGTTTACGTACAATCCAATAAATGGCCTCATTTACGAGACAAGTTAATTTCGACGATAAATTAAAGTTGTGTATATTTCACATGATAGCCCCAAAATTAACACATAATATATGGAGTGTCCATTTCGTTAGTAAATTGCATAAAAATCTGTTAGGGGCGAGGGACAAAATTGAAATAGGCTAGATTTATTAGTGTAGGCTAATTTTAGGGAGATATTGGAGTAGTAAATAATCTGTAAATAATCTGTTAGCGGCACACGGCAAGTCGGCAAACATTTTTGCCGCCTTAGATGGAAAAAAGGACGTCGTATACCGACAATGCCCCTACAAGCATTATAAATAGAGGTGCAGGGCCAATCTTTTGTCATTTGTTTTCGGCCTTCTTTCTCCCTGGTCCATCTCTCTCTCTTTCGCATCGAAGATCTTAGCGAACGAACGGATACTCTCGTCGACGCCGATATCGTCTTGGTTCACCCACTGACCCGCTTCTCTCGTCTTCTTTGACATCTGCACCTGTAGGGTTTCGATTTCTGACGATTGAATTTGGGCTTTCCTTTCGTTGAAATTTGCACCCGATTTCGACCATTGAATAGGGCTTTTATTGAGTTTCCGCCAATTGAGTTAGGGCTTTTCTTGATTGAGTCTCCACCAATTGAATTGAGGCTTTTTCTTGGTTGAGTATGCACCGATTGAATTAGGGCTTTTCTGCACCGATTGAATTAGGGCTTTTCTTGCAATTAAGGGATTTGCTGTTGATTGAGTTTGTATCATTTGAAAGAGGGCTTTGCGGGATTGCCTTCCTGGAAGGCTGGAACTGTACTTTTGAACAAAATTTCGAAGAACTAACTGAAATTGTGATAAAAGATTAAAGATTGATCAGCGTAGATCAATCGATTCATGTTGGCTATAAGGATTTCTATAAATTCTTTTGAACTATAAAAAAAAAAAACTTTTTAAATTTGATTCTACGCATAAATAATAAATAAATAATTTGACTAAAAGGATTTGCATATTTCTTTTACTATCTTGTTGACTTGGATAATACTGTTATATCTTCTGACAAAGATATCATTAAAAGCATGTTTTGGTAGAAAGATATCATTAAAAGCATAAGATTCCACATAAGATTCCTAACAGATTAGAAGTTTAGAACTCATTCAGGCGGTGTACGAGGTTCTTATTCCTTGCCTTGCAAGATTTTAACTTTCTAACTTTCAAAATCCTTGCACTGCAAGGCTTCCTAATAGTCCTACAATATAAAGATACACGTGTGTATACACATATATCTCCCTATATATAGGATATTACCCAGCCCTCTGTTCAAATCACCAGCCCTCTGTTCAAATCAAGAAGAAGCACTTAATTATTTCCTCTGCTACAGAAAAAAAGGATGGAATACGAGTTGTTTTGCCTAGACTGCAAGATGAACACAGAGGTGGTGTTGGACCGCGTAACCGGCGACACCATCTGCACCCAATGCGCCCTGGTTTTGGAGTCCCGCTACATAGATGACACCCCTGAATGGAGAACTTTCTCCGACGATGTCAAGGACAACGATCCCGTCCGAGTTGGCGAGGCCGCCACCTTCACCACCACTTTACTGGCTGAAGCCGCCGTTCTATCTACCATCATGTCTTTGCCCAAGGGCACCAAAGCTGCCTTCATGCCGCCTTCATTTCGGGGGAATGGGAATAAACTTGGCCCAAGCGCCCAACAGTCGTCTCTCGTTGCTGGCCTCAACACCATCGCCAATATGGCTGATAGGTGATGCTTAATTATATATAACTTGCTCTATAGTTTGCTGATGTTGGTTTTTTATTGAATGTTAAATTTTCAATTTTGTAAATAAATAACTAAATATAGTGTGATGTTGAATGCAAGTTTGATTTCAAGTTTTTATTTTTCTAGTGTCATTGGTTTCATGCTATGTAACTATTGAAAGAAAATTCTGATGAATTTTTCTTTCTGTTACAGGTTGGGTCTTGTTGCAACTATAAAGGTATGTTATTGGCTTACTCTTTGTTCTCAGATGGAGTTGTTAGAAAGGATTAGTTGTATCCATCCCTTCCAAATACCCTTTTATTGAGGGGATCATAGATTTTATAGCTAGGGGCGCTAAAGTAGAATCTTAACTCTAAGATTTAAGGTTATAAGAGCTTGTAAATTAAAATATCAGCAAATTGTAGCCTTACTAAGAGTAACAGAGGTTTTGAGGGTATAATTGTGAGACTAATCCACATGGGTTTGCTCAGGACGTTTTGTATCTTACAATTTTACCACATTAAAAAAAAACATAGTGTTAGAATCAGCTGTACACTTATATATGCATAGTAATTACTGCAATTAATTATGTCATCCTACGAACCCACATTGACATCTCTCTTGTTCCGAACTTCCATGTAAAGTATCGAGCAAGTGATCTCTATAAGAAAGCGGAAGATCAGAAGCGTAGCAGAGGAAGAAATCATGATGCAATCATGGCAGCGTGCCTGTTGTTGTCAAGAGAACAAGCCACGTACCGTAAAGGGTATGCCTATAGTTGTACATGAATTTCTTCCGAAAAAGCTTGTTCTTGAACTAGCTTTTTGATCCCTTGGATTTCTTCTAGAAATCTGTTCGGTCTCGAATGGGACCACAATGAAAGAGTTTCTCCGAGCAAAAAAATATCTAGTGAAACAAGTGGAGGTTGAGATGGGGCATGTGGACATAGGAAACACTGATGCCGGAGACTTTCTGGTAAGTAGCAGCCCCAAAAAATCTAAGTTCATCATCTAATCGAATGCTATATTTGAGTGGCTCTGCAGAATTATGCTCTTTAGAATTTGTCTTTGACATTGTTGGGCTTGCAGAGGCGTTTTTGTTCTTACCTTGGCATGAACAATCGATCGATTAAGGCTGCTCAAGAAGCAGTTGAAAAGATTCAGAAATCAATCACAATTGATATCAGGTAAAATTTGGATTGGTGGCTGAGTTCTTTTGTGAGTCTTTTGTATTTTCAATCCATATCAGTTGTGCGATGAATCACTTCAATTTTTCCTAGATCATTACTGATTTTTCATGGGTGAGTTTGAAAGACAACATTTTTATTTTCTTTGTTTTCTTCATATAAGGTTGATTTGTTGAGGTTATCCTCTGTGTTGCATTGCTTGTTGGCTTTGAGTTATGAATTTTCCTTTATCCTCACAGGAGAAATCCCACATCAATTGCTGCTGCCGTAATATACATTATAGCACAACTTTCCAAAGAGAAGATGTCAACCCCAATGAGAGGTGTGTTATCTAATTTCATAAATCTATCAGAATACATATAATTCGTAATTAAATCATAAAACTTGGATCTCAAAATTAAGGTGTGTGCACAGATATATGCAATGCTACCGGAGTTGCAGATGGAACCATAAGAAATACATACAAGGATCTTTACCCTCACGTTTCCTCCATCATCCCGGACTGGTTCGCTAAGATGGAAGATATCAGGAAGCTTTGCAAGCCCCGATACGCTTGACCCCACAAAGACAAGCAAAAGGAATTTGTCTTAATTGGTAGTTGCTGATGAGAAACATCCAGTGTATTCAGTGTGTCCTGGGGAGTTAGGAGGTTTAATTTTTTGGTTGAAGTTGCTAGGGGTTTGAGAAATTCTCTTGCAAACAGAATTCTGCCCAAGGAACATATTGGCTTAGGATGAGATGATGAGCAATGCAAGTGAGAAATTCCATTAGGACATTACATTGAGAAGATAACAACAGTTCTAACATCCAAGTACAAGAAAATCATTTTCATTGGCTAGAGTCTATGGATTATCCAAGTGTATGTTGTATTGAATTTGGGGGAATTATACACAAGGGAGCCAGGAATGCCTAGTACAAAAGAATTAGTTTCAACCAAGAGGTGACGGGCAATCAAGCTTATATATGAGCTACGGTTTATTTGTCCCAACTTTAATTTGGAAAGTTACATTCTAACAGTGTGACTGGGTACCACTATGGTTTTTGAGATGATACCTTTGGTGTGCTTTGGATCAGAAAATATTGAAGAGTAATTGTGTGTAAAAACAGCAATAATTGAAAAGTACAGATTTTATAAAAGCAAACTAACATTATGGAAATTTCTGTAGTTACCAACCATTTAACAACATAATGTCAAATGAAAGTAAAGAGAAAGAGAAGCAAATTGACTAGAGAAATAACAATCTTCTCTAAATAACACAACAAGCAAACAATGTAATATACCATGTCTAAGGCAAGCACAAGGAAGAAACTCCAAGCCTTTCACTGAAGAACACAACACTCAAGAATTAAACGCTTTCATGATCCAACATTCCCCTGGCTTTTGGGTGGCGAACGCCTCCAGTACCATGCCAATGTACTACCAATGATTGATTAACCCCGAAACACTTGACCCTACTAAGACAAACAAAGGGCATATGTCTTGAAAGAAGAATTTCGACGAGGAAAATTAGCTAGTGTCTCGAGTGTATCCTGGGAAGTTAAATTTTTTTTGGTTGAAGCTGTTAGAGATTTGAGAAATTCTCTTACTGCCAAATGAATATTTTAGCTTCATGAGAGGATGAGTAGTGCAAGTGATAAGATCATATCAGTATAAATTCCATTGGAACACTAAGAATTAGACATTGATCAGATAACATCAGCTCTAACATCAAGTGAGAAAAACATTTTCCTTGGTTTGAAACTTGCTTAAAAGTTAAAACCAGCTTGACAGCTACATATTGGCTCTCAGAGATCGTCTTGTCAAAGATTGTGTTGCTTCTCTTAACAGAGGTTCAAAACCAATGTGTATTACAATAACTCCAGTAAAGTGATCATTATTAAAATTTTCTACGGTGACACTGATTATTCAAAAGCAAAATCATCATTCACTAGACAGAAAAACGCATGCTACTTGTGGAAGAATTTGTGCGTAGAAATTGCAGAATAATTAGCATAACATGAACAGAAACCTCAATGAAACAGATATAACTCATATAAGCAATAAACTGATTCAATTACACACTACTGCTAGTCTACTAACTAGTCCGGGAGAAGAGAGAAATTAACAAAGAAACTCAAACGGAGGGTTTAGTGGCGCCGCTAACCGAATTCCAGATATGGAGAGCAGCGGAGGAAACGTGAGGCCAAACGGAGGCCAATCCCCGAAAGGCAGCCGCAGAAGTAACTCCAATAGCTAGGGATTGAGGGAAGCCAGGCTTGGAATCGAGCTTCATCTCGACAATGGCGAGGCGAGCGTTGGCGGTGTCAAGCTTTCTAGAAGCTTCGGACATGAACTTGTGCTTCTTCGCCTTGGTGGACTTGGAGGAAGAGGAAGCAGAAATCACCCGAACCAGCATGGTCTGGAGGTCGTCGATGACTTTGAAGGAGGCTTGCAGGGAATCCATGCCTTGCGATTCGTAGTGCGAAATCAGCTCTTGCGGTGTCGGAAGCGGTGGCTTCTTCTTCTCCTCCGATGGCTTCTGCATCGGAGAAATTGAAGAGGATGAAGGGGAGATTGGATTCGGCTTTCGCGGTTGCTGCATTTCTAGGTTTGGGAAATTGAGAAACCTCTCTGTAGCTGCTGCTTCTTGCCTCTCGACATTTGGATAAAGAAATTTCAAATTAATAATATAAAAAATCAAGCCGGTCTAAAAGTGTAAAAATTTAAGCCGGTTTTCTAAAAAAACAATTTAAGCCGGTTTAGGGGCAAACACGACAATAGGTAGTCCCATTCAGTACTCGCTCTCTCGCGCTTACCGCCTTATCGGCGTTTCGAGAGTTCACCGGTTCATCCTGAACTTGCAACTGGTCGTTGGTGGCCGCGACCAGTTTATCGGTGGCGACAAGGTATGAATTTTGGTTGAGAATCATGTATTTTGATTATTCGTTTGTGTTTTTTTGAAGGAAATGCTAGGGTTTGAATGTTTGATCTATGGGATGCTGTGAACTGTGTTGGTGAATTAGGGCTAAGTGAAATTGATAACGGGACGTTCTACGCAGTCCGTCAAACGAAAGTATCCTGCGTTTGTGGTGTTGGTTGAGATAGGATGAATAGTGCAACCACGCTATTTCTTTGTTGCAACCGGTCTGTTTGTTTGCAGTATTCAATTAAGTCATGGATGGTTGAATTTCAATTGCTTGTGTGAGTGGTTTTGCTTCTTTGGTCTCTTCTTGTTAGTTCTTTTCTTGGTTGATGCTCTCAGGTTTGGTGGTTACCTTAGGGATGACCTTTGTTTGATGTGTTGTTGTTTGTATTTTCGCTGCATCGATTGTTATTTTGTGGTTTTTTAACCTCTCCAAAGGATCATATTTCAGTTCTTGATTGATGTGAATTTTATACCTTAAATCATCAAACATTGATCTTACTGAATGCATTTCTATTCTCTCTCGCCCACTCTTCGTTTGTTGAATAATGGATTGGTTGGTCCTTGTAGGTAAAGGTAGTATGTTAGGCTATGACTGTGTTGTTGGTGGGAAGTTGAAGTTGAAGGGAAAAGCTCTTGATGTGCAAACTGGTGGTGTCAAGAAGAAAAAGAAGCATAAGAAGCAGTACAATGAAACCTCCCTGGTTAAGGACAGTGAGAAGCTGGAAGGTACCACTAAAATAACCACTTTATGCTTCTTCATAAGCTATGCTAATAGATGTGGATTTATTTGAAATTGTTATGCCAAATGAGTTTACAACCAGATGGTGCTTTTTCTTTGCATTTGTCTGAAGTCTGAACAGTGAACTCTCTGTTCCATAACAATTTGTGATCGTATGTATATGTTGGATCCTGGAGAATGATACAGCAGGTCAAGATCTGAAATCCTTATATGGATGGAAAAACCTGTCATGAGAATGATGGGCCACTGCTGTGTCTTTTGCTTTCATGAAATCATACCCAATGTAGTTTCTTGTTTTAGGGTTTTTGAATGTACTGCATGAATTAAGCATTTGATTTGATTCATATACATTGCTTTTGGAACCTGTATGAAATGCTAAACTCATCCTCTTCTTATTCTACATAGTAATCTTGAATTTACTCAGCTAGTAATAATTGCTGGTATGGTTACTTTATAATGGGCTTGTCGTTATGAAAAAGGTCTATGATGAGTTTTCATATTTTTAAGGCAATAAAATCTTGATGTTCGAATGCATTAATCCCAAGCTGATGTGGAACACTTATATTATTCTCCACTGAAGGATACTTGTGTGGTGTTGGGTGTAGGCGAGATTGATGCAGACTCAGCAGTTGATACGAATGAAGAAGGTGAGAAGTTGAATGAGGAAGGGAAGGCGGCTCATATTGATACTCTTCTAACTCCTGCAGAGAGGCGGTACATAGACCAGAGAGCGCAGTTAGATGTGAACAAGCTGGCTAAGACAGCTAAGAAATCACACCGTGACCGGATTGAGGATTTCAACCAGTACTTGGCCAACATGAGTGAGCACTATGACATTCCAAAGGTTGGGCCTGGCTGATTTCATGATTTGAGCCAGTCAGTGCTCAACTTGGCTCATTTTAGTCTTGCTACTAAACTTCAATTGTACTGCAAAAAGGTAAAATTCTCAATGTGCATTTGGTCAACTGGTGTGTCCGGTTCCGGTTCCACCGAACCATGCAACCGGGACCGGAACCGGGATTCCAGTTTTTCCGGTTATGAACATTTAAAAAATAAAAATAAACCTTGAAAATGCAAAACCACGATCGCAGAACCGGCGGTTCCGGAACGTTCTCTTGTTCCATGGAACCGGGACCGGAACCAAAACCGCTGGTTTTTTCCGGTTCGGTTCCCCGGTTCCAAATCCGGACACACTCAACAAGGCTTATCCTTGTACTTATATACTATAAATATTTCTCTCTCTTCATATTATTCGTTAACATTATTACTTCTCACTAATTTCAAACACTATTAAGATAACCAAACTTTCAATGGATCCTTGCATCATTCAAAGATTTAATCACATGAACCTCCGGGAGAGGTGAAGAGAATTGCATTAAAGATTAGATTTTTGTTAGTTATATACTCGTATCAATCAGTAATTCGTGTTTCTGTAACAGAGATATGAGATTCAACGCAGATTTGTGATACACTCAACAATAATGTAGAGTTACAGTAATTCTAAGGGCCCAACAGACGTCAAATTAGATGTTTACAAGATTTAATATCTAGAGTTACAACATACAACAATAATGCACATCGTTATGGTGATACACTCAACAATAATGTAGAGTTACAGTAATTCTAATGGCCCAACAGACATTTTCACGTATTTCTTTCTTGACAACTTCAGAACTTGACAAGGCATACATTTTAACGGCCTTGTGACAGCTGGGACTCAGCAATGGAAGACGAGCGTGTGAACATCATGGATGACTCATACGAGAGCGGCAAGTCGTTGACCCCTTCCTTCCTTGCTGCTTGTAGTTGTAGGCGCTTGGTGCCAAACGACACCCCATTCGGACCCAACTCCAATCCGTCAAGTGCCGGCATGGGAAGCACCTCATCTAGGTAAGCCACGGCATCCTTCATTGTAGGCCTCTCCTCCGCATCCAGATTGGAGCACAGCAGGCCCAGTTTCAACACCCTCTCCACCTCCTCTTCGACATAGTCCCGCTTGAGTTTGCGGTCCGCCACCATCAAAATGACCCCCCTCTTCCAGCACCCGTACACCATGTCCACGAGCATGGCCTCTCCTCTGGGCGCTAGGAGATCGATGGGGCGACGGCCGCACACCACCTCGAGGAGAAACGCCCCAAAGGCGTATACGTCCGTGCCCGGCGTGGCCTTCCCGGTTCTTGGGTGCTCCGGCGCCAAGTACCCCAGCGTTCCCATCACAAGCGTGGTTCGGGGGTCGCCTCCGCGCTCGTGTAGCCTGGCCAGCCCGAAGTCGCTCAGCCGCCCGTTCATGTCGGAGTCCAGGAGAACGTTGCTGGCCTTGATGTCGCGATGGACGACAACCTGCTCCCACTCTTCGTGGAGGTAGAGTAATCCCGAAGCCACTCCTTTTATAATGTTGAATCTCTGGCTCCAATTCAGGGTCAACTCGGGGTCATTGTGGAGGAACTTATCTAGGCTCCCATTGGGCATGTACTCGTAGACGAGGAGGAGCTCGCCTTTGCGACGACAGTAGCCGAGAAGCTGGACGAGGTTGCGGTGACGGAGTCGGCCCAGGCTCACAATCTCGGCCACAAACTGTCTCATCCCCTGTCGGGCCTCATGGGAGATCTTTTTAACAGCAATCTCCGTGTTTGATTGGGGTAGAACTCCTTTGTAGACCTTCCCAAATCCCCCCGTGCCGAGTAGATCCTTGTCTTGAAAGCCCTTGGTGGCAACGTACAAATCTTTGTACTTGAACCGGTGGGGTCCGTACTCAGACTCCCAATCTTCCAACTCCTCTGCGAACTTTTTCTTCCTGTAGAGAACCCAAAAGCATATTGCTATCATCACGAGCAATGCACCGACTGCTGAGGGGATGATGATGATGAGTTTCTTGGAGTCATTTGGAGGACTCGAGGGTGGGGGGGATTGCGGATGTTTGGCTGCTGTGGTATTTGGAGGGTTGGCTGCTGTGGTATTTGGAATCTTGGGAAGTGCCGAAATGTCTAGAGAAGGAGCTGTCCCATTGAGGGCAAAGCTCCATCCATGGAGGTAGTGTGAGGCTGAAGTGGCACCGGTGGAGGAGGAGAAGCCTACATACATGTTTTCTTTAAGAATGGAAGAGAGGTCACGAGATAAGGTTAGCAAGGGGATTGTAGGTTTCTTTATGTCGATTGGAGCTAGGGTGACATTCATTTGCTTCTTCGATCCATCATATTCTACCCACAACTGCATCGAATCCATACTACACCGGGAAATGTTCACATAAGATGTGGTACTGTTGAGGAAATAGCTGGCAGGAGCAGATTCGTCCGACTCAATTCTATTGATGTCGATTCCCACATGGTTATCATTTATGTCGTTGGCGTTGAAGTCCTTGTTAGTGTCGATTTCAACCCCAACCACGTTGTTCGAGCTATTACCGTTATTGGTCCGATTAAACAAACCAAGGTACTCCTTAGGGAGGGAGTCCGGGAGCTTCCTCTCTGGGGTGATAATGAAGACTAGGCCATGACCACAAACACTCCCATTTGGAACAATGGCGAAGACGAAGGTGGTGGAGAAGGACAGCACCGAGCCACCCCGTGACAGCTTGAATGGGATGGGATTGGGGTAGAAGGCGTGGCCTACCTTCTCTCTCTCTGTATGATCGGTGAGCCTCAAGAGACCATTGGAGGTGATCCGTGCTACGCCATCTAAGGTGATATTATTAATCTCTGACTTGAACCCATTATTGTAGATGAAGGGTGTGAACCCCAATGCACCAATTATTCCTACATGAAGGATGAGGAAACTTAAAGGCAAGACAAAGGAGAGGATGGAATGCATGACTTTCGATATCTCTAATTCTTTGATCTCTCTTCATGAATAAACTTCTTCATTGAGCTTTGTTTTCTGGGATGTCCTTGCTTAAGCTTTCAACATCGCCTACTTTTGAACATTTCAGAGGTGACTTGACAACATGTTAGAATGTCATCGTATTGATATTTTCTTTTGGTAGAAAGTCATCGTATATTCGTATTGATATAATTAGACTATTGCAACTTGGGCGATTATTTAAATTAGCTTGACGTACTCAAATAATCCTATATAACCCATTAAAAACACAGCCCGAACTTATTGTACAATAAATTATTATATGTGATTATTGGATCAAAATAGAAAGTAGGCCCAACGATTAAAATTAATCAAATAGGCCCATAAGACGTTAGACCTCCCGTCTTCCCCAGCAGCCACGCCCCGCCTCGCCTCGCTTCAAGCCAGCTTCCCCCGCCCATGCCCCGGGCCTTACCGTGTGGGCGGACCTCCGAATTTCTTCTTGAAAGCACTGCTCCACCGGCCGCCGCCCCCGTCCGCACCCCCTCCCTCCGCCCTAAATAGAGGAACTTTAGCGGGTTAGTTCAGAGCTGTAGCTAATTTGAGCAATCCGGGAAGGTATTGGGACGAAGGAAATTCTCTCTACAAAACTTGGGATGGTGGGGAAACAATGGTTGTTATCAAAACAATCAAATTACTTTGTGTGTCAACCTCTGAAATCCATATTCCGCATCCACTCCGACAGATTCTATCACTTCAATTGCAACACAATATCGGTCCGAGAATCCCCTGAGAGAAAGATTAGCTTGAACCCACGGTTTGTGCAGTCCACTTTAGCTAATTGTCCGTCTGATTTGGTTAGTTTGAACTTCTTTCTTTGGTGTGCTAGACAGCGGAATTACTTTCATGATAGGTTTGCGTTTTCCCATATGGTTAATGTCCTCTCCAGGCTTGTTCAGAGGTTTGAATCTGTTGATGGAGTCGTGAGGGAGTTGGAGAGAATTGGTTGTGTTACAAGGCCCCAGACCTTCTTGCATCTGATAAGAATTTGCTGGCTAGGAGGAATGTATACTTTGATATTTGATGCACTTGATATAATGGGTCGATATGGTTATTCAATTAACACTTTTGCTTCTAATGTGGTTATGGACATTATGTTTAGAACTGGCGAGACCGATATAGCTTTGAATGTTCTTAGGGAAAACAGTGCACCGAATTTCTTGAGTTTTAATATAGCCTTGTGTAATCTTTGCAAATTAAATGACTTGGTGAACGTCAGAGTTGTTTTACAGAACATGCTGAGGGCAGGATACTACCCCAATGTTGAGACATTTGTGATGATTTTGAATTGTGTATGTAAAATGGGTAGGTTGGAAGAGGCATTTGTACTTTTAGGATTGATGGTTTCCCTGGGAATTCGTCCCTGTCTTGCTGTTTGGAACATCCTAATTGATGGAGTCTGCAGACTAGGAAAACCTGATGTGGCTACTGGTCTGTTAGAGAAGATGATTAGTGTGGGTTGCTCTCCAAATGTCATGACTTATACGTCATTGGTTAAGGGATATATGGAATCTGAACAGGTGACTGATGCATTCAGAATCCTTACCATGATGGAATCAAGAGGATGTAAAACCGATGTGGTTCTTTCTAATGTCTTGATAAATTGCCTTTCAAAGTTGCAGCTATATGATGAAGCACTTGAAGTTTTCCATGACTTGAGAAAAAGGAAGTTGGAGCCTGATGCATATACCTTTTCCACTCTAGTTTCTACTGTGTGTTCATCAGGAAAATTCTATCTGCTTCCAAAGTTACTCAGTTGCTTTGACTGTCATGCTGATCTTGTGGTTTATAATTCCCTACTGAGTTACTTTTGTAAAGCAGGGTTTCCAATTTCTGCTGTCAATTTTTTCCGTGACTTGGAAGATCGAGGATTCACGCTGGACAACTATAGCTATGCTGGATTACTGACTGGGCTTTGTAGAGCTGGAAAAATTGACAAGGCAGTCAACTTGTACAATGGAATGGTGATTGAAGGCTTTGAACTTGATGCTCATATTCATACATTGATTATAAGTGAGCTCATTAGAGCTAGGAAATATCAAAAAGCTCTCAGCTTGTTTAAAAAAGCTGAAAATAACCAGTACAGTTTAGATAGTGTATCATATGCAGTTGCAGTGCAGGGACTTGTTAGAAGTGGCAGAGTCCAAGAAGCTTTTTCGCTGTACAATAAGATGAAGGGGCTTGGATTTTTCCCTGGTGCACACACTGCTAACATTGTGCTTTCAGGATTTTGTAAAGAAAGAGATCTGGAAATGGTTAAACAGTTACTCACGGAGATGTTTGATTCACAAGTTGAGCTGTATTATGGAAGTTGTATCAAGGTGTTAAAGGTTGTGTACAAATCAAGATATTACCCTTCTGTCTTCAATCTATTGATTCTGATGGTAGATTCAGGCTTGTTGCCTCAAAAAGCTATTCCTGTACTTGTGGATGATGGGCTTCTCCATGGCATTAGAGTAGATGATTTGCACGATAAACTGTTGAGGACATATTCAGGGGATAATTTATGTGCAGATACATCTGGTTCTGAAGATCTTATTGAGCTTGCTGCTTAGAAGGTTCATGTGCTAAACTCTTTTATGTGGACTAAGCAAATAAAAATGTTTTATATAGTGAATTTTTTAATATAGTTTTTCCATATATGCATGATTATTATTCAGATATCCGTGGTTGGTTATGTACAATATATTAATTATGAGCTATTCTTACGGACTAGGGTTTGAGTGCTCATTGTGCTAGAGGGATAACTGGTATAGGCTGGAATTTTTTAAAATTGGATTCCCATAGTGGATGGGTAAAAATCTTCACAAGGATAAGGCTTTCTTTAGATGGTGATAGCCTGTGCTAAATATGATAGGATAAGAATTAAACTAGTCTTGTTTGTTATAAAAGGAAATCCCTTGAGAATAACTTAAAACATAAAATGCTTTAAACTATGTTTTCTTTATATTCTTTGGAACAATCGATGTTGGCCTTGTCATAATCTTTGTATGGTTTCTTTTTACAGATAATGAGGGATTCTGAGACAGAAAATTATCATGGATTTTGTTTCATGAGCTATGATTCTTCCAAGGCATCTGATGCTACCACTAAGGTATGTAGAGCAATTTTTATTTTGTTCATTATCATCTGATAATTGTAACCGAGGTACGGGGATGCTTTGTTGGCCTTGCTTCTGCTGGTACAAGGAAATGTGCATCTGAAAGTAGACTTAATTTTGACTGGTGGTAAAAGCAACAGAGATTAGTTGCTCGATTAGGCTTAAAGTTTGACTCAATTTGTATCTCGACTTCAGTAAACCAAATGCTTCCATAGTAGTATAATATATTGAAACTTGAATGCTTAATATGATCAATCGCTGAGTTTTTTCAATTACCACTAAACACCAGTTTATGCTGCAGGCAGTGAATGGGCAATTATATCTTTGCACCTGGTTCATGGATTGCAGAAAGAGTGGCATGATACTCCTGCAGGCTAGTAATACTCACCTGGACTGATTGTTTTTAAACTTATATAAATGATGGGCCTTATACATAGCAATTGGAATGACAAGATTTGTGCAATATTTGATATATAGAATTTGTTTTCAGTGTTTTTCTGTATCTGATGGGACATGAACATGCATGATTTTGTCAATTTATCTTAATGAAAATAGCAATAATAGAGTAGCATGTTGTAATTTAGTGTTTATTGACACATCTTGTTCATGGATTGATGGATTGCAGATCCACAGTGTGTTCAAAATAGCAGGCCTCGCACGGCCAACTCAGATCTCAGCAATCAAGGGGCAGATCACCAATGCAGAAGATGTCACTAACACCTACCCAACCCAATGCAATAACAGCTTGGAAGTTTACCCTAGTTCAATATTCGAGTATCGAAAATCTTCCCAGGAATCATGCATCTCTGATGTATGAACTTCGTGTTCCAGATGAAGTTTGTATATTTGCATAAAGTCCTACTACTTGAAACATGAGCACGGGTTATGGGCTCCGTTCAATCATATAAACTCTGAAATTTTGTTAAGAAATGCTTGTCATTTTAGAGAGTTTGTCAATTGATTTATTGGTTAGTTACGCGAGATTTGTGACAGCAAACTGAATATATTGATTTTTTATATCCATTTTATTTATTTATTGGCTACTAATAAGGTGGATATTTAATAAACTGTATTGTGCAATTTTTTTTGAACGGAATATGGAAAGAGCATAGGAATATACTATATAGGATAGATCATACACTATTTTACTAATTGTAGTCCATCCAGCAAAATAACTTTAAGATGAATTAGCTTAACAAGTACCAATGTACCATTCCCTAAATTTAATATATTTTATATGATGAAATGATTATATCCTATTATCCTCACATCTAATCCTAATAACTTTCATTTGTATAAATATGTAGTGTAATGAGTTTAATATAATTAAGTTTTAATTCTAAAAAAATTGATTTAAGTTAAATTTTAGCAAATTTATATCATCAGCACGTTTCATCTAACCATATTGCACACCTTGTTAATTTTCTTTGAGATGAGATATATTGCATAAGATTTTCCAATTTTTATTATTATAGTATGCTCAAAATAAGCTTTTATCTTTATGGTAGAGAGACTATTCTACATAAAAATAGTCAATTTTTTCTTTAAAAAATTATTTAAGTAATGGTTAAGTTCATATATTCCATTGTTAATTTTCAATAATCTTAACTGTTAATGAAAACATGAATGTTTTATCAATATAACTCCCATAATTTTTTAGTAATTTTTTTTTTTAATAAGGAAAGGGGTTAGGGGGACCACTAGTATACTGGTGGTCGCCCTAGAGCATCCTGTCGGATAAGGGTCATCAGATCCGGATCAGCTGCGAGTGGGGTGGAGGAGACGCGTCGGAAGGAACCCGCAATGAAGTCCGCCGCAGAATTACACTCCCGAAAGACGTGAGAGATATAATTTTTTAGTAATTAATTACTCAAAAAAAGCAAATATATTAAAATAATAATATAGAAATTTAAATTTTAGGATAATTCACGGCTCATGGTAAAAATAGGCCGAACCGAACCGAGTTTTGGTTTTCGATTGGGGTTGGCTAAATATCTGTTTCAAATAGCCGGCTCAAGCCTCTTTCTCTCCTCCAGCCGCTGCCCGCCTCACGCTCTCCTCTACCCAACCGATGTCCTACGGCCCCGACTCCTAGATCCCAAACCTTCACCGCGCTTCCGTGGATCATCCATTTATACGGTCCTATTGAGCTTTTAAAGCACTCGCGATCGTGTTAATATCCCTCTGTTTCCGCGCTTAATCTAGGTTTGTAACCCTAATTTGGCTTCCTAATTCAATTTTGCTTTTATTTGTGTGAGCGCTTCAAGCCTCTGTTGTTGTTATGATATTGCAGAGATGATGCTCAATTGAAGGTCTGCTTGCACTGGTGCTTGAACGGTGGATCACAGTTCAATTGAAGGGCTGGAATGACGTGAGAAAGTTGGGATTTTTGGTGTAACTAATTAGATATTGTTCTGACATTGCAGAGTTGTGGAATTGAGCTGCAAAGTCGCACTTTGAGAATTGGTATTGTTTGGAGAAATAAAGGAAATAGTTTTAGTTGGACATGGATGGCTTGCATGGGGATGATGCGCAAATTCACATGGCAGATGCTCAACAGCAAATGAATATGCATTATATGCAGCATGAACATGATCATGGGTTGCACCACATGAGCAATGGAGATGGGATGGATGACGATCATGATAATGGTGGTAATGGTGCGGGTGAAGGCATCGATGGGGATGTTACCAATGATCCAGGAAATGTATCAGATGGCCATGGTACTATGATCCAAGCTGGTACTGACAATAACCAGCTTACTCTTTCTTTCCAAGGACAGGTTTATGTATTCGACTCCGTGGCTCCAGAGAAGGCATGTGTTGTTCCCCTGATGTTTTATCTGTTTTCTTCTAATCCAGGGATAACCAATTGAAAAAAAAAGCTTCTTTCTTTATAACATGTATTGTGCAATTTTTAATCTTTCATATGCATGTACTCCTGTGTGTTATGCATTATAGTCATTTTATTAGCATATGCATACTGAAATTGTACTTGCTTTCACATCTGATATTTGGCCTTGTGAAAGGCTGAAAACTTTTGAGAACTTCCAGCATTTGCAATGTTTGGCTCAACAATTTCCTTTTTTAATTTAAGAGTGGGTTAGTGAGACTTCCTGAGCTTCAGCTTGAATCTAAAAAGCATAGAAAGAAAATGTAGAATAAGATGTGAATGACCTTCACACTAGCTTCCCTTTTGTGCGCATGTATTACTAGTGACTTATGGATACTTCTATTACCTTTAGCTGTTACCTTCACAGGAAGTTTAAGCTTGAATAAAACAAGTATAATCTTATTCCTTGACAAGAAAAGGTCAACTAAACATTTTAATGGCTTAATTCACAACAAGTTTAATTAGGGATGCAAGTTTCAGGGAATTGCAACTTAATTAAGGCATAGAGTATAGATGAGCGTAAAAAATTAAAAAAATGAAGCTTTTCTTGTAGTGCTTTCTTACATGAGGGTTTATGCTGATTGATTTTCTTTTACAGGTTCAAACAGTCTTGCTTTTGCTTGGAGGCCGTGAAGTACCTCCTGCAATGCCTGCAATCCCAATTACTGCCAACCACAACAATAGGGTATCATTTCTGTCCTAAGTAATTTTTGAACTCTATTCAATAGTTTGAGGTTTAACTCTTGCTCAATGGATAACAAATCAGGCTATTCCTACAAATCCACAAAAGTTCAATGTTCCCCAGAGGCTGGCTTCACTTATCAGATTCCGAGAGAAGAGAAAAGAAAGAAGTTTTGACAAGAAAATCCGCTATACTGTGCGTAAGGAGGTAGCCCTTAGGTAATGTTTCCAACTTCACTTTATGTGTCATTTCTCTTACATTTTATATTGAACTTGCATCAAAACCTTTTCAAAGAAGTTTTGAAGGTTATCTGCCACTGGAAAGAAAGCGTACTTGATCTCTGAATTGAGAAGCCTACAATATCTATTCTCATATCCCATAACTTTTCTGATTTCTAGGATGCAACGGAACAAGGGCCAATTCACTTCCTCCAAGCCAAGTCAGGATGATTCTTCATCGTCTGCAAACAATTGGGACTCATCCCAGAGTTGGGAAGCGGAGGGAAATGTTTCCCAACCACAAGAAATTAGGTGTGTCTTATGCTAGAATGCTTGCATGATTATTGGTTGCCCTTCTTTTTTTTTTCTTCTTTTCCTGGATTTTATAGGCACTTCTCATCTGATTTTGCTTCATCCGGTTCTTCTGCTTTGTGCACAGAAAATGGAGAAATTTGTTGAAAACCCTTTTGATTCTATCTACTTTAAACCATTAAAGTAACCCTATATATTTGATTGGAAAATCAACCCTAGCTAGTTATTTAGATACATTAGTGTTACACTGTTACCCAGGGTGATACAGTTAGCTTTTACTTTGTTGCTGGTTTGGTTAAAATCTCCTGAATCATGGTTCTCTCTGATGAGCACTGATTCTTAGTAATTCGTAAACTGCAATTCTTACTTTGTAACATTTAATCAGTACATTTCACTTAGGGTCTTAAATTCTGCCTTGTAGCTAGTTAGCTCTAACCTGATGAAACTAGTAATTGTTGGAATTGGAAAAAAATAACGTCAATTATCAAGCTGGTATGCTGATGCATGTTGCTTTTAAATCTCTTAATATTCAGTTCCCTGACAGCGAAATTTCACTAAAGTGCTCACACTTGTTATTAAGCATTTGCAATCATAATGTTTTCCAGCTGTCGGCATTGTGGTATTAGTGAGAAATCAACTCCAATGATGAGAAGAGGTCCTGAAGGACCAAGGACACTCTGCAATGCTTGTGGACTTATGTGGGCTAACAAGGTAAACAAGGGTTTTATTACCAATATGCCAACTTTCACTTTGTAAGCATCAATGCTTCCTTCTGGTTTATGCCTTCAACTCCGACTGATTTCAGAGTTGCTTGTCTTGTAATCTCTTGGCACTACAGGGAACTTTAAGAGACCTTTCTAAAGCACCAATCCAGGTTGGGCCGAATTCTTCCATGGAGAGGAATGATGGGGTAAGCACTAGCTGTCACTCTTCCAAGTTGATAGACATGCTTTGTTACTCATTGTTTGGTCTTCATTTGCAGAATGGTAACTTCAATAACAATCAACTCGCTCTTCCAGTCACGCAAAATGCTGACGGTGCGTCATGATACATGTTTGCAGCATTATTTATACCTAGATAAACAAAATTGGTAGGCAAATCTGAAAAGGTCCGTCTTCTTTAAAACAGAGAAGGAACTTGAGATTCAAGCTTCTATTTATTTATCCTTTTCTTGTCTAATCTTAAGCTTCTGTGACAATGGTATGTAAAAGTTTTGCACGGAATTCATGTGCTGTATTTACTCGGGCGTTTGTGAGTCTAGTTTTCCAACATGTGAAAATGTAATAAACCCTTTGCAACTTGTTAAGACTACTTTAAAATGCATAACAGCCCCATTCCCAAATAACCCGGAGCTTTAGAAGTCTGACCCGCGCTAAACATAAAGCATGTAAAAAATGAGTAATTGTTTCATCCAGTTGAACTTCAAAGCTGTATATGGTAATGGGCAGTGGACAAGTAATTAGCAGTTGTCTGTTGTGTGTGATATGTGATGGTGTAAGGGCATGCATGCACTTTACCCACTTAGATATAAAAAAATAATTTATTTACTAATCTTACGTATACATATCTCTATTTTCTTATTTTAAAAAAAGAAAGAAAAATGGAACAAAGTACTTGTTAAAAAGTGAGTGATTTCCTCTACATTTACACTTTCCTGTTGTACTTATTTTATTGAACAATGCCACTTGATTTCAAGAATATTTGGGCATTCATTGGGTGCTGCAAACATGACCACTCTTCATTCGTCTTTATATTTGTTGTAAAAGACTCCATCATAGATCATTCTAACTGCAATTATCAAACAACTTACAATTACAATATGTAAATTTCAAATAACATACAATTAAGTTACACACAATTAAAATCCTTAGCATATGGTGTTGTTTTGCACTTTCCAGAGAAAGGCTTCCATAAACAGTATAACCCTTCCTCGGGATTCCAAAAAGAACCACCCTTAAAGCTACTCGATCCAATTAACTTATTGGATTGTTCTAAAAGGCAAAATCTCTCCTTTGGATCATACAGTAAGATTGATGTGTTGCATTTTTGTTTTTTAGGGAGAGGAAATGGTGAAACTCTGGTGACAAAATATAAGAGCACACCCAATGGTAGATCAAAATCTTGGTCATCAAGAGAGATAAAGAATAAAAAATAATAAAAGAGGAGAGAGAGTATAAATATGGAAGAAAGAGGATGTATGGCCAACTATGACCAAATGAGTTGTTTGGTCATTAAATGGCATAGTGACATGTGTCACTTGAGAGAGAAGAAAAAAAAAAGTAAATTTTTATTAGTAGAAAAAAATGATTTTATATTATGGTAACCAAACAAAGTGGCCAACCAATATTTATGCTCTAAGAGGCCTTGAATTGGATTTATGGAGAGAAAGTATCTTTCAAATGTAGCATCACTTAGCTAACTATTCCAACTCTTTTGAAACAGTTTTCTAGTCAAAACGCATTTTGTGGTACACTTCGTTAAGATTTCCTCCACTATATTCCTACTTTCCGCAACTGCAAAAGTCAAGGGTAAATTTGTAATTTATTCCATAAATTAAATTTTATACAGAGAGAAATTCATGATCAGGATAAAATTAATTAAGGAAATCTATTATTATCACAAATTAGATAGATCCACGAATTAGGGGTAAATTGCTAAATCAACAAATTAGGAGTAATTAAAGAAATCTATAAAGAGATGAGTCTGTGTTTGGGTTTATAAACATCCACAAATTAGGTAGATCCATCATCCATGAATTACGATAAATCTGGCTTGGGTTTGGCTTCATAAAAAATTCCCAAATTAGGGTAAATGAATTAGGATTTTTCACAAACTAAGGAGTAGATCATTTAGGGTAAATCCGGGTTTGAGTTCATAAGAATGGATAAATCTACAAATCAGGTTTCATAGAGCTCCATAAATTAGGTAGATCCACGAATTGGGTAAATCTGGTTGGATTTGTGTTCATAAAAATTCCCAAATTAGATAAATCAACGCATTAGGGTTTTCACGGTAGATCCACGATTTAGGTATTTCTTAGGGGCTTGAGTTCATAAAAATCCCAAATTAGGATAAATCTACAAATCAGGGTTTTTCACAGGGCTGGCTGGGTTATGAATTATGGTTTTCGTGAAAGTAAATCCAAGCTTCCACAAACCACAAATTAGGGTAACGCGAACGAAAAATTAGCACGAATTAGGGATCGTAAAACTAGTACAAGACTCCATTCAAGACCGTAATTCAAGTTCAAGTTTAAGATTTCCACATTATCACTCTCTTAACACATTTGTTGGTTAGATTTTGTGCCCTCAATTAGCAGTCGAAATGGGGATTTTGCTATTCGTCGTCCCCTTTGATTCGAGCCCTGATTAGCAAAGGTCTCAAAGTTCTTTTCGGAAGAAACAAAGGTGAAAATTAATCGAAAGTTTTTAAAAAACTTGGAAACATTATTTGGAATTGCCTAAAATATAGAGGCCCCATTCATGTCAACTGATGGATTCATGTATGGATATCTTAAGCTTTGGATCCAAGGATTTCCTTATTTCATAATTTGTCATAAAGGATAAAGTATAATAAGATCAACTTGGTGCGATCGTGAATAATTTATCTGTTGATTAAGATTTTGGTAACATTATATTATGATTGGATTAGTCGTTAATCAAGACTTGATTGAATCTAGCATTTACACAGTTCAACCCATATTTAATCAGGCCCATCACGGAAGCCCAAGAAGAGAAGAGAAAGCCCACCGCTGAGATTTGCAACAGCTCCTCAAAAGGCAAGAAGTTGAGTCGTGCCACTTTTTGCCCAAAACATACATTGCTAATTCTTGTTATCGTATGCATTGACCATCCCATGACTTTGACATTTGACTTTAATAAGGATATATTTATCTACTCCATTTGATTTTTTTGGTGATGAACTTATCTACTCCATTCTAAGTAAGTTGTTGTCACTTATAATTCAAAAAAGAAGGACATTGATCAGAATTACAAGGACATTGCGAGCACCACATAAACCCGAGTTTCCTTCATATATGGATGCTTGAAAAGTATAAAACTAAGAACTTGTTGGGATCAGTCCATGAAGATCGCTATACATGTATACAAAGTTGAGGCTTTTTTGAGATTTTGGTGTTTCTCCTGTCAAATGAGTTTGAGCAACTTACCGTTCTTCTAAAACTTTCAGACAAGAAATACAATTTATTTATTGAACTATTGAAGAAGATGAACTATGAAGACTTGCAACAAGAGAGAACAATAGAGATGAGGTAACAAAACTGATCGACCACGTTTGGATTGCCCGAAGAGAACTCGCTTAGCATTGAACAGCAAGGTGAAACGTTTTTCTCTTCTTTCAAATTTTATATCTTGGATTCAACAAGGCTGGCTAATTTGAGGATGTTTTGGTAGCTTCAACAACCACAAGTGAGAAACTACAAGAAAATGACACGAGTAGAGTATAGAGGCCTAAAAAAAGCTAGAAGGCCTAAATTTTGGATCATTATAAATAAATAATGCACTCATCAACTATTTTGTCCTAAGTCCTAACATTAAGCAATTGATTTATCCATGCAAAAGATACAAATGTATGTAGCACACTGAGGTGCTTTGACCTCACCTTGCAATTGGCATTGAGAGCTTTGTGTCAACTTTTGGGACCAGTTGCCTTTGGTAATCTTTACTATGTTCATTTTCAGGGAGCTAACTCCCCACACTTTGAGCTTGTACTACACTAGAAATCACTTGGAAAACAACTGACTGGTTGAAAGTCGTCGTACCAAATCAAAAATAAATCCCTAATTACTCAACTAATATAGTTGGTAAGTCGGGGTCGAACCCAAGAGACACTTGTAATTCAGAGTAATATTGTTATCAACTTAGGCTCCGTTCGGCAATGGGTAGTTGATGTAGTTGATTTGAGTTTATAGAGTTGATGGAGTTGATAGTAGTTGATATTTTGCAAAAAATATAAGGTCGGGGGAGGTACATTATGTAGTTGATGTAGTTGATTTGGGGGTAGTTGAAGTTTTTTTGACATTGTCGAACGGAGCCTTAATAGTAATAAGAGGAAGTTTTGGTTACAATTCTAAAACTAGGAGATTAAAGCAAAGCAAATCAAACAAACAAAGCAAAGATTGAGTTTTTAACAATTGGAAAAAACAATCATATTCAAGCATCCACTTTCTTCATCAAGTTATTGATCATAGATTCAAGCAAGTTATTTCTTTTGATTATTCCTATCCTGATCAGATATAATAAACAAGCCAACGGGTCATGTAAATATTTAATATCAAAGCAAACATGAAACGATCATGAATAATAATGATACTAGCAGTAGGAGCAAGGATATGCAGGATACATGCAAATTGAATTCCAACGAGAATGAAATCTCTTTCTCAATGGTTTTAGTCCAACGAGTCCTAAAACATTGAGTTGCTATAAAGATTAGGTTTTACTACGAGAAAATCTACATCTAGCAATAGAGAGTATTAAACTCCAACAATTTAGCTAGGCATGAAGACATCAATACAATCAATATAAATTATGCACAAGAGAATTGAAATAACCTGTAGAAATACATCTGAATGGAAGAATCTCACAATAAACTAGAATCTGAAAGCTTCAACTTTGAATAGAATTAAAGGGTTTAGTTAATTAGGTCTAAGAAAGAGGTTGAGAACTCTCAAACAAAGTCTGACAACTAGGATTAAAAAGCCAACTACAAACACGAAAGGAAAGATATAATTAAAAACAAGTAAAGATAAGCTCGAAAGATCTTCGTGCACGAGCAACTCAGATGGGCCGTGATCGCTCTTTTGTATGGCCGCGATCGCGGCCTAGACTAATTTGACCAGGCGAGTCAGTGTAAAGCTGTGGTCGCCGATTTGGATGGCCGTGATCGCGGTTCTTGGCCTGACAACATTCTGACGGTACTTTCGGAGGCTATTTTGACCCACTTAGAGTTAGAACTTAAACTCGATAAACATGAATTCTAGATCTTCGAGTTAGCTTTCCAATGATACCAAATTCAACTTCATCCAATTACCGTAGCTCTCAAACGAAGTGTCACAAGAAAATGGTGTCGAAACAACAGCTTCAATGGATAGCCCGATTTTAAGCGTTCTTTTCCACAACCTATTGGGCCTAAATGATCATCATAAGTGGATTGTATATGCTTGTAAGATACACTTGAATACCTCCAATCTTGAATCCTTCAGCTTAACTAATCCTTACTTCTCAAAACGACCTAAAAACACGATAGCGTAAGAGTAGACACCGAAATACAAAAATTACAAAAACTAAACAAAAATACATGCAACTTTCTAAAATTTAAACATAAATATGCACTAAAACTAACACCTAAATACATGCTAACAACATTGGAAGACTTAGGATTTCTTCACTGAGCTTGTACTACACTAGAAATCATGATTCATCATACATGCTTTTGCATGTATAGTATTGGTTAAATGAACCAATAACAAAGTATGCATAATAAGTTAATAATTCCTTAACTGCAATTCTTACTCCCTAACAAATTCACTTTCTTAAAACATTTGAGCAATACATTTTACTTAGGGTCTTAAATTCGTACTCCTTAACAAATACTTCTTCTTTTCTTACATTTTACTTGGGGTCTTAAATTCTTACTCCCTAACAAATACTTCTTTTTTACATTTTATCAGTACAATTTACTTAGCTCTAACCTGATGAAAGTAGTAATTGTTGGAATTGGGAAAAAAAAAACTTCATAAACCCTTTGCAACGTAGACTACTTAAATATGTTATTCGGTAGTCGGTCTATCCGACTACCAAGTTCCTTCTCGGTCTCTCAAACTACCAGGATTTGTCTGGTAGTTGGAATCCCATTCCTTATCAAAAAAATTGCATTGTCCATATTTTTGGGGTCTTCCCACATCGAGGCTCGATGGGGTACCGAACAATGAATTAATATATATATATATATATAGATGAAGAATGAGACTAGAGAGAGTCAAAAAAACTTTATGCATTCGACATGTTTGATTTCCGAGAGAGAGCGCTATTTTCAAAAAGTTTTATTTGTGAAGGAGGGACCCGAGAGCTAGTATTAACAAAATCACGTACTTAACACATATTATTTTCGAATTTCAATACTTATCAGCTCCACAGTTTTCAAATTTCAACACTTACCAGCTCCACAATTTCCATCTTCACCTTAGCTACACAGTTTATTTCTTCACCTTAGCTATTTGTTCAGATAGTTGTGGCTATTTGTTTAGATAGTTGTGGTGCTATTTGTTCAATTGTAGTGTATCTAGAGGAGTCTTTTAGTCATTTGGCAATATAAAATTAAAGATGTTATATCCAAAGCATTAATATTAAAGATGATACATCCCAAGGCATCCATAACTGATTGGAATATTTGACTTCTTAAGCCTCATTGAGTCATCATCTCAAACAAATAATAGATATTTTGGCTCCATGAGCACCAACAACTTGAGCACCAACAGCTTGTGAAATGATGCTACATGCCAAATCAACTTCTGGGTTCAAGGACAGTCTTCGAATCAGGCCAAATCAACTCTTGGTTTAAGGGCAACCTTAAATCAGATTCTAAGTATCTTTCTTCCATTATTCACCTTGAAGTCCCAAATCTGAAATGGATTCCCTGATGTTCGTCTTGCCAAGGATACAAAGGCAAGCCTTTATATTGTCAAATCCTTGAATGATTTGTAATGATAATCCATGTTCAAAGTGCTGGAACTCTTCCAAAGAATAATTAAAAGTGTCCTTTTATCTGTTAAAAAGTGAGAGATTTCCTCTACAATTACACTTTCATGTTACACTATTTCATTAAACAATGCCACTTGTTTTAACACTTTGCATGTTTTCGAGGTTGATGCAACCAAAATTAACCCGCAAGCGAACATGGTCAATTATATTACCTCAAGTATCGATCCCGCAAGGACCAATGTAATACCAATTATAACTCTACTAGTAAATTAGGCCAAAATATAAAGAATATGGAAAGTCTATGTCTAAAATAACAAATAATAATAATGCAAGAATATTTGGGCATTCATTGGGTGCTGCAAACATGACCACTCTTCATTCGTCTTTATATTAGTTGTAAAAGACTCCATCATAGATCACTGCAATTATCAAAGAACTTACAATTACAATATGTAAAAATTAAATAACATACAATCAAGTTAAACACCATTAAAATCCTTAGCATATGGTGTTGTTTTGCACTTTTCAGAGAAAGGCTTCCATAAACAGTATAACCCTTCCTCGGGATACCAAAAAGAATCCAACCCTTAAAGCTACTCGATCTAATTAGCTTATTGGATTGTTCTAAAAGGCAAAATCGCTCTTTTGGATCATACAGTAAGATTGATGTGTTGCATTTTTTTTAGGGAGAGAAGATGGTGAAACTCTGGTAACAAAATATAAGAGCACACCCAATGGTAGACCAAAATCTTTGGTCATCAAGAGAGATAAAGAATAACAAACAATAAAAGAGGAGAGAGAGTATAAATATGGAAGAAATAGAATGTATGGCCGGTCGTCACTATGACCAAATGAGTTGTTTGGTCATTAAATGGCATAGTGACATGTGTCACTTAAGAGAGAAGAAAAAAGGGTAAATTTTTATTAGTAGAAAAAATAATTTTATATTATGGTAACCAAACAAAGTGGCCAACCAATATTTATGCCCTTGAATTGGATTTATGGAGAGAAAGTATCTTTCAAATGTAGCATCACTTAGCTAACTATTCCAACTCTTTTGAAACAATTTTCTAGTCAAAATGCATTTTGTGGTACACTTCATTAGGATTTCGTCCACTATATTCCTACTTCGCGCAAATGCAAAAGTCAAGGGTAAATTTGTAATTTATTCCATAAATTAAATTTTATACAGAGAGAAATTCATAATGAGGATAAAATTAATTAAGGAAATCTATTATTATCACAAATTAGATAGATCCACGAATTAGGGGTAAATCTGCTAAATCAACAAATTAGGAGTAATTAAGGAAATCTGTAAGGAGATGAGTCTGTGTTTGGGTTTATAAACATCCACAAATTAGGTAGATCCATCATCCATGAATTACGATAAATTTGGCTTGGGTTTGGCTTCATAAAAATTCCCAAATTAGGGTAAATGAATTAGGATTTTTCACAAATTAAGGAGTAGATCACGATTTAGGGTAAATCCGGGTTTGAGTTCATTATATTATTATTGGATTAGTCGTTAATCAAGACTTTATTGAATCTAGCATTTACACAGTTCAGCCCATATTTAATCAGGCCCATCACGGAAGCCCAAGAAGAGAAGAGAAAGCCCACCGCTGAGATTTGCAACAGCTCCTCAAAAGGCAAGAAGTTGAGTCAGTGCCACTTTTTTCCCAAAACATACATTGCTAATTAATTCTTGTTATCGTATGCATTGACCATCCCATGACTCTGACATTTGACTTTAATAAGGATATTTATCTACTCTATTTGATTTTTTGGTGATGAACTTATCTACTCCATTCTAAGTAAGTTGTTGTCACTTATAATTCAAAAAATGACATTGATCAGAATTACAAGGACATTGCGAGCACCACATAAACCCGAGTTCCCTTCATATATGGATGCTTGAAAAGTATAAAACTAAGAACTTGTTGGGATCAGTCCATGAAGATCGCTATACATGTATACAAAGTTGAGGCTTTTTTGAGATTTTGGTGTTTCTCCTGTCAAATGAGTTTAAGCAACTTACCATTCTTCTAAAATTTTCAGACAAGAAATACAATTTATTTATTGAACTATTGAAGACTTGCAACAAGAGAGAACAATAGAGATGAGGTAACAAAACTGATCGACCATGTTTGGATTGCCCGAAGAGAAATCGCTTAGCATTGAACTGCAAGGTGAAACGTTTTCCTCTTCTTGCAAATTTTATATCTTGGATTCAACAGGGCTGGATAATTTGAGGATGTTTTGGTAGCTTCAACAACCACAAGTAAGAAACTACTAGAAAATGACACGAGTAGAGTATAGAGGCCTAAAAAAAGCTAGAAGGCCTAAATTTAGGAACACTATAAATAAATAATGCACTCATCAACTATTTTGTCCTAAGTCCTAACATTAAGCAATTGATTTATCCATGCAAAAGATACAAAAGTATGTAGCACACTGAGGTGCTTTGACCTCACCTTGCAATTGGCATTGAGAGCTTTGTATCAACTTTTGGGACCAAGGTGCCTTTGGTAATCTTTACTATGTTCATTTTCAAGGAGCTAACTCCCCGCACTTTGAGCTTGTACTACACTAGAAATCACTTGGAAAACAACTGACTGGTTGAAAGTCGTCGTATCAAATCAAAAATAAATCCCTAATTACTCAACTAATATAGTTGGTAAGTCGGGGTCGAACCCAAGAAACACTTGTAATTCAGAGTAATATTGTTATCAACTTAATAGTAATAAAAGGAGATTTTGGTTATAATTCTAAAACTAGGAAATTAAAGCAAAGCAAATCAAACAAACAAAGCAAAGATTGAGTTTTTAACAATTGGAAAAAACAATCATATTCAAGCATCCACTTTCTTCATCAAGTTATTAATCATAGATTCAAGCAAGTTATTTCTTTTGATAATTCATATCCTGATCAGATATAATAAACAAGCCAACGGGTCATGTAAATATTTAATATCAAAACAAACATGAAACGATCATGAATAATAATGATACTAGCAGTAGTAGCAAGGATATGCAGGATACATGCAAATTGAATTCCAACGAGTCAAACAATTAGCATGCAATCAAATCTCTTTCTCAATGGTTTTAGTCCAACGAGTCCTAAAACATTGAGTTGCTACAAAGATTAGGTTTTACTACGAGAAAACCTAGATCTAGCAATAGAGAGTATTAAACTCCAACAATTTAGCTAGGCATGAAGACATCAATACAATCAATATAAATTATGTACAAGAGAATTGAAATAACCTGTAGAAATACATCTAAATGGAAGAATCTCACAATAAACTAGAATCTGAAAGCTTCAACTTTGAATAGAATTAAAAGGTTTAGTTAATTAGGTCTAAGAAAGTGGTTGAGAACTCTCAAACAAAGTCTGACAACTAGAATTAAAAAGCCAACTACAAACACGAAAGGAAAGATATAATTAAAAACAAGTAAAGATAAGCTCGAAAGATCTTCGTGCGCGAGCAACTCAAATGGGCCGCGATCGCTCTTTTGTATGGCCGCGATCGACTAATTTGACCAGGCGAGTCAGTGTAAAGCTGTGGTCGCCGATTTGGATGGCCGCGATCGCGGTTCTTGGCCTGACAACATTCTGACGGTACTTTCGGAGGCTATTTTGACCCACTTAGAGTTAGAATTTAAACTCGAAGTAAAAACATAAATTCTAGATCTTCGAGTTAGCTTTCCAATGATACCAAATTCAACTTCATCCAATCACCGTAGCTCTCAAACGAAGTGTCACAAGAAAATGGTGTCGAAACAACAACTTCAATGGATAACCCGATTTTAAGCGTTCTTTTCCACAACCTATTGGGCCTAAATGATCATCATAAGTGACTTGTATATGCTTGTTAGATACACTTGAATACATCCAATCTTGAATCCTTCATGTTTTTGCAAGTATAGTATTGGTTAAATGAACCAATAACAAAGTATGCATAATAAGTTAATAATTCGTTAACTGCAATTCTTACTCCCTAACAAATTCACTTTCTTAAAACATTTGAGCAGTACATTTTACTTAGGGTCTTAAATTCGTACTCCCTAACAAATACTTGTTCTTTTTTACATTTTACTTGGGGTCTTAAATTCTTACTCCCTAACAAATACTTCTTTTTTACATTTACCAGTACAATTTACTTAGCTCTAACCTGATGAAAGTAGTAATTGTTGGAATTGGGAAAAAAACAAACTTCATAAACCCTTTGCAACGTAGACTACTTAAATGTGTTACTCGGTAGTCGGTCTATCCGACTACCAAGTTCCTTCTCGGTCTCTCGAACTACCAGAATTTGTCTGGTAGTTGGAATCCCTTTCCTTATCAAAAAAAATTGCATTGTCCATATTTTTGGGGTCTTCCCACATGGAGGCTCGATGGGGTACCCAACAATGAATTAATATATATAGATGAAGAATGAGACTAGAGAGAGTCAAAAAACCTTATGCATTCGACATGTTTGATTTCCGAGAGAGAGCGCTATTTTCAAAAAGTTTTATTTGTAAGGGAGGGACCCGAGAGCTAGTATTAACAAAATCACGTACTTAACACATATTATTTTCGAATTTCAATACTTATCAACTCAACAGTTTTCGAATTTCAACACTTACCAGCTCCACAATTTCCATCTTCACCTTAGCTACACAGTTTATTTCTTTACCTTAGCTATTTGTTCATATAGTTGTGGCTATTTGTTCAGATATTTATGGTGTTATTTGTTCAATTGTAGTGTATCTAGAGGAGTCTTTTAGTCATTTGGCAATATAAAATTAAAGATGTTATATCCCAAAGCATTAACATTAAAGATGTTACATCCCAAGTCATCCATAACTGATTGGAATATTTGACTTCTTAAGCCTCATTGAGTCATCGTCTCAAACAAATAATAGATATTTTGGCCCATGAGCACCAACAACTTGAGCACCAGCACCAACAGCTTGTGAAATGATGCTACATGCCAAATCAACTTCTAGGTTCAAGGACAGTCTTCGAATCAGGCCAAATCAACTCTTGGTTCAAGGGCAACCTTAAATCAGATTATAAGTATCTTTCTTCCATTATTCACCAGTCCCAAATTTGAAATGGATTCTCTGATGTTCCTCTTGCCAAGGATACAAAGGCAAGCCTTTATATTGTCAAATCCTTGAATGATTTGTAATGATAATCCATGTTCTAAGTGCTGAAACTCTTCCAAACAATAATTAAAAGTGCCCTTTATATGTTAAAAAGTGAGAGATTTCCTCTACAATTACACTTTCCCGTTACACTATTTCATTAAACAATGTCACTTGTTTTAACACTTTGCATGTTTTGGAGGTTGATGCAACTAAAATTAACCCGCAAGCGAACATGGTCAATTATATTACCTCAAGTATCGATCCCGCAAGGACCAATGTAATACCAATTATAACTCTACTAGTAAATTAGGCCAAAATATAAAGAATATGGAAAGTCTATGTCTAAAATAACAAATAATAATAATGCAAATATTCAAAAGGTCTAAGGTTAAGGACTACCACAACAATGTTTCAATAAATAAAATTATACTCTGCGTAAATTTATTTCCAATTATTATGTTTCAATAAATAAAATTATACTCTGCGTAAATATTTCCAATTATTTGAAGGTAGTTATCTAATGTAATCACTAAGTATTTCCGAACGATAGCAACGTGCCTAAACCCAACCAACATCCGCTTTTACGACTTGTTAATTGAAATCTAGACCATTAAGTACTTAGAATTTAAGATTAAACTGAAATCCTATAATTCCGACAAGAAAAAGTATCTTTCAGTCTTAATTCCTTGTCTAACTACTTATTAAAGTTTTTACCTTTCAGTCTCAAATTTTAACAAGTTTTAATTCATATAAATTACTATGGCATAAAACATCTAGGATTAAATCGAATATATCTCAATTTAGACAAAGAACATAACTTTAATTAAATACACATTGAATGGATTGTCAAAACCCTAAAACTAGGAATTCCCAAGCATGATTGAAGAAATAATCAAAATATATAAACTAGCCAAGAATTATTCAATACTATAAAGGAGTAAGAAAAAGTAATCTCAATTATATAAATAATCTTAATTAAGGGGCTAGAATCTTAAATAGAAAATAAATTCTTCAAAACAAGTCGGCTGAATCCTCGTGAAATTCATGTCTCTTCTTTGCGGAATCCTAAGCTAACCCTTGTGTCTAACTACTTATTAAAGGTTTTACCTTTTAGTCTCAAACTTTAACAAGTTCTAATTTATATAAATTATTACGGCATAAAACATCTAGGATTAAATCAAATATATCTAAATTCAGACAAAGAACATAACTTTAATTAAATACACATTGAATGAATTATTAAAACCCTAAAACTAGGAATTCAGCCAAGCATGATTGAAGAAATAATCAAAATATATAAACTAGCCAAGAATTATTCAATACTATAAAGGAGTAAGAAAAAGTAATCTCAATTATATAAATAATCTTAATTAAGGGGCTAGAATCTTAAATAGAAAATAAATTCTTCAAAACAAGTCGGCTGAATCCTCGTGAAATTCATGTCTCTTCTTTGCGGAATCCTAAGCTAACCCTTGTGTCTAACTACTTATTAAAGGTTTTACCTTTTAGTCTCAAACTTTAACAAGTTCTAATTTATATAAATTATTACGGCATAAAACATCTAGGATTAAATCAAATATATCTAAATTCAGACAAAGAACATAACTTTAATTAAATACACATTGAATGAATTATTAAAACCCTAAAACTAGGAATTCAGCCAAGCATGATTGAAGAAATAATCAAAATATATAAACTAGTCAAAAATTATTTAATATAATAACAGAATAAAAAAACTTAGTCTCAATTATATAGATAATCCAAATCAAGAGGCTAACAAACAAATTCTCCAAAACAAGCCGGCCGACCTCGTGAAATTCCTCTCTCTTCTCTGGGGAAATCCTAAGCTAACCCCCCGATATCCCTAAAAAGAACGGCCCAACAATAAAAAGAACGGCCCACCAATTCAGTTCCTCCTTGCTAATTCAATCAGATAATCCAACCCAAATCCGAAATTGCCAGACCCAATATTCAAGTCTTGATCCATATTTTTTTGCCGGCTCTTAAAATAGTCTCTAAAAATAGCTTCAAATACCTGAAAATATCAAAATACGAGTGCAGACTCCGAATACAAACTAAAATAAAATAAATATAAAATATGCATAAAAATGACCTAAATTAATATGCAACTAGACTTCTAAAATATATATTAATTAGGCGTTATCAGAGATAAAATCTAATATGCCGATTTTCATAACATTTTGGCCATCATTGGTGCTACAAACATGACCAAACATCACCACTCCCCATTCATCTTTGTATTTGTTGTAAAAGACCCCATCACATAACATTCTATCCGAAATGAAGACTTGCAATTTATTTATTGAACTTTTGAAGAAGAAGAACTATGAAGACTTGCAAGTTGCAACAAGAGAACAATATTGATGAGGTAACAAAACTGATCGGCCACGTTATGATTGCCCGAAGAGAAATCGCTTAGCATTGAACTACAAGATGAAACGTTTTCCTCTTCTTGCAAATTCTTGGAATCAACAATTTAATTGTTTGATTGTGGGGTGTTAACTTTAAGACGCTCATTACTTGAGGGCTGGCTAATTTGAGGATGTTTTGGTAGCTTCAAAAACCACAAGTCAGAAACTACAAGAAAATGACACGAGTGGAGTGTAGAGGCCTAAAAAAAACTAGAATAAGTCGGCAAATATGAACATTTGTACTACAAACAAACATAAATGAGAATCTTATTGCATAGATTGTCAAATTACAGCATATGGAAAAGCACATATTAGATTGGCCATTTGGACAAATTATATTCCACTTACAGACTTACTTGATAGAAACTTTCATAGATGAGGCCATCGGTTGATTTTTTAGTACAATTGTACAAATCCGGAAATCTCTAACTAAGGTGAACCTATCTGGAGGAATTCTTTTGTCCTTTCCGTGCTATAAACTGCTCTTTGAATGACCCATTGGATTCCTGTACACGTTGAAGACTCTCCTTGAACACATTTTGGAACTTCTGGTCTTCATAATCCATCAGGTATTACATCAAGCACTCATCTGCTGGATCAGTTAAGAAAAATCACTTGGAAAACAAGAATTAACAGACTTAGGATTTCTTCACTGAGCTTGTACTATACTAGAAATCATGATTCATACATGCTTTTGCAAGTATAGTATATTGGTTAAATGAACATACAACAAAGTATGTATAACAAGTTAATAATTGGTTAAATGTAACCTAATTTACGGGTAGAAAAGACATACCGAAAAATGCAAATCGTCCAGCTTTAGCAAAAGCTGCTTGGCCAATGTCTAGATATGTCTCCAATCCAGGAGAACTATACAAACATTCATGCATGGTTATTTAAGAAAATGACACTAATCAACAAAAACATACTTGTAACAGAAAAAAGAAAGAAAAAATTCATATTTTGTATCAGAAAGTTCAACGATGATTAATTGATCCTGAAGCTCTCTCTGCTTTGATCTTCATTTTGCATCTAAAATTTAACAAAAAACATACTTATAACTGAGAAAAAAGAAAGAAAAATCATATTTTGCAACCCTCATTTTCCTACAAACAATGCATATGTTACATGGAGCAAAGATCATGGCATTAGATAAACTTTTAAATATGCTTTTAGAGAATTTACTCCAAAGCATAGCCAAGACAATGCATATGATGTACTTAGATTTACCAAAGCATAGCTCAGCTGATAGAACAGAGGTTCAAAATTTACTCCAGTGTAAATATGGTAATCTGAGATCATTTTTGCATTTTTCTTATCCTAATTCATCTTTTCACTACATAACCAAGACAACTACTAAAATAGGCTCTATTTGCTGTAGTTATCAACTTCATGAAGCTAAGAGATTTCACACGTTTATAATATGAATAGATATCTACGAACAAAGTCCCATTTTTTCTTCTAAAAGGTAAAGAAGAAGACAGAACTTATGGCATAAGTTATCAATAAGAGGCGTGCTTGTAAAAGCCTTGAAATAGCAGCTGCCTATTGTGACAGTGAACATAGCATGTTTACACGCATTGCATTCAAAAATATAGTAACTTACTTTTCGCCAATGGAGGAAGGACCAAAAAGACTTCATATTTCATAAATTTGAAGGCTACAAGAGCTTTTAAACGGTCCAACATAACAGCAAACCATGTATTGTCCTCGTTGGTAATAACAAATCCTAACCAAAACTTTCTCAAAATCTTCCCAAACAGAAGTACAAAACGAAACACCATAATAGCTTAGAAAAGAAATTTCAAGAAGAACAAATCTAATTCATCCTCCTAATGAGCTCGTTGATGTAAGCCTCACGGTTTCCAGCATCACCTCCTTCGACGTAGTGGTTTCTCTTCTTCTCCAGACCTCCCAATGGTGCAGAGAGCTTGAATGGCCAGAGGAAGTTGTTGGCCTGCTTGAAGTTGGGTCCAACGGTCATGATCTCATGAATAAGATCCTCGATGCAGATGATGCCATACTTGCCAAGAGTCTACAAAGAAAGAATCACAAAGCCTAATATTAGCAACTCCACAACATAGTTAAGTTCCAACACAACAACCCAAGTTAAGGGGAAAAAGTCAAAAAACAACACATGACAAACCTGCTCAATAATTGAGTTGTCAGTCAAAGCAATCCTCTGCTTGTTAACCTTTCCATAACCCCTCTTATAGATGAGCTCCTTGACAGTCTTCAAGTTGGGGTAACTACAGGGCAAGTTAGTGTTAGCCATGAATTATGATTTATTTACGAAACAATAACTTGAATGTGAGAAAGGTATGATAAGATAAAGAATATCGTAACCAGCTTACCCAAAAGTCACATATGGTTCAACCCTGTGCAACATGTTCAAGGTTGCCTTGTTGACCTTGAGGAAGACACCGTTGAATATCTGTAAATTCACAAAATCAGCTGTTCAGCACAACACAATTTTGTATGGAAGCAGCATACATCATATGATAATAACTATATATGCACACACAAAAAAAAGGTGTCATTCTTAAGCTATTTACAACAATATTCCAGTCAGCCTGAAATTAAATATAAGGCAAACATCATTCGACAAAATTGTTAGATTCAGAACGACAAAGTAATACATGTTTGCAACAACAGCTATAGATATTTAAAATTTCAGTTAAGAAATTCAGTAGCATAGTGAAAAACAAAAGGAGGTACATGTAATCATTTGTTACCACCCTTTATAACAACCAAGGTGGCACAGACGATGAGCAGTATGTTAAAAATCAGACATACAGGAATATATCCAACATGATCCTTAAAGAATTTACAATTCAATACCTGTCTCAATCTCAACAGCTGCAGAATCTTCCTTACATTGGGGTGCATCCGGTTAATACTGAACAGAAAAGTGAAAATTAACAACCAAACAATGTCAAGGACTGGTATACAAGTTCAAATCATAAGATCCCTTACCCCCTAATCCTGACAATGAAAAGAAGCTTAGCCTCTGGTTCAACATAGAAGCCTCCCCTCAACTTGGCTTCTCTTTTCAAGCGGATTGTTTCCTTCTCCTGCAAAACTAAATATTAGAAACTCAATCATCAACTTTAAAGAAAGAGCTGTAATCCAAGAACAACCATACCGCCTCTGAATACTCCAGTGCATACTGCTTAGCTCTGCTGCAAATTAGCTTCCTGTTTTCAGCATTCTTCTTCTTCTTCCCATCAAGCTCTTGCTTCTTCACCAAAGCCCATTCCTCCTCCCTCTTTTGCTTCTTCAACACTGACTCTGGAACAATAGTCTTAGCTTCCTCACCCATTTCTGTTCAATAGAATCAGTAAGTAACGCCAAAAAAAACACCAGGAAACGTCCTCACACCAAAACAGTTTTCCAAAATAAATCATATGCGCATCTAAAATAAGGTCAAATTCACGGCTAATGCTACAGATTAATCCATTGCAATAGACGATGACACGAAGGCGAGTATGATAAAACAAAAAACCTAATGGAAATCGCTTCGATCTCCGAAAGCATTCCCTAACTTAGTCTTATAGCAATTGAAGGACAACTAGATACCACATTAACCAGACACTTGAACAGTTCACTTAAACCGAATTGCTAATAATTAACGTGTAAGAGTTGATATCAATACGAATTCAAATGCAATGACAAGGATCGCCAAGGTCAAAAGACTCACAATTGTTGCACATAATACGCAATAGACCGATTATTGAGAGATGCATACACAGTATTAGCACTAGAATATAATTGAAACAAAGAACACATATGAGATAGGGAGAAAGAGGAACCTGAAAGGGAAGTGAAGTTATGGGCAGCGGCCGACTTGGAGAAGAGAAGTGAGGAAAATGAGGTTGTTCTTGCGTTTATGTGAGCGAAGGAGGCTTTAATCGGTCCCTGACGTAGTTAGGGTTTTTTTCTTCGGCGTTGGGTCAATAAAAGAATCTGAGTTAAAATAAGTTGGGCCGTATCACACTTTCAGGCCCAACCCAACTGCGTAAAATGAAGCCCACGACATCTTTAGTCCATTTCCGATGCAAGGCTTTGTACACCAGATATCCAAATTCCTCCAATAGCATATACAGATATACTAGTGTCAATTTCAGGGGAAAAAAAAATTATACTAGTGTAGTAGTGTCAATAAACAATGGGGTGACAACCTCATGCTCATTGGCTTTTATACAATGCATTTGGGATGGATATAACCTCTATATCAATTTTGGTACATTCTAACTAAATTTAGTTATAATCGTCATATAATAGAATTTTAGTTTTCTTTAGGTCTTCCGACAATGATAATACTTGGGCGATTGGGCCTTCTTCATACACCCTCTCGATTTTATATTAGGGCAAGGCCGCAAGGATGCGTACATCATGGCCTTTCAAATTTAGATTAACACTGGGTTGATGTTGATGTTGTTTATAGTGTAAAAAAAAGGGGGTTAAAACATTTAAAACTTGTGAGCGGAGCACCGTTGAATCAAAAGTTTGAATTAAAAAACATGAGACAGTAACCTTTAGAAAGTGTCAACGAGGGTCTAAAAACACACAAATACTTTATTAGTTAGGGTCACTAAAAAATTATAAAAAAAATTCAATTTATGTAATAAAAATCTTCTAATCAATACTTGTAATATTGGCTACTATTAAGATTTTTTTTGACCTCGGCTTGCTGTACTGAGTTCTCTCTTCTCTAGACTCTCCTTGTTCATCTTCTTCTTTACTTTGCTCAATCTTTCCACAAAAAACAGTTCACTAATCAATTGAAGTGCTGAACTGATTATACAATACTGAGGATCCAAGCTCTCATCTTGATCATCTTCTTCTTTGGCGACTATTTAATATGAATGTGAAAAGATCTACTTTCGGGACCATCGATCGCCCAATTTACACTTTATTTTCCACATTCTTTACTTTAGAATCATGCTCTAGCTTGAGCAAATAGGAGAACCAAATTCTGAAGCCAACTTACAATAATAATTGAGGCATCGTCGTATCATCATTCAACACTGCTCTTAGTTTAATTCGATACCATACACCAAATTGATAACAAAGAACTTCAATTTTGACTTGCAATTGACTCCACCATAACATGACAAGAAACATTTTTGAAAAGTGATGGCGATGTTTAAGAATTTTGTTCTGTTAATAAAATGTTTCAAGACATTATATAAGTTTACCGACTCATAAAATCAGGCTCAAATTTTACACATGATGCATCAATGATGGTTACATTTACATCTCTACCTAAGCTTGGTGGGATTTTGGCTTTAAGATTAGGGGCCTACAGAAGATCTGTTTGCTCCCTTCAGAAAAGCCTGCCGACACTACTATGATACTATCAATCAATTACTTCAGAAAAGAACTTCCTTCTTCTATCAAACACTTACCTAACCAACTTTTTTTGTGTCATCAAAAATGTAAAAAGGGTACAAAGTGTTTGTGCATTTCATCCAGACTGTCAATATCACAGCACATTACTGATCATAAACATCACTGTCTTGCAGAAGTACATACATACATATGGGTTTTTTCAATACTATATAACATGAATACCAAACCAGTAGTAACCACACAACTGAAATGAATGGGAGATCAGATGACCATACACCCTTTTATCTTATAGTACAAAAGGGCACTCCCAACTTATGAAACCATGATCAAAGAATAGCACAAATTGTATGCTTACTCAGAAGAAAAAAAACGGCAGTAATAGCTGGATAACTAAATGAACCAAAGACTAATCTTCTAGGGAGGAAATCTAAACTTAAGCTTAGTATATGCAATCCAACTTCATACCTGCACTGTTGTCATCCATGGAGAACGTTGTTTTCGCTATTCCGAAATCAAAATTGGTTGACACTTGACAGAGACATATGTAAATATTGTTTCATATATGTACTTTGTGTGTAAATATTCTCTAGCTCATCTGCTCACCAATCAAATCCAAACCCACAAGGAGGAAGGCGACTCCTTGGAACAGAAGAAAGTAAAAATGCACACCTTGAGCTGATAGTAAGCTTCTAACAGCGGCTGTGAGCAACAAGAAAGCCAAACCAAGCTCCTTTCTGTATATCTTGTTGGTTTTCTTCTTTGCGGGATTTAGTTTTACTTCCTGGTGCTCCATTAGCTTGCTGAGCTCAACTAGCCCACTATCAGAGGCTCCTCTGTGAAGCTGACCGTTGGATTCTCTCTCCGCTGCAGCCAACAGATCGGGTTCAGATGACCGACCTGCCTTTTTAGTAACGATCCATTCGTACGAGCTACCCAGTTGAAATAAACCCGAAATCATGGCATTGAATTTGGTAACCGACATTGTATTCTCGAATAGGAGATAAGGGACGATGAATGGGAAGGAGCCAGGAGCTGGAAGTATGTTTAAGAATGACATAAATACAGGGATGTAGCAGATTACCCAAATGGGGAGCTCGGCTTCTGGGACGAACATGGTTAAGGGAAGTATAATGCAGAAGAGTGTGAAGGAATAGAATGGGAGGATTAACTTTCTAAGAAGAAAGAAAAGGAATATAAGATTTGTTTTCTTCAACAATGATATCTGCAGTTAGAATGATGCAAAGAATTAATATTGAAGCTTCCAAATTTTGCATTAAGCTGTTGAATTTAGGATATTACCTTTGAAGAGATTATGGCAGGTAAACACAACCGAAAAAGCTGCATTGGACCCGAATGCCACCGGTGTTGCTGCTTGCGGTATGCTTCATATGATTCCGGGAGTTCACAAAGAACCTAAGAAAGACCAAACAAGGTTCAAATATTCAGAATATAGAGAGCGATGTAGGATAATACAAGATGAGGATGATCTACTAATTTGCACCTTAACATGATTGAGGAAGATGAATTTCCAGCCATTAAGATGGGCTCTAACAGCAATATCCATATCCTCAACAGTTGTTCTCTCAAGCCATCCTCCAGAATCCTCAAGTGCACTGATTCTCCAAACTCCAGCAGTTCCATTGAAGCCAAAGAAATTGAGGAAAATGCCATTAACCTGTTGCTCCACCTCAAAGTGAAAGCATAAGTTTATGTTTTGGAGACGGGTCAACAGATTTTCTTCCTTGTTCACATAAGACCACCTAGCTTGAACCAACCCTACTTCAGGATTATCCTGTCAATACAAAAAAAAAGTATCTATCTCAAATACAAGCATCTTCTAAAAATAATAATCTATCTCAAATAAGCAAATATAGGGGAATGGTAGTAGTGTGTAATGAACCTTGAAATGTGGAACAGTCAGCTTAAGAAAATCTGAGTTGGGCTGGAAATCAGCATCAAAGATTGCAACAAACTCGTAATTCTTGACATAATCACAGCTCATAGCAGACTTGAGATTCCCGGCTTTATAACCAGTTCGAACAAGCCGGTGCCTGTAGATAATATTCACACCTTTTTGGCTCCACTTGGATACTTCATTTTTTATCAACCACTGGATGGTCTCGTCATCAGAATCATCAAGAACCTGAATCAAGAGCTTGTCTTTTGGCCAATCAAGCTGACAAACCGCTGAAATGGATTGCTCGTATACCTGCCAACATCCTCGATATAAGAAAGACCCAATTCACATCTAGATAAGCTATAGAAAGTTAATAAGATGTTACCTCTTTCTCGTTACACATTGGGATTTGTACAAGAACCATTGGAAAATTGCATCCTGCATTTTCAAGATCATTGGATTTGAACGGATCATCTTCAAACTTTGGCTTGATCTTCTTGTATTTGATCCAGAAGCAACCCAAACAAAGAATCATTCTGTCAGCGGACTGAATCAAGAAGAGCACAACACAGAAGGTCGAGAGTGCTTGAATAGCAGGCGCAACATATCCACCACGAAACTCCAGCCAAGCCACATAAACTTGATGAAACCATCCTTGAATTTGCCTAGTCTCTGGAATATGCAAACCATTCAAGTGTGCAACAAACTCGAAGGTCAAGAAGGCTAAAGCCGTTGCCAAGAAAGCCAAGATTATCCTGTATAACAATTTCCCCTTTCCTGACCTATCACTTTCAAGTTCTACTCCTTGTCTAAAAAACAGCCTCTTCTTAATGGCACCAAGCAAAGTCCAAAGGCAATTCCCAAACCAGGACATACAACCGACAGCACGATGAGCTCTGAGAAGCAAAACCCAGGACACTTGCTTAGCATTCTTTCCCCTTCCTTTCTCCACAGGCCTAAATGCAGAATCTGGTGAATCAATTTCCAGAAGAGAGTAATTGGAATTCTCCATGGTCACAATCACAGGAATTCCCTTCTTAGTTTCCCTTGCCGTAGCTTCCCTACGCCACCACTTACTCACATCAATCCCTGGAGCCATGTCTACTCTTTTGCACCACTTAAATAACCACTAACCAAATGAAAGAAGGTCTGAAAAACCCCAGATTCCCAGTATTGAAAAGATCTCACAATTGCATTACAGACCCCATCGAGAACAAATCCAACACCCTAAAAGTAGCAAGAGAATAATTCATAAACCGCATAAACTCAAATGCTACTGAATCACAAGTTCAAGAGCTTATTTGAAGCTTACCTTAGAAGAAGCAGATCCATAGCGAAGGCAGGAGTAGAATGGTGCTTTGGATTTGAACTCAGCTGTGAACCAAAGCAAAGAATGTGCTTTGAATTGGGAATGAGTTAGCCACGCATCTAAAAACGGGGCGGGGGATGGGGAAGATTCTCAACTCTTAAGAAGCCGCCATTACAAGCCCCAAGATGGAAGCTTCAGACATAGGAAAAAGTAAAGTTGGGCTCTGCAAAAACAATGCTAACGAAATTGAGAAACCCTTCACTTGAAACTTCCTAAAAAGTAAAAACTGATGAAAACGAGACCAACACGCTTGGTGAAAAGCCCGTTGTGATATTCTGTAGTTTGTGTGCGCTTCTTCTCTTGGTTCAATTTGTTTCCCCCTTTTCCATTTAAGTAGAAAAAGCCCAACTTCCCTTTCTTTGCTTGGTTTACATTTGATAAATTCATCGTCATTGAGATCTATTTTTACAGTTGTCGTCACTGACAATTATCATCATGTAATTTGGCAATAACTATAGATGATAGAACAATTTTGAACAAAAAAATAAAAATAGAAGATATATAGCACAAGAATAAGAATTAAGGCACAAATCCCCCACTTGGATCTAGTGATCGAGAGTAGTCATACTCAATTTCATTGTCTTCGTAATAAGTTTGTACACAATCATACATAAATTGAAATATACAAGGGCAAAGTTTCCCACCGACAATACGAGCTCGCGTGGCAAGTTGTAATGTAATGTAATGTGACCAATATATATAATATTAGCGTATATCACGATAATGAGCCATGTTTGGCTTTCATTTCATAAGAAAACACTAGAGTTCGTTTCACGATTTTTTTAGGGTAAAGTAATTTTTAGTGTATCGAAAACATAAAAAGTAGAAAAAATTACACGAATTTTAAAACTATTAAAAATGATTTTTAAGTAGAAATGAATTTTATAAAGAAAGTAAAACAAGGCTATATGTAGTAACCACCAATAAAAATAGGGACAATTTGAAGTTTGAATTACTTTAACGGTTTGTATGAAAATGAGTAGTAAGAGCTTGTTTGTTTCTATACCTATGATATATGGAAAATGGTTAGGAATAGGTCAAAGTCATATCAATATTTATTTTAACTAAGGGATGAGAATGAGTGATTCGCATACCACCGAAATACACTAGAGTTTATACCTATTTCAAATTTAAGGTATGAGTGATTCCTATCTCAACTCAATACCTCATTCCAACCCGATTCCGGGTATAGAAATAAACGAGCCCTAAACTATTTTACCTCAAAACTTTTAAGAAATCATATTTTCTTTTATCTATTTAATTATAGATTTTGACGTCTTACGTGTTAAGAATTTAAAAGATGAAAAAAAAACTCTTGAGATTTACAATCTCCTTGAGAAGTTTTGCACTTGTGCATTCGTGTATTTTTTGGATTTAAACCTCAAGTGTGTGTTGTTATTTAATTAATGGCACATGGTGGGGTTACTTTCTTGTCCCATATAATAGTGGTTGAGACATATCATATGATCACATTTTACATTAGTTCAATTTTGGAAGGGTAGTGAAATATATTATTTATAAAGTTTATATTAGGCGTCATTATTGAATTTTCGTGTTGACACGAGTGATTTAAAGCACTCTTTTTATATAGAAAAAAATTACAAAAATAGAATGAAGTTTATGAAAAATGTTGGAATACTTATGTCAATGGAACATCTACCCTAATACATTATAAAGCAAAACCCAAGTCTATTGTAAAATTTGCGCCACGTGACATTTTTGAATAAATTAATGTGAAATTATATTTTAATAAAATTTATAATAACTTATAGTATTCTTACTATATATACTAAATAGATAACATGTTTGTAAAAAATTTTTATGTATATAATTTTCAATCTATGGATTATGTCTTAGTTTACTACAATAGATAACATATTTATATAATTTTTATATACATAAATTCATATGAGATGATATTTTCCATATTAATTTATTATTTTTATCTCTTAACAAGATTTAGGATCTTAATATATTTTTTATCTTTTAACAAGGCTTGAGCTCCAAGTATAAAATTTATAATGATATAATTTTAAATAATAAATTTTGTTATGTTGATATATTTTTATTTTGAGAAAAGATTTAATTTTATGTTGATGACTAAGATTATATGTAAATGTAATAAATAAATAAATCGAATTTTAATTTAAATTAATAAAATTAGATTTTCTTTATCTTTTTATGCATTTATATTAAAGCTTTTTTATTAAATCAAAGTTTTATAAAAAAATAGAAAAAATTACAATCTTGATGATAATTGCTTAAATTGAATTTTGATAAAATTTACATTAAATTTTTCTCAATTTCCTTTTTATTTTATTATGTAAATATAGAATATTTTTTTTATCTAGCTCCACCTTACATTTAAATTTTTTTATCTCTATGTTTTTTTATAATTTAATATGGATGATAGGTTGATTAATACATTGAATTTTATAAATTTTCATATACATTAATTTTCTTTATATTTTATTTCTTTGTTATGTAAATTTAGTATGGAAAACAACTTATAATTTCAATCTAAATTTAGATAAGATCTCAACAAATAATGAAAAAATATTTAAAAGTATATTCAATTAAAATATGGAGTACAATCTAAAAAAATAATTTGTCTATTGCACAATTTATTATGATATTATATAAATATATTTAATATTTTAAATTAATATCGTAGAATTGTATAGTTTTTGAGTAAAATTATCCCGTGAATATCACGGGACTTCAACTAGTTGATTTTAAAGCACGAGTGTTTATGGAACATTGATTTTAAAGCACTCCAAATAAGAATCGTCGTATCAGAATCGTAAAATCGTAAGATTTTTATACTTAAAAACTCAAATATTCTAGTATTATAAAACATCTCTATCATATATAGATACCTTGTGAATAAAATATGGTCAATTTTAAAATCTTATTACCTTATATTAGTGTAAGTTTTCATGAAACAACCATACCTTTTTACTTTTTTTCACCTACTATAATTTTTTTTAAAATCATATTTATTTATAATGTAAAATCTTACTATTCTACGATCCGATCCATAAGTCATATCACGATCCGATCCTAGAATATCGATTTTAATAACATTAGAAGAGATCGAGGGAACATAAGCAGTTTTAATTAGTTGGTTAACGGGTACCTATTTATTTTGTTTGGATGTTGGTTGTTCGAAACACAATTCCTATTTTTGTCTTTAAATCTCATTCATGCTCAGTTTAAATAATGGAAAAATGTTGGCAACCCAAATGTTAGGCGTCAAGTGTGGGCAGAACAATAACCAGAAAATGGGAGAAATAAGAAAAGGTGGGAAAACCGACTCAAAACCATGTAAAACTCAATTTTAATGGTACAATTAGTCTAGATAGTTCCTCCTCCTTTGGTTCATTCTTCGGAACCACATTAACTCTCTTATCCTTTTGACGGTGGACTGATTGACCGACAATATGTGTCGATGATTTTTGTCAGTTTTACGATTCCAAGGGTGATGAAACTGGGACCATAACTTTTCCATGGAACCGAACCGCCGATTCGTACAAGCTTAATTCTGGACCAGTTTCGAATTAGCCGGTTCCCCAGAATCGGACCCCGGTAGGAATGGCAATCTCACCCACACCCTATGGTAACCCGACTCATCCGATCAAAAAAAGCGGGTGAAAACCCGAATAAAGTAGGGTGATGGATGGGTATGGATGAAGGCTCTTCACCCATCCACCCGACCCGATACACCCGATTATATATATAATCATGTTAGATATGTATAAAAATTACTAATATTAAAAGTTAACTTGTGGTTATTGCTCCAATTTTACATTTAAATATTACTTATTTATTTTGAATTTCTTCTTATATCTTATTTATGTAATATTATTTGATATACAAACGAGAATTTTGTATTACATGTGTTAAATTATTCTAAATTCACATCACTTGTTACATAAATGTATATTTTTTAATCATCCATGGACGACCCGACCCACCTGAATCACCCGGCGGATGATGGATGGATGCACCCGAATTGATTAACGGATGGGTATGAATCATCCCCCGTCCGACTCGAACCCGACCCATTGCCATCCCTAGACCCAGGTCTAAAAACTACCCCTAAAATGGGGTTATTTCATGCAATTTTTCATATTCTTTTAAATATCACCAGAATTTAACCTATTTAAATTTGGGCCAATTGGATCCGATTGCATTTGTTTTTCATCCGGTCGTTCAGCAGAATCATACGGGTGAAGGCCCAACCGTAGATTGAGCCCAATCGAAGCCCATATTTTCTCCCGTCCCTTCCCTCAGCATACGTAGGTCAACTGACTCAGGTGGTGGTGGCTCAAGACGAAGAGTTTTCTGAATCCGAATCGCCATTTGAAGTAAGAGAAAGAGGAAAGGGAAGTGGAAGAAAATGTCTTCGGGCGCAGCGGTTCCGTTCTGGAGGGCAGCTGGAATGACTTACGTCTCGTATTCTAACATCTGCGCGAACCTGGTCCGCAACTGTCTCAAGGAGCCCCTCAGATCCGAAGCCCTTGCCCGGGAGAAGGTCCACTACGCGATTTCCAAATGGGAGGGTGGCAAGCCTCAGAAACCTGGTATAATTTCTCCCCTGAATCCGTTTCGTTTTGATTTCAGATTTCTGTCGCCGAATTTCGATCCATCTAGGGTTTTGTTTTCCTCTATCGATCTACGAATTGTTCGATGAATGATTGATTTTAGGGGATTAGGTTGGTTTTTCGTTTAGTTAGCGATTCGGGATGCCATCAAGGTTGACCCTGACGATCGATTTGGTGGCTGGTGGAGATGATTTTTGTTTCCTAGTTTTAAATTGCGATTGGCTTTGAATATTGAACTTCAACTATGTCAAGATGCGTATGCTCTATTAGTGATACTGTAATGTGATACAGTGTTCTTCTAGTATTTTCAAATTTCAGAAGCAGAATAATCTCTGTAGTTATTATATTATTGAACTTTGAGCATGTCAGGATGCCTATGTTCTAATTCCAAAAGAGATGTTGATTTATTGGATCCCTAGTGGTTGCCATTAGTGAAACTGTAAAGTGATATAGCAATCTTGTATTTACAAATTTTAGAAGCATAGTCTTTGTGATTATATAATGTTAGCGAAATGAGATGATATCTAATGGATTAAACAATGATTGTGAGGAAACATGGATTAGGGTCCGGTTGTCTATTTCTCAAAGCTTTGTGTGTTGGATGTTTAGCAGCTCTGTGTTACCCACTTGGGTGATGAATTTACAATTGGCCTTTGAAGGCTTTCTTAACAGTTTTTGCCTGATCATTGACAGAATACCGATCTGACGATGTGCAAGAATGAGGGACAAGCCCGGTTGTGAGCTGAACAGATTGATAGAATCGAAACTTTTGGGTTCAATGCTGCAATAATGATGGTCATTCATCTTTCATTTGCGTTTTGCACTTCATGTTTTTGTCTATGGTGTTTGACAACAAACACTCTTTGAGTATGTTTGATTATGAACGACTATCCTTTTAGATGGAGAAAACATCTTATATATCCATTTGGTTTGAATAAGTTGATTTATTCGTGGCTTTGTGACTCTTGTTTTGCTGGTGACTGCATAGTTGCAATTAAAGGTTCATCATCTGTCTTTGGTTCGATTAATGATTGCTTGGACTAGCCTTAGTACAACAACATCGATCAAAGGTTCACTTGTGCATGTGACGACCATTGTCAAAGGCTCATCATGGTTTTCTCCTATTGACAATAATCTGCTACTGAGAAGCTGTATGTGCAACCAGTTACAGACTTGCAGGAAACTGAGAAAATAAAAGATGAAAAACCCTTACTTTTTGACAAGAATTGAAAGCTTCAGAATCTGCTTTATCACTGCTTTCAAGTATCTATGTATCCAATTTATCTCTCCAATATCACTCGAAATATGTCAAACCAACTGCAAATTGCCTTACTTGCCAAAAAAGAAGCATACAACGCCACACTTGGTGAACTTTACAGAAATTTGCACTAGTGAAAACGCAAACACATTAGTTTATTTTGATCAGATATTCACTCACCTGGCATCTCATTTGTGATTGTTGTTATTATACATATATGACACAAGCCTTGGTGAACTTTACATCTGTATTTGACATTGGTTTAACCTACATATCTGTCACAACCCGTGATGATAAGCCTCTTTTAATCATTATTTTCAAGCAGCAGTTGGATATCTTCAGTTGTTTTTTTAAATAAAAAGCTCAAACAGCAATTTGAAATGCAATAACGAGACAGTAATTTTTCTGCCAATTACTCTTGGACCTGCCACACTGCAAATCAACCAAGCACTAAGAAAATGGTGCGTTCATTGTGTATTCCTCAGTATCTAAGTACAAAACCTGAGAATGGGTCTCTAAGAACTATATCAACACATTATACTATATAGTTCAGCATGTACAAAGTTCATATGTTCTGCTTCAAAACTATTTGTTGCTCCATTGAGATGCATCCTCCACCTCGGCTTCTTGCTTGTACAACTTCTTGTACCAAGCACAGGATGCTGCAAATACAAGGATAATTAAAAATCCTGAGGCAAAACCAACACCAAGGCCGTCAAAAAAGGCAATCCCGCCATCATCTTCATCATCATTATCTGGTTCACCATTTTGCACAGAGTTACAAGGACGTTGCAGAGCTTGACCACATAAGCCCGGGTTTCCTTCATAGCTAGATGCTTGAAAAGTATCAAACTGACCACCCGTTGGTATCGGTCCTTGAAGATGATTATTCGAGACGTTAAATTTGGATAAGAAATTCAGGACTTCAAAGGAAACTGGGATTTCCCCGGTCAATTGGTTTTGAGCAAGGGACAACTGCTCTAGATTTTTCAAGTATGATATTTGCTCAGGAATCTCACCTGAGAGGTTGTTTCCATTGAGATACAGCATATGAAGATTTTGCAAATTGCCAATCTCAGATGGGATAGTACCATTGATACTGTTATTTTGGATGCTCATTTGAGGAGGATAGACTACAAACTGATCCCATGTATGCCTTCCAGGAAAAATGCTAAAGACCGGGAGATCAAAATAGAAGTGATTCAGATTTGACAAGTTTTCTGATGATACCAAAGCTGGCAAATGGTATAGTTCATGTGGAATTTCACCTGACAACAAGTTATTAGATAACTCTAAGGCAAAGAGGCTTGGTAGAGATCCCAACCATTTCGGAATTGTTCCTTTGATTCGATTATGACCCATGTGCAGGATTCTAAGACTCTTCAGGTTAGAAATCCATTCAGGAAAGTTGCCAGTGAAATTGCAAGATAAAAGGGATAGAAATTGCAAGTTTTGGAATCCATTGGAAACAAGAAAGTTTCTATTACTCGGTAAAATTTCGCCATAGAAGTTGTATCCAAGGAAGACACTGGTTAGGTTCTTGCAAGCAGCCAAGTTTCTTAGTGCTGATGTGATATTTGTGAAGGAATTGTTAGTAAGGGAAAGAAAAGACAGTGAATTCAGCTCAGAAATCTTGGTGAGATTTGGCCAGTGAAATTGCAACTAGCTACTCTAACTGCAACAATCTCCTTGCAAGAGTACAAACTATCAGGAAAAGGACCAGTGAACATGTTACGGGAAAGATCAAGCTTTTGAAGCCTAGCAAGTTTTGAGAAATCCAGTGTGGAGATATCACCTTTTAAATTGTTGATCCTAAAGCTAAGACTCACCAAATTTGCACAGCTCATCAAAGATGGCGGAATCGAACCACTAAAACTGTTTTCGGAGAAATCAAGTGCTTTTAGTAGGGGAGAGTTGGCACAAATGGAAGAAGGAAGAAGCCCAGATAAGCTGTTCTTACTGATGTTGAAACTAGACAAATTTGATGCCCCTAAAAACATAGTTGATTGTATTTCACCATGAAAGTTATTGTTTGATATATCAATTGTGAGAATTGTGGCAGGCAGGGTTCCTCTAGATGACAAGGATGAAGAGAAATTACCTTCTAGACTATTGAAGCTCAAGTCAACAATCTCAAGGCTACTTAATGACTCAAAGAATCCAGTAGGAAGATTCCCAGAAAATAGATTCTTGGACAGATCAAGGTGATTCAACCTATCAAGATTCTTGATGGAACAGCTGATTTTACCTTCCAAGCCCCGATAACGCAACCGTAAACCGATGACCCTTCCGTTTACATCACAATCTACTCCTTCCCATGAGCAACAAGTTGTGGAAGAAGACCAGTTCAGAGGAGGAAAAGATGAAGTTGAAATGTGTGCAGAAAAAGCCAGGAGTGAGGCTTGATCTTGGGTGTTGCAGGATTTCTGGTGAGAAGAGGGGAAAAAGAAGAACAAGATCAAAGTGATGGCAAAAATGAAGTGGGTATTGAATTTTGGAAGCATTTTTCTTTTGGGTCTTGAATTCTTCAATCTATTGGTGTGTTGTGTTCTTTGAAATCAATTGGTTGTTTCGCTAAGTCTTTCAAGCCCTTTAAGTGAGACTAAAGTCAATGAATTAGACTGGTGGTTTGTGATTGTCTGACTTACCTCTGTGCAATTTTGTTGTATTGGGTAAAATGGTAAACGGCTAGCTTGATTGTGTGGTTTGTATACAGATAGGGATGTATGTATCTAGTAATTTGGCCCATTCTAGAAATGCATCAGTAGCGTAGAGTTCATCACTTCTTTCTATTTTGCCCTTCGTTCTAGTTGTATCACTTTTTCATTTTGATTCCTGTCCACAAGTTTGTTGTCCGGACATTCGAGTGTTTTGGAAGTTTGAATTGCTGGTTCAAATCAGCCGGAATTCATTGGATCCCACGATATCTGTTTTCTAGTCAGTTTCATGGTTTGACCATTATATACACAGCTTGTGTTCTTTTGTTTGTGCTTAAGAGTTAAGGCCCCTGGCTTAGGGGCTAATCAAGAGAATCGATGGCGTCTGGGTCTGGCATTCACATTACGATTCCTGTACTTATCATATGGCAGAATACATCAACAGACCCCTGTACTTATACTTTTTTTTCTATTGGACCCCTGTACTAAAAAATATTCAAACAGACCCTGTACTGCCACCATTTTTGTCTATTGAACACTTTCAATCTTATTCTCCTTCTAGTGTACATCACACGCCTTGTGTGTCATGTTATTTTGCCAAATAAGCCAAAATGGTCAAATACGTACATGTTATTTTCGCAAAATACGTACATGTTACATAAGGCGCGTGAAGACTTGAAAGTGTCAATAGGCAAAATAACATGTACGTATTTGACCATTTTGGCTTATTTGGCAAAATAACATGACACATAAGGCGTGTGATGTACACTGGAAGGAGAATAAGATTGAAAGTGTTTAATAGGCAAAATTGGGGGCAGTACAGGGGTGTGTTTGAAAATTTTTTAGTACAGGGATCCAATAGGAAAAAAAGTGTAAGTACAGGGGTCTGTTGATGTATTCTGCCCTTATCATATACATCAACTTATTGACCTGACTTTGACATATGAATAATAAAGTTAAGTTATATGATAGAGTCCAAAATCTCCATATAACCACTTATTAAGAAAAAATCTTATATTTCTTCAAACATTTAATCAAACATTTAATCAACCGGTTATACCTACCAGAGTAGTATCTAGAAGCCTTCGATTCAATTCTCGTGGACAATGTCCTTAACAAGAGGAAAAAAAAAAGAGCTTCTATACTTCTATGAAATCATGTATCAGCCTCTTCATCAATATGCCATTTCAGCCTTTGTAAAATAAAATAATCTTATAATACTCAGTATACTATTAAGTTTTTTTTTAATTTATAAATTAATAATTACAAGGGAGTTAGGAGGTGTTCATTTATGTCCTTGCCCCGAAAAAACCGGACCGGAATGAACCCATGATATTTCGGTCCGGTCTGTAGTCCTTCAATTTTATGAAATTCGATTGGTCCAAACCTAGAATTTTTTAGATCAGATTGGAATACACACGAAAAATATTAATTTAAACAATTTATATTATTAATAATTAGTATATATAAATTATAAAAATTTAAATCTTACAAAGAATTTTTTTTTAAATAATATACGTCGGTCCGCCTCCTATACCCATTTCTAAAATTTTCCTATCCACCTTAATGAGTTTGGTTCAAATGAAACAAACTTTTATCCTAAAACGTGAAACGAATGTACTTTTCCTAGTTAGTAGTGCACTTTTCATACAAAAGTGCATTGAAAAGTACAAAAAGTGCAATATGAAAAAGTGCCCTACAAAAAGTACGAAAAGTGCACTACAAAGTACGAAAAGTGCAAATGCGAAAAAGTGCACTCCAAAGTAGGAAAAGTGCACTACTAACTACCAAAAGTGCATTCGTTTCAGGATAAGAGTTCGTTTTATTTGAACCAAACTCCCACCTTAATATGTACAAATTCTAAAAAAAAACTCATAACTCATTTTAAAAAATATACAATTGGCTTTAAAAGATTTCTAAACAATTTTTGCCAAATTATTGACAGTATAGCGATCAGATGATGCACAAGAATGAGAGAGAAGCCTGATTGTGAGTTGAACAGATTAATTGAATCGAAACTTTTGGGTTCAAATGTTCAATGCTGTCAATAATTTGTCTTTCACTTGTTTTAGTCAGTGGTATTTTACTATTTTCACAACAAACACTCTTTGAGTCTTTGTGCATCTCAATTGTGAATTGTAAACGACTATTCACTATATATCCTTTTCAGCAGTATAGTGTCTTAAGTCATTTATTGTGTGTTTATTTCTCACTGCATCTGTTTGCAACATGTGTTGGTTGTGAAATTGATGATCATTATCACTTTTATCAAAGATGAACTCCATGTAATCTCTAACACCAATCTTAGGCTCACTTGGTTCTATAGGCTTCATAGTGTCCTTGAGTGCCTCAGAATATATGAGCATTGACTTTTGAGAGTCAAGAGGAGGAAAATCGGGATGTACATAATCATCATCAACTTTTAGGGTAGATCCATGATCATGGATGTCCAATAATAATTCCGATTCTTCACTAGAATTCAGATTGTCTTTAATCTCCTCCTTCTCGCTCCTCAATGTAATGACACTCACATTCTCCATCGGGTCTATGGGTTGTGAAGGCAAATTCTCAGAACCTCTTGCTTGCAGTATATTCACAATAGTGACCATTTGACTAATCTAAGTCTCCATGATCTTGAGACTAGCCAGTGTGTTTTGTCCCAACTGGTCCACCGTATTGGCAAGCTTTGCAAACATCTCCTCAACATTGAAAGAGGAGTTCTCAACTGGATGAAGCATGGGCGGATGTTGTTCAATCTGCTCACACTGATAGCTCATGTAGCAAAAGAAATTCAAACACTCTTCTGGTACCATAGACCAAAGCCTATAATTGCTCATGTACTCAGCCAACTGTAGAGTCTCGGGATTCAACCCATCTAGGATGCACTAACATAAGTCCCTCTCACAAGGGTGATAGCCCCAAGCACCAAGTGTATGAAAATATTGTTGCACTCTAGAGAAATACAAATGAAAATGTTCATCCTTCTAGTTGTCTACATTCAAACATAGCCATTGATTAGTAGCACAGGTGTGGACCGTAAGATAGGTCAACACAAAAGTTGATAAAAATAAAAACTTAGAATTAAACAAAGGGTCCCCGACAACGACGCCAAAATTTGACTGGCTAAAAGTTGTCGTGCCAAATCAAAAATAAATCCCTAGTTAACACAACTAGTATAGCTAGTAAGTCGGGGTCGTATCCAAGAGACACTTGTAATTCTAAGTAATATTATTATCAACTCAAATAACAATAAAAGAGGGGATTTTGTGAATTGTAATTCTAAAACTAGGCAATTAAAACAGACAAAGCAAGCAAATAAAGCAAAGATTGAGTTTTTTTATCAATTGGGAAAAACAATTCTATTCAAATATCCACTTTCATTATCAAGTTATTGATCATAGATTCAAATAAGTTATTCCTTTGGTTATTGCTATCATGATCAGATATAATAAACAAGCCAACGGGTCATGTAAATACTTAATATCAAAACAAACATGAAACGATCATGAATAATAATTATATTAGCAATAGGAGCAAGGATATGCTAGATACATGCAAATTGAGTTCCAATGAGTCAAACAATAAGCATGCAATCAAATCTCTTTCTCAATGGTTTTAGTCCAACGAGTCCTAAAACATTGAGTTGCTACAAAGATTAGGTTTTACTACGAGAAAATCTAGATCTAGCAATAAAGAATATAAATTCCAAATAGTTGGTCAGACAAGCAGAAATCAATACAATCAATATTAATTAAGCACAAGTGAATCGAAATAATATGTAAAAATAAACCTGATTTGTAGAATCTCACAATAAACTTGAATATGAAAGCTTCAACTTGAATAGAATTAAAGGGTTTAGTTCTCCATAAGAGAAAAAATACACAAAGTCTGGAATTAATGAAAACTAGGTCGAAGAGAGATGTCAAATAAAGGTTGAAAAGTAGGTTTAAATATTCTCACATACACGGAATAAAAAGATAAAAGGAAACAAATATAAAAGATAAATAGATAGATAAAACGCCGATTTGATCTTCGATGTCGTGGAAAACCGCGATCGCGGTGAGTAATGGCCGCGATCGCGGCCATGCTTTTGACAACATTTTAGAAGTACTTTCGGAAGATGTTTTGACCACCTTAGAGTGGTAATTTCGACTCGGAGTAAAAATATGAATTGTAGTTCTTCGAGTTAGCTTTCCAATGATACCAAATTCAGCTTCATCCGATCGTTTTAGCTCCCAAAATAAGCGTTACAAGAAATTGGTGTCGAAACAATAACTCCAATGCATTGCCCAAATTTAAGCATTCTTTTCCACAACCTCTTGGGCCTTAATGATCATCAAAAGTGGTTTGAATCCTTGGAAAATATACTTGAATATCTCCAATCTTCAATCCTTCAACTTAACCAATCCTTACTCCTCAAATCCACCTAAAACACGAAAGCAAAAGAGTAGACACCGAAATGTAAAAACTACAAAAACTAAACAAAATGCATGTAACTACCTAAGAGTTAAACATAAATATGCCCTAAAACTAACACCTTAATAAATGATATCAACCATATGATTTTGTACAAACAAATATGATTTTAGATTTTCTTAATATATCACTTTTGATATAAAAAGCATTATTAGCTTTTTTAACAAAGGGTAAATAAGGGGCATTTTGTTTTTATTAAAAAAATATATCAAATTGTTATGAAGTTTATAAAATAATTGCAAAAAAGTGATGGACTAAAAATCACTTTATAAAACATTTATATTAACGGGTAAATAGAGGAAGTTCAATATTTTTTTTTAAAGTTATTTTTTTTCCAAAATTTTATAAAATACTTTTAATAAGTATTAAAATTTAATAAGAGAGCAATAAATATTTATAACTCATATTTTAATTTTAACACATGTTTTTTTATAAAAAGTTCTATTTTTTTGAAAAGGGGTAAATATGGAGTGATAATTTATTATTTTCCCCTAAAATGTGTAGATTGAGGTATTTTTAAAAAAAGATAAATATTGGTATTATGATAAAAGTAAATATAAAATTTTGGGATTGGTTGTAATTAAAGTTAAAGTCTAAAATGAAAAAGAACCAAATAATAACACTTTTTAAAGGTTAGGGATCTAAAAAAGTATTTACAAAGTTAAAGGACTAATATGAACTTTGTGTGATAGGTTAGGGACCATAGAAAGAATTCACCTAAAAAATCATTTATCATTTATTAGGTTAAGATTATAAAATATTTTATTCCTTATAAGTTAAATAGCAAATAAGTTATCATTTATTAAATTAAGATTCTAAAATATTTTATTTCCTTAAAAGTCGAATAACAAATAATTTATCATTTATTATGTTAAGATTTTATAATATTTTATTTTCTTAGGTAAGATAATATATAATTAGCTATTGTAATTTATATGGTAAAAATGAAAGTATTAAATTCACCGTTTTCCAAAATAGAGAATGTTTTGGAGTTAGACTGAATTTTTTTAAGAAAATATGTCAATTGGTTCTCTAATTTGGAGAAAGTTACAGGAAAGTGTTGGAGATACGTTATCTAATAAAACTAATTAAACAACTTTCATTTATGTCGGGTACAGATACAACATATGCAGCTAGGTTGTGTACGAGTAGTACGAACTTATGTGTATAAATAGCTAGTGCATGATGCCAAATCTCTTAAGCTCGATCATCAATAGACCTCGATCGATCTCTTGCATGCAAACATGGCCACCTTCCTCTACTCCTTGCCGTTGTTGTTAGTCCTCGTCCTATGCGATGCTAACATTCTTGACCAAGCCAGAGTAGTCACAACTGTAGATCATCTCCCGCTCCCTCCCAACGCATTAGGCCCAGAAGCCACCACATTCTATTTCATCGGCACTGGCCCTTACACCGGCGTCACCAATGGTAAGGTTCTCAAGTGGGCCGACCCTTCCACTGGCTTCGTAGACTTCGCCGTGACTTCAACGAAATGGTAATTTTAATTAAATAAGGTCTTAGAGAAACTTCATTTTATAGAGAAATCGGGGAAATAATTGAGAGCCTATATATAGATCCAAACAAGTATGCGAGTCAAGGGATGTGGACCTAGAACCAGAGTGCGGAAGGTCGTTAGGTTTGGGGTTCCACAGTAAAACCGACACACTATATATCGCGGATTCTTACTACAATCTTCGATCCGTTGACTCAAAGGGGGGAGTAGCAAATCTTCTTGCTTCCTCGGCGGAGGGAGTACCCTTTTTGTACCTAAACAGTTTGGATGTTGATCAAGAAATCGGAATTGTATACTTCACTGATGCCAGTTCTCGATTTCAAAGAAAGTAGGTGCAATCATACTTAATTATATATATATATATATTTAATTACTCTACCATTATTTATATATATTGCTCGTTTGGTATACATAGGATCAAGATATGAAACATGGGTATAAATATGTATGGGTATGGATATGACTCATCGTACTTGTCATATCCATATCCAAACACTTATCTAATATCTTGATATCATTCATATTCATAACTTTGATATCCGATTCTTATCAAAACCAGTATCCGATACCCCGTATCTTTAATATTAATGAATCAGTATATTATTAATTGGCGATAAAAAGGGTACTTCTAAGAATCTAAGTTGTTTTTCGTGCATGCTTACTAGTGGTGCATATTAGCATATACAAAGGGAATATATTGTGGTACTAAGTTGATTTTTTTTGTGGTGTAAAAACTTTTCCTTGCTTTGTAGAGATACGGAACTATCAATTCAAGCTCACGACACGAGTGGGAGGTTGATGAAATATGATCCCACAAGTAAACAAATTAGTGTGCTACTCGGAGGTCTTGCCTTCCCCAATGGAGCCGCCGTTAGCAAGGATGGGAGCTTTGTTCTTTTTTCCGAGTTCTTAGAGTTTCGTGTCCAAAGGTATTGGCTTAAAGGTCCCAAGGCCAACACCTCGGAGATCTTCTTCGCCTCACCAGGAGCCACACCTGACAACATAAATAGGAACGCGGATGGAGATTTTTGGGTGGCAGTGTCATTTGGAAACAGACAAACCGCCACTCCGGTAGGAATTTTGCTTAGCCAAGATAATGGACAAGTGTTGAGGATTTTGAACTTCGCTAAGGCCATCACATCCGTGCCCCTAACCAGTGTTCAAGAGTACAATGGCAAGTTGTACTTAGGTTCCGTCGATATGGACTACGTTGGTGTTACAAGGAACACAACAAGTTAATTAATTGATTTTTTTTGGTGAAGACAGGTTAATTAATTATTGTACGTGCAAATGTGCAAGGAGCGTTTCTTTTATAGAGTACGTATTAAGGAAGATATATAGGAACATGAGAATAAACCTTGTTTTCAACCAAAAAAAAAAAGAATAAACGGTTATGTTCGGGAATGAGTCCTTATGAATTAGTTTTGAAACCAGGATGCCAGGTTATCTTATTGCGTAATTTAGATCCTGTAAATGGATTGTGTAATGGTACTAGATTGATTTGCAATTATTTTTTTTGAAAGAATGTCAACCTTTGTGAAATAGCTATTGGGTCTTACAAAGGTGAACAAGTTTTTCTTCCAAGGATCAATCTCAGGCCTGCCGGAACAACCTACCCCTTTTTGTTCCAAAGGAAACATTTTCCTATAAAACTATGCTTTGTAATAACGATAAACAAAACGATGGGGCATACTTTGAAAAAGGTGTGTGTTTACCTAAGGCAGCTGTGTTTTGTGCATGATCAGTTGTATGTTGCATTTTAAGAGTGCGTAGAAGGGAGCATGTCAAAGTCTTTCTTCCACAGTTGGTCTCCATCCCTACGCGAGAACATGAAGTGACAAATATTGTCTCTTTTACTACTCTGGAGAGAGCGGGGGTTTTGCCAACTACATCCGACAATTAGGTACGTCATTATCGTCTTCTTCAATTGAAATATTCATTCTTGTAGTTTTTTTATGTGATGATTTTATGTAGATTTTTACTTCTAATATTGTAGAATTTCCAATGCCTATTAAAATGTACCCTGAATTTAACCATTCATCACTTTTGATTGACTTGCGTGATGTTATATGAATCGATGTCAACTTCTCCGTATTAGGAAGTTAAGATACTTGAGTTAAAAACCTCCAATTAAGCAAGAAGGGTTCATTATCATTTCATCTCACTTGTGATAGTCAAAATACCTAATTCCAAAACAAGAATTTTGGGGATTTAGTGTGTGTGATCATACAAACATAATCAATAAAATTTCAAAATTAACGACGAGAAATAATAGATAGAGCAAGGTTCGATCAGTTCTTCATATCAATTTGATGAACCAATACTCTTACATTAAGTACAAAACATTAAGAATGGATTCCAGAACTACATTCAATCAACTGTCCTTCTTTATAACTAAAACAAAGCAAATTGTGACTCACCCAACTAGTCCACCTCAAAAGGCTTTGTTTACATTCTCCAGCTCAGTTTGTGGCTTATGCAAGTTCTTGTACCAAACACAAGATGCTACAAACACAAGGATAACGCAAAAGCCTGAAGCAAATCTAACGGCAAAGCCATTTAGAAACGAATGTCTGCCATCGCCTTCATCATCATCATCATCATCATCATCATCATCATCATCATCGGGTTGTTCATTTTGCACAAAACTACAAGCATGATACAGGACTTGACCACATAAGCCCGGGTTTCCTTGATAGCTAGATTCTGGAAAGGTATCAAACTGACCACCCGTTGGTATCGGTCCTTGAAGATCATTATACGACACATTGAAATTGGATAAGAAATTGAGGCTTGCTAGAGATGTGGGTATTTCTCCACTCAAATGATTATGAGCAAGTGACAATTGTTCAAGATTTTTCAAATATGATATCTGGAAAGGAATCCCACCAGATAAGTTGTTGTCATTGAGATATAACTTGTACAAGTTGTGTAACTTACCAATCCCGGACGGGATAATACCACTTAGCTTATTATTTTGGAGGTTTATCTGAGGAGGATAGACTATGAACTGATCCCATGTGTTCCTACCAGGAAAAATGCTATAGACTGGGAAATCAAAATACAACCGGTTTAGATTAGACACATTTGCTGAGACTAAAGCTGGTAAAAGACATAGTTCATGTGGGAAATTTCCTGACAAAAAGTTGTTGGACAAATCTAAGGCAAAGAGATTTGGTAAGTTAACTCCCAACCATTTTGGAATGGTTCCTGTGATACTGTTCTGACTGAGGTCTAGGATTCTGAGACTCTTCAGGTTAGAAATCCATTCAGGTATGTAGCCAGTGAAATTGCAAGATATAAGGGAAATAAATTGCAACTTTGGGAATCCACTGGAGCCCAGAAAGGCTCTGTTACTTGGTAAAGTTTCGCCGTAGAAGTTGTATCCAAGAAAGAGGGTGGTTAGGCTCTTGCAACCAGCCAAGAATCTAAGTGCTGATGTGATATTTGTGAAGGAGTTGTTAGTAAGGGAAAGAAAAGATAGAGAATTCAGCTCAGCAATCTTGGGTGAGATTTGGCCAGTTAGATTGTTAGCCGATACTCGAAGTGCAACCATTTCCTTGCAAGAGTATAGACTTTCTGGTAGAGTACCAGTGAACAGATTACGCGAAAGATCGAGCTTTTGGAGTTTTGCAAGCTTTGAGAAATTTACTGTGGAGAGATTACCTTCCAAGTTGTTAATCCTAAAGATGAGGCTTTCCAAGTTTGTGCAGTTCATCAAAGATGGAGGAATAGAGCCACTAAAAGAGTTATATGAAAAATCAAGTGCTTTTAGTAGTGGAGAGTTGCTACAAATGGAAGAAGGAATAAAGCCACTGAAGAAGTTGTTACTAGAGTTGAAACTAGACAAATTTGATGCCCCTAAAAACATAGAAGATTCTATCATCCCATGAAATTTATTGTTTGATATATCAATTGTGAAGATTTTGGTAGGAAGGGCTCCAGAAGATGAGAAATTACCTTCTAGATTGTTGAAACTCAAGTTAACAATCTCAAGGCGACTTAATGGCTCAAAGATTCCAATAGGAAGATTCCCATAGAAGGAATTTTTGGACAGGTCAAGGTGAGTTAGGCTAACAAGGTTTTTGATTGAAGAGTTGATTTCACCTTCTAAGCCCCGAGAGCGCAACCGTAATCCAATGACTCTTCCATTTACATCACAATCTACTCCTTCCCATGAGCAACAAGTTATGGAAGAAGACCAATTCAGAGGAGGAGAAGATGAAGTTGAAGAAATGGGTGCAGAGAAGGTTAGAAGTGAGGCTTGATCTTGGCTGTTGCATGATTGCTGGTGAGAAGAGGAGAAATGGTAGAACAAGATCAAGATGATGATATTAAGGTAGTGGGTATTGGATTTTGAGAGCAATTTTTTCTTGTTTTCAATGGTTGTGATTTTACTAGCTTCTTGGGTCAAAGTATTGTTCATCTTTCAAGGTTGTAGAGAACATGATGAGCTGATGACTATTGGATTGTATATAAAATAACACTGGTCAAAGTGTCACTTTACAAGTGTTTATTTAAAAAGTTGAAGGTACTTAATTGCTGGTTTTTTACCTTTTCAAAGAGCATATGAGCATATCCCGGTGTGTGGAAGTGGTTATGAGATTGTTTAAATTAAGGGAAATTCTGCCTAAAATATAGAGAGACACTAGTTTAAATTTCCTTAAATCAATCTAAGTTTCGGGCGTTGGTTCTTTTGTCAAATCAATTGGATTTTATTCATATCTTTACCTTTGGATCCAAGGACTTCTGTGTTTTATAGTCGTCTGTCATAGAGGATCAACATATAATCAAGATCAACTTGACGACTTGACCGGAAAAAAAAAAGATCAACTTGACGAGACCATGAATAATTTATGTGCCTTTTTAAAAGCCATACACATATAAAGTTGATTAAGATTTAGGTAAGGTATACATTGACCATGACTTTGACATTCGACTTTAATAAGGAAACTTATGTCACTGTAATTTAAAACAAGGGATTTTTTTTTTGGTCAATGCAAATTAGGGCTTAATTAATATTTCCTAAATATTTTTACTATTTTATGAATTAAAAAATATTATGAAATTATTTGATTTTATCTAATGTCTTTCTATAATTAGTTTGCTTAGTTTTATTTTTGGAGAAGATTTTGTTTCTTTTTTTTTTTGCCCTTTTAGTATGTTTTTTAAAGACAAAACGAAATTTTTTTTTGACAAAACGAAAAAAATTGACAAAAAATAGACAAATAATGTTGAACGAAAAAAAAAATCCTTTTCTCTTCTGGATGGATGCTTGAAAAGTATTAAGTCTGAGAACATGTTGCTTCAAGATCGTTATGCATAAATACAAAGTTGAGGCTTATTTTAGGTGTTGGTCTTTCTCCAGTTCAAAGTCAAATGGTTTTGAGCATCCTACAATTCTTGAAGATCTTTCAGCTATGATAGGCCTCAAACTAAGAATTAAAGTAAGTTGTGCTTAAAACGGTCCAGTTTACATACATAGTGAGGATCATTGGGCCTAATCTATTTTTGTTCTTTCTTTATAGCTAATAAAAAGTCCAATTTTTTTTTGATACAGGAAAAATTAGGAGCCAGCTCATCGAGAAACTAGTCGTCCTAAAGATCTTTAGCAGCTGAGTCAGTCAAGGCGTCTGCATCATGAGAAGTCTTTGCGAGGAAGTCTGCTACTCTGTTGATCTCCCTGAAAATGTGAATGGTGTGGAACGTTCTGCATCGCCTTAGCAGAAGGAGGATGTCAGCTCGCAACATCTCACTCACCCATGGGCAGCTCCTTGCGCCCGTGATGGCGCTAATCAGATTGAGATTGTCTCTTTCAATCTCAATATGAGAGATCCCACGGCGGATAGCCTCTTGGATGCCCGCTCTCAGGACAAGAGCTTCCGCGATGATTACTAGTTGGAGCCCGCATCTCCCGTGGCTCCACGAAATAGGTTCGCCAACATCGTTCTTGATTATGAATCCGAAACCAGCTTCACCGCTACATAGTCTAAAGCCGTCAAAATTGAGTTTGAACTTGCCAGTTGCTGGTTTGTTCCATTTTATGTTCTTTCTTTTCCTTCGTTTTTCATCATATCGAGGCTTATGTGGTTGCTCTTGGTCTTCGTTCTCCTGTTTCGCTATACTCCAATTTTTTAGTTGTTGTTGAATGAATCCATTGATATTTTTTATTTGTTCCATGTTATCTTGTCGAAATATTTTTGCGTTTCGCTGATACCATAGGCTCCACCAGATAACGCATAGTTCCTCAATTTGCTTTCTTTTTATTCTCCCTCTTATTTCATTAAGGAGTTCCATGGAGTTTCCATTGCCTACTTGAGTTTGACTTATGATATGACAAGTTTCAGGGTTAATTCCATGAATCGTTTGTCTAGTGTGTGGGCATGTTATGAGGAGGTGGTCTACGTCCTCGCTTGCATAGTCACAGAAGGTGCAAGGTAAGATCACACTCACATGCCCAATTGAATTCGTGTTGGAAATCCTCTTCTTTTTAACCTTTTCCCTTTATTTATTTTTATTTTTATGAAGAAGATAAGATTTCGATAACTAAAAAAACCTGATAAAATTGAGAGGCTACACGAGGCGGCAAAGAAAATACGAGATGAATGAGCAAAGAGTACAAACAACCAAAAAACGAGTTTTGGCTCGGGGTAAGTAAACACAACAAGTTGCGCCCAACAAAATTTTCAACGTAAGAAAAGATGTGTGGAAAGGTCTGTTGACGTTTTTCCATCGCAATGAGAGATCTTCAAAATCCGTGAAGCTCAAAAAACGACTCGACCCCAAACAACCTGGTCCAGAACCGAAGCTCAAGTCCTTCTCATTGGAGAAACACTAACTAGCTCGATCATACCTGCCAACCAAAGTATCAAACCAACGAGAAAGGTTGAAACAAGAAAAGAGGTTGTTACTGGAAAGTCTATGAAAATGGGATAGGCTAAGCCCAAAGAGTTTGGGGCCCAACAAAGCCTCAAGGACAAATTAAAGTCTTCCACGAAAGACCACCTAACATCCTCATAAAACAAGAAACACACATGGTGAGGATTGTATATGAGAGTAATGGGGATTCAATTCGGGAGAAACCGAGAAAATTAAATAATATCAATCACAAAAATCATCACTTATCAGTTAGCTAGGCTAGTGAAGCTTAACGATATAAGTCACTACTAATCCTTATTCTGAATGAAGGACCCACGTACTACACCAAGGGCAAAGATGAACTCTAATGGGAACTTTTAGCCTTTTAGGTAGTGATGCATGAAAATATTAGCATAAAATCGAACTGCCCTATTTTGACCCACCAACTTTATTAGTTGCCCATATGTCCATATATGCATGTGTACGTAAATTCACCACAAGTCCACGACCAAACAAACATGTCTATATCGTGCAAAATAGCAATTAATAATCAACCACTATTTGCTGCTGCTCGATCTTTTAAGAATCATAGGTCCATCTTTTTCCATTTTCATGCGTTATAAAATTTAATACTGTCTTTTTAACCTATGTCTTTAAAACATAAAATAAATATACGAATTTTAGAAACTAAAACCTTAAAAAAAAATATTTAAATTTTTAGAAAAAGTATTTAAATCAGTAAATAATTAAAAACAACAAATTTTTTAAAACAAGATATTTATATTATGCCTTCCGAATTTAATATTAATTATTATCAGAGAAGTGCATATATGATCAGCTTGATCAATTGCTAAACTCTTCGTTTAGCAATGTAGCTCCATTGTTCTCAATTCCGTGTTAACTACTCGATTGATGGTCTTCTATCTTTTTGAGCTAGCTAACCTTATATTTTTTTGTCAATCATATATATAATGCAAGAATATGTAAGCTACATCTAGCTACGTACTTATAAATTATAAATTGTACAATATAAATATAAGCTTTTGATTAGGCCTACTTAATTATTATTATCTTATGGTCAAATGAGCCAATAGTAACAGCTGGTGCATGTATAAATAGATTATTATTTCTTAATGCATTTATAATTCCCTTGACTCCTTGAGCTACATATATGTTTGGGCAGAATACATCAACAGACACTTGAACTTGTACGTTTTTTTCAATCAGCACCCTGTACTTTGAAATGTTCAAATAAACACTTAAACTTAATTAAATTTGTTCGATCGAACACTTTAAGCTGACGTGGCAATGCGCGTGAGGGTCAATCGACACTTTAGCACGTTTCTAATGAATTAATTCTTAATTTCCTTTTTTCCTTATTTATTATTAATAATATAAAAACATAAAAAGCAAGAACCATAGAGAGTAAGGGAGAATTTCCTTTTTTTGTAATTTCCTTTTTTTCAGAATTTTCCTTTTTTTTTCTATCAATATCTTTCATTAATTTCGGGGAGGATTTTCCTTTTTTTTAATTTCGTTTTCTTAAGAATATCCCTTATTTTTTTCTATCTTCTCTTTCAATAATTTCATTTTCTATGAATTTCCTTTTTTTTCCCTTCAGATCTTAGATCTGAACAGATCTCACAAGTTCATTCAACTGATGAACATCCCTAAGAACGAAGGAACCAGAGAGTCAGGGAGAGGAAGGTCACAAGTTCATTCAATTGATTAAACAACCCTAAGAAGGCAGACCACAAGTTCATTCAACTAATAAACCGACGATGAATTGGAGACGAAACACGGACTCCGGAGAAAGAAATCGCGCCGCTCGTGGACTCGCCCAAATCTAGATCTCGTGGGCTCGCCCAGTCGCCCTCACGTCGCTCGTGGACTCAATTGGTAAACAATCCCATAAAAGGAAGGAACCAGAGAGAGTCAGTACGGAACGACGGATTCGGAAAACATGGGAAGGAACCAGAACCATCGGACGGCGGGCTCGCCCTCGCGCCGCAGGTGGACTTGCCCAGATCCTGGATCTGGTGGATCGCGCCGCTCGTGGACTCGCCCAGATCTGGATCTTGTGGGCTCGCCTTCACGTCGATCGTGGACTCAATTGGTAAACAACCCGAAAAACGAAGGAACCAGAGAGAGTCAGGACGGAACGACGGATTCGGAGAAAGAATTCGAATTTTCACCGTCCTCATTCAACTGATAAACATCCTTAAGAAGGAGCCAGAGAGTCATGACGGAACGATAGGAAAGGGAGGAGAATTAGATGTTACTATTTTTATTTTTATTTTAAAAGTTGAAAATTAAATTGCCATTTGTAATGTTTGGCTTATGTGGCAAAAAAAATTGACCCACTTTTAGCTTATTTGGCTTAAAAAACTTACACATCAGCGCGCGTGATATGCACCTGAAGGAAAATTAGATTTTCAGTGTTTATAAGTATAAAAATAGTTAAGTTGAGATGTGTTTTTGAACATTTTATAATACGGGAGGCTGGTTGAAAAAAAGTTACAAGTTCGAGTGTCTCTTGATGTATTTTGCCTATATGTTTGGGTGTCATGTGAAACTCACATGCATAGAGCTATATATATAATCTTTTTTTTTGGAGGTGGGGTTCGTATAAAATAAATTAGACTACATACGTTTTTAATTTTTTTTAACATTATTATTTTACAACTTTATTTAAAAATGTTAAAAAAATTAAAAACAGTGTAGACTACACTAGCTTATCTTGTAGTCTTGTAGATGCATGGGTATCATAACTATGAGGCTGTAATGACCTAAATATTTTTTAGCAAACCAAAACTCCCGTTATAATAATTTAAGTACGTACCTCTTATCAAATTAAAATTTCCGTTATAATAACTTATTAACTTACTTACTTACATGTATCATATCAAATTTCTTGTTGGTTAAGTGACATGAAATTCAAATGCCTTTTTTAGTAAAAGTGATAGTTATTATCATCACTCAGCTCCATGACTAATTTATATTTTTAAAAGTGATAAAATACATTTAATATCAAAAGATTGAATTGTTAATAACAATTAAACTTGCAGGAAATAATCTCTTTGGGGAGGTTGCATAACTTTGTACAAAAATAGTCTAAATTTTTAAAATTGCGACATTTAACTATTTAAGTCGGTGAGTTGCAATCACTAATTAATGTAAGCATCTTCTTTTTTTTTTTGGGTCGAAATTAATGTAAGCATCTTTAATTATGAGATTTTCTTATTGTATGTAAGTGATCACGTGACATTGCCATTTGTGATTTCTCAAGATTAAGTGACCATTTACTTTAAAAATATTACGGAGTAGTATATATATTTGATGATACATGATCTCAACTCACTATTTGCCGCATATTTAAAAATTCAAGCTATTATGATTTTATGACCCAAAAAAAAAATCAAGCTATTTTTGGCAAATAGATATATTCGACTATATTTTTACAGCAGTTCAAAGCTCGACATCACTTTAGACGTGTCTTGAACTTCTTATTTATGATAAATATTATAGGAAGCTAAATCTAGATTCATCGGATTTTTTAACTAATAATTAATAACATTTGACGTGTTCGGGCAAATACTAATAGAGGCAAAAATTGAAATTGTAAATCAAGTATGATGTAGACATATGTAGCAGCTCTAGACCAAGTTATATTTGAGTTGTTGTGATAGTAGACGATCTATAAATATATTTGTAAATGGTTCATATCGGTCAAGAATTACACCGAACTGAGATCGAATTTTCAAAATTTATGGATAAAGATATATAATTGCATAACTTTGTCAAAGAAAGTTAGAGATCTTAAAAAGATTGATTCTGATTTCGATAAATCCAAGAGGAGCATTTAACCTTAGTTATGTGTATGACTAATATCGTACATAAAATTTCATCCATAGTTAGTTATTTTTGATGTACATAAAGCTAGTTTCAATGCACATGCATAAATAATATTCACTTTTTAGTTATTTTGATGCAAATAGGATTATTTTTAACGTACATATATAAATAATACACATTTTTCGGCTTATTTTGGTACACATGTATTTGGTTTTGATGTACGAACATATGTCTATGCACATAATTTTAACGTATATTAGGGCCAATTTTAATGCACATACAATTAAATTTAATGCGCACACAAAGTCTATAATTATAGATACTTGCTCAACCCTAAGTTTATGCATATATCTACTACGAAACGAGGACTGGATCGAAATTTCGTGTCCTGTCTAATATGGACCGATTTTTCCTCAACCCTAAGTTTATAATTCTAGAGATTTGCTCTATATTTATTATCTATGGTATACAGGTAGACCTGTTAAATTGGTCGATCATATATTTTGGACATGAGTTAGGTCATCTCAGATTTGAAGTAATTATAGGTTGGGTCATTCTAGGTCATATGTCAAGTGATATATAACCCTAACCCACATTCTACGGGTTTGGATTAACCTACTAGCTTTCAAACCTTGTTCTTGTTTTTATTTTAGACTATTTTTTTCAAAATTAAATTTAAATAATAGTTAATTACTTATCATACAAAACTAAATATTATAAATCTATTAGATTATTTTAAGAATAAATTTTTACTTAATTTGTGAAAGTCTTAAGTTTTAAGCCAAATAAATGACAAAAAATACAGCAAGTTTCAAAATTAAAATCTTCATATGATAAATCTATAAATTTTATATAGTTCAATTGATATTGACGTTATTATTTTCTCACTATAAACGTTTATTTTATGTATATTTCCACTTATTTCCTGCCACGTATCAAGCAGAATGTAAAGCATTAAGGTCGGTATATGTAAATAAAATACTATTGTAAATAAAATACTATTGTGAGTTGTGAGTTGTGAGTTGTGACGCTATGAGGATGATTTATGGAAAATGATGTTTAGATGAATTCCATTACCAAACCATCCCAATTGATTTTTGTGATACATTATTTTATTATTCCTTTCATACACTCCCGGTGGAGCTAGGAAGATTAATTTGCGGTAGTGATTGGTCGGACGACGAATGGCACATACATTGGCACGTAGGGGAGGCGTGCTATATATCGTATTTAATTACAACTTTTCTTTAAAAACATGATATCTCACATATCATTATACAAAGTCAATATTCAGTTAATGAAAAACGTATTTTCCAAGTGTTGATATCTAGCACGTAGAGTACACTACATGTTTTCTGAAATCTACTATAGTTAGTGTAAAAATATGTGTCACATGATACTTATTGAAATAAAAAAATAGTAATTAATTTTAATTTCGTGAACATTTAAATGAACGAAACTCAAGCAATAATTTAAGCTCGAACCAAGCTCGCATTCGAGCTCGAACTCGTCTATTTTAACCGAGTCAAGCTTGAACAACTCAAATCTCGGCTCGGCTCGGTTCGATTACAGCCCTACACTCTGCATCATAAAGGATGGCAGACCTAATAACTGTCCTATAGAACTTACCCTTAGCTTGAGCAATACCTTCTTATCACATAGAACCCTTAAAGCTACCCTCCACTTTTGCCAGCCACCTTGAATTCGATATGTAATATTCTCATCGATGCCCCCATCACATTGCAAAACTAACCCAAAATATTTGAAACTTTCCTTCCTCATAACTATTTTCCCTCGTAAATGTACTTCTTCATTGGCATCTGTACCATGCTCGAACTTGAACTCCACATATTCCGTCTTAGTTCCGCTCAGTTTAAAACCTTTAGACTCCAGTTTCTCCCTCCAAATTTTGAGTGTGTTACTAACTTTTGTATCTAGTCTCGTCCACCAAGACAATATCGTCCGCGAACAATAAACACCATGGAATGTCTCCCTGAATCTCTCTCGTTAGATGATCCAACATTAGCGTGAAAAGGAAGGGACTCAAGGCTGAGCCTTGGTGTAGACATGTCTCCACCTTAAAGTACTTTGTATCCGCTCCTGGGGTATAGACAATGGTCATCGAACCCTCATACATGTCTTTGATAATCCTGATAAATGTGCCAAACACTTCTTTGATTGCCAGACTCTTCCAAATCAACTCTCTCGACACTTTGTCATAAGCTTTCTCCAAGTCAATGATGATCATATGTATGTTCTTCATCCTTTTTCTGTATGCCTCTATAAGCCTGCTCAATAAATGAATAGTATCCATAGACGACCTCCCAAACATAAAATCAAACTGATTCTCGTACACTTTGACTTGTTGCCTTTTCCAAGCGAGAGATACATTTTTTTGTTGTAATCTATTTATTGGTGATAAGTTACCATAAGAGCTAATTATTTTCCTAATTGAATAATTTAATTTTCATATATACAAAACACATTTTCTAATTTTAAAGTTTTGAATTTAGTATTTGTAATTATTTATGTATCACCCTCTTTTTTTGTTAATGTTTACACATTGTAATGTGTTATATTCAGTTTTCCAAGGACACATTATATGTAACCTTATTTAAAAACTAAAATTCTATTATATAATTAATACTCTTGAGACAAAAAATTAAATATATTCTTAAAAGAATTAGAATTTTTTTTCGAAATAAATTTCTTATAATCAATATCATTATAGTAATATACTATAACTAAAGTCAAATCCATCTATTCTATGTGTTGTCGTCTTAACTATGCCACGTAGGTATATTCATTTTTCTATTTACCTATTTGCTCTTAATTTTTTTTGTCGTATTTACAATTTGTATTATAATAAAATTTCTTATATTGCTTTGAACAATATTACTAATAGATATCTCTATATTAGCTATATTTAGAAGATATAGATTTCTTTTACTATAATAAAAGATTACATATATATTTAGAAAAACCTTATCATCTTATATAAACTTTTTTTATTTATGATGATTGTAATATTATCCCAAAATATGTAATATGAATTACTCTTTTACTTTTTATTTACTCTTATTTTTAAAAAAATCATCCTCTTGCACGATTAAAGTGAATTTAAAATTTTAATTGGTTAAACGAGATTTTTATAATGGCAATTATTGCATGATTAAAGGTGATTTTAAATTTAATTTTAATTTGTTAAAAGAGATTCTTATAATATCAATTTAGAAGGTTCTCTAAGATTAAGAAAGTTTCAAAATTTTAGCATTTATCTAAACCTATCGATAAACATCCCTTTTTATTGAGATGTCAACTTCATATTTAAACATATATGATTTAAAATATTATGATTGGTTAATTTTTAATTGAGAATATTTTAATTTATTACACACCATATATTATCTATAACTATATATTAAAGCTATACCTTTTTGAGTCACCAGAACGATTCTGACCCTATCTTATTACTTTAACTTTTTTCTATTAAATTCTTCTTTAACTATTTAAATCTATCTTTAACACCAACAAATATCTATTTAGTATAAGAATATCTTTTGAAAAACTTCCTTATACAAATATTTAAAATTAAAGATAAAAAATTTAAAAATAAGTATAAATATCTTTTCTCTTTTAGCGTAATATCTTTTCACGAATTTTTTTATAGATATATATTTTTTATTTTATAATAAAAAAATTAATGATAAATAATTGTAATGTTTAAAAATAATAAAATATAGGTAATATAATATTTAATAAATATATCGAAATATTTGATGATCTCTAAATTAAGATACATAGAAAGTAATAAAACATATAAAACATATAATATTTATTCATATCCAATCTTTACTTTATCAAGCCATAAAATGTGTTTGGCCCCACCTTAAATCAAAATAAATTATTTTTTTACTTATTTTCTATAAATAAAATATTTTTATCTTTATCTTTCATAATTATTATATCTTATTAATTATTTTAATTATTATTTTATTTAATTCTTATCTCTTCCCTATTCTAAGATATAAATCTTTTTTATTCATATGTTATCTTTTTTTAAATTTAAATATCTATAAAATATCATCAATGAAAAGCAGACTGTATATTATTTTACCTTAATAATTTTTTTTTTATTTTCAACATTAAACTCAATAACTTATATTTATTTATTTTTATTCCAAAAAAATTGTACATTGTACAAACAATAAATTACTTGCATTAAATCTTATATTATATTTTTATTTAATTCCTATAAAATGCTGAACCATAGTCGTGCATGACACGTCTGGTACAACAAGTTAATTTTTAATTTGTTGCACCCACATTTATCATGGATGATTGATATATTTCAACTTTTTATTATTAATATTTTATTTAAGCAAAATTCATACAAAATACGAAAATACGTATTAATATATCCTAAAGCCAATTATAGAAAAATTCTTATTTTATTTATGATTATATTAGAATTGAGGAAATAATCTATAACTATATATTAAAGCTATACCTTTTCGAGCAAATACATTGATTATGGCCTCACCTTATATTTAAAATTTTTAATTTTTAATTATATTAATTTAGTTTTTTCAATTAAATTCATTTCTATCTATTTATGTAAAAAAATTTAAATTGAATTTTAATTAAAAATAATGAAAAACAATTTTATCTTTATCTTTTGATCTATTTAGGTAAAAGTTTATCTTAAAGCAAATTTTGATAAAAAAAATAAAAGTAAAATTTTCCAATATGTATATAATTACTTGAAAAAATTGAATTTTGATAAAAAAATTACATTATCTTTTCTTAATTTTCTTTTTGACTTATCCATGTAAATAAATAAAAAGTATCTTTAAACAATTCAATCTTTATTCATATTTTTCATCTTTTCTTATTAATTATCTTTTTAATTTTTTACTTAAAAGTTTAATAATTGAATTTGATTGAAAAATTTCTAAGAATTAACATATTTTGTCTTTTTATCTATTTTTTACAAGACTTTTAAAATTGAATGATTCTAATTAAAATCATTTTTATTTACATTTTTTATAACTAAATTATCATTAAGCCATCAAAATCATATGAGACTTACCTTAAATATTAAATCCACATAGTCGTGTATGATACGATAGTTACAATTAGTAATAATTAATGAAAACAGGAATGCAAAAAGGAGAAAAAATAAATACCGAGATCTACTCTCACATGCGAAGGACATGCCCAAGCTGAAACAGCCTCGAATCTTTAATTTGCCTCTTTCCAAAACCTAAAATAAATAACTTAGGTTTTACATAGTGATGAGATCTGAATCATGATCCATGATCAGTCATCTGATGAAATATCTACCTCCAGCTCAGCGGCTACAAAACCCAATTTCTTTCGAGCGGAAAAATTATACTATTAAATTATCCTCGTTCTACACCTGGACGCGGGAGGAGAAGACCGTTAGGTTTGAAGATTTGGGTTTTGAGATTTGAAGGATGGTTGAACGGTTGGTCTTGAAATCTCCCGTTCTTCTCTCATCAAACCGGGAGGATACGGATAGACCAATTCTTAAAACCAATCAAGCAGATATAGCTACAAGTACAACAACGAGAGGAAGAAGAAGATTCAGACTTGTAGGTGTAATGGAGACAACTCAACAACTCGTCAAATCTCCAATTTCTCGCAGCCCAAAACCCTTTAATAGAACTCACATTTGCTTTCTAAAAATCGCATCTTTCCTTCTCTATCTCTCAACCATCAGAAACCCACTTGATCACTACTTAAATATAATTGATTGTGGGTGCGGAACTCTTGCCATCACCACCCCCAACTATCAGAGTTGGGAACTGCCTTTTCTGCTTCTCAAAAGTTCTTGGCTAGCTTGTAAGTTGAAAATCATCAATTCAGTTTTGTTTCTTTGTTAATTATTACATTTCTGTAGATTAGCATGCTCAATTATGGCCATTGGCTTCTCAAATGTGCATTGTTCCCCATGCATAGGGTAGGGGCCGCTTGTCTGATTGGTTAAATCCTAGGTGAATGTTGGATAATGCCGTCTGGGTTTTGCAATGTTCATTAAATGGAGTAGTGAGCTGTTCATGTTAAGAGTGTTCTAGCTTTATACCAGATCAAATGTCAATGCAGATGTAAAATAAATGTTTACCGAATAAACATATGACAATGTGTTTAGCAAATTGACAGTGTATGAATGAATTGAGGGTTGAATTGACCTCTAAGGGATTTTCTATATTTCACATCACATCTGCCTTGATCTGACTGGTAGCATCCCAAGCTTTCTTTGTCTGCGGCGTATGTTGCTTTGTAACTATAGATCACTAGTCATCCACATTGGTATAGTTAATAAATATGTAGGATGCATTGACACTTTTGAGCATGTATGGATTATTTCCTTGAAGAAGTTGCATAGTGGACTTTGTAATGTGATTCAATTTTTGTTATCAGACATGAGTTTGATTGCATCCATATCGGAAGCCTTTGGAAATAAATCTTGCTAGTAATATTGTATTGTGTTTGAGATGGCTTATTCTGGGGCTTGGATTTTGAAGTGGTGTTATCTGTAGATCAATGTAGTACTTGATATCATTGCTCGCTTTTCTGTTCTGTTTCTTTTGGATGGGTCAGATTTGGCCATGTAATCAGGGTTCTTTCAAGTCAAGAATCAGATGACTTTTAGAAATTCTGCCATCCCAAGCTACTTAATTTGCCTTTGACCTAGCCATCAGTTCTTGGATATTCTTCCTAGAATGTAATCTAAATGAAAGATCATTTGTGGTGATCTAATTAAAGAATTTTATACATAATTAGGTGTTTATAGTTTCTATAAATAGCACGTGTGAAGCACTTTGATGGCAAATTCAATAATTTGATTTCTAGTTTCAAGCATGCTTCAAAATATTTTGAGCTTCATTTGCGTCTCTAAAATAAACTGTAACCTGCCATATCTGATATCTCTAACCATCTATTTCGGTGGATTCTGAAGGGTGAGCCATGGCGGAGGAGCTGGAGCAACCGTTGTTGAATCCTGAAAATTTCAACCGAGACAATATTGACTTGGTAAGAGGGATGGCCAAGAAAGCTAGAAAAAAATTCTTTAGAACTTCTGTAGCTGTGCACTTAACCAATTATACTGTTATTGAACAGGAAAATCTTCCTCTGAATGAAGTCTTTGAACAACTGAAGACTTCAAGAAGTGGACTTACAAGTGAAGATGCTGAAATTCGATTGAGAATTTTTGGACCAAACAAACTTGAAGAAAAGGCGGTAATTGCCTTGCCATATTTTATGTTTAATCTTTTTCCTTTTAAGCAATATGGTGAACATGATGCTCATGATTATATTTCTCTGGACTTCAGAGAAGCAGAAATTGTAAATCAAGTATGTACAAAATTTATATTCGAGTTCCTTGAATGCAGGAAAACAAATTTTTAAAATTTCTGGGTTTCATGTGGAATCCGTTATCATGGGTTATGGAAGCTGCTGCTATCATGGCACTTGTACTTGCTAATGGTGGAGTAAGTCGACTGATGCCTTCTCTTTCTCTTTTATTTTTTGCAAGTTTTGGTTCCTTACATGTATCAAATACGATATGCCATCTTATAATAATTGTTCGTAACTCTCAGGGTGAAGGCCCAGATTGGCAAGACTTTGTGGGAATCATCTGCTTATTGGTGATCAACTCTACCATCAGTTTTATTGAGGAAAACAATGCAGGGAATGCTGCTCAAGCACTCATGGCTAAACTAGCTCCAAAGACAAGGGTTTGTTCTTATATTTAACTTCTTGTATATAAAATTTATTAATCTTTTATCTAAGAGTTTCTCCATGATTGATGCAAATAGGTGAATTCTTTTTCTTTTTTTTTTTGTATGAGAAATGGGAATGTGTTTTACAAAACTTCTATTGAATCCATCTGATGTCATGTAGGTTCTGAGGGATGGGCAATGGAAGGAGGAAGATGCTGGTGTACTTGTTCCTGGAGATGTCATAAGCATCAAGCTTGGTGATATCATCCCTGCAGATGCCCGCTTGCTTGAAGGAGATTCACTTAAAATTGATCAGGCAAGTGTTGTTACAGCATTCGTGCAGGAATTCCTTATTTTTTTTAATATCAGTCTTAATATGCTCAAAATTGTTGATGGATAGCTGATTTCATTCATGAGAACTGTGCTCCGCAATATTATGGGCAACTGTTGGAATTGGTCTAACTTGTTTTGTGACCCCAAGTTCTTGCATTGGTCTTTGCATTTATCTGACGAAGGATTTGTTTTCTGCAGTCTGCTCTTACTGGAGAATCTCTTCCAGTTACAAAGAAGACAGGAGATGAAGTCTTCTCTGGTTCTATTTGCAAGCACGGAGAGATTGAAGCTGTTGTAATAGCAACTGGGGTGCACTCTTTCCTTGGAAAAGCAGCACATTTGGTGGACAGCACTGAAAGTATTGGACACTTCCAACAGGTAATGTGAACAAATTAATGCTTGTTGAGTATAGTAAAATCAGATTATGATATGGGAACACTAAACCATTTTAATTTGCAGGTCCTCACTGCCATTGGGAACTTTTGTATTTGCTCTATAGCTATTGGGATGATTATTGAAATACTTGTCATGTACCCAATCCAACACCGATCATACAGAAGTGGAATCAACAACCTTCTTGTTCTCTTGATTGGAGGAATTCCTATAGCCATGCCCACAGTGTTGTCTGTAACGCTTGCTATTGGTTCTCACCGACTTTCTCAACAGGTGAGCTCTCAAGTAAATACAGGAATTAGAAGGATCCTTAGTCTAATTTGCTTTTGAAATCTTCACTGATATCATGATCATGAACAGGGTGCCATCACAAAGAGAATGACTGCTATTGAAGAGATGGCAGGAATGGATGTACTTTGCAGTGATAAAACTGGGACCCTTACTCTGAATCGTCTTACTGTTGACCGTAACCTTGTTGAGGTACAAAGATGATATATTCTGTCCACAGTATCCGTTCTTTACTATTTGAAATATTTGATGATAAATGTGTCATTTATACTGAGGTTTTTGCAAAAGACATGAACAAAGACACAGTGGTCCTAGTTTCTGTACTTTACTATTGAAATATTTGATAATAATTTTTTCACTTATTTTTAGGTTTTTGCAAAAGACATGGACAAAGATACAGTGGTCCTTCTTGCAGCCAGAGCAGCAAGAATGGAAAACCAAGATGCCATTGATGCTGCCATAGTCAATATGCTTGCTGATCCAAAGGAGGTAAAAAAAATAATGAAAACAACCTAAGAGAATAGTCCAATAGTCTAAACTTGTGCTGGACCTTTCTTGTCAATTCTTATAGAACAAGATATAAAAAGAGAGTTATTTTTTGGTCGGAAGATATAAAAAGAGAGTTTAATAGCCCTTTTCCTTCTTCCTTCCAGGCACGTGCGAACATTAAAGAAGTTCACTTTCTGCCATTCAACCCTGTTGACAAGCGAACTGCTATCACTTACATTGATGTGGATGGAAAATGGTACAGAGCGAGCAAAGGAGCTCCTGAACAGGTACTTATCTCATATGTTTAAGTTCTTGCACATTCTAAATAACTTCAAAACCAATAACTTTTTTATGTCGCCCCTACCATTCAGATTCTTGATCTTTCCCCAGAGAAAGATCAAATTGCTGGAAAAGTGCATGCCATCATTGATAGGTATGCTGAAAGGGGATTGAGATCACTTGCTGTTGCTCTTCAGGTAATACTGACATTAAGCTTCTCCTTTCTTTTCTTGCAAAACTTGTTTGCTTATTAGGATCACTTGCTCCAAAGTGTTTTTTCCTCATATTTCTACTATATTTGTTGATTACAGGAAGTTCCTGAGAAATCTAAGGACAGTGAAGGTGGCCCATGGACTTTTTGTGGTCTACTTCCCTTGTTTGATCCCCCAAGGCATGACAGTGCTGAGACCATCCGCCGAGCTCTTAATCTTGGAGTTGATGTTAAGATGATCACTGGTATCAATCCCTTTATCTCTCTTTTACTTACATTAAAAAACTGTTTTCTGTCAAACCCTTGATAATTCGATTAGATATTAACATTCCTCTATTATGCTATTAGGTGACCAATTGGCAATTGCAAAAGAAACCGGTAGACGACTTGGAATGGGAACAAACATGTACCCCTCATCCTCATTGCTGGGTCGTAACAATAGCGAACATGAAGCCCTTCCAGTTGACGAGCTCATTGAAAAGGCAGATGGTTTTGCTGGAGTTTTCCCAGGTTGGTTACTTCCTTGTAATGAAACTGTGAAAGTTCTAATCTTAGATCATAGATGTTCTGATATTTGTTCTGATATTTGACTCCTACTAGAACACAAGTATGAAATAGTGAAAGTTCTGCAAGAAAAGAAGCATGTGGTGGGAATGACTGGAGACGGTGTTAACGACGCACCGGCTTTGAAGAAAGCTGATATCGGAATAGCAGTTTCAGATGCTACTGATGCTGCAAGGAGTGCTGCTGATATTGTCTTGACAGAGCCTGGTCTTAGTGTTATTGTCAGTGCTGTCTTGACTAGCCGAGCTATCTTCCAAAGAATGAAGAACTACACGGTCAGATCATCTCTCATGACTTTTTTATATAGATATTGACTTTGTGATACAATTTCTAATTTCTCCTTTTTAATTGCAGATATACGCTGTCTCCATTACCATTCGTATAGTGGTATGTTATTTTCTACCATGTTAACACTTCTAAGTTCTCTGTCTTGTTAACATGAACATCTGATATGAAGTTTTAACTCTCAATTTTCAGTTGGGTTTCATGCTCTTGGCTCTGATTTGGGAATACGACTTCCCACCCTTCATGGTTCTTATCATAGCAATATTGAACGATGGTAATTTTCAACCTTTCATAGTAATACTCATTCCGAATAGAATAAAATTTGAGAAAAATCTGACAATCTTTGTGAAAATTTGCCTAATGCAGGTACCATTATGACAATTTCAACTGATAGAGTTAAACCATCCCCAATGCCTGACAGCTGGAAGCTAAATGAGATATTTGCCACTGGTATCATCATTGGCACATATCTTGCTTTGGTCACCGTTTTGTTTTACTGGATTGCAAATGACACTTCTTTCTTTGAGGTATAATTAGACTGCAGAATCAGAATGTGGTTCTTGTTGTTTTATGATCTTCAAATAGAAATGAGTAAAGAACTGAGCATATATTTCTACTTGGATTGGCATTTTTGCAGGACCATTTTGGAGTAAAGTCTATCTCAGACAGCAGTGAAGAAATCTCATCGGCTGTGTATCTTCAAGTCAGCATTATCAGTCAGGCTCTCATTTTTGTCACTCGTAGTTACAGCTGGTCATTCACAGAGAGGCCCGGAGCACTTTTGATGATCGCATTCGTGGTGGCTCAATTGGTAAAAAAAACCTCCTAGAAAAAAAATTCAATAGCCTCTAAAACTTGATCTTCTTCACGTAAGCTTAAATCTTTTTTGTACATCTGTGTCATCAAAATACAGGTCGCCACCGTGATTGCAGTCTATGCAAACATTGATTTTGCTTCAATAAGCGGAATTGGATGGGGCTGGGCTGGTGTTATTTGGCTATACAGTTTGATCTTCTACCTGCCTCTTGACATCATTAAGTTCACAGTTCGTTATGCTCTCAGTGGAGATGCTTGGAACTTATTGTTCGACAGAAAGGTTTGATTCATACAATATCTTCTTACACATTTAAATCTCATTTTCTTTCTGGGTTTTATATCCAAATTGACCAAACATACTTATTTGTACTTGAACAGACGGCCTTTACCAATAAGAAGTCGTTTGGCAAAGACGACAGAGCAGCCAAGTGGGTACTTTCACAAAGAACTCTACAAGGCCTATCCACAGACTCTGAAGGCACTGGAAGGAGATCCTCTCTGATAGCTGAACAAGCCAAGAGACGTGCCGAGATTGCCAGGTAATATAAGACAATCCAAGATTCATATATCCTTTTGATCTTTGTTATGTTGTTCTTTTTTTCATAATATTGTGCTGTGAAACTCTTCTGCGACAGGCTTGGGGAGATGTACACATTGAGAGGACACGTGGAATCGGTTATGAGGCTGAAGAACTTGGATGAGAGTATGATCCAAGCAGCTCATACAATCTAGAGTGTCATTGCAAGTGCAGTGCCTATTGCCTCTGACTAGAAAAGGTTGAGATCATCAAGGTTTAGGCTAACTTGTTCTTAATCAAGTGTGATTGTCAGTGAACTTGCGGGACGCAGGATTTTTAGTGTCGAATTATTGGATGCAGAGAACTGTGGTGATCATGAAGGGTGTTTTTATTTTCATTTTCAGTTCAATTCTTTGGATTAAAGCAAGACAGTCTGCTGAGAAGCGAGAAGGGTCTCGTTTTGATAATAATGTGATATAGATGTCAGTTGAGTTTATAGTTCATACTGTGTAATCTTGCAAATTTTTTGGTCCTTTCTTTTTTGTTGAGCAGAGGTCTGTCTGCTTTGAGTTTATGTTTTGTTACAGAATCCTGCTTTGGTTGTAATTTGATGGTTAAAATCCACAGGCAAATAAAGCTGGCTAGCACATTGCAAGATTTTCTTTCTAAAATTTTGTTGTTCACAACTTGAAGCAGAAAGTTTGAAGGAACTTGTGGGCTTTGTTTAATGGGCCTATTAATCTATCTATCTCAAACATATAATTATCGTGCGGGTTTTGGGTCCTTGTGGGAATATACTGGTATTATAGACTTGTCAAACGGATTGGTTCGATCGGATTTTGAGGTTAGTCATTTCGAACTCGGGTTGAGTACTAATTCGAGTTAATTAGATTAAATGTCAAATTAAATCGGGCTATAACAAGTTATCGTGCGGGTTTGAGTCGACCAACGAATTTCGGGCTTCAACCCGATATAGTTAAGTGTAGTCAGAATCAAGTCTTTCTTAGAACTATTGATTTTTGGGGTGGCATTTTAACTCTACAAATTTCAAAATGTTCTAATTAAATTGTTATTTTGGGTGGAGTTTTGACAACTCTAAATTTTTGACATGAGAGGGATGATTCGTGACAAGGACACGCATGACACACCATTCTTTGTCAGTTAGGCTAGTAGTAGGCGTTGACAAGTGCAACTAATTATAAAAAAGGTAAAGTTAATATGAAAAATTCTTGATTTCTACTGTATTTTTTCCTCAGGGGAGTTTAATTCTTGAAAGTTTGGTATAATTATTTTGGCCATCTGCACGTCTTCTAGACTTCCACCAGTTACAACTTACAAGAGCTTAATCACCTAACAATAAATCGTTATTAGTCAAATTGATGATTGGGATATGTAATGAAAATATACATATATATCAAAATTAGTAGCATACCCACAAAAACGTGTATATACATATGCATGCACCTTTAAAAAAAGAAGAAGATAGAGTTTACTTAGCTAAATAAATAAAATTCACAAGCTAATAAGATGTGTCGGCAGACTGAAATGCCTTTTATTGTTTGGTGGAGAGGTTCACTTTTTTTTTTCTTTAATGGTTATCAGAAAACTATAGTATAAAACAGTATACAATATATGCATGGTGAATTGGTGTGATGGTAGACAATGTTAGGTGCTAGGAAGATTGGTGTTAATAGTACAATAAAGAAGGCATCTTCACAATTGCATGCCTACCACTACTAACAAGTGACAAATGTCAAATACCCCATAATTCCATTAATGCAAACTTGCAACAACGGCCTGCAGGAACTAGAACTAAACCGCCCATTAATAGAAAAATTATACTAGTACAAACAACAACTACATAAAATTTACTTGGATAATAGGCAGCTTTCTCTTCATTTTATTCTCATCTAGTATGTGCCATTCTTCTTCAATGGCATGGGAGGAAAAGATTGTACAAGGGTAGGAAAAAGGACACACACTAGATCAATTGTAACATGTTTGTTATTTTGGAGTTTATGTAATGATGGTAAGTTGTAAGATTTTTATTAGAAAGTAGATAAATTGACTTTTTTTATGTAAATTTTTTTACTCATTTTCTTGTATAAGAAAAAGGAATTAGGGGAGCTACCTTAGTGAGAAGTGGTTCACCTTAATGAATGAAATTTTCAAGATCATGAAAAATTATTTGGTTTTGGGACATGATTATGAATGATTATCTATGTAACTTGACTTTATTGATTTTCATGAAAATATGATCTAATTGACTAATCTCGAATTCCTTTACTTGTTGGATAAGAATGGGTGAATAGTTAATAATAATTTTTTTGTAAAAAGAAGTTTATAGTGGTTTTAAGTTCTTTAATAGTTGAGCCAAGATTAGAAGTTAATATTTTATAATAATAGAAGGAGTATAATTAAGAAAAAGAACAATTAGGGTTAAATTAACAAAATTAGATCGAGTGAATTGTGGTAGGGTCGATGAAGGTACAAACAAAGTGCACACAAAACTTTGGACCAAAATAAAAAAGGGCACACAAAACTTTCAATATTTGACAAAAAGACCCCCATTGCATCTCTTAAATAGTCTAAAGCTCCCCCATCACAATTTCACAACGGCTATGAATTACGAAAGATCAGGGCCACCGACGCTTTTACGTACCCAAAAAATATATGAACAAATCCATCCTTTTCACCTTTCTTCTAACCTTTTCATTCAATCATGCTATCTCTTACTCACCTTTATTTTCTAGGCCTTTTTTGAATCAACTATAAATAACGTGTCCCGTTTTAATTACCGCTATAAAACAATACGAATATTATAGTAGGTGTTTGGTGTGTAGTTTTTGTTATTGAGTTTGATTAATGTTGGTGATTTATTTTATAATTAATAGAGCAATATTGTTAAACATATAGACATATAGTACTACTATTTATTTATGAATTATAATGTTCGTGGGTTTTCACTTTCAGCTCCAGCTAGCGCCTGCTCATTGGCTTATATATCTCTGGGCTGCTCAACAGATCATCTAGTTTGCACCTACTAATACTAATTAACCTTCAATAATCCATATAATTATCATCTCATTATTTATTAAACATATAAATATATATTTTACACAACATTAAATCTGATAAAAATTATACATGATTCGTCGGTAGAAGGGTACGGTCAACTTAATTGGTGTAATACTATATGATATCCATTTTTCAAACGTAAACACGCTTGTTACGTAGTGTTGTTCTTTTTTTCCTTCGATATACACGAAGAATTGATCAAAATCATTTGGTCTTTGCCCAACAACATATAAGCATTACAAATGTGCAGATAATGACATCCAACTTGCTTGAATTTTATTGTAACCGTTGAACATATATATGTAGCCATGTAGGCGATCATCATCATCCCATATATTCTTTTTTCTCTAACTATCGAGTGTATAATCCACTCACATATTAAAAATCGATCGGATACCAGGAGGTTTGAAGTTCGAATCTTTCTGGCAACGTGTATGGAAAAAATTGAATTGGGAGGGTCGTTCCCAGCAATGGGGCTCTGCAGTACTCGGTTTCGGACGTAGATTGGCCCCGGATAATTGAACCGAACGAGAGATAAAAAAAAATCGATCGGATACTACGTATTAATGTCATTTTGTTTATCCATTAAATAATTGTACATTTTAGGTATTGTTGTCGTCAAATTTAAAAATTCTTAATTAAACCCATCGATCTTAAACCCTTTTAGGCAAATGGAGATACGTGTGCTTTATGTATCTTTCTTAATTCCGATTTCGAGGGAATATTGCAGATTCCAACCCAAATGTATGACTCCCAATCGAAAATTGGACCCTAAAATATGGATTTTGGAGTTTCAATGCTTTGTTTAATTCTTTTAATGTATTGAAATTTTCTATGTTGGTGTTGCTTTCTTGTGAGATAAAGCTAAGCATTTCAGTATTTGTTTTTATAAAAAAATACTACTACAGGATAAGAAGGGATACATTTAAGTGTTTACCTAACTCAAATAAACCTTGAAAGCTAAATAAACAAAATCCCAAATCTTAAGTGAAACAACACCCACACGGCTGACCTCAATCGGCCCCTATCTAATTTCATGCACCCATTAGTATTATCAAGTTATTATCATCCAATTAATACCTGATTTTCATAGAATAATTTTTATATAATAAAAAAAAAAGAATAGTTGTCATTAGTTACTTTACTTACTTATAAGATACGGAGTAATTCATTATTTTCTTAGATGAAATTAATCCGTCATTTTACTTCATTAACGCTTAATCTCTTATGTTCAAATGCCACCAAAAAATATTAAGTAATATATAGAGACATCCCAACATGACATGAGAAAAAACATTTAGTGAATTATGTCAAACCACCCTTAATTAAATATGGACTTGGTAATTCAACCAAAAAAAATCATGGCCTGGTAATAAAATCCTGGCAATTTTAAAGACCATGTCAATAATAGCTAAATTATTTATGAATCTTGAAAAATAAAGAGCCTGCGGCTCCGTTCGGTGACACTGTACTTATATGAGTTGATGCTGATGTAGTTGATGTTGATGTAGTTGATGCTGAAATTATGTGTTGAAATTTGTAGTTTAAATTAGATGTTTATTTTTTATATAAACTATATAGTGTTCGAAAAAGAATAATTTATCAGAGTTGAAAATTAATGTAAAATTACAATTAAGGGCATAAGTTGTAGAAAAATATGATGGGCTCCATTTTGTAAGTTTAGTAGTGTTTTTGTTTGTTTTTTTGGTAATTTTTTATACACTTGCATGCACTCAGTCTGGAAGGAAAAAAACTCAATCTGAAAGACGTTAACTTAGCTACCATCGAGAAGTTGCGCATGAAGTTTAGTGGTGTTCTTGTTTGTTTTTTTAGTGTCGAAATATGCGAAATATAGAGCAAAAATGGAGAATAGGAGTCGAGAACAGAAAAGAGAAAACCCGGCGTGAGAGAAGCGAACGAGAAACAAGAACAATGGTGAGAGTATCGGGGTTACGCATGGATAAAAAAAGGAAGGGTAGAAAAATGAGCAAATTTTTAATGAGGGAAAATAAACTCATTTCAACTCCTTAAGATCCCTCCCCCCATCTTATTTTTTTCCTAAGATTTCAACTAGTATCAACAACATAAACGCGTTTCAACTCTATTTACCAAACACTCACACTAGTTGAAATTTTTATAGGATCAACTACATAAACGCATTTCAACTAGCATATCAACACTAACGAACGGAGCCTGCATTAATAAGATATAATATCTTATCTCATAATGAGATTAAAAACATTTTAATGAATTTTATATCAAATGATTCTCTTTCCAGGTAAATTCCTCACTGTTTATACCATCACTACTCAACAGACAAGGCTTTACAATTTAGCAGATGATCTGATAAGTTAAATTGCAAGTATGATTATTTTAATTATAAGTCTAATTCTATATTTAAGATTAATGTCGTATTGCTGTTTGGATCCGAGGCAATCAATGCACCTCCAATAAACTATGATCTATCTTTTTTTCTATATAATACATTTCGACAGAAAAAGGGGCAAATTTACTATTGTATTCGTAGATTGTTACTGTAATTCGTAAAAGGATTTATCTTTGTGGTGCAAAAAGATTTGTTCTTTTTACGTTGGATAAATGGTATCTTTCAAAAATTTACCCACTAGACCTTGCAAAAAAGACAAATTTATACTCTATACTGATAAGTGATAACATACAAATTCTCTGTTCTTCGGAGGATCTACGTATAGCAGATTTAGCGGTATATGGCATAATATACAGTACATCGAATATTTTAGTATAGTAAAAAAGATAATTTCTTTTTAAAAAATGGGGCTCAAAACCAAAAAGAATTAAGAAAAGGCCCACGAGAAAAAGCGACCCTCATTTTAATTTTAGATTTAATTTTATGTGGCTTTGGATTCTTCTGGCCTGCCTTACAATTACGCCAGTTTGCATCTTTGTAAGATTTTCAGGGTTGTGTATGCACATCATTCAGTCGGTCGCTCGGTCAATTTTTTTAGTGCCAGAATGCAAAACTGCAAAAATTAAAATATAGTAGAAACATTTTTAGAAGAAAATAAATTAGTAGGATTTAGATTTTAGAGAACCCATCAAAGGAAAAACCCAAAAAGAAAACGGTGATAGAGAGAGTTGTCTCCCTCTGTTTTTCTTCTTCTCAATAGTTCACGGGTGGAAGAACAGAAGAGAAGAACAGAAGAGAGAGGTAGGTTTAAGGAAGATGATGGAGCATTTAGGGCTCCTTCTGATCATCAGCATTTGGTTCAGTAGCCCATGCGCTATTAACGCTGCAACAGATCCATCAGATGGTTAGCCTCTTCACCAGCTATCACCTTGTTGAAATTCTGTCTTTGCTTATTCTTCTTTGTGTTCTAAAGTTTTCTGGGTTATGGAATTTGGCTTGTCTGATGCTAATCAGTTCGTCATTTGCTTTTCTTTCTTATTTTATTATGATAAAGGTTCTGCCTTTTTTCTTCTTCCAACTTTTACTACGAATGGGATGTGGGCTTTTTTTTTTTTTTTGATTTTACAAGTTTGTAGCAATTTATATAGTTGCTTAATCATCCACAAAAAGGAGTTGCTCAATAATGACCCCGGATCCTCTATTATGGGTTATTCGGCGCCTGTCGGTTGTCTTGGCTATATGATTGATCAATTGTTGACTCATTAATTTTTTGGGTTTTTGAGAGTGATTGGGTAAAATTACCAGCGACTGTCATCAAGATGGATTGTGGAATTGATTTCTTCTATGCCCATTCAGTTGGCTTTCTGGGTTTATGCCATCCTGATATTGATATATGATTTGGCATAAGAAGCGTAGATTACAATAGTCATGATGCTGCAACTTGAAAGGCCTTATTCTCCCTCTAATTGATATCTTGTATGCAGCCGCTGCTTTAAATGTCATGTATACCAGTATGAACTCACCATCCCAGCTAACCGGATGGAGCTCATCTGGCAATGATCCATGTGGCCAGAATTGGAAGGGGGTTACATGCTCAGGCTCAAGGGTCACAGAAATGTAACTTTCTATTTTACATGCTTTATGTGTTGTCTTGTGTGTCCTTGATGATTTTTTTTTCCTGATTGTATATGTGCTTCATTGTCTTCTTGCAGCAAACTATCAAACTTAGGCCTTAGTGGGTCGCTGGGTTATCAGCTGACAAGTTTGACATCAGTAACTGAATTGTAAGACCATTGTGCTGCCTGGCATTACCTATCCCACTAGAATCATTGATCTCCATGTCTAATTAAAAACCTGTAATTGCAGTGATGTGAGTAGCAACAATCTTGCCGGTTCAATTCCTTACCAACTCCCTCCAAATGTGCAGAGATTGTATGATTACTGCTCATCATGTCTCGTTTTTGGCAATATGTCCTCTTTTTGGATTCCTGATCATCTAAATATATTTTTTTGTCTTCTTCAGAAATTTGGCATCAAACAATTTCAACGGGGCTATTCCTTATTCCATTTCACTGATGGCTTCTCTTGTATACTTGTAAGTCACCAAGTTATAATATATTGTCATTATTCTCTTTGTTTTTTGTGTTGTGGAAAAGGTTGCTGACGATATTGCAAGAAGAGCGACTATCTGAGTTCATGTTTTCCTTTTTTGTGAATGCAGAAACCTCAGCCATAATCAGCTAAATCAACAGCTGGTTGACATGTTTCAAAATCTTCCTAAACTTTCCACATTGTAAGTTCTTGTAGAGGCTTTATATATAGCCATATGATATAGGCATTAATACAAGTAGCACAATTCCACCTTTATTGCTGATCTGCTTCTGAGTTTTTCATTCTTTATTGTTGATAGATGCGTAATGAATGGCCAAGATCAGTATTTTACTATTTTACTTGAAAGATTGATTTCTATTTTTTTTCCCCTTTCAATGCCTCAGAGATCTCTCTTTCAGCCAAATCCCAGGCCCCCTTCCTGCATCTTTTAGCTCCTTGACAAGTATGAAGTCAATGTAAGTATACAAGTTATACAGTGGTTTAACCAAACTTTGGTAATTATTTATAGGTGGTTTGTATATTACTTTTTTGTCTGAGCATATACCAAAACATGATGCAGGTATTTACAAAACAACCAGTTCACAGGCACAATTGATGTCCTAGCCAGCTTACCCCTTGATAATCTGTTAGTATTCCTTGCCAAATTTTATTTCTGTAGTGGATTGGAGACTCCTTATGATCTTTTTCTCCCTTTGTTTTTTTAGAAGTTAAAAATTATTCCTGTCTCAGGAATGTTGCAAATAACCAGTTCACTGGATGGATTCCACAGCCATTGAAAAATATAAACTTGCAGTAAGAGTTTCTAGTCCCCCATGATTGTTTAAACATGAAGTGATTTTTTGTATTTTCTATCAAGTTGATTTTATTTTATTTTTTAAATTTTCTTGTAGGAAGGATGGGAATTCATGGAGCTCAGGACCTGCACCTCCCCCTCCGCCTGGTACGCCACCCGTCAAAAGTAAACCTCACAAATCTAATAGCCAAAATACATCTGATGAGTCTGGTGAAAAGAAGTCCGGGATCAGTGGTGGTGCAATAGCAGGGATCATAATATCGCTCCTTGTTGTGGGAGCTATAATTGCATTTTTCTTGGTAAAGAGAAGATCTAGAAGGTCAGGCCCAGATGTTGAGAAGGCTGAAAAACAGCCCTTCACTCCGCTTGCTTCAAATGGATTTCATGGTATGACTAAGTTTATAATGTTTTTTTTTTTGGGAATGCCTGGGATTTAGAGCTGCTTTAAATGGGCATAACTCATTACTTGAATTATCTGCTCTTGGATTCAGATGCTGCTTGATGTCCTTTGAACTTTATATCATGCTAATTTTATCCTTTCACTTTGGAAAACCTCCTTGCTGTTTGCTATTTCTGCTTTTAATTTTAACTTTTCATTTATAAAACTCAAACCCCTTGAAGGTATTCCTTGATAATAAACTAATTCGACAATTTTAATTTATGCCCATATATTTTGGACCATGGAGGTTTTTGAACATTTTACTCACAGGTTGACACTTGAATTTGGGCAAAATTTTTGAGTGAAGGCATCATTATTGGATTTTATGCATTAGCTGAACCTTGCATTTCAAAATTGATGCTGCTTCATCCTGTAATGGGTCCTCATGTTAAGAACTCTGAATTTGCAGAAGCAAAGACAATTCAAAGTATACCCTCAATCAAGACATTTGAGAGTGTAGCTCCACTTCCATTAAATCTTAAACCTCCACCATTAGAACGCCACAAATCATTTGACGAAGACAGTGTTTCAAATATGTCATCGCCTGCATCCGTCCCTGCACCTGTGGTTGCAAAGAAAGCAGTATCAATTCCTTCAAGTGTCAAGTCATACTCCATAGCAGATTTGCAAATGGCCACAGAAAGCTTCAGCGTAGACAATCTCTTAGGGGAAGGGTCAATGGGTTGTGTATATCGTGCTGAGTTTGACGATGGGAAGGTAAACTTCGTTGGAATTAGATTTTTATTTTTATTTTTTGCTTTTCATTTTCTGTGGGTTGGTCTGAGGCACTGCATTTTTGCACTGTGGTTAATGCTGTTGTTGGCAGGTTCTTGCCGTGAAAAAGGTAGACTCGGCTGTGATTTCAAATTGCTTGGAAGACTTCACTGAGATTGTTGCCAATATCTCCCGGCTACACCATTCAAATGTTTCTGAGCTTGTCGGATACTGCTCAGAGCATGGACAACACTTGCTAGTTTACGAGTTTCACAAGAATGGATCACTGTATGACTTTCTGCATCATCCTGATGAATACAACAAGCCATTGACATGGAACACTAGGGTCAAGATTGCCCTTGGAAGTGCTCGTGCACTAGAGTAAGTACTTGCTCTTGCGTTTCTCTGTCCAAGGCATATACTGCATTGCATACAAAATGATCCTTTTGAATCAAGTGTAACTTGTAAGAGGAATGCTCACATTTTAGAGATCCTTGGCAGGTATCTGCATGAAGTTTGCTCCCCTTCAGTTGTTCACAAGAATTTCAAATCAGAAAACATATTGCTTGATGGAGAAATGAATCCTCACGTGTCCGATTGTGGACTGTCGAATCTTGTCCAGGATGCAAATCAGGTAAAATAATAATAGTCAGCACTGAAAATGACAAGAGAAAGTGTCTGCATTGACAAACACTAAATTTGAGATGCTAACAAACACTTCTATCTGGCCTTGGACCTTCGTGTTCTGTAGATTAAAGCCTCAGTTGTCTTTGTATGGGTATCATCCTGAAAATTACTGTGCATTTTGTATGCAGGCAATTAACCACAACGCCTGTGCACCTGAGGTAGCTGATTCTGGTCAGTACAGTCTGAAGAGTGACGTATACAGTTTTGGAGTGGTTATGTTGGAGCTACTCACTGGCCGAAAACCATCTGACAAGTAAACCTATAGATATATCCCTTAATACTTGTATTGTCTACCAAATCATTTTCATATTTCTTGGTTACTCGTCTCTGAAAGTAGTCTAAACTGGATGCAGCTCAAGACCAAGGAGCGAGCAGTCTTTGGTTCGGTGGGCCACGCCCCAGCTCCATGACATTGATGCTTTGACAAAGATGGTGGACTCCTCCCTAGAAGGCCTCTACCCAGTCAAGTCTCTATCTCGATTTGCTGATGTCATCGCCCTTTGTGTCCAGGTAAGATTTCAATAAGTGCACAAGGTTTCTTTGGCGTTGAAGAGCTGTAAATGTCTTGTTTTTGTTGGGTTTGAAGTTTGATAAAGTGGGTTTACGCTTGGTTTAATGTTACAGCCGGAGCCAGAGTTCAGACCACCCATGTCAGAGGTGGTGCAGGCGTTGGTGAGGCTGGTGCAACGGGCTAACATGAGCAAGAGAACCGTCGGAAGCACTCCCCAACAATCCGGAAATTCTGAAGAGAGTTTGAATTGAGAGCCTTTTGTTTGTATAATTATACTCCCTCCCCCAGCCCCTCAACTTTGTTTATGTTCTTCAATTCTCCTCCCAAAAGCGGTTGATAATAATACTGTAATACATGTCATGCTGATGTTGTAGGAGTAGATTTTGCCTTTGTATTTATGGTTGTAAGAAACAAATGGAAGGTGGATGCTGTCAAAAGAACACTTTGTATTCCATTCTGCACTAACTAAGCTGTTTTTATTGGTTCCTTTCTTTCATCTTGTGGCTGTGTTTGATGTTCCCTGAGATTCTCTCATGGAGTACTTGGATAACAATCATTTTGCTACTGCAATTGTGGGCTTTGCTTACTCTTACCTTCAAAAGATCAGATATTACATCTTCCAGCAAAGTAGCACGCCTGAATGGTTATAAATAGCAATTCCTGTCAGACCCTGCAATGTATAGGTAGAGAGCTTTCGCTAATTAACGGCTTTGATGTGTGAAGTGTGAACACTGAACTAGTATGCCCCGTTCCGTTAAATTCAAGCCGCATATCCCCATAGATAAATATCTGCAGACTTGCTTCTGTTCCAGCAGTGTTAATGTACCAAAAAAGAAGAAGAAGAGGGCGAGAGACTGAGAAAGAGAGATGGTTGCTGAATCGGCTGTTCTGTTAGCAATTGGTTCAACCATGGCATCCGGTCTTCTCAAGGCCGTGTTGCAGAAATGCGTTGATGCTTCGTCCAAAACATCTACAGCCGCAGGCCTCAAGTCCGCCATTTTCGGGAATTTGAAGCCACAACTCCTCGATCTGGAGCGAGAACTCTCAAAATTGCACGCTTTGCTATGCTTCGCTGAGAGTATGAATCCCGTGCAGCAGAACCGCAATGATCTTGTGCTTCTCTGGCTGGGAAGCGTCAAGGAGGCAGCTAAATTTGCGGACAACGTGCTCGAGGAGATCTCTTACGATCAAATCCGAAGGAAAGTGGAGAACAACACGGTGACCAAGCTCTTATCTGGATCCGATGGCAGCAGTTTACCATTTCGTGTCAAGATTGGTCGCAAGCTGAACAAGTTCATGTCTATGGCTGCTAAAATCTACAAAGAAGCAATTGAGATTGGGCTTAGACCTGCGGAATTGTTGGCGAATCCTTCAAGCTATCAGCCTCCAGCTGCCATGTCCACCGACCTGAGAGAGATAAGAGAGAATGTCGATACATCTATTGTTGTAGGAAGACAAGTTGATGAGGATTTGATTGCGCGTGAGCTCTCTCGTCCAGATAGTAATCAGGTTTTAGGAGTCATTGCCCTCGTTGGAATGTCAGGTGCATCTCTCATTTGTATTTATGAATTCAATTCAGCTAGTAATCTATAGCATATATGATGTCGGAGAGGGCTACTTGTTGACAGGTGTTGGAAAGACAACTCTTGCGAGGAAAATTTATGACAATGAAACTGTGAGAGAGCACTATAAGTGGAAAACATGGATTTTTGTATCTGAGGATTTCAATTTGAGAAGGCTTTTGGATGAGATGCTACAGTCTCTAACGGGAGACAGTCACAACCTGTCCAACATAGATGCAATGGAGAAGAAGCTTCAAGAATGTTTAGACAAGGAAAGGTACTTAATTGTGCTCGATGACGTGTGGAATACAGGCAAGCAGATATGGGATTCAATCAGAACTTCACTAGTCAGAGTCACTGATGGTTGTACAAGCAGCATGGTGCTGGTGACAACTCAGAGTACTGAGGTTGCAGCAGTAATGGGTGCTTCTCTGATCCATCATGTCACAGTTCTACATACTGATGATGCCTGGGCCTTGTTTGAGAATAAAGCATTTGCAAACAAGAGCCAACAGCAGGTATCGGATCTGAGAGACATAGGGGAAAAGATTCTGAGGAAGTGCGGGGGTCTCCCTTTAGCAATAAACACATTGGGCTCTTTATTGGGATCTATGGATGAGAGAAGCGAGTGGGAATCAGTTGAAAGAAGTGAAGTATGGAATTTGTCTGAAGGCCAGACCACAATCATGCCTTGGTTGTTACTTAGCTTTAATCATCTGCCCAGTACTAGTGTAAAACAGTGTTTTGCTCATTGTTCAGTTGGGATTCCAAAGGGATGTAGTATTAGTGAGACAACATTAATCAGTAATTGGATTGCTCAAGGATTTATCCAACAATCAGAGACAGGTGACAAGGGCATGGTGGCCATGGGTCAAAAGTACATCAAATCAATGATTGCTAACGGTCTTCTACAATCAAACACAGGAGTATCCTTCTCCATGCATGATCTTATACATGATCTTGCACTTTATGTCTCACGGGATACATGCTTAGTTATAAGGGATTCTAATGATCTGCACAAGGTTTCTTCTGGAGTTGAACATGTAAGGATACACGGTGGGAATACTTGGAACACCCAACTCAGTTTCCCAAAAAGCAACACCCAGAGTATGTTAAGCACTCTATTATGTGTTGGTGCTACATTGTCTATGGATTTAGTATCTCAAGCAAGATTCTTGCGTCAACTGCATCTAATAAATTGTGGTTTAAAAGAGATTCCTAGTTCAATTGGGAGTTTGAAGCATCTCAGAGTGCTCAAACTTGGTGGTAATCCGTTTGAGTGCTTACCAGAGTCCATTGGTAGATTGTATAATCTACAAATATTGTCTCTTGGAAGATGTCACATGCTCTTTGAATTGCCACAGACACTTACCAAGTTGCTTAATCTAAGAATTGTTCACACAACAGAGGCTGTGCACATACCCGAGGGGATGGGACAATTGACATGCCTTACACAGCTGCCGATAGTCAAAATGAAGGCAGGGGGTGGGTGTAAAATTAAAGAGTTGACTAGTCTGCTAAACCTTAGTGGCAAAGTAGTTATCAAGCAGCTTGAAAACATAAGTTGCAAAGAAGATGCTACGGAAGCCATTCTGAAAACAAAAGCAAATGTTACACAATTGGAGTTGAATTGGACAAGTAAAGTGATATGCGGAAATACAAAGTAAGAACTCAAGCATTCAAATACAAAAGAAGATCAAAGACAAACAAACAAGCAAGTGTGTATTCGACTTTGAGCCTCAATCGAAATGCCAGAGATCCAAGGGGAATACAAGAGGGCAAAGAGAACTGTAAAGTAAAGCAAGTAATCGGAGAGAGTGAAGCAAGTTCAGAGAAGCACAGCTCGAACGAATCAAGCAACCACGAAGGTCTCCTTGGTGCTCTCGTCTTCACTCTTCCTTTGTTTGGATTTCGAAGGGAGCTAGGGTCACCGGAGAATAGCTCAGGCTACAAGGCCGAGTAAAGCTCTCGGAGAAGAACCCTAGGAACTCTCTCGATTCATCCAACCAGCGGCACAAGAGGAGAAAGCCAGCTTATAAAGAGCTCGCATCAACCCTAGCACACGCAACGACGTCGTTCTAGTAATGAGGGTAATGGCCGAGCATTGGACTCTCTCGGGTGACTGAGTATTGGGCCGTTTGGCCCAATACTGCCTCCAGCGAAGATGGCCCAACTCAGCAACATACACACATACTAGAATATACACATTACAAGCCCAAATGTCCAAACTTAGGAGATTACAAGTTATTACATACATCTCTACAATTTGCCCTCCTAATTCCTAAGTTTACATCAATAGTAAAACTTGTATCCTTGTTTTGTTGATCTCTGGTCTTACAATCTTTCTATCACCGACCCTTTTGTACCCTTCTCAGCTCTGTTCTGGCTCAATCACATGTAGGAAATCCCTGCAAAAGTTGAACTTATCAGTTGTGACAATTTTAGTGCCAAAATCTGCAGGATTCTTCTTACCATCTATCTTTTCTACCAGAATAACTTTCTGTGCTACCTTTTGTCTAATGAAGTGGTACCTCACATCAATATGTTTGGTCCTTTCATGGTACATGGGATCTTTGCACAGGTATAGGGCACTCTGACTGTCCATATGCAATTTGGACATATAGTTTTTGCCTTCAATCTCCCTCAATAGTCCTTGGAGCCATATTGCTTCTTTGGATGCCTCAGTAGCAGCTATGTACTCTGCCTCAGTAGAGGATAGAGCTACAATAGACTGCTGCTGAGACTTCCAGGAGATGCAATTGCCACACCAAGTGTAGACATATGAGGTGGTTGATTTTCTAGTGTCCTTATTGCTTGCAAAGTCAGAATCAACATAACCATAGAGTTCAGAAGGAGAGGAGTGAACACCATAGAGCAGACCAAATTTGGCAGTACCAGCAATATATCTCAAACAGAATTTCATAGCATGCCAATGTTTCTCACATGGTTCAGACATATATCTACTCAGAACACTGATGGCAAAAGCAAGATCAGGTCTGGTGCAAATCATGGCATACATAACTGAACCAACAGCAGCATCATAGGGAATAGAAGACATTCTACCCTCCTCTTCCTTGGAGAGAGGCAACTTGGCTTTTGTCAAGTCAAGGTGCCCTCCTAAGGGCATGGAGGAGGGTTTAGCATTCACAACACTGAATCTATCTAACACCTTATGCAAATAATCAGATTGAGTAAGCATGATTTGTTTCTTAGACCTGTCCCTAACAATCTTAATGCCTAGAATCATTTGTGCATGACCTAGGTCTTTCATGTCAAAGTTCTTTCTAAGGGCCCTCTTTACATCATTGATCTTAGACATGGATTTGCAAATCAAAAGCATATCATCAACATAAAGCAAGACATAAATGGGCAAATCAGACTTGACATGCTTAAAGTACAAACATGAATCATACTTGCTAGCCTTAAAACCTAAAGTTTTCATGCATTTATCAAATTTTATATTCCACTGCCTAGGTGATTGCTTCAAGCCATATATAGATTTCTTTAACAAACACACATAATCAGGCTTAGAAGGATCAACAAAACCCTTAGGCTGTTTCATATAAATGGTTTCATCTAGGTCACCATGCAAGAAAGCAGTTTTAACATCCATTTGTTCAACTTCTAGGTCATACACAGCAGACATAGCAAGCATTAATCTCATGGTTTTATACTTAGCAACAAGAGCAAAAATGTCATGATAATCTTCCCCTTCTCTTTGAGAGAAACCTTTAGCTACTAGCCTAGCTTTGTATCTAGGTGGGTCAGTGGGTTTGGTTCCCTCTTTGAGTTTATAAATCCACTTGCAATCAATAACTCTTGAATTTTTAGGTTTGGGAACCAAAGTCCAAGTTTTATTTTCATGCATGGATTTAATTTCCTCTTTCATGGCAAGCATCCAAAGATCAGAATGAACACATTTAATAGCATGCTCAAACAGGTCAGGAGTATAAGCATTCAAAACTTCAGCAATTATGAAAGCAAACTCATCAACATTGTTCACATACTTTTTGTTAGGAATTTTAACCCTAGGGGCCCTATCTCTAGTCAATTGGTAATTGTTCAAGTTAGGGACCTCATCAAAAGGAACATCCTCAACAGAATCATCAACATCATGCACAGAGTCATCATTATCATGCAAATCAAGATCAGAATCATGCACAGAGTCATGTAATTCATCAAGAATAGGCTCATGCATAGAGGAAGATGAGGGAATATGTGAACTAACCTGCCCACCGTGATGGTGAGGTTGCACAGCTAAGTGCTCTTCAGTACTTGCTTGAGCATTCAAGTGCTCATTAGGAATACCAATGCCATAATTTTCAGAGTTTCCAGAATGAGATGGAGAGTATCCAATATCAAAGTCTTCATCATATAACTCAGATTGAGGAGGAGTAACATAGAATGGAGTATGAACTTGTTCAGACCTGTCTAAGTGCTCAGGAGAAGATGTGAGAACATTTTTGAAATGGAAGTCACTTTCATTGAAAGTGACATCCCTACTAACTATCACCTTGTAGCCACCAGGCTGTATGAGCAACAGTTTGTATCCTTTTACCCCTTCAGGGTATCCCAGCATCACACACTTTTGAGCTCTTGGGTTTAACTTCCCAGCATTATTAAGAGCATAGGCAGTGCATCCAAAAGTTCTCAGATGTGAGATGGTGGGTTTGGTTCCACTCCACAGTTCTTGTGGAGTTTTGAATCCAATGGCAGAACAGGGGGATCTATTAATCAAATAAGCAGCTGTAGTGACAGCCTCTCCCCAGAGGGAATGTTTCATCCCAGCACTGATTAGCAGGCACCTTGCCTTTTCAAGCAAGGTCTTGTTCATCCTCTCAGCAATGCCATTCTGCTGAGGTGTGCCAGGCACAGTTAAGTGCCTCTTTATGCCATTTTCATGGCAAAAAGAATCAAATGCATGATTGCAAAACTCAAGACCATTGTCAGTTCTAAGGCATTTCACCTTGAACTGAGACTGGCCTTCAACAGTCAGTTTCCAATATTTGAACATGTCAAATGCCTCACTCTTAGCTTTGAGTAAATGCACCCAGACCTTCCTGGAATAGTAGTCTATTAATGACAAGAAATACTTCTTGCCACCAACAGTATCCACTTGGGCAGGTCCCCATAGGTCTGCATGCACATACTCAAGTGGCTTTTGAGCAACAAATTTGGATTTAGTGAAGGGAGTTCTTGAAAGTTTCCCAAACACACAATTTTCACACATGCTCAAATCAGAGGGTTTTTGACTTATATACCCATTCTTGAATAGGTAATGCAATCCCTTGTTACCTATATGACCTAGTCTAGCATGCCACAGTTTAGTTGAATCAACACTCATGCAAGCATTCACTTCAGAAGACATGGTCATAACAGGGGAACCAATGACATGATACAACCCACGTTTTTTAATTCCTTCTACAAGGACTTTCCCATCTCTGGAGACATTTCTGACTCCATTGTGGGTGTGGATATGACAAGCAAGATCATCAAACATGCTTTCAAACAACAAATTTCTCCTTAAGTCAGGTACCCACCTAACATTTTGGAGAATTCTAACAACACCATCATGCATTTTAAAAGGAACAGTACCAACACCTTTAATCTTAAGAGAAGAATGATCACCTAACCTAACCTCACCCTCATCACAAAGATGCAAATAGTCAAAGACATGCTTATGAGGTGTGACATGCATAGTGCAACCAGAATCAAGTATCCAGGCATCATGATCAGAATTAACATGATTTGCACACATTAGCAATTCAGCAGAATAGGAAAGGTGGGACTCTACAATTGCAGAAGTACCAACTTGTGATTTGGTGGAGGCTGCAAGTGCCTCATCTTTTTTCTTCTTAAAGCAGTCATTGATTAAGTGAGTCCCCTTGCCACAGTAGTGACATTTGAGGTTCTTTTTCTCAGATTTAGGTTTGGCATTCCCAGAATTAGAGTTAGAAGAGTCAGAATCCTTTTCCTTCTTCTTATAACCCTTCTTCTTCTGGTTTTTATACTTTCCTTTAGTGAACATGATCTCAGTTTTAGAATCTTTATCAGGTTTACACTTAAACACTCTCAAAGACTCATTTTTCTGGGTTACAGCATCTATTATCTTCTTCTTAGTCAGATTTCTCACACCATCATTGTTAAACTCAAGCACATCTTTAAAATTATCAAATTGGGGTGGTAAAGAGTGAAGTAAGATCACAGCTTGGTGAGATTCTACAACCTTATCACCACATCTTTCTAAGTCCTGGTTCATTTTAAGAAATTTATCTAGGTTATCACTCAGAGACATAGAAACATCCATTTTGAAATGAAAGATGCGACCTAGCAAGTTAATGACAGAAGGGAGAGAATTCACCTGATAGAGGTCATTCAACGCCTTCCAGAGATTCCTGGAAGAGTCTACTTCGACCACTTGACGAGCAACTTCATCAGACAATCTGATAATAATCTCAGAATGGGCAATTTGATCCATTTCCTTCTTTTTAGCAGCATCAAATGTGTCAGGCCATGACTCATCAACAGCAAACCAACATTTTTCTTTAATCAAGATGGATTTCATCTTTAGTTGCCACATAGCAAAGTCAGAGGAGCCATCTAGTGGCTTTATGCGGACAGATGAATGATCAGACATAGTGAGCCTTGCTCAGAGAAGAAGAATAGAGTAACTCAGAGAGAGAGAAGAAGTTAGCAAACTTCAGCTAGTGAGTCTCACAGTGGAGGTAAATGTATGCAAGAGAGGATAAGTAACACAACCAACAAGAGATGGCTTTGGTGTGTTACAAATCTCAACAGTCAACAAGTAAGGTGATAATCAAACACAAGTAAAGATCAGAAAGCCCCAAGAGTTGTAGGGTTTCAGATATGAGCAAAGACGCTCTTTTGCAAGAGCTTTGTGTAGGATCCGACAGTGGGATTACACCAGTATAACTGGAACCCGTTCTATCCAGAATCCCCCGCCCCTTTCTATCAAAGGGAATCGGAGATCTATCACTCAGAAGCAAGCAAAGCTATCATGCAACCTAAACACTTGAAGACAGTTGAGTAAAAGTTTCAAAAAATCAAAGAAAATGCAAGTTTCTTTATGGATCTGAATGGATCTGAGTTCTAGAGAGTCTCTTGACTCTAGAACTCTAGATCTGGTCCGAGATCTGCAAGAAGAGACTCGAGACTTTAGATCCAGAGAGTAGGAAACTCTCAATGGAACGTAGCAAGAGAAACTTCGAGAGAAGGTGAAGGAAAGAGAAGAACAACAACCGAGAACTCAAGATCTGGGAGTAGAAACTCCAGATCCAGCTAAGCGAGCCTCAGATCTCAAGATCCAACACAAGCAACAACAAGAACAAACCCTAGATCTGAAGATCCAGGACTAGAAAGTCCAGAAACTTCAAACCCTAGATCTGTAAGAGCAACCTGGCTCTGATACCAATTTGATATGCGGAAATACAAAGTAAGAACTCAAGCATTCAAATACAAAAGAAGATCAAAGACAAACAAACAAGCAAGTGTGTATTCGACTTTGAGCCTCAATCGAAATGCCAGAGATCCAAGGGGAATACAAGAGGGCAAAGAGAACTGTAAAGTAAAGCAAGTAATCGGAGAGAGTGAAGCAAGTTCAGAGAAGCACAGCTCGAACGAATCAAGCAACCACGAAGGTCTCCTTGGTGCTCTCGTCTTCACTCTTCCTTTGTTTGGATTTCGAAGGGAGCTAGGGTCACCGGAGAATAGCTCAGGCTACAAGGCCGAGTAAAGCTCTCGGAGAAGAACCCTAGGAACTCTCTCGATTCATCCAACCAGCGGCACAAGAGGAGAAAGCCAGCTTATAAAGAGCTCGCATCAACCCTAGCACACGCAACGACGTCGTTCTAGTAATGAGGGTAATGGCCGAGCATTGGACTCTCTCGGGTGACTGAGTATTGGGCCGTTTGGCCCAATACTGCCTCCAGCGAAGATGGCCCAACTCAGCAACATACACACATACTAGAATATACACATTACAAGCCCAAATGTCCAAACTTAGGAGATTACAAGTTATTACATACATCTCTACATAAAGGACAGGGAGGCGAAAGAATTTGCAGCAATGACGAAGAGGTTATGGAAGGATTACAGCCTCACTCCAACTTGAAAGTTCTTCGGATGGAGAACTTCTGTGGAAAGAGATTCTCATCTTGGCTGTCAAATGGGCTGTATTGTAGCAATTTGATAGATCTAGCATTAATCGATTGATGCCATGAGAAGCCTCACTCAATTAAGACAACTGAAAATAGGTAAATGTCCGCTTCTGGAAGAGAGATGCAACAAAGAGGGAGGTGAAGAGTGGCGTAAGGTTTCCCACCTCTCCTTCATTGAGATCAATGGGATAAGAGTGACATGAGGCCCTTTTTGTTGCACTGTTGAAGCCATGCATGAATACTCGGTATGTTTTTATTATAATACTCATCTCAGAGTTCCGACCACCCATGTCAGAGGTGGTCGGAACTTTGACATGGGTGAAAAAAGATTCTGCCTTTTCTGATTGTATGATTCTGCCTTTTTCTGATTGAATGATTCAAATGGAAGGTGAAAGAAGAGAATAAGAGATGTACCTGCCACATATTTGTATTCCATCATGTACTAACCTTACTGGCTTTATCATCGTCATCCATTTATGATTAGAGGGCTACCTAGTGCATCCTTTGATGATAAGTAAAATATAATCAAAGCAAAGTATATATAACTTGCTTAGTTGCTTGTAAGAAATTGTCTTCCATTTGTGATGTCAAGAAATCACTCATGTAACTTGCAAGTGAGAAACGGTCTTCCATTTCACATTACTGATGTCAAGTAATGAATTATGCAACTTGCTTCAACTCTATCCACTATTTCAACTCATCAGCACACCTACCAATATTAGATTTTTGTAATTTATCCATGAAAACAACCCTATAAAAAAAAATTATGCAACACGAGCACTTTCAGATTACTTGTGATTAACATCATCATCTCCTTCTAATCCTTTGTGATTCCATAATCTGCAGGTGGTTCCAAATTTCTTTCATCCGTTTACTGAGTCCACCTGCTTGTCTAATAATTGCTTATACCTTCCCTAAGTACTCCATTTGGTCTTTTCTGTTTTAGCAGCCCAGTTGACAAGTACATCACCCATCAATCAACTAACCATGAATGGAATATTTGTTGTAGGTGCTAGCTATATCCTTGTAACTTGTAAGACATACCAATCACGCACGGAGTTCATACATTTTACCCAAATCTGACCAATGTAACAGACAAACAATCTTGAATATTACGTATATGTCAAAAACAATACATCCAAAGCCATTATTCATCCAAGACATTGCGTCAAAACACCCAGCACACCATCAATGCCAAGGAGAGCATAGGAACCAAACAAACAGAGCAACACCACACTGATCACAACAATTAATACAGCCAAAGCCATTCATTCAAGCTATTGCAACGCACAAACGTCACTCAACACAGCATCAATGCCGACGATGGAGAGCCTACCAAGCAAACGGAGCATCAGCGTACTGTGCAGAGCAGTACAGCCCAGGACGCTGTGTGAACCCCTGACTCTCCAGAAGCTCCCTGGCTTTGATAACAAGCTCCCTATTCGAAATCTCACCACCCGATTCCTCAATTATAGTCAGAATTGCATTGGTAAAGGCTCCATAAGCATCCTCAGCTCCACCCTCTGGACTAATATCAGTTGATGTCTGATTAGATTGACACCCACTTAGCAAAATCCCATTTTCAGGGAGATCGCGCTCAGCACCACCAGCATGATAAGCTTCTTGAGCACAGTCCACTTGTGTTTGAGCAGCATAACTCCCGTCTTCTTCACCATCTTCGCCTTCTCCTTTATGGCGGACCTTGTTGAGAATAGCTTCCACAAATCTCTTCACTGTGGGGGTAGCATTGTCCCCGAACATGTGGAATAGAGTCGGTCTTAGTTTACCCACATGAATGTCCTCCTTTCCTGTCTTTTGCTTTAGTACTTCAATGAGGGTAGCAAGAGAGAGGGACCTGCTCTTGATGTAGCCGTATCGGCCCTCGTATCCTTCCTCCACGGCTCGAATACCACGAGATTCAAATGCGTCGCTCGTGGTCAAGGTGTCCTCTTCTGACCCTTCCTCCTCCTTGTTTAAATTTGTGCTTTCTCCAATCTGCTCCTCAGCGCTTGAGATCAGGCCACCACTGTGGCATGAATCTGAGAGGATGGTGAGCTTGCAACCCTCTGGCACTCCGCATACTATTCTCTTGAAATCATCATCTGAAAATTGATTCAACTCACTTGTAATCCTTTTGATCCACATAAAACCAAATGTTTGACCAAGACTTCAATTTTAAGCAAGCATTCCGAGATAATCTCTCTAATCCTTGTTCGTTTGAACATCAGTTGATTTAATCACACTCCAGCAGAAAGAAAACCCAAATCATCAAATTCGTATGTATACTAGAAGAGAAAAAAAAAAAACTCAAAACCGAGTATGCACCAGTTACTATTCAACGTGTTGGATTGATGATCAAATTGGAGGCTTAAGATAAGTCCTAATTGATATCATGAGAAATAAGCTTAAATTAAGAAATTAATCAAGAACAATTGAAATTAAGAAGAGAGCAAGACCAGTGATGAGATTCATATCAGATGGTACAATGCACTCATCGAATCCAGTATCATCAAGATCGTCGGTCTCGGCAGGGAGGCGAGTTCCGTGGCCGCTATAGTGCACGAGCAGAGAATCGCCGGGCTCGGCAGATTGCACGAGCCGGTTGAGCGATCCACGGATGTTCTCTCCGGTGGGCTCGGTGTAGGAAGGATCGGTGTCGACGAGTACCTCAATGTCCTCCGGCGAGAAACCGAATCGATCGACGAGGCAACCATGCATTCTCCGGACATCGTTGACGCATCCTTTGAGCTCGTTATCTGTTCCGGGGTAATTGATGCCGATCAGCACAGCTTTCTTCGCCATGGACGATGGATGCCGACTCTGTGTGTTCCGATAGTATTGCTTCTGGATCAATTTGAGTTTTCAGCGACGACATTTATAGATCAAGTGGATTAGGAACGCGATGTCCACCATTGACTTTACTGGCCTGGTGGGCATAAACAATACTGAGTAATTTACTTTCTTGAGCCATTCAACCCATCTGCAGTTGAGATTGGCCTCAGAAGAGACCCGGGAATGTAATTCCATCTTTAACCAAAAGAACACAAACAGTCGTTACACAAAGCAAAGCAGAAAAACTCCCTTCCAAGTTCAAGACTTCTTCAAGCTCCAGTAGTCTTCGTTCTTTCCTTCTCCTTTGTTCTCTCCCCAGGCCAGGTCAAGTGAAGAAATGAGCAGCTTTGATTTGAATTTGAATACAAGTGGGCTTTGGGCCAAACACCACCAGATGGGCTTGGACAATAAAGGCCCAAACTCACCATTTTTGACACGCTGTTGTTTCATACCACACCACTGCACCGCAACTCTAAGCCCCAAGGCAGACCTTGTTTTTGCTCTCCGGCGGTCGGTGGAAGACAATTGACGCTGGCAAATCTCTCCAATTCTCTCTCCTCCAAAGCTTCCATACATATCTTCGATCAAAGTCGTGCAATTAGGAATCGCCCTGACGGAACAAATACAGTTAAGAATATGCATGCTTGCAATTTCGATTTTGAGATCTTTATCGAATTTATGGATTTGTTGGATGAAATCGGCCCTTTCTTACTATCGAGGTTTAATTCGGAGTTTTGCTTTTGTTATCAAGTGCTGACTGTGCGGAATTTTAGAGAGAACCGGAGAAAATGGCGACGATGAGGTTAAGAGTCCGTCAGATGGTAAGTATGGTGGCTATAATGATCGTGTTTGTGTTTACAGTTGTTATCGAGGAATCGGCAGCGTCCAATACACCTTCTGCTTTTGTTCAAAATGCCGTCTTCTCCAACCGCATCACCGTCTTCTCTAAATCCTACTGCCCGTAACTTTTCTCATCCCATTTTTTGCTTTGCTCTGTGGTTAGAAACTTTTTTTTCATTTCATTGCTTGATCATGGGTAAAAATTATGAAAATTCAGGATCGAAATTCTGTATCTTTTGGTCGTTCGGCTCCTGAAATTGATGTTAATTTTAATGATCCAAGTTATCCGTGTAATTAGGAGTATTGTTCTACAAACCAAAAACCAACTGAAATCTTATAATTTCTATCAGTTACCTTGTGTACTTCTGCAAATTTGGGATGATAACTATAATTTTACATAGCTAGTGGTTGAATGAAAATTAATTTTACACAGCTAGTGGTTGAATGAAAATTAATGCTTTTTTGTCAAGGGATCAAATATGTCATGGCAACGTATATAGGGATATGTTGTACGTATATTTTTTTCAATTTTACATGATACTAGAGTGGGAAATATAAACAGATTCATCAAAGTAATGTTGTCCTTGTTCCATGTGGGTAGATATTCCTTACGCGCCAAACGAATATTCAGGGAGTTGCATGAAAAACCATTTGTTCTGGAGCTTGACCTTCCAGGTAAATTCAAAAGTATCATAAATTGCACACATGTTTCTTCTGGTTTCTGGAGTTGGATAATAAACTGAGAGAAGTGCTGTACAATAAACATTCAGCTGCAACTGATTTTAATTTATGATTTGTTTAGATGATGGGGGTGATATTCAGGATGTTCTTCTTGATCTGTTTGGTCGGCGTACAGTCCCTCAAGTATTTGTCAACGGAAAGCATATAGGAGGCTCTGATGGTAAGCCAAGCCATTTCTCAGAAAGGCGACCAAACCAGATTGCATAATTGCTTCCTTGGCCTTGTTGATCTCTGGTGAAGTAACGAATACCTAATCTAATCTTCTGTGATGCAGATCTCCATAGTTTGTACGTGAATGGCCAATTGCAGAAGTTGCTGGGAAAGGCAGACTCGTGACAAGAAACAAACACTTGAGGGTATCACTGATCAGACTCCCCTGGGAGCTTGAGTTAGTTCAGCTGTAGATTACATGTGTTGTGACTATGCACCAGTGTTATTTCTAATAATATGTTTATGGTTGTATTGTATGATCCATGAAACTTGCAAATCAGACGGACACTCACCTCTTTGCTTTGTCTAGTAAACTACTTTCTTGAGCCTGACATGCATGCAGATGCAAGTGTATGTATCATATGAGTTCTAGTTCTTGGTTGGTGTTGCTTATAATTGCTTGTTGTTTGCCTTGCAAAATAGAAACAGGTTAATAAAGTTATAAAACCCTTTTATTGCTATTCTTTATTCGTGAAGCAAGCTGTAAGAAATGGCAAGCACATAGGAACGTGTTTTGTGAAGTGAAAGATGATTTTATTAATATGCATTAGAATTTAGAGCATATAATAAATACAGGAATAATATAATTGATCGAATCCTAGAATTAAGCAATAAGACAAATATTGTGGAATACACCTAACAGATTTTTACCTATTCAAAACTGCTATTAAAGACAGGTGATGAGATTCATGTCAGAGGGTACAATGCACTCATCGTATCCAGTATCATCGAGCTTGCCGGACTAGGCAGGGACTCCAGGGAGACGAGTTCCGCGGCCGCTATAGTGCATGAGCCGGTTGAGTGACTGACGGATGTTCTCCCCGGTGGGCTCGGTGTATGAAGTATCGGTGTCGATGAGTACCTCGATTTCCTCCAGTAATGGCAAAAGATAAAACCTTTTACCGAATAAAACATAATCAAAGGTAAGTATTTAACTTGTAAGAAATGGTCTTCCATTTCACATCGTTGATGTCATGAAATCACTTATTTAACTTGCTTGTGAGAAATGGTCTCCCACATTGCACATTATTGATGTTAGGAAATCAGGAATGTAACTTGCTTGTAAGAAATGGTCTTCCATTTCACATCATTGATGTCAAGAAATCAGTTTTATATGTCAAATTGTCAATCACCCCAAAGACCATTAATATGTGAAATCACTTATTTAATTTGAATGTTGTACAGCCTTCGGTGACCTTACAAAGCGTCCACGTCCGGTCAATCCATTATTCCACCTGCAAATTCAATTTCCCTCTATTTCAATACTATTGTGCACTGTAGAGAGCGAGAGAGAGAAATGGCTGCTGAATCAGCTCTTCTTGTAGGAATTGGTACTGCTATGGCATCTGGCCTTGTCAAGGCTGTGCTGGAGAAATCTGTTGATGCTTTGTCCAAAACCTCTTCATTTGCAGGCCTCAAATCCGCCATCTTGGGGAATCTGAAACCACAGCTCATTGATCTCGAACGAGAACTCTCAAAGTTGCATACTCTACTATGCGCTGCTGAGAGTCTGAATCCTGTGCAGAACCGAAATGATCTTGTGCTTTTCTGGCTTGGAAGCGTCAGGGAGGCCGCTAACTTTGCGGATAATGTTCTTGAAGAGATCTCTTATGATCAAATCCGAAGGCAAGCTGAGAGCAACATGGTGGCCAAGCTCTTTAGTGGCTCCGATGGCAGCAGCTTAGCATTTCGTATCAAGATCGGTCGCAAGCTAAGCAAGTTTATGATCAAGTCTGTTAAGATCTACAAAGAAGCAGCTGAGATTGGGCTTAGACCTGCAGAGTTGTTGGCGAATCCTTCCAGCTATCAGGCTCCAGCTGCCATGTCTACCAACCTCAGAGAGACAAGAGAGAGCGTCAGTACATTATCTGTTGTTGTAGGAAGACAACTTGAGGAGGATTGGATTGTGCGCGAACTGTCTCGTCCCACCAATGCTGGGGTTTTAGGAGTCATTGCCCTCGTTGGAATGTCAGGTGAATCTGTCATTTGTTTTTCATGTTAGTGTAGTATACGGCTACTTTAAGCAGAAATTTTATGCTGTATTGAAGACTACTATAATAATGAAGCAGAAGCTCTCTCAAGTATTTTTCATATTTTCTATTATTCTACTCCATGGTATTTTTTTTTTTTCACAAATTTTCATTTTCATATTTTGAAAGCTTCATATATGATACATAATATACTGCCATAATTTTATATCTATTTTTTCATGAGTTCAATTCAGTTAGCTTGTTCAAGCATATGTATAACCTAGGGTAGGTGTAGTTTTTGACAGGCGTTGGGAAGACAACACTAGCAAGGAAGATTTATGACAACGAATCCGTGAGAGAACATTATACGAAGAAGACATGGATCTTTGTGTCTGATGATTTCAATTTGAGAAGGCTTTTGGATGAGATGCTTCAATCTCTAACAGGAGACAACCACAACCTATCCAACATAGGTGCCATGGAACATAAGCTCCAAGGATGTTTAGACAAGGAAAGGTACTTGCTTGTGCTTGATGACGTATGGAATACAGACCAGCAGATTTGGGATTCAATCAAAAGTTCACTAGTCAGAATAACCAATGGTTGCACAGGCAGCATGGTGCTGGTGACAACTCAAAGTTATAAGGTAGCATCAGTAATGGGTGCTTCTCTCACCCATCCTGTCAAGGTACTAATTAATGATGATGCTTGGGCATTGTTTGCGGCTTTAGCATTTCAAGGAAAGAGCCAACAACAGGTATCAGATTTGAGAGACATAGGAGAAAAGATTCTAAGAAAGTGTGGGGGGCTGCCTTTAGCAATAAACATATTGGGCTCTTTGCTGGGATCAATGGACGAGAGAAGCGAGTGGGAATCAGTTGAAAAAAGTGAAGTATGGAATTTGTCTGAAGGCCAAACCAAGATTATGCCTTGTTTGTTACTTCCATTCAATCACCTGCCCAGTGCTAGTGTAAAACAATGTTTTGCTCATTTTTCTGTTGGGATTTTAAGGGGTGACATTACTAATGAGGGAGAATTAATTAATAATTGGATTGCTCAAGGATTTATCCAACCATCAAAGGCAAATGATAAGGGCATGGTGGCCATGGGTCGAGAGCACATCAGATCTATGCTTGCTAACGGTCTTCTACAATCAAACATTGGTAGCAATGGCAAATCCTTCATCTCCATGCATGATCTTATACACGATCTTGCACTTTATGTCTCCAGGGATACATGCTTGATTGTAAGGGATCCTAAAGATTTGCACAAGGCTTCTTCGAGTGTCGAACATTTGTTGATACATGGTGGTATAACCTGGAACTCTCAGGTTAACTTTCTAGAAGGCTGCACACCGAGCAACTTGCGCACTCTAAGTTGTCTTAATACTACCATATCTATAGATTTAGTTGCTCAAGCAAGATTCTTGCGTCAACTATGTCTAAAAGGCTGTGGTTTAAAAGACATTCCTCAATCAATTGGGAAGTTGAAGCATCTCAGAATCCTTGAACTTGATTATAATCCGTTTGAGTACTTGCCAGAGTCCATCGGTAAATTGTATAATCTACAAGTATTGTCCCTTCGATTCTGTTACATGCTTGTTGAATTGCCGCAGCAACTTACCAAGTTGTTTAAATTAAGGGTTCTTCACACAACAAAGGCTGTGCACATCCCCAAGGGGATGGGACATTTGACATGTCTTACTCAGCTGCCGGAAATCAAACTGAAGGCAGGGGATGGGTGTAAAATTAAGGAATTGAGTAGTCTGCTACACCTTACTGGCCAAGTAGTTATCAAGCAACTTGAAAACATAAGTTGCAAAGAAGATGCTACTGAAGCCGGTCTAAAAATGAAAGCAGGAATTACACGATTGGTGTTGATTTGGACAAGTAAAGGACATGAAGGCGATGGAATTTGTAGTAACGACGAAGAAGTTATGGAAGGATTGCAGCCTCACTCCAACTTGGAATTTCTTCAAGTTGAGAACTTTGGGGGCAAGAGATTCTCACTTTGGCTGTCAAATGGACTATCTTGTAACAAACTGAAAAACCTTAATTTATACAATTGCAAAAGATGTGAACAACTCCCAACACTCGGCTGTCTTCCTTCTCTCAAGTACCTTAGTCTTGACGGAATAGAAAGTGTTGAAGTAATTGGAAGTGATTTCTTTTACACATGTGACCAAAGATTAGCTGCCAGCTCAAGCACCAGGAGTAGAAGTAAGCTTTTCCCCCAGTTGAAGGGGATTGAATTATTCAATATGCCGAAATTGAAAGATTGGTTTGATCCTTTGGGATCATGTGCTTCATCAACATTCCCTTGCCTAGAGGAGTTGTATATAATAAAATGCCCTTTTCTGGTCAGTGTGCCCTCTTGCTTCTACTCTCTTATGAAACTGACCATTAACAACGTCAATAGCGGCCAACCATTGCTCATGATTTTAAGCAATAGTTGTAATCTCACCTCGCTCACAATTGAAGACGTTCATCAACTCACTTGCCTTTCTGAACCACTGTTGAACTGCACTTCTCTTCGACTGCTTAGAATAATCCATTGCAAGGAGTTGGTTGAATTGCCTCCTACTTTACAAAACTTGCACTGCCTTGAGACTTTGGACATAAGATTTTGTGGAAGCCTAACGTTACTTCCAAGTATCAAAGGTCTCTTATCGCTGAGTAGTTTGGTCATTTTCGGTTGTAAAAATATAACAGAAACACCCAGTGGCCTGGAAAGCTGCGTGTCTATTGAGAGGTTAGGCTTGGGAATATGTCCCCAGTTGAGTTTCATTCCAGACTTGGCAAGCTTGAGCCGTCTGTCATTTCTTTGTTTAACCATTTTATCAAAGCAAATGTCAGTGCCGCGATGGCTAAATCACCTTCCCAGCCTTTCCGAGCTGATTATAGGAGGAGGCTTCAGCGACGAGCTTGACAATTTTTCTGTCATCAATCAGTTTCCAAAATGTTTAAGAGTTTTGAATCTACAGGGGTCGCCAGAGCTAAAATCTCTACCAAACGAGCTTCGGACATTGACTCAACTTGAACAACTTCACCTATCCGGATTTGAGGGAGTGATAGCACTTCCAGAGTGGATGGGCAACCTCTCCTCTCTACAAGTTCTGAGTATTTGGTATTGCAAAAACATAAAGCAGTTGCCATCGGTTGATGTCATGCAAAGCCTCACCCAATTGAGAGAGCTAAACATCAAAGACTGTCCGCTTCTGGAAGAGAGATGCAACAAAGAGGGAGGTGAAGAGTGGCATAAGATTTCCCATCTCTCCTTCATTCAGATCAATGGGATAAGAGTGATATAATGACCTTATTTGTTGCATTGTTGAATCCACTCTTTAACGGATAAATAATAGGTATGCTTTATTAATCGTACTCATGACATCTCAAACATATATATCAAATAATTACCAACCTCAGCTGTTGTTGATAACAATACCTTTAACACTTGGTTATTCTAAATCAGCCATGTAGATTATCGTGATGCAAGAAGCCTAGGTACGCAATGCTGCTTGCAATTTCAATTTCATGGTTGAGTTTTGTAACTTGCAAGTATGTGCTGAGAAGCCTGAGAGGGTTTGGAATTGAAGTTTGTAAAATTGCACTAAATTAATTAAATCAGTAAGTATGTTAATTTGAATAGTTTCTTTTATTCAGTGAACTATACACTGGCTGAATTACATTAGTACAAAGTCTTGAAGACCTTTCCTACATCGATGTTCAAGTTTGTTGTAATAAAAGACACGTTTTGCTCACGTGTATCATCAATGTGTTAGTGGATATTTTCGGTAATTAAATATTATATACTATTCATCTTTATTATTAATATATTTTGCATGATATTTATTATGCCATGTATGATATTGTTATTTTAGGATATTTATTATCCTTAGTATAAGGTAATTTATTATGCCCAATTATTATTAAAATATTAGATTTTAAGTGCATTAAAGAGCAAGGATTCTATCATCGACTTGCTTGGAGTTGAAATAATTGACTTGCTTGAGGCAAAAGAAATAAGCCGATCCTAGTGGACGTGCCTATACCCCTTCTCTCCTATAAATACGGTAAGTCATCCCCTTAGAGAGGTATCTTGTTTTCTAGCTCGCTTGAATACTCTGACCTCAACACACTCGACAATTTCGGCCGTTTCTGACTTAGTCATCGAGAGATGGTCTCGAAGAAGGGCTAGAAATCATTGAAGAACAGAGTTGGAGGAAATCTTAATTAGTGTATCCTAATGAATTTTTGTTCACTAGCAAGAATGTTGCTTTTCACTTTCCTTTTTAGCTAGGCTTTGGCTGTAAGATCAGTAGTTAGAGCAAGGAAGATTTTGTAATCCGAGAGAAATCCCGATCCAAGGTTTACATAATTACATTCAATGAATGCTTTTCGCCTCTTCAATGGAGGCTTGATTTTGTAATCCAATAATTCTTCTTTCTTTGATCGTGTCTTTCGAAAACAATATGTGATGTTGACATATTATGATCATATATAGGCGAATTTGCTCCAAATTGTGTGTTCATATGAACATGATCTATCAAAAAAGCTACTTTAAAGTTCTCTTATATGCCTTATTAACCATACAAAACATAATCAAGCTACGTAATTAAGTGTGTAAAGCCTGATCAGAACCCCGAACAAATTAAACGTTGGTTAATTAATATTGAATCGGACCCCAATTATACGTCACGTCTTCACGCTGGTTACTCTGATTAACACCGTGCACGCCATCTTCCCTAACGTTCCAAACGCAGCTTGTCAAGCACCGCTCCCCGTAATCCCTCCCGAAGTCGTACACGTCGAACGAGGCCTCCCCGTAACTGCTTTGAAGCACGCAATGGAACAACGTTGTACCTATCCAGTTGGGCTGGAAGTCAAACGAGATGGCAATGTCAGTGTCCGCCCCCATAATCCCCAGGTCGTCGTCCTTTGACTTGCAATGCGCCGTTAGCTCTATTCCTTGAGGCATCCGATTCCATATGTCGACGAACACTCTCTTGTATAATGAAAACTTCGTCACCCGCCCATGCTGCGTCGTCGTTGGATGATGAGCGGAGGCGATGGTTCCGGCGGTTAGGATTATTAAGGTTGTTAAGGAGAGTGAGAGAACGGCGTTCTTGAGAAAATTATCCATGTTGTTCATTGTAGTTAATTGCGTGTGATTTTTTTATAGTCAATATGGAGGAATGTATCTTCACCAAAAAAAATATGGAGGAATGTATACATTATGCACTTGTTTCATGAGATAATCTTCATACATGCATTGGAATTTTATCCAAAAGAAGAAGATACTGTATTGTATTGAAATTATTTTAAGAGAATCTTCGTAATAATGGGAAAAGGATTAAGGATATGGGCAAATTAATTGCGTCAACATCCCCAAATTGTTGGGCTAAATATTTGTTGAAACCGTGCATACCTCAATCACATACAACACGTATATTTTTTTTAGCAACATGTATGTTAATTTGATCGATAGTTGATATCGTGGAATATATAATATATACGATATCGAACATGCATGTATTTCAAGCAAACATAATGATATGGTTTTTGTTCCGACTGGTCCTTGCTAATGATTGATTTTGTACGACGTACTCGAGCACATTAAGATGAATTATAAGTTAGATCAATAAAGCTACCAAAATCATTCAAATCAATGTGAATGAATTATAAGTTAGATCAATAAAGCTACCAAAATCATTCAAATCGATGTGAATGTAACCCACATAGGTTTTATGGATTCAATTTATTTGTTTTTATGTATATACATGTAATGTTTATATAATTTTAATTTATATTTTTTTATATTTATATTGTAATTATTGGATGTATACATGATTATAAATATTTACGTGGTAATTAATTTTAAGGCCCGTTTGATGGCCAGATTTAGGGGATGGGAAACGGAGTGACTGGGATGTTTCCGGTCAAAGAGTGTTTGTTGGCAATTTTTTTAATTTTTTATTCTCTTCATGGGTAGAATGAAAACCCCCTTTTGTTTCCTCCTAAAATAGGTAGAGTAACAACTCCCGCACCTCCAAATTCCTTCAATTCCATAATCCATTTACATCTCTCATATCCCCAACTCTCTCAGACCTCCCTCGATCATCAGAAACTCGTCAACGGCGGATGGGCGAATGACGACAAGGAGCAGCATCGGTGGAGGAGGTCCGTCCTTGTAAGTTGTACTGACTCCCTCTCGAGTCTCTCCCTCTAAGCTCGTACTTGCACCGACGACGGTGGAGGAGCGACATCGACGTTGGTCTCCGACGAAGGAGCTCCTAGATTTGGATTTCACACCTTCGGTGCCTCATAGATTTGGATTTGGAGCACGAATTCGGATGGAGGAGGATGAGATTCTAGATCTGGAATTATGGCCTTCATTGCCTCATAGCAAAAGAAGATCTGATTTGTTTCTCAAATAGATGGAGATGGGGAGATGATGAGGTGGAATTGGAGTTTGGATAATATTGCAAAAATTCCAATTTGATGAAATTGCAAAAACCTAATTTTGAATTGGGGATTTTGTTCATTCTGTTGCCTGTGATATAATCTCCCAAACACTTTTGGATAATAACGGATTTTGATTCCATTCTCCCTTTTTTTTCAATCTGTTTACGTTTACATTCCAGCTTATACAACCAAACAAGCCCTTAGTTTATATGAAATAACGTTGATGTTGTCCAAAATAGTAGAGGAAGAAGTGCGCCCGGGGTACAAAGAACAAAAGGACCCGACGGGATTCCCAATGATAATTTTGGGTCCCACCTCCGTACCCCTCATTTATTTAAACAAAGTGCCTACCCCCGCGAGGTCCCCTGAGACCTCGGAACGAGGCCTAGATCTCGGAACCGACTCCATAAACACCCGCCCACACGACCCCTCATGGATGCCGCTTCCCCAAGCCAATCAACAACTGCCTCACCCTCGAACTAATCAAAAGCCCCTAATCTCGGGCGTCCCACATCGGACCCTGGCCAAAACTCAACTCCCCAAACCTCTATAAATAGAGATGAACCTCGTAACAAGAAGTGGTCGAAAAACATCTTAAACTCAAGAACTATCTTGCTCGTTGAAGATCGACGTGATAGAAACATCGTCAAAAGACCTCGCTACAGACAAGAAGAGTCCACAAAAAGACTTCAAGTCACACAGAGATCCCGTTCACACCAAAGACCTCGCTACACAATCTCACAAGACACTACACCACACTCGTAGAGCCCACCTCGTCTCAAGATCAATCACGCTACGGTTAGGTGATAGAATCTCTTAGCAAATAGGAGATCTAGAATATTGTTAGCTCGAGATCTCGGAAACTCGTAGGAGGTCTAAGGTATAATTATCAATTGCTTGTTAGCCTCGTCGGCTTGTAACCTCGCTGTAAAGAAAATCATAAATAAAGAAGCAAGTGTTTGCACTTTCGAATATAATAACCTCGTTCCTTGTCTTCTAGCGAGTCGTTATTTCGTGTTTCATCAAACGTGACTTTATTTACATATATACGATTATATTTACCGAGTTTGGTTCAAATCAAACAAGTTATTATCCTAAAACGTGAAACTAATACACTTTTCTTAGTTCAGGAATGGAGAAAATACATTACAAAGGAGATTTGTGTTCATTATATATAACCTTCTAAAGTTTTTTAATTTAATGTACATTGGTAAAGTCATGTATATGAGAAATCACAACCATGTATCAATATACTATAACTAAAGTCGAATCTCTCTATCGTGTCGTCATATTAACTATGCCACATAGACGTTTTTTTTTTCGTTTACCAATTTAGCCTTAATTTTTTTAGTATTTGCAATCCTTATATATTATAATAATATTCCTTATAAAAATATTATATTGATTATATTTGGAAGACATAGATTACTCCTTTAATTTACTTTATTAAATGATTACATATAATCATATATATTTGAAAGATATATGAACCATATCTATTAAAATATTATAATTGGTTAAATTTAAATTGAGAAGATTTAATTGTTTGAACCCAACATATATAATTAATTTATAAATCTTATCTTTTTATCTATCTCATTCATAATTATTTATACCATCATCTTTTACATGCTAATTTAATTCATAATATTAATAAAGTATTTATTATTTTAAATGATATATGAAAACTTTTATACCTTTTTTATTTTATATATTTATTAAAAAAATATATATTTAGTGTAAATATGATTATTTCTCAAGAATGATTGATATATTTAAAGACTTTTTTATTATTAGTATTTTATTTAAGCAAAACCCATACAAGTTACGGAAATACATACTGGTATATAAATGTATACTCAAAACCATATATATACGTGTTATACCACATTATTACATAAACTGTAATCCATAATTGTAAATATAAAACATTGAATACAGAAAAATAAAACCATTTATGTATATATCCAAAGTCATGTGTATACTAGAGCTGTCAAAAGCTGACCGAACCCACTAACACGACTCGAACCGCCCGATAATTTTAGGGTCAAGACCCGAAAATTTGAACCCAAAACCCGAAATCAACCGAACCCAATAGAACCCGAAACCCGTTGGGTTGAAACCCGAAACCCATGGGTTGACCGATTTAGTATATTTATAGAATTTTAAATTTTATTTTAAAAATTATAATATATTTTATTATTAAAATAAAGGAAAATAATAGATTATAATTAAATAATATTATTTAATTATAAATTAATTTTAATAATCATAAAAAAGGATATTTTTGACCCGCTGGTCAACTCGAACCGACCGAAAACCCGTTACAACCCGACCCGATTGACCCATGACCCATAACGAAACCGAAACCGATTCAACCCGAACCCAAAATGACCGAACTCGAACCCGCCCAACCTGATCCGATCCGATTGACAGGTCTAGTATATACATATTAGAACAAATTAATACATGAATTGGATTTCTTCATTGATCAAATATAAAACCATAAATACAAACATGTGAAACCATAAATAATATGTTCTATATCATGTATACATCATCATGATTATGTATATAAAAATTATAATCATGAAATGAATCTAGGGACATATTTTTATTTATATTTTTTTTACCTTTTTTAAAAGTGTGAGCGGGTAAAACAAACATAATTACCATAGTTATTTTCGCTATAAAGGTATTTATTAAAATTACTGCGTAGTTATTTTCATTATTTTCCATATAAAATTATATGGCGGTTATGCAACTTAATGGGAGAGTCTATCTTTTATTAAGGATATAATTAAATTGGAAAGAAGGTGGAATATTCCCGACTTGGGCTTTAAGGCAGTTGGCCAGCCTGGGAAGGATAATATTTCGGCCATATGGATAGAATTTCCGGCCCCCTTCTCCCCTTCTTCCATTATAAATACACGCCCTAGGGCGTGTAGGGAGAGACACATGTGCATAGCATATTCAGAAATCCTAGGCAGGCTAATATTCGCTTAGCTCGACTGTTTAGGGTTTCACCGCTCTCTTGTTGTACATCGACGCTCAAACAACAATTGCTCTTCTGACTTAGGCATCGGAGGTGGATTAGGGGGTCCCCGCCCCCTTTGTCCATTGTTTTACAGGTTTCTAGGTTAAGAGATTGAAGATGGAGCGGAAGAAGAAGAGTTCTTAATTGGTGTATTTAATAACGAATTGAAGCCGAGATTTTGTACACCAACAATTGGCGCCGTCTGTGGGAACGAGGATTAAATCCATGAGTAAACGTTCCTAGTAAAAACAAATCAAATTTACGAACCCTGGGGCGATCGCACGAAACGAAATCGCCGCCTCAGCGAACAACCCGCGATCGCGGTATAGGAACACCGCGATCGCGGCACCCTGGCCGCGACCGCGGCCTACAAACGCCGCGATCGCGGCCCACCGGAGTGCGCCTCCGGAAATTCGCGCCTCCGGTTTTTCGACCGGTGTGCCCCTCCGGAAATATGTGACACTGGAAATTTGTGTTTTTAGGTTTTTTTTAGCCTAAGGGCGTCCCAAAAATCAACAAAAGAGATCCGCTTTGGGATTTGTTTAAACCCTAAGTAAGAGCATGATCGGATCACCACAACCAGTGTCAATCGCAGTGCGTGCTGCGAAATCGACGACACTGGGGGCAGGGGTCAACCTTGTCGGATCCTTGTCAAATTCAATCCCGCCTAAGGTTGGTAGTCGACCATCAATTGACGGATTAGGCTCCGGGTGCGTGCCCGGTAGCCCAAAGTTGAAAACTTGATTGTGAATCAAACATCCAGCCACAATCAAAGCAGTGAAAAGCGGTATTGGGAAAAGAGTACTCGATCTACGCAATTGTGGTGTTGGAGTCGATCCCTGAAGATTAAGAAGTCGTTTTTTGGAAACCCTGGGACACCGTTGCAAAGCGAATCGCGCAAATACGCCCAGCGGAAAGTACCGCGACCACGACATAGTGAACCGCGATCGTGGATCGGCGATCGAACCCGAGATTTCCGAAAATCGCTCGGAAAGTAAACCCTAATGGAAAATTGATCAATCTGATTCCGATATTCGCTCGGAAGGTGAGACCTTTGTGCCTATAAACGACTTGAACCGTGACTCGACCCCTCTCGCTAATACGGTTGTTCATCACACAGACCGTTCGGGTGTCCAAGTCGAGCGACTAAATCGTCAATCATGGTATTTCAAGGCCTGAATCGACTGAATTTGATCAAGCTTGGGAAACGGCAATGAAGGGTTCAAGAGCAAAGCGAGTCGATCCTAGAAATCGCGTCGTTGAACCGAACCGCGACCGCGGCAAGGGAGACCACGATCGCGGCCTGTCAAGCCGCGCCTGCGGTTCAGAAACCGCGACCGCGGGCTGCGTATTTCGGAGCGTTCTCTCTATTCGCAAGCCAAACCTGACATGATTTCGACAAACGTAAACATAATGCGGGGTAATCGTGACCTCTCCGCATAGGACCCGTATAATTTGCTTGAAATCGAATTGGATCTTACTTGCCATAGGTTGAACGTCCTCTTAAAACGTAAAGTCGATCGTAAAAGCAAGCAAAGCGATCCTATCTAGCCATCAGAAGCCTTAATTGCTAAGGGATGAAGATAGATCAACGCTATTCAAGAGATTTGGAGAGTCTGAGCGGACTTTACCAATAGTAATAGAGCGCAACCAAAGAGTTCTCCTTGCTTTCCAAGATCAACCAATCAATGGATTCCAAGTCAAGCCATAAGAGAAGTTCTCAAGAAGATGTCAAAAAGCGATCAATCTATGCAATCGTGAGGCTGGAATCGATCTCTGACAAACAGGAAACAACCTTTCTTAGCCCCGAGGAAAACAACAAACTCGCCAACTCTAAATGACGAGCGAGCTCTAGCGCCAGTATGATCGCGGCACCATCGGCCGTGACAACCGCCTCAGGAACCGCGACCGCGGTCCGTTCCTCCGCGACCGCGGCCCATGCGATAGCAATCGCCGTGTGGTTTTTTCGAAACCCGAAAACCCTAAAAGCACTAGGGGCAAAATCCGATCTTCGCTCGGAAAAGAATCAAGACTCGCAGGGTGATCAAACGAAACTCCGATATCCGCTCGGATGATCAAACCCTAGAAAAGTTCCAAGGAGAACAACTTGCTTAAAGATGATCAAATCTATGACCCGATCTCACCATCAGAGCATGGTTGCTCTTCATGCAATCCAAGCAAGGTTCGGATCAAGCGACGGAATCAAGGGTCTTGGCGCTACACAGTTTGATGAAATCAATCTTCTCTTAGAATCAGCGATGCGAGTCGCTAAACCCAAAAGCAATCAAGATAGTGGGGCATCGACCACCATCAAGAATGAAGACGAGATTGTGCTCAATACGCACTCTAGCTTCCACTTTAAGAGAGAGCCAGCGGATTCAAGACAAGCATAATCGGATCAAGCCTTGTTGCCATCAAGCCTTGGAGAAATCGCTAAGCTAAAAGCTTTCTTTGTAGAGATCCAAGAGAAGCGCCTCATCAATGAATCGGCGATCGAATGGACCAATCGACGGCTCGTTAGTGTTATCGAATTCCCCGATAACCGCCGTGGTCCCAAGCCGGTAAAATACTGATGAAAAGATCGAAGAAGTATACAAGCCAAGTACGAGGGAAAATTACCGCAATCGCAGAACCTTGCGAACGACGAAGACCGCGATCACGGCCAGCGAGGCCGCGACCGCGGCCAGGATTCCGCGATCGCGGCGCCCAGAGGCCGCGGTCGCGACTAGCCTCCAAAAGTGTTCGTTTTCTCATTTTACGAGCACCGCCCGCGGGTCCCTAAGTGTCCACCGCAGTTCGCCCCCGAGAACTTCAAACTGAAGATCAATCCTTGAAAGCGTACGACGCGTGTCGGAATCAAGGACTCGAAAATAAATGCTGGGGCATTGTAAAACCGAAAAGTCAATGATGATCGAATATGACAGAAGAGTCCGAGTTATTCAAGATTGGACAATGATCAAGCGATCAAAAACAAGTCCGTTGAAGCATTGGCAACGTTAGCCACCCGTGCAAGAATCACTTAAAGACCTCGATGCGTGTCGAGGCAACGGGAAATCACCGGGGCACGGGAAGTTCTCTTAAGGGCTCATAGGTTTTGGCAATCGCCGAAGAAGACACTAAATTGTCATTCTTTTTCCGGGCCAAACTTGAGATGCGTACCCCCAAGCAGGGTTGAGCCTACAATTGAAACAAGATCGATAAACGCCTACATGAGATATGCGCCGAAGATTGTATATTGACTCTCCGATCTCGTTAGCAAAGATATTGGTGGCCTTTTATGATTAAAAGTGCCTCGATAAAACCAATAAAGTAATTGACGCGCTCTTTCTGACCATCTCGTCATCACCGAGGATTATCAGGACATTGTCACTACACGAAACGCATCCTACCAACAGGCGGCCGTAGCGTAATGCGTGGAGGCCTATACGTCAAAAGGTCATGGAAAAACACACGCATATGGTGTAATTCGGCCCGAATTGGAAGGGATAATATTAAGTGACTACAGCGCAGAGTCGGAGAGCATATGAGTGAGGAAAGTCTCGACGGGGGAGATGTCCCCCGGACTTGTAAATCTCGCTCGTTTGAAGAGTTTTTCCCTTAAAAAGGAAAACCGCAGACGCTAGATCGTCGAAGACTACCGCGAAACAAGTCGACAGCGGCCGCGGCTCGTAAACCGCGAGCGTCGGTTCGCCGGTAGTTGCTTCTTGCGTGGATGTTGAGCTTAGGCTGGGATCGCTAGAATGAACGACTTTATTTTATTTCTGTTTTCTTAAAATTAGAAGGCTTGGCCAAGCACTTTTTTCAACATAAACATTCTATTCTCCCCAGTCTGATTTTGTTCGTTCTAGAGATTCCATCTTAAACCTCGGTAGAAGATACGACTCGAAAAGATAGCACTCGCCCCATGATAATCGCTCATTGATGTACGAATATACGAATATACGAATATATGAATATATGAATATACGAATATACGAAAGCGCTAGGGGACCAATTGACCAATCTACATGGCCACTTCGATTAGAAACCCTTTGTACCCTACGTCGCCTAACACGGTGGGTCGTGTAAGGGCGGTGTAGGTGGGGCATTTGTGAGCGGGTAAAACAAACATAATTACCATAGTTATTTTCGCTATAAAGGTATTTATTAAAATTACTGCGCAGTTATTTTCATTATTTTCCATATAAAATTATATGGCGGTTATGCAACTTAATGGGAGAGTCTATCTTTTATTAAGGATATAATTAAATTGGAAAGAAGGTGGAATATTCCCGACTTGGGCTTTAAGGCAGTTGGCCAGCCTGGGAAGGATAATATTTTCGGCCATATGGATAGAATTTTCGGCCCCCTTCTCCCCTTCTTCCATTATAAATACACGCCCTAGGGCATGTAGGGAGAGACACATGTGCATAGCATATTCAGAAATCCTAGGCAGGCTAATATTCGCTTAGCTCGACTGTTTAGGGTTTCACCGCTCTCTTGTTGTACCTCGACGCGACAATTGCTCTTCTGACTTAGGCATCGGAGGTGGATTAGGGGGTCCCCGCCCCCTTTGTCCATTGTTTTGCAGGTTTCTAGGTTAAGAGATTGAAGATGGAGCGGAAGAAGAGGAGTTCTTAATTGGTGTATTTCATAACGAATTGAAGCCGAGATTTTGTACACCAACAAAAAGTATTTTTAAGTATGTAGAATAAATTGAGTATGAACATGACCATAAATCGTGAACATGCGATACTAATATGCGAACGTACCTATATTATATGTCAAAATATACTAAATTTTTTGAAGTTAAAAGTTGGTTATATGTGAGCAAAATTTGTAATAATGTGAATATGTGTATAAAATATGTGAACAAAATATAAAATGTCAAGCATCCCGTTTTTGGAAAAACAAGCGAAAAATAAATATAATTTTTTTTGTCAAAGTTTTTTTAAGTCTTTTAACGCATGTATGTTGATTTAATCGAACATGAACATATGACCATAAAACATGAACAAACAGTACTAATATATATGTGAATGCACTTGCTTGCTGACTTGCAATATATGTGAATATATTATAAAATATATGAAGTGTTAAGGTGATAATTAGGACTGTCAATGGGTTGGGTTATGGGTGGGTGGAGCACTTCCACCACCCGACCCGTAAGTTAAAATGCCCCCACCCAACCCACCCGTCACCCATGAAATGTTCTACCCGTCACCAAAATCACCCATCACCGGCCCGCTGGTTATATGGGTGACCCGTTCACCCGTATAATCATTGTATAACCGTTGTATTTTATGTCTATAAATATATTGTCATACATAAACTAAAACAAATATTCACATCCATACATAAATAAAAACAAATCCCTTAAGCACTAAATATCAAAATGCAGTCACAAATGGGTTACGAATGAGCTTATTTATCAAAGGCCCGAAATGAGTTATATGGGTGAATACAAAGGCTCATACATATTAGAAATTAGGGAAAATTGCATATAACCACCCGTTATTTTACAAATGTTGCATTTCACCACCCCTTATTTTATTTTCTACACTTAATCACCCTTAATTTTGTATACTGGGGCATTTAACCACCAATTTGACAGATTCGTCTGAAATTCCGTTTGCCACACTAAATCACACTTTTACCCTTGTTTTAATTATTTTTTACGAAAAAACCCCTTAAATCCATTACCTAATCCATTTAGTTGCAGAGAACATCTATGGAGGTTGAGCGATAAGAAGGGTAAAACCCAGAGCTCTCATCAATGGCGAAATACAACAGCTCCGCCTTCTTCTTATTCCTCTTTTCAACCTCCACTCCTCCACAAGCCCACCTTGCTCCACCAAATCACCAAACACCAATCCACATATATAAATCCCAAAACAAGGCGGGGTGTTATAAAGCGACTTATTCTCCACATGGATCTTATAATCGAACATGATTGGAGTTAGATCCTGAGACTTTCCTACCAAATCCTTCCTCAAAATCACAATTGTGACCCTAGATGGGCCTATATTCTTCTGCACCGGCGTAAATCAGTCCAAATTTCTCACATCGACAGGCTTGGAGCAGAAATTGGAAGACATATCAGCCACCAAAAACGTTGTGTTTAGGCGTTGTTAATCCTTGAACTCAACACCATGGATAGTTTCATTGGCGCATATATGCAAATACATGGCGTGCCTATTTTATTCGAACTCTTTGAAATTCGGAATTCTTACATATTTCTGAGATTTGCCAGACCAAACGACGTTCGCCTTCACGTACTTGCTCGCCTCCTTCGCCGCCTTGTCTTCCCACGACTCGGTAAAGAGATAGTCAACAGCGTCGTCGCCGGAATCGCAGAGATTTAGCGGGACCCCCGCGAATTGGGAGGTGGCGCCGCCTTGGAGGAAGAGGGAGGCGTAATCGGAAGGGATTTGGAGGAGGGCGCAGAGATCGGAAAGGATTTGATAGGAGGGATTTGTCGATGATGGAGGTGAATTCCTTGTCGTGGTGGCTCATCTCCATGACGCTCATGCAGGATCCGTTCCAATTGAGGAGCTCCGATTAGGTTAGATAATGTATTTAAGGGGTTTTTTCATAAAAAAAAAATTAAAACAAGGATAAAAGTTTAATTTAGTGTGGAAAACGGAAAAACAGACGGATGGGTCAAATTGATGGTTAAATGGTCCATTGTACAAAATAAAGGGTGGTTAAGTGTAGAAAATAAAATAAGGGGTGGTGAAATGCAACATTTGTAAAATAATGGGTGGTTATATGCAATTTTCCCTAGAAATTATGGCCCGAAACGGGTTATATGGGTGGTTTGGGTGAAACGGGTGATGGATCGGTTGATGGGTCGGGTTATTGGGTGATAAAATTTCATCCGTACCCGACCCATAACCCGTTTCACCCGTCACCCGAACCGTCTATCACCCGCTTTGATTGGGTTTTCACCCGTTTATTTTGGGTGGGTAAAACGGGTAAGTCGGTCACCCGTGGGTAATTGACAGCCTTAGTGATAATATGTAAACATGTCTTATCATAGTGTGAACATATGCATAAAATATGTGAACGTAATGTAAAAATTCAAATGTCGTAATTTTGACAAAAACAAGCAAAAATAAAAAAAATATAATTTTTCATTTTTCATTTTTCATTACTATTTTATCGTTATGTATTCTAATCTTAGTCATTCATTTCTAAAGTCCTATGATCGTCATTTATTTTTAGTTTTTATAATAAACCTTATTTCCATGTAATCAACCTCTTTAAATCTTACCATATTATATTTTACCAACTCCACTAAAAAATCATATTATATTCACCACGTTTGTTTGATTTTTTCAATTTTCTAATGTGAATATTGATTGGGTTGGTTAAGCTGATTGATAGATTAGGTTATCGCATCAATCATTATCAGACAAATTTTGATTTCAACCTTGTATATTGTCTTGCTTCCAAACTTCCAATCCTCACGTAAAACCTTAATCTAGCTATTCAAGTTGGCTTGTTCTTCTCCCGACGAAGGGTCCCATAAAACGTGTCTATCATTACAACCATATTCTATAGTATTGTCAATGATTGCCCAAAACTTTTATCATAAAGGAAAGAGAGTATAAAAAAATATTAAAAGAGAAGAGAAGATCAAATAAACATTATTTTGATTATTGTGATGACCAAAATTTTTCTTTGGTCATTGAATGACACAATAAAAAGTATCATTGAAGAGTGGAGAATGAAAATTAAAAAAATAAAAAATAAAAAATAGAAGAGAGAGAGATAACATTATTTTAATTTGATGACCAAAATTCTTAAGCAATCATAATACTTTCGGCTATGACCAATTTTTGGTCATGAGAGGAGAGAATTAAAAATAATAAATTAAAGGAGAGGATGGTATATTTTTGATAATCAGGTCATGAGTATGACCAAAATGAAGAGGTAGTCATTAAAAAATATCCATAAATATTGTGATATGTGTCACATGTGAGAAAAGGGAGAAAAAAAGAAAAATAAAGAAATATATTATTTTAATATGATGACCAAAAATATTGCTCTACTATTGGACATGCTCTTACCGACCTGATACAGAATTGCTGCTGTTTTAACGCTAATCTAGGATTCGTGAAAACGCACTTCTTGCCCCCGCGTTCCATTTCACCCATAAACGCCTTTGCGTACTTTGCGTAAATTCCTGTGTGTTTACAAAATTTTCCGTGTACAGTTAACACCCAACAAAACGTCCATGTACCGATGTACGTAGATCGCGATAATGCAAGCCACATTTGCCCATGCATACAATTAACAGCTTGGATTCCGTGAAATGGTGGCCCATAAGCTGACATTTAAAAAAAAATGGTGTACATTTAAATTTTGTTACATCACTTTCTTTCTAGAAGTGGTGTCACCATTTGCAAACCCCACAATCCAAGCAGATTGATGAATTTTCTGTGTGAACGTTATTGCACGGACAGATCCATCCTAATTCTTAAGGAACAGGTGCATTCTAGAGGTGCACAAATCTTCTTAGTCCCCGTTTGGTATAACAAGGAGGAAAGAAAAGGGAAAGGAAACAAATGTATATGTAAAATGATAGTAATTCTCTCTTTTTGGCAATAAAAATGAGGGAAGAGGGGTAATGGTTAGAGAAGAATAGGTGATATGGTTACCTCATGTTAAGGGGGTGGGGAGCATTATCTCAAGTTTTACATAAAAAATAAAGAAGGAGGGGTAATAGTTACCATTTTGATCAATAAACCATAAATTAAAAATAGACTAGATTCATGCGCTTAACCATTTACTTTCCTCAACAAACACCAAACGAGTCCTTAATGAATTCCAATCTGTTTTACTACTAGCTGTGTTTACAAAAAAGAAAGAAAGAAAGAAAAGAATAGAGAGAGAGATGGCTGCTGAATCTGCTGTTCTTGTAGCAATTGGTACGTCAATGGCATCAGCTCTTCTCAAGAGCGTGCTGGAGAAATCCGTTGACGCCCTGTCCAAAAGCTCTACAGCTGCAGGCCTCAAGTCCGCCATTTTAGGGAATCTGACACCACAGCTCCGCGATCTCAAAGAAGAGCTCTCAAAGATGCAGGATCTGCTATGCTCCGGTGAGTGTCTGAATCTTGAGCAGCAGAACAAGAATGGTCTTGTGATTTCCTGGCTGAGAAGCATCAGGGAGGCAGCTAACTTTGCGGATAATGTCCTTGAAGAGATCTTGTACGACCAAATCCAAAGGCAAGTGGAGGGCAACAACTTGGCAGCCAAGCTCTTCTCCGCTGGATCCGATGGCAGCAGTTTACTCTTTCGGGTGAAGATTGGTCGCAAGCTAAACAAGTTCATGTCTATGTCTGATAAGATCTACACAGAAGCAGAGAGGATTGGGCTTAAACCGGTGGAATTGTTGGTGAATCCTTCAAGATATCAGCCTCCAGCTGCCATGTCCACCGACCTGAGAGAGATAAGAGAGAACGTCGATACCTCTATTGTTGTAGGAAGACAAGATGATGAGGATTCAATTGTGCGCAAGCTGTGTCGTCCCGACAATGATCAGGTTCTAGGAGTTCTTGCTATCGTTGGAATGTCAGGTGCATCTCGCATTTACTTTATAGGAGAATATTTATGTATTGTTTAGATCTCATATCTTGTTACGATATCTTTTCACACACAATCATGTACTATTATATATATTATACGTAATACAATTAAATTTTTTTTTAAAGATATGAATGACTGAATTCTATTAGTTTAGTTTGTTCAAGCATTTTGTATGCTAGGATATGTGATGTTGGAATTGTTGACAGGTGTTGGGAAGACAACCCTTGCAAGGAAGATTTATGACAATGAGACTATTATAGAGCACTATAAGAATAAAACATGGATTTTTGTATCCGGGGATTTCAATTTGAGAAGGCTTTTGGATGAGATGCTGCAGTCTCTAACGACAGACAGCCACAAACTGTCCAACATAGATGCAATGGAGAAGAAGCTTCAAGAATGTTTAGACAAAGAAAAGTACTTAATTGTGCTTGATGACGTATGGAATAAAGACAAGCAGATCTGGGATTCAATCAGAACTTCACTAGTCAGAATAACTGATGGTTGCACAGGCAGCATGGTGCTGGTGACAACTCAAAGTAATGAGGTCGCATCAGTAATGGGAGCTTCTCTCACCCATCGTGTTGAGGTTCTAATTGCGGATGATGCTTGGACATTGTTTGAGGATAAAGCATTTGCAAACAAGAGCAAGCAACAGGTATCTGATCTAAGAGAGATAGGGGAAAAGATTCTGAAAAAGTGTGGGGGTCTGCCTTTAGCAATCAATACATTGGGATATTTACTGGGATCCATGGACGAGAGAAGCGAATGGGAATCAGTTGAAGGAAGTCAAGTATGGGATTTGTCTACCAAGATCATGCCTTGGTTGCTGCTTAGCTTCAATCAACTGCCCAGTGCTAGCATAAAACAATGTTTTGCTTATTGTTCAGTTGTTATTCCGAAGGGTGGAGTTATTTCTGAGTCAACATTAATCAATGATTGGATCAATCAAGGATTTGTCCAACCATCACATGCAACAGGTGAAGAGGGCATGTTGGCCATGGGTCGATACTACATCACATGTATGCATGGTAATGGTCTTTTGCAATCAAACAACCAAGTATCCTTCTCCATGCATGATCTAATACATGACCTCGCACTGTATGTCTCTAGGGATACAATCTTGAATTTAAGCGATCCTAATGATCTGCACAAGGTTTCTTCTGGAGTTGAGCATCTAAGGGTCAATCGTGGGATTGCTTGGAACTCTCAACTCAGCTTCCCAAAAGGCAACACTCAGAGCATGTTGCGGACTTTAATATGTTATAATGCAAACATATCTATAGATATAGTAACTCAAGCAAGATTCTTGCGTCAACTACATCTAATAGATTGTGGTCTAAAAGAGGTACCTGGTTCAATTGGGAGGTTGAAGCATCTCAGAATGCTTAAACTTGATGGTAATCCGTTTAAAAACTTACCAGAGTCCATTGGTAAGCTGTATAATCTACGTATATTGAGTCTACAAAGATGTCACGGGCTCACTAAAGTGCCACAAATAGTTACCAAGTTGCTTAATTTAAGAGTTATTGCAACAACGAAGGTTGTGCACATACCCAAGGGGATGGGACTATTGACATGCCTTACGCAGCTGCCAATGGTCAAACTGAAGGCAGGCGGTGGGTGTAAAATTAAAGAGTTGACGAGTCTGCTACACCTTAGCGGCAGACTAGTTATCAAGCAGCTTGAAAACATAAGTTGCAAAGAAGATGCAGTGGAAGCCGATCTGAAAATGAAATCAGAAATTGAATATTTGGAGTTGAATTGGACAAGTAAAGGACAGGAAGGCAACAGAATTTGCAGTCATGACGAAGAGGTCATGGAAGGATTACAGCCTCACTCCAACTTGGAAGCTCTTCGGGTGGAGAACTTCCATGGTAAGAGATTCTCACCTTGGCTGTTGAATGGGCTATATTGTAGCAATTTGAGAGACCTGGAATTAATGGAATGCAGAAGATGTGAGCAACTCCCGACACTTGGGCTTCTTCCTTCTCTCAAGAACCTTGTTGTTGACGGAATGGAAAGTGTTGAAGTCATGGGAAGTGATTTCTTTTACACGTGTGATCAAACAGTAGCTACCAGTAAAAGTAACCTTTTCCCCCAGTTGGTGTTATTTAAATTGTACAATATGCAGAAAGTGAAAGAATGGTTTGACCCTTCGGGGGCATGTGCTACAGCATTCCCTTGCCTGGAGGAATTGCATATAGTAAACTGTCCTTTGCTAGTTAGTGTACCCTCGTGCTTTCCCTCTCTTAAGCAACTGACCTTTAGTGGTGTACATAGCGGTGAACCGTTGCTCATGATTTTAAGCAATAGTTATAATCTCACCTCGCTCATAGTTGAAGATGTTCAACAACTCACTTGCCTTTCTGAACCGTTGCTGAAATGCACTTCTCTTCGACTACTCAGAATAAGAGGTTGCAAGGAATTGGTTGAATTGCCTCCTACTCTACAAAGCTTGAGCTACCTTCATACTTTGGACGTAAGATACTGTGCTAGTCTAGTATCATTTCCGGATATCAAAGGTCTCTTGTCGCTGCGTGATTTGGACATTGTGTTTTGTATCAACATAACAGATATACCGAGCGGACTGGAAAGTTGTGTGTCCATTGAGAGGTTAGCCTTGGGAGGATGTACCAATTTGACTTTAATTCCAGATTTATCAAGCTTGAGTCGTCTGCGAATTTTGGGTCTTACTTATTTCTCAAAGCAAGTGTCATTACTGGGATGGCTAAATCACCTTTCAAGCCTTTCCGAGCTGCATATAGGACGCTTCAACGAGGAGCTTGACAATTTTTGTGGAATCAATCAGATTCCAAAGTGTTTAAGAAGCTTGACTTTAATTGGGTGGCCGAATCTAAAATCTCTACCAAACGAGCTTCAATCCTTGACTCAACTTAAAAAACTGTACCTACGGAAATTTAAGGGAGTGATAGCACTTCCAGAGTTGCTGGGTAAACTCTCCTCTCTCCAACTTCTGGATATTAGGGATTGTAAAAACCTGAAGCATTTTCCGTCAGTTGATGCCATGCGAAGCCTCACTAAATTAAGACAGCTGAAAATTGAAAGATGCCCGCTTCTGGAAGAGAGATGCAACAACGAGAGAGGTGAAGAGTGGCCTAAGATTTCCCACCTCTCCAACATTTATATCAATAAGATAAGTGTAACACGTTAAATAATAGGTATGGTTTTTTTTTATCATCAGACTCACCTCAAACATATTAATTAATTTCCCACATCACTTGTTTTTGACAACAACTTCTCTTCAACTACTCAGGAAAAGAAGGTGTTGTTGAAAAAGAGTTGCAGATGAAGGCTCAGTTCTTAAGTTCATACCTTACAGAATGCATGCTGTCAAACAAGGGTTCCAGGATCTTCGAGCTTCTTCAGTGTCACCTGTTCATGATCAGTAGAGATCAAACACATTAGGCTTGAGGTATGACATGCAAAAAAATGATAACAAAATGATTCTATGTTTGCAATAATCATGAAAATACTAGCACATGACAAGAAATCCTGTTGTGTATAATGTAGATTTTCTTGGTGTTTTAAAATTGTAGATATCTTCTAATTTTGTTTTCTCTGGTGTTTAGATTTCACTTGCTTGCAGATTGGACTAACCCAAAAAGCTTACATCTTCCTAATTTGAAGAAAACCTACCTCAATTGCAGATTTCCTCTTTCCATGACAGCTTCTTTACCCTCATTTGGAGAAGAAGGTTACTCACTAGACAAGCTCTTCAAACAAGGGCTTCTCCTGCACGTATGATGACATCATCTTTCTTGCACACTCTATTGATTTCCCTACAGAATCTGTCCAACTGTCCACAGAGCTCACCAGAAACACCTCCTGTAGTCCCTTATTCGTTGTGAGTTCTCGTTCTATATTTTACCTCTTTTCTGCTTGAATACTTGCGCAGCGGCTTAAAGCAACATTGTATTAGAGTTGTGCTTTTCTGCTCGAATCTCATCTTATTGACGTTAGATAGCTCGAATCTCTTGTATTAGACTTGTTCAAACACATTGGGGAAACTCCTAGCCTGACCACGTCAGGGGAGAGTACAGAGGAAAGACCCATAGAGAACACGACAAAACCAACCACCACGAAAGAAAAAGCAAAAGCAAAAACCTCCTTGGTCTTTTCCCTCGACGACTAGTTGTCCGCCACTTTAATCTTCTCCCTTCAGCTTTCCCTACACTGTGTTAAATCTGTTGAGATCCCTAACTAACAGATGTCTTGCTTTATACAGTCCTTCCAATGCTTCTTGGGCCGACCCCTACCCCTGCGAAGCTCGCTAAACACCAAACACTCACACCTCCTGACCGGTGCTACGGGGCCTCACCTCTGTACATGACCAAACCATCGGAGTCTCGCCTCTCTCATCTCGTCTCCTATACTGGCCACCCCCACCCTTCCCCTAATCACCTCATTTCTAATCTTATCCAATCTCGTATGGCCGCAAATCCATCTAAGCATCCGCATTTCAGCTGCCTTCAGTCTCTGCTCATGTTATGAGTATCACAAGAATGGATCATTGAACAGCATTTTGCGTCTTCCTGATGAACATGGGACAGCAAGCCATTGACATGGAACAGTGGGGTTAAAATTGCCCTTGGAAGTGCTCGTGCAATAGAGTAAGTTTATTATGTTGTGTTTGTCAGTCCAAGGCATATACTGCATTTCAAACAGAATGATTCTTTTGAATCAAGGTAACTCGTGCACTAAGTATTTTTACTGTTTATTATCGTTGAAGGTGGTGCATGATTGCCATTTGCCTGAGGAGAGCCTAAACAAGGTTGTAGATTGAAGAAGAGAGAGTGATGATGATAAGGCAACTACGGAAGTCGAAAACATAATCATAGAATGCATTTGTTTATAAGGAGCCAAACATGCAGCATTTGTAACAATATACATTGTAACACATAGTACATGACTAATAAAGCATAAGAAGGTAGTCCAAACGGGACCATATTGGTTTTATAAGAGGGAGCAAGAAACATATCATAAAATTTACATTTTTTACAGGTTACACTGATGTTTGACTTTATTGAATAGTGCACATGGGACGAAATCTATATTAAACCCGGGATTACCAACGCGAGATCCAAAAACCTGCCCACCACGTGAATTTTGAATATAATAATGACTATTACGTGTGAACATTGAGCAAGTTGAACGTTGTAAAGCTTTCCATACATTAACGAAAAGCTTCCGCGTCTCGTTATTGCACTTGCAAGTTTGACTTTCGTCTGTTTCAGTAGTACAGTGTGTGAGAGAGATGGCTGCTGAATCTGCTGTTCTTGTAGCAATTGGTACGTCAATGGCATCAGCTCTTCTCAAGAGCGTGCTGGAGAAATCCGTTGACGCCCTGTCCAAAAGCTCTACAGCTGCAGGCCTCAAGTCCGCCATTTTAGGGAATCTGACACCACAGCTCCGCGATCTCAAAGAAGAGCTCTCAAAGATGCAGGATCTGCTATGCTCCGGTGAGTGTCTGAATCTTGAGCAGCAGAACAAGAATGGTCTTGTGATTTCCTGGCTGAGAAGCATCAGGGAGGCAGCTAACTTTGCGGATAATGTCCTTGAAGAGATCTTGTACGACCAAATCCAAAGGCAAGTGGAGGGCAACAACTTGGCAGCCAAGCTCTTCTCCGCTGGATCCGATGGCAGCAGTTTACTCTTTCGGGTGAAGATTGGTCGCAAGCTAAACAAGTTCATGTCTATGTCTGATAAGATCTACAAAGAAGCAGATCGGATTGGGCTTAAACCTGTGGAATTATTGGCAAATCCTTCAAGATATCAGCCTCTAGCTGCCATGTCCACTGACCTGAGAGAGATAAGAGAGAACGTCGATACCTCTATTGTTGTAGGAAGACAAGATGATGAGGATTCAATTGTGCGCAAGCTGTGTCGTCCCGACAATGATCAGGTTTTAGGAGTTCTTGCCATCGTTGGAATGTCAGGTGCATCTCGCATTTACTTTATGGCTTGTTTTTGTTTATTATAATATATTAACTTTAGCATTCTTGTTCTCGTTAATAAATGACGGGATTCTATTAGTTTAGTTTGTTTAAGCGTTTTATGACAATGTGATGTTGGAATTGTTGACAGGTGTTGGGAAGACAACCCTTGCAAGGAAGATTTATGACAATGAAACTGTGATAGAGCACTATAAGAAGAAAACATGGATCTTTGTGTCTCAGGATTTCAATTTGAGAAGGCTTTTGGACGAGATGCTTCAGTCTCTAACGACAGACAGCCAAAACCTGTCCAACATAGATGCAATGGAAAAGAATCTTCGAGAATGTTTAGACATGGAAAAGTACTTAATTGTGCTTGATGACGTATGGAATACAGACAAGCAGATCTGGGATTCAATCAGAGCTTCACTAGTCAGAATAACTGATGGTTGCACTGGCAGCATGGTGTTGGTGACAACTCAAAGTACTGAGGTTGCAGCAGTAATGGGAGCTTCTCTCACCCATCGTGTTGAGGTTCTACATGCGGATGATGCTTGGACATTGTTTGAGGATAAAGCATTTGCAAACAAGAGCCAAAAACAGGTATCCGATCTAAAAGAGATAGGGGAAAAGATTCTGAAAAAGTGTGGGGGTCTGCCTTTAGCAATCAATACATTGGGATCATTACTAGGATCCATGAACGAGAGAAGCGATTGGGAATCAGTTGAAAGAAGTGAAGTATGGAATTTGTCTACCAATATCATGCCTTGGTTGCTCCTTAGCTTCAATCATCTGCCCAGTGCTAGCGTAAAGCAATGTTTTGCTTATTGTTCAGTTGTTATTCCGAAGGGTGGAGTTGTTCATGGGTCAACAATAATACATGATTGGATTAATAAAGGATTTGTCCAACCATCACATGCAACAGGTGAAGAGGGCATGTGGGCCATGGGCCGATACTACATCACATGTATGCATGTTAATGGTCTTTTGCAATCAAACAACGGAGAATCCTTCTCCATGCATGATCTAATATGTGACCTCGCACTCTATGTCTCTAGGGATACATGCTTGATTTTAAGGGATCCTAATGATCTGCACAAGGTTTCTTCTGGAGTTGAGCATGTAAGGGTCGATGACGGGTATCCTTGGAACTCTCAACTCAGCTTCCCAAAAGGCAACACACAGAGTATGTTACGCACTTTGATATGTTTTAATGCTACCATATCTATAGATATAGTAACTCAAGCAAGATTTATACGTCAACTAAATCTCATAGACTGTGGTTTAAATGAGGTACCTGTTTCAATTGGAAGGTTGAAGCATCTGCGAATACTTGATCTCAGTAGTAATCCGTTTAAAAACTTACCAGAGTCCATTGGTAGATTGTATAATCTACGTATATTGGCTCTCTAAAGATGTCACAGGCTTGTTGAACTGCCACAAACAGTTACCAAGGTGATAAATTTAAGGAAAGTATTCACAACGGAGGCTGTGCACATACCTAAGGGGATGGGACAATTGACACATCTTACAAAACTACCGATGGTCAAACTGAAGGCAGGGGATGGGTTTAAGATTAAAGAACTTAGCAGTCTACTACACCTTCGTGACAGATTAGTTATCAAGCAGCTTGAAAACGTAAGTTGCAAAGAAGATGCTAGGGAGGCCGGTCTGAAAATGAAAGCAGGAATTTCACATTTGCTGTTGAATTGGACAAGTATAAAACATGAAGAGGATAGAATTTGCATTAATGACGAAGAGGTGGTTATGGAAGGATTACAGCCTCACTCCAACTTGAAAGCTCTTCCGATGGAGAACTTCCATGGAAAGAGATTCTCACCTTGGCTGTCAAATGGGCTATATTGTAGCAATTTGATAGAGCTACAATTAATTGATTGCAGAAGATGTGAACAACTCCCGACACTCGGGCTTCTTCCTTTTCTCATGTCCCTTTATGTTGGCGGAATGGAAAGTGTTGAAGCCATAGGAAGTGATTTCTTTTACACGTGTGATCAAAGAATAGCTGCCAGCTCGAGCCATAATGACATGAGTAAAACTAAGCTTTTCCCCCAATTGGTGTTATTTGGATTATACAATATGCCGAAATTGAAAGAATGTTTTGACCCTTCGGGGGCATGCGCTACAACATTCCCTTGCCTGGAGGAATTGGATATAGTAAACTGTCCTTTGCTGATTAGTGTACCCTCGTGCTTTCCCTCTCTTAAGCAATTGACCTTTAGTTGGATCCATAGCGGTGAACCATTGCTCATGATTTTAAGCAATAGTTATAATCTCACCTCGCTCATAGTTGAAAATGTTCAACAACTCACTTGCCTTTCCGAACCGTTGCTGAAATGCACCAATCTTCAAGTACTCAGAATAAGAGGTTGCAAGGAATTGGTCGAACTGCCTCCTACTCTACAAAGCTTGCTCTACCTTCATACTTTGGAAGTAAGGAATTGTGCTAGTCTAGTATCATTTCCGGATATCAAAGGTCTCTTATCGCTGCGTGTTTTGGAAATTGTGTTTTGCATCAACTTAACAGATATACCGAGTGGCCTGGAAAGTTGTGTGTTCATTGAGAGGTTAGGCTTGATGGGATGTACCAAATTGACTTTCATTCCAGATTTATCAAGCTTGAGTCGTCTGCGAAATTTGGGTCTTACTCATTTCTCAAAGCAAGTGACATTACCCGGATGGCTAAATCACCTTTCCAGCCTTTTCCATCTGTAAATAGGAGGCTTCAACAAGGAGCTTGACGTTTTTTGTGGCCTCAATCAGATTCCCAAGTGTTTAAGAATCTTGTTTTTACATGGGTGGCCGAAGCTACAATCTCTACCAAACGAGCTTCAATCCTTGACTCAACTTGAAAAACTGTACCTAATGGAATTTGAGGGAGTGATAGCACTTCCAGAGTGGCTGGGCAAACTCTCCTCTCTCCAACTTCTGGATATCAGGGGTTGCAAAAACCTGATGCATCTTCCGTCAGTTGATGCCATGCGAAGCCTCACCAAATTAAGACAGCTGCAAATTCAAAGATGCCCGCTTCTGGAAGAGAGATGCAACAAAGAGGGAGGTGAAGAGTGGCCTAAGATTTCCCACCTCCCCATCATTTTTATCAATGAGATAAGAGTCACATAATGCTTTTATTTGTTGCTTCAATACCGTTGAAGCCACGCATTAAATAATAGGTATGTTTTTTTTTATCATCAGACTCACCTCAAACATATTAATTAATTTCCCACATCAATTGTTTTTGACAACAACTCCTTCTAACAACATTTGTTTATGCTAATTCAGGTGGATCTCCATGTAGACTATGGCTATGCAAAAAAGCCAAGGAAATTGGTTTGGGTAATTGCTTTGAGGAAGGCCGAGATTAATCTTGCATTCTCTCAGGTAGATAGATCTCCATGTACATGTCATGTTGATGTAGTAGAACTAGATTCTGCCTTATTTTCCTGGTTGTGGGATACAAAAGAAAGGTGAAAGAGATGGATTTAGCCCCCTTTATATTCCAAGTCTGTACTAACTTTTCCCCTTTTTTTGATATCAAGTCTGGTTTTTATTGTGCATCAAATTGCTTAATCTCTTTCTAGTCTGTTTCAAATAGATACATGAAAAGTTGAGTTCACTTCTTTACCTTTCAGATCAAATAATTTTATGCAAGAAAAATTGTAGGCCTGATTTTAGGGAGGTGCTCTATTAAAACATAATGATTAGTCAGTATCGAAGTGATCGGACTTATACCATGAATTGAAGAAATTGGATGAAAACTTATACAGGAATTCGGCTAGAATAGCTAACCTAGAATAAAAGATATTCACTTGATCATAAGAAAACAACTTACCAACAAGAAGACTAAATATAATTAACACGTATGTTTCAAATGGAAGGTGAAAGAAGAGATGCATTAGCCACATGTTTGTATTCTAGATAACTGGATGTTTTCACCTATAAACTTCAGGTTCCTTCACTATGAGAGTGTGAACTGTGACCCTTTTGTATGATAATACTCCCTCCCCAGATACAGTAAATGAAAGGTTGAATAGAGTTCAATACCTTTTGGATCAAATATTAAGTCCTGATTTTAGGAAGCTGCTCCATTAAAATATAATGTTTAGTCACTAGCGAAGTGATCCGACTAACTACTAAGCCAATTGGAAATTTTTAATAACTTATTACGAGACTTTTGGATCAGATATCTTGGAATTTTAGGCAACCTCTGTTGACAAGGCTTGTTCAATTGCTTCTCAAAGTGGGATGCCTGTAATTGCTAATGGAGGGATATCAATTTATGGACATATTGTGAAAGCAGGAAGTGTTGAGGCTCCTGGTACTACTTGTGAATATCTAGGGGGGTGTAGTAATACTTTTGAATGATTGAGTTGAAGTCACATTCCATATCTCTACTGAAGGAATTTCCACTCTTTTTTTTTGTGATAGAATGTTCGCGTGTGTAAAAGTACTGAGGAATGGGCTCTTTGGAAGCAATGACAAAAGGTAGTGATCAAAGATAGCTCAAGGTGTTGTGGAAAAAGAGTTGCAGATGAAGGCTCAGTTCTTAAGTTCATATCTTAAAGAATTCATGCAGTCAAAAAAGGGTTCCAGGATCTTGGAGCTTCTTCAGTGTCGTCTGCTCATGATCTGTTGAGATCAAACACATTGAGGCTTGAGGTATGACATGAAAAAATGATAACAAATGATTCTATGTTTGCAAGCATCATGAAAATATTAGCACATGACAAAAATTCCCTTTTTTTGTGTATAATGTAGATTTTCTCGGTGTTTTAAAATTGTAGATTTTCTTCTAATTTTGTTTTCTCTGGTGTTTAGATTTCACTTGCTTGCAGATTCTGGAGTTAGACTAACCCAAAAAGTTTACCCTCATTAGGAGAAGAAGGTTACTCACTAGACAAGCTCTTCAAACAAAGCTTCTCCTACACGTATGATAACATCATCTTTCTTGCACACTATTGATTTCCCTACAGAATCTGTGCAACTGTCCACATAGCTCACCAGAAACACCTCCTGTAGTCCTGTCTTCGTTGTGAGTTCTCGTTCTATATTTTTCCACTTTTCTGCTTAAATACTTACGCAGTTACGCAGCAGCTTAAAGCAACATTGTATTATTAGACTTGTGCTTTTCTGCTCGAATCCTGTCTTACTGACGTTAGATAGCTGACTCTCTTGTGTCACTGACGTAGTGACGTTAGATAGCTGACTCTCTTAATGACGTTATAATCTCACCTTGCTAGTTGCTTGTACTTAAAAATGTTCAAAACCTCACCAGCCTTTTTGAACCGCTGTTGAAATGCACTTATCTTCGACTACTCAGAATAAGAGGTTGCAAGAAATTGGTTGAATTGCCTCCTACTCTACAAAGCTCGTGTTACCTTTAGAATTTGCAAATATCAAATTGTGATAATCTTACATCAGTTCCAGATATCAAAGGTCTCTTATCGCTGACTACTTTGGTTATTGCGGGCTGTAACAGTATAATAGATGCACCGAGTCGCCTGGAAAGTTGCGTGTCCATTGAGAGGTTATCTTTGGAAGCATGTCCCAAGAGTTGAATCTCGTTCCAGACTTGGCAAGCTTGAGTCGTATGCGGTTTCTGAGTTCTACTAGCTTTTCAAAGCAAATTTTCATACCGCCATGGCTAAATCCGCTTCCTAGGATTTCTGAGTTGTGTATAGGAGACTTCAACAAGGAGCTTGACAGCTTTTTTGGCATCAAACACTTGCCAAAATGTTTACGAGTTTTGACTCTATAGGGGTGGCCGAGCTAAAATCTCTACCAAACGAGCTTCAGTCCTTGACTCGACTTGAAAAGCTGCACCTAGCCCAATTTGATGGAGCGATAGTACTTCCAGAGTAGATTGGAAACCTCTCCTCTCTACAAGTTCTGAGTGTTTGGTACTGCAAAAACATAAAGCAGTTGTCACCGTTAGACACCATGCGAAGCCTCACCCAATTAAGAGAACTGAACATAGACGGATCCCCGCTTCTGTGAGAGAGATGCAGCAAAGAGGGAGGTGAAGAATGGCCTAAGATTTCCCACCTCTACTTCATTGAGATCAATGAGATAAGGGTGACATAATGCCCTTATTTGTTGCACTATTTAAGCCACATCTAAAACACCAGGAATGCTTTATTATCATAGTAATTGATTACCCACATACATCACTTGTTGTTGTTGTTGCTGATAACAATTCATGTAACGCTTGTTAATTCTGATTCAGGTGGGTCTCCATGTAGATCATTGTACTGCAAGAAGTCTCGACATTATCATAGCACGTATTTTCAAGAACTTTAAAATGTAAATTTGGAGTAGTCGAGTATTTATTTTTTGATATCAAAGTGAAACAAGACCGTAGTATTAGCTTATGAGTGACTTTATTTTAATTCCTGGTTGTATGACAAAAAATGAACGGTGAAAAAAGAAGTTGGATGAGCTCCCTCTAGAGAAATAGGGACTAGGGAACACTCGTAAAATCGCACGCCAGCTGCTATCGTCAAGAATTCATTACTATTTAACGCCGACTTATTCGATTCATGCGATTAATTCGATTCAGGTGGGTGTTGGTCCACTCTAGATCACAAAAATGCAATCCGTTTGCCCATTCAACAGCTTGTGTTCCGTGAAATGGCGGGCATCACAAGAAAACGCGTGTTCCCTGTATGGTCACTATTTGCATACCCCACAATCGCCGCCGATTGATGACTTTTCTGCGTTGAACATTGACGAGTGTGTCATATTTGCACCTTAAGGAACATGCGCACTCCAGAGCCGCACAAATCTTAGCTTCTTAATGAAATCCACTCTGTGTCACAACTAGCTGTGCTTACAAGAAAGAAAGAAAAGAATAGAGATCGAAAAGAGAGATGGTGGTTGCTGAATCGGCTGTTCTTGTGTCAATTGGTTCGTCTATGGCATCTGGCCTTCTCAAGAGCGTGCTGGAGAAATGTGTTGATGCTCTGTCCAAAACCTCAACAGCGGCAGGCCTCAAGTCCATGTTAGGGAGTTTGAAACCACAGCTCCTCGATCTGGAAGAAAAGCTCCAAAAGTTGGATGCTCTGCTACGCTCCACTGAGAGTCTGAATCTTACGCAGGAGAATCGCAATGAACTGGTGCTTCTCTGGCTGAAAAGAGTCAGGAAGGCTGCTAACTTTGCTCACAATGTGCTTGATGAGATCTTGTACGATCAACTCAAAAGGCAAGTGGAGAAGACCAACAAGGTGGCCAAACTCTTCGCTGGGTCCGATGGCAGCAGCTTAAAATTCCGTATGACGATTGTTCGCAAGCTTAACAAGTTCATGTCTATGTATGCTGAGGTCTACAAAGAGGCAGCTGAGCTTGGGCTTAGACCTGCGGAATTGGGGAATTCTTCATGCTATCAGCCTCCAGCTGCCATGTCCACCGACCTGAGAGAGATAAGAGAGAACGTCGATACATCTATCGTAGTAGGCAGAAAAAGTGATGAGGATTTGATTGCGCGTGAGCTCTCTCGTCCAGACAGTAATCATGTTTTAGGAGTCATTGCCCTCGTTGGAATGTCAGGTACCAACTTTGATGTTCAGATTAGCACTCTCAAATATTCATGTTTATTTTTAACTAATGAATGCATGACTGAATTCTATTAATGTGGCCAAAGCATTTGTATAGGTTATTATAGGGTATATGATGTTGGAGGGGTGTAATTGTTGACAGGTGTGGGAAAGACAGCTTTGGCAAGGAAGATTTATGACAATCAAACCGTGAGAGAGCACTATAAGAAGAAAGCATGGATCTTTGTGTCTGATGATTTTAGTTTGAGGCGGCTTTTGGATGAGATGCTTCAATCTCTAACGGGAGTCAACCACAATTTATCCAACACAGATGCAATGGAAAAGAAGATCCAAGAATGTTTAGACAAGGAAAGGTACTTGCTTGTGCTTGATGACGTATGGAATACGGACCGACAGATTTGGGATTCAATCAGAACTTCACTAGTCAGAATAACTGATGGTTGCACAGGCAGGATGGTGTTGGTGACAACTCAAAGTGATGAGGTTGCATCAGTAATGGGTGCTTCTCTGACCCATAGTGTCAAGGTACTAAATGATGATGATGCTCGGGCCTTATTTGAGGCTAAAGCATTTGCTAACAAGAGCCAACAGCAGGTATCCGATCTGAGGGATATAGGGGAGAAGATTCTGAGAAAGTGTGGGGGTCTGCCTTTAGCAATCAATACATTGGGATCTTTACTGGGATCCATGGTCCAGAGAAGTGATTGGGAATCAGTTGAAAGAAGTGAAGTATGGGATTTGTCTACCGTGATCATGCCTTGGTTGCTGCTTAGCTTCAATCATCTACCCAGTGCTAGCGTAAAACAATGTTTTGCTTATTGTTCAGTTGTTATTCCCAAGGGTGGAGTTATTTCTGAGTCAACATTAATCAATGTTTGGATCAATCAAGGATTTGTCCAACCATCACATGCAACAGGTGAAGAGGGCTTGTTTGACATGGGTCGATACTACATCACATGTATGCATGCTAATGGTCTTTTGCAATCAAACAACGGAGTATCCTTCTCCATGCATGATCTAATACATGACCTCGCACTCTATGTCTCTAGGGATACATGCTTGATTTTAAGGGATCCTAATGATCTGCACAAGGTTTCTTCTGGAGTTGAGCATGTAAGGGTCAGTGGTGGGAATGCTTGGAACTCTCAACTCATCCTCTCAAAAGGCAACACACAGAGTATGTTGCGCACTTTATTATGTTTTGGTGCAACCATATCTATAGATATAGTAACTCAAGCAAGATTCTTGCGTCAACTACATCTAATACATTGTGGTTTAATCTTGGTACCTGGTTCGATGGGAGGTTGAAGCATCTCAGAATCCTTGAACTCAGTGGTAATCCGTTTAAAAACTTACCAGATTCTATTGGTAAATTGTATAATCTACGTATATTGACTCTCGGGAGATGTCAAGGGCTCGTTGAATTGCAACAAACAGTTACCAAGTTGATAAATTTGAGGGAAGTTAGCACAACGGAGGCTGTGCACATACCTAAGGGGATGGGACAATTGACACATCTTACACAACTGCCGATGGTCAAACTGAAGGCAGGGGATGGGTTTAGAATTAAAGAACTTAGCCGTCTTCTACACCTTCGTGGTGAAGTAGTTATCAAGCAGCTTGAAAACGTAAGTTGCAAAGAAGATGCTAGGGAGGCCGGTCTGAAAATGAAAGCAGGAATTTCACATTTGCTGTTGAATTGGACAAGTATAAAACATGAAGAGGATAGAATTTGCAGTAATGACGATGAGGTCATGGATGGATTACAACCTCACTCCAACTTGGAAAATCTTTGGGTGGAGAACTTTCATGGAAAGAGATTCTCACCTTGGCTGTTGAATGGGCTATATTGTAGCAATTTGAGAGAGCTAAAATTACTTCGTTGCAGAAGATGTGAACAACTTCCAACACTCGGGCTTCTTCCTTTTCTGAAGTTCCTTGCTGTTGACGGAATGGAAAGTGTTGAGGTCATGGGAAGTAATTTCTTTTACACGTGTGATCAAAGAGTAGCTGCCAGCTCGAGCCATAATGACACGAGGAGTAAAACTAAGCTTTTCCCCCAATTGGTGTCATTCAAATTGTACAATATGCCAAAATTGAAAGATTGGTTTGACCCTTCGGGGGCATGTGCTTCAGCATTCCCTTGCCTGAAGGGATTGTATATAGAAAACTGTCCTTTGCTGGTTAGTGTACCCTCGTCCTTTCCCTCTCTTAAGCAACTGACCTTTAGTGGGATCCATAGCGGTGAACCGTTGCTCATGATTTTAAGCAACAGTTACAATCTCACCTCGCTCATAGTTGAAGATGTTCAACAACTCACTTGCCTTTCCGAACCGCTGCTGAAATGCACCAATCTTCAACTACTTAGAATAAGAGGTTGCAAGGAATTGGTCGAACTGCCTCCTACTCTACAAAGCTTGCGCTACCTTCAGACTTTGGACGTAAGACATTGTATCAATATAAAAAATACGTGGCCTGGAAAGTTGTGTGTTCATCGAGAGGTTAGCCTTGATAGGATGTACCAAGTTGACTTTCATTCCAGATTTACCAAGCTTGAGTCGTCTGCGAATTTTGGGTCTTAGTCATTTCTCAAAGCAAGTGTCATTACCGGGATGGCTAAATCACCTTTCCAGCCTTTTCGAGCTGCATATAGGAGGCTTCAACGAGGAGCTTGACGATTTTCGTGGCCTCGATCAGATACCAAAGTGTTTAAGAAGCTTGATTTTAAATGGGTGGCCGAAGCTACAATCTCTACCAAACGAGCTTCAATCCTTGACTCAACTTGAAAAACTGTACCTACGGTTTTTTGAGGGAGTGATAGCACTTCCAGAGTGGCTGGCCAAACTCTCCTCTCTCCAACTTCTGGATATCACGGATTGCAAAAACATGAAGCATCTTCCATCGGCTGATGCCATGCGAAGCCTCACCAAATTAAGAAAGCTGCAAATTGAAAGATGTCCGCTTCTGGAAGAGAGATGCAGCAAAGTGGGAGGTGAAGAGTGGCCTAAGATTTCCCACCTCTCCATCATTTTTATCAATCAGATAAGAGTGACATAATGTTTTAATTTGTTGCTTCAATACCGTTGAAGCCATACATTAAATAATAGGTATGGTTTTTTTTATCATCACTCACCTCAAACATATTAATTAATTTCCCACATAAATTGTATTTGACAACAACTCCTTCTAACAACATTTGTTGATGCTAATTCAGGTGGATCTCCATGTAGACTATCGTTATGCAAAAAGCCTAGGAAATTGGATTGGGTAATTGCTTTGAGGAAGGCCGAGATTAATCTTCAATTCTCTCAGGTAGATCTCCATGTACATGTCATGTTGATGTAGTATATTAGGATAGTATCTTTGATATCTTGTAAATTTCCTATATTATATTATTGTAATCCTATCTAATTGATTTGATCTTATCAGTGGAATGAATCAACACATTTAATCATCTCTTCTCTAGTCTTACATGGTATCAGCCTTACCTCGATCCTCTCGTTTTCATGGCTAACAATCCCACCTCCCCTACTCAAATTCTTTTTTCCGCCTCTACTGATGGTGGTCCTTCCAATTTTCATCTCCCAAACTTTGCCATTCGGCTTGACCGGACGAACTACTCCTTATGGCGTAGCACGGTGCGTTCTGCACTAGAGTCTTTTGGCCTGGATTCCTTTTTGGAGCAGTCCGCTCCTCCTCCGGCTATTATTCCGGCCCCTCCAGTGACTCCTCTTACTGTTGAGTCCTCTCTTGAGGATTTTACTGCTGGTCGCACTCCAACAGATCCTGTTCCAGTTGGAGCTCCTAACCCGGATTATCATACTTGGGTTCGGAAAGATCACCTTGTGCTTCTATGGATCCGGTCCAGTCTCACAACACCATTGCTTGGACTGGTGGCACGGTACTCCACGGCTGCTGAAGCGTGGTCTTCCCTTGAGCGCACTTTTCATGCTCAAACACGAGCCCGCCAAATGTTCCTGCGACAGCAACTTCAAACCTTGTTGAAAGGTTCCTCTACTGTGCTCGAGTATTATGAGAAAAAGAGAGCTTTGGCCGACTCTCTGGCTGAATGCTCTTGCAACATCTCAGATGAAGACTTTGTCTCCTTTGTGCTCTTTGGTCTTGGCTCGCAATTCAGTGCTTTTTGCTCCGCCCTTGCAATTCAAAATGTTCCAATCTCTCCGGATCATCTCCTAGGCCTTCTTCTCCAAGAAGAGCAAAGTTTGGAGGAAGAATCCTTACCTGCTGACCCCATATCCAATGCCAAGGCTAACTTTGCCTCAACCCGGGGCCGTGGTCGTGGGCGTGGAAAAGGGCGCTCTATGCAAGACAGGCCTCGCAGCGGTGGTGCTCCTCAATCTGACTCGGCGCGGCCTACGTGCCAATTGTGTCAAAAACCAAACAATGAGGTTGTGAATTGTATTAATCGGTTCAATGTCAATGACTTTCCGGTTACCAACAAACATGCCATTGCTGCTCTCACTCAAATTCAGCAAATTCTTGCACAAGCTTCATCCAGCAGAACGGCTTATACAGCCCAATGTCAGTCTGAAATTGCGGATCCTTGGATTGTAGACACCGGCGCCAACAATCATGTCGCGGTTGAACTCGACAATCTAAGCCTCTCCAACTATGATGGCAATGATCAACTCGTCGTCGGAAACGGTATCTCTTCCCATCTCTAAAATTGGGCGTTCTATTCTTCCTGTTGAACATGCTGCCAAACCACCCCTTCTCTTACGTGACATCCTCATTGTCCCACAAATTTCCAAAAACCTTCTCAGTGTATCCAAACTTTGCAAAGACAACAATGTCTTCCTTGAATTCCATCCCACTCATTGTCTTGTTAAAAATGCGCAGGGCCAAACACTACTCCAAGGACACGTTGAACAAGGCCTCTACCATTTTCCGAGTTGTCCTGAGCCGTATTCTTCTTCAATTAAGTCGTCTAGGAGTCGTGCATTAGCATATATTGGTGAGTGAGCTTCCTTGGAATGTTGGCATCACCGATTAGCACATCCACATGAGTTTGTTCTTCGGCGTCTTGTTTCAAGTCGTCGGCTTCCGCTGTCATCAAATAAATTGGGTCCCGTTTGCTCTTCCTGTCAAATGGGCAAGAGTCGAAGTTTGCCTTTATTAAGTCGTTCTATTATTTCGTCAAAACTGTTTGAGTTACTTCATTCCGATGTATGAGGTCCTGCGTCGATTCCGTCACTTACCGGAAATAAATATTATGTCAGTTTTGTGGATGACTGTACTAAGTTTGTATGGGTCTATTTTTTATCCAATAAAGCTCAGGTCTTTTCAATTGTTAATGTTCATCCAAATGATTCATACTCAATTTTCCACTCGCATTAATCATTTCAAACCGATTGGGGCGGGGAGTATCGTAATGTTTCTACCTATCTTGGAACTCTTGGCATCATCCATCGGGTTTCGTGTCCATACACACCCGAACAAAACGGTTCTGTCGAACGTCAAAATCGAGTCATCATAGAAAAGGGACTTGCCTTACTTGCTCATGCCAAATTACCTTTAAAATTTTGGGAACAATCTTTCCATACATCTGGTTATTTGGCCAATCGCACAATTTCCCCAAATCTCGGCTATCAATCTCCTTTCCAAAAATTATATGGCCATGATCCCGATTATACTTTCCTAAAATCTTTCGGTTGCCTCTGTTTTCCTTATCTTAGACCATACAATTCAAACAAACTAGAATATAGATCTCAGTCGTGCATATTCCTAGGCTACAGCTCTAAGCATAAGGGATATGTGTGTTTTCATGTACCAAGCTCTCGTTCCTTCATCTCTCGGTTTGTCGTTTTTTGATGAAAACCGATTCCCTTACCCTGAATACCCAGCCGAGTCAAGTCCTGCTCCCACGTATGAGAATCTCTCTCTTTCTTTATTGCAAAGTGCGGCCTCCATTTCTCCCTCTCCTTCTAATCCCACTCCTCATATTTCTCCTTCTAATTCATCACCTATTTCTCCTCCTTCTAATAATGAACCCACGTCTCCCATAATTGAGGCACCACTTCCTTTCTTATCCTTGAATTCCTCTCCTGATAACTCTTCTCCAGATAACCCTTCTTCGTCTACTCAGCACTCTTCCCCTCACCCTCTCCTTCACCATCTAATACATCCTCACCCTCCCCTGTTCCATCGCCTCCACCACCCTATCCCGGTGCGCCCTCGTGGTTCCGGACTCCTGCTCACTCCTCCCATTCGATGACTACAAGATCCGCCACTAACTCTCTCAAACCAAAAGCTCACCTTGTCACCAAACATCATCTCCCACTTGCCTTGACCACGTCTATAACTCCCAGTGAACCCAAACTCTTTCATCAAGCCTCAAAGAACCCGCTTTGGCAGCATGCTGTGCAAGTCGAATTTGACGCTTTAATTAAGAACGGGACATGGGACTTGGTTCCAAGGCCACGGGACACCAATGTTGTCGGTTGCAAGTGGATTTATAAGATTAAAAGAAAGTCGGATGGCTCCATCGATCGCTATAAGGCCCGACTGGTGGCCAAGGGGTTCACTCAAGAGGCTGGAGTCGACTACTTCGATACGTTCAGCCCCGTTGTGAAGCCAACGACAATCCGCATTGTTCTTAGTTTGGCTCTAACTCATGGTTGGCAACTCCGTCAAGTCGACGTCAATAACGCCTTCCTCAATGGCGACCTTCAAGAAACGGTTTTCATGACTCAAACTCAAGGATTCGAGGCCCCTGATCGTCCTGATCATGTGTGACGGCTGCGGAAGGCCCTCTATGGGCTAAAACAGGCTCCGCGCGCCTGGTTCCACAAACTCACCGCCTCTCTCATTCGTCATGGCTTTGTTGGTTGTGTCTCTGATTCATCGCTCTTTGTTCGCAAATCTGGACAGCATCGGGTTTATGTTCTAATTTACGTTGATGATCTCGTTATTACCGGCTCCGACTCTTCCTTTATTGATCATTTGGTGACTAGCCTTGATCGTGAGTTTTCACTGAAGGATTTGGGCCACTTACATTTCTTTCTAGGAATTGAAGTGTCAAGATTGAATTCTCATATTCATTTGTCACAACAGAAGTATGTCTATGAGTTGCTTGAAAAGAGCTCGATGTTGGGAGCCAAGCTCATTTCCTCCCCGGCCGACCCAGGTTCACGACTCGTTCAAACCGGTGACCCACTCGATGATCCTCACTTATATCGTAGTGTGGTTGGAGCTCTCCAATATGTTACAATTACCCGTCCGGAAATTTCCTACGCCGTTAACCGTGTGTCAATTCATGCACAATCCGACTACACTTCATTGGGTTGCGGTTAAACGAATTCTCCGGTACCTTAAGGGCTCTATCTCAACCGGTCTTGTGTTAAAGAAAGCTGTTGATCAACGTCTTGTTGCGTTCTCGGACGCGGGCTGGGCATCAGACCCGGACGATTGTCGATCACAACATGGTTTTGCCATCTATCATGGCGGGAACCTTGTTAGTTGGGCCTCTCGTAAACAAAAGGTTGTCGCCCGTTCAAGTACGGAGGCCGAATATCGCGCCATCGCCTTTGCGGCTGCTGAACTCCTTTGGCTTCAACAATTGTTGCTTGAAATGGCCGTACCTACCCCTGCCTCACCCATCCTACTGTGTGATAACTTGAGCGCTACGTTTCTCACGGCAAATCTGGTGTTTCATCCGGTGTTCACGAAGGCAGTCGGGAATCATCAATTTATTTCATTACGAGACAAGCTTCATGTGCGGAATCCCCCATGAGCTTGTGGGGCCGTATTAGGATAGTATCTTTGATATCTTGTAAATTTCCTATATTATATTATTGTAATCCTATCTAATTGATTTGATCTTATCAATCAAGGATCTTATCATGTCTAAGATAGGAAGGTAGGTATATTGTAAACACTATATGTACGCTGCAGTCTTCAGTGGAATGAATCAACACATTCCATCATCTCTTCTCTAGTCTTACATAGTAGAACTAGATTCTGCCTTATTTTCCTGGCTGTGTGATACAAAAGAAAGGTGAAAGAGATGGATTGGACCCCTTTTTTAATATCAAATTGCTTAATCTCTTTCTAGTCTGTTTCAAATCGATACATGAAAAGTTGAGTTCACTTCTTTACCTTTTAGATCAAATAATTTTATGCAAGAAATATTGTAGACCAGATTTTAGGGAGGCTTGCTCTTTTAAAACATAATGATTAGTCAGTATCTAAGTGATCGGACTTATACAATGAATTGAAGAAAACGGTTGAATACTTGTACAAGAATTAGGCTAGAATAGCTAACCTAGAATAAAAGATATTCACCTAATATTAACAAGGCTTCTTCAATTGCTTCTCAAAGTGGCATGCCTGTAATTGCTGATGGAGGGATATCAAATTCTGGACATATTGTGAAAGCAGAAAGTGTTGAGGCTCCTGGTACTTGTGAATATCTACTACTGAATTCCTGACAGAATGGTCTGCGTGTGTACAAGTTTTGAGGATGGACTCTTTGGAAGGAAGCAATGACAAAAGATAGTGATCATAGATAACTCAAGGTGTTGTGGGAAGAGTAGCAGACAAAGGCTCAATTCTTAAGTAGTTAAGTGCATACCTTACAGAATGCATGCCGTCAAACAAGGTTCCAGGATCTTTGGAGCTTCTTCAGAGTCGTCCTCTCCTGATCTGTAGAGTTCAAACACATTGAGGCTTGAGGATGACATGAAAAAATGCCAACAAATGATTCTATGTTTGCAATAATCATGAAAATATTAGCATATGACAAAAATTCCTTTTGTGTATAATGTTTGTACCTTATGAAGAGAAATCCTTCTGAATAATCACCTCTTAGAGAAGCTTTGTAACTTGCAATCCTTGATTTTGTCCCTGCATTCTGAAACTGCAATGTATGCTCGTTTGTATGAGATCTTAAACAAACTTTTCATGTTAATTGATAACTGAAGATGACGTGCCTTATTACTAAGAGCCCCAAAAGAATCCATTGTTTGTCTGTTAAAACTCAGTCGCCTTCTTCATTTAGTACCCAGATCAATCAATCTCCCTTTGCCAAGATTAATTCATGACAGATGAATTCAATTCACGACATAATTGCAGCAATTAAGTTTGAAAACTAATCGGAAGACACCAACGGAAATGCAAGGCCATATATCTGATACCTCCCCTCCAGAATTGCTTCGTCATCTTCATCATCCCTCTGCAATTCAATATGAAGCTAATAAAGATAATCACCATGACATACAAGCAGATTACAAGCAAAAACTACCTCCCGCTGATAAAACGCGCCTCCATCTGCTTCTTCATCCTCGCCATCCTCTTCTTCATCCTAAACCCCACCAACCAGAACCAATACCAACCACTACAACACCAGAATCCGCAGAAGCTGCCGGCATCGGTATCCCAAACCCTAATTCACTACGCAACCAGCAAAACCACGCCGCAGCAAACTCTACCGGAGATCTCCATCACGGAGCGCGTCCTCCAGCGCAGATCCCCCTGCAATTTCCTCGTATTCGGCCTCGGCCACGACAGCCTCCTCTGGTCCACCCTCAATTCCGGCGGCCGAACGGTTTTTCTCGACGAGAACCTCGCTTGGATCGACCGGATGCGCGCCGAATTCCCCGATCTCGAGTCCTTCCACGTCTCCTACGACACCAAGCTCCCGCAGGCCGACGAGCTCCTCCGGTCGGCGGAGTCCGATTCGGAGGCGTGCGCGGCGGTGGTGGACCCTAGGGATTCGAAGTGCGTTCTGGCGCTGAAGAGCCTGCCGAAGGAGGTTTACGAGGTGGAGTGGGACGTGATTATGGTGGACGCCCCCACCGGATACCACGACGAGGCGCCCGGGAGGATGACGGCCATCTACACCGTTGGATTGATGGCGAGGAACCGCCGGGGAGGCGGCGCGACGGACGTGATGGTGCACGACGTGGATCGGCCCGTGGAGGATCGGTTTTCTAGGGCTTTTCTTTGCGAGGGGAATTTGAAGGAGGAGGAAGGGAAGCTTAGGCATTTCGTGGTGCCTAGTCACGTGGATCGTCATCCTGGTTCTCCCTTGTGTCCCTGAAATTAATTCCTCGGAAGCGCGCCATTGATACTCAGTTTCTTCAGTCAGACGTCGGTTTTTCTTCATAAACTCGGCTCAGTTTAATTTAATCACCGTTATATATCGTAAATTGATTGAATAATTTCCATTTACATAGAGGCGAAGGTTAGGCTGCTTTAATTTGCATTTATTTCGATTGATCCATAGTAATAAGTTGCATACTATGGTATGGAGTATTTCATATGATGTCTTGAAACTTGAAAGTACAATGCATTCTCGTTTTGTATGAAATCTTAACGGTTTAATAGAGTACTAAAACGGCCTAGTGAAAAAATGACACTAAATATAGGTCAAGTTTAAATTATCTCAATTATATGTATACAAACTTGATATTGGCATTGATTCTACGAAGCTAGGATATGCGTGAAGCCATGAACCGATTCAACGAAGCTAGTATGGTTGAACTTGAACTGAAATCCTTGTGTCAAGAAACATTAACAAGCTCTCATCATGTCTCATGACTTTACAAATGAACAAAAAAAAAAAATAATGTAGGTGGGTTTGCCTTCATTTTCACCATGGTTTAGATTTTAGAATAAAATGAAGATCAAGATATGAAAAACATGACACGAGATGGAGCATCTGAGCTGACCCATGTTGAGATCACAATGCCCCAGCAGTTGCCTCTAAACATTTGTCGTGTGTTCAACTGATCAATTATCTCATGGGCCGATGTCGGCAATACGTAAACCAGTAAAACCACGTACCTGGATTACATGTAAAGCACTGATCAGGGGACTCTAATTACAAGTTAAGTGAAATCTGTTGCTAGTAAGCCCAAAAGGAATTCATCCGGGCTTTTGAGCCCATACATATAGGGCTCGGTCCGTTTTCATTACAAGTTCATATGGAAGCACCAATTGAGAAATTATGGCTTTTGATCATCACGAAACAAATAAATCTAAAATAATGTTGACAAGGGACAATTTTACTTTAATCTTTAGAAATACACTGTGGAGGGGTGTATTTATATTGATTTTCTCTTCAAAAAAATAAACCCAAAGACCCTTTCAACAATTTAGTTGGTTTAAAAGAAAACAAAACGAAATCTTGATCTCTGTCTATCTCAAGGTGAATGAAGAAAACGGGTGTTTCATCCTGGTTTGTAATTTGGCGATTCATATACAATTATACAAAATGATAAACATGGTAAAAAACTTTTGTTACCTACTCAAAAGTCAAACGGGCCAACTACCGCTATTCCCAACCTCTACACTTCAAACACACCAACCATTTATTATTTTTGTTACAAATATAGCGACATTTTAACTAATATACAATCAATATTACCACCAATGAATAAAGAAAATTAATTTAGAATTTAGAGCATATTATCATGTTAATAATAATTGAACTATGAGTGCTCCACAAGTTGCCGAAATCAACATCCTAGGATCAGTTTACACGTGTATATATATGGCAAATCCTTTGAATGAAGCCCCACTTACACGCCTCAACCGCAAGCATACATACACCAACCATTAATTGTTCAATACTAGGGTGTTTTTTCCTTGAAGCAAACCCGGTTAAATATCTCAACAAATCATGTCTTGTAAATATTCCAATGGTACACATCTTCTAATTAAAATTGGAACCAAATTCTTATCCTAAAAAATAAAACGAATGTAATTTTTTTAGTTTGTAGTGCACTTTTCTAACTTCGAAGCGCACTTTTTTCATTAGCACTTTTCGTATTTTATAGCGTATTCTTCATATTTTTTATATTAAGCTTTTCAGATTGTACTTTTTGTATTTTGTAATGCATTTTTCGTATTTTATAGTGTATTTTTTAATTTTCAAGATAAGAGTTTATTTCATTTAAACCAAATTCTAAGATACTCCCTTTGTTCTATTCTACTTGACACTTTAGAACAATTCACACATATTAAGAAATTCATTGAAAATATAAGAAATATTATTGGAAACCCAAATTTTTCTATATGTAATCAAAATTTAATTACTAACCCATTCTTAAAGCCAATAGAATGAAAGAAAAAACTCAATACAAACACTTTCCAATACATTAATTAAATAAATACTAAAAAATAACAAGTTTTAAGGAACACGAATTTAACTCTAAAGTGTCAAATAAAATAGAACGGAGGAAATATATTACTATCAATTAACTAAAATTACTTTTTTTTAGAGTTTATTATTCCTACGCGGCAAATGTAAGTTGTAAGAACTAACAACCTCAATTTTGTTATTCCCATTTGTCTCGCGTTATTCTCTTTTGTATGCATAAAATAATAGCCATTATTAATTTAATCACTCATATTTGATGATTCACTATTCTTTCGGGAAAAAAATGTATATAAGACGGTGGAGGGAATTATAATGGTATAATTTCAACTACTGCATTATAGGGTATTTTTTTTATATCAAAACAAATGATTGAATTCAAGAGAGCAGGTTTAGGATTGACGAATTAAATGAAAGCATAATTTACCTTCTTCAATTTATTATTTCCTTTAGCTGGAGTCAAGAATAGGAGCAAGTCTATTGATGGGAATTTTAGCATTCCCTTTTTCACCTCTTTTTCGGTTTCTTTTTCCGTCACATTATACTATCATATACGGAATATCTTATACCCATTTTACCAATTTATCAATCCAAAACTCACTATTTTAAAAAATTGCTTTTTTTATTAATAAATTTATAAATATACTCCCTATATTTTACTTTAAAAGTATAAATATAACATTTACTATCAATTATTAAAATACTAATTTTCATATATTATAAATTTAAAATATCAATTTATTTGATGATTTATAAAATAAACTATTCAAATAAAATTATTACAAATTTTAAGCGATAAAGTTTCACCAAAATACCAACAAGATTTAGGATCCGTTCGTTAGAGTTGAAATGAACTTATGTAGTTGAAATGTAAATAAGGTGAGGAGGAGGACCTTATGGAGTTGAAATGCGCCCCTTCTCTCAACGTATAGGGACAAAAGCTCAATTATTTGAACTAGTTGAAATTTAATTCATCTTTTCTATCATTTTCAACTCTCATAAATTGTTATTTTCCCAAACACTATGTAGATTAGGGGAGTTAGGAGTGTCCAAACCCGGTTAACCGAGATTTCGGTTAACCAAAGTTCGGTTAACCATGATTTCGGTTAGTTAAAATCATGAACTAAAACTGAACCGTGAATCTCGGTTAACCGTAGTTCGGTTAACCGATTTTTTCGGTTCGGTTTTCTCGGTTTACCGATAACCGTTTATGTAATTTTACCTTAAAGAATTAAGACTAAAATAATAAAATTTGAATAAAAAAAAGTGATAAGCAAGACTTTTATTTTAAATATGTACTTATATCATATTGTTTTGGTTCTTGTAAACAAATATCGAGAATATATACTATATTGTGTAGAATCAAACATTGTGTGTATTAATTTTTATACAATCAAATTTAATAAGCGACTCTTATATCAATGTAAAGTGGAAAAATAGTGTGTAAATTGTTATAATTTAAGAAGGAAAGACTAAACTACATTAACACCTTGAAGATCATAGAGTTTAACCACTAAATAAATCAAAGATAACTAATATTTGAATAAAATATTAATAATTTTTGGTTTTTCGATTAACCGTTATATGTAAATTCGTGAACCAAAACCGAACCGATAAACCGAAAATATTTTCGGTTCGGTTAACCAAACCGAAATTTGAAAGAAAGTCGGTTTGTTTAACCTAAAAAAAATCGGTTTTCTAGTTCGGTTTTTCGGTTTCGGTTTTTTATGGACACCCCTAATGTAACTTATATAAAATATAAGCATCTCATTTTAACTACTAATTTTAGCACATAATTTCAACATCAAGTACATCAGCATGAACTACATCAACATCAACATCAACTCATATAAATACATCGTTGCCGAACGAACCCTTAAGTATTTTTGGAGGTAAAGATATTCAAAATACACATTTTTTTATAAATATGTTAAATATAGGTAAAATAGATGTCTAAATGTATCTATTTTGATAAAAATATCTAAAATGTATCGCTAAAAAAAACGATATCTAAATGTGAAGAAAAAAATTTAAACTTATGATAATTTTTTTTAGGTAAAATTACTCAAAATAATACCAACTTTTACCTATTAACCCAAAATAATACGAACTTTTAAATTGACTAAAAATAATATCAACTTTCATCGTACTAACTAAAAATAATACTAACTTTCATTGTATTAACTAAAAATAGTACAACGGTATTTTTTGTGAAAATTTTGGCAAACTATGTAATTTGGCCATTGAAATATATTAGTTGGTCATTAATAATACCAACTTATGTTAATGCCACAAGCTGGAATGATAATTTATATAATGTAATCGATACTATTTATATACGAAATGGTAATTTGTATGATGATAATGAGTAATAATCACCTCAAAATCTTAGCCATCAATATTTTTTAATGTTTAGTCAACAAATTTTGATAGACACGTCATATGTTTTCTCGAAATTTCCACCGAAAATGTCTTTGTACTATTTTTGGTTAATACAATGAAAGTTGGTTTTATTTTTGTCGATTTAAAAGTTCGTATTATTTTGAGTTGATAATAAAAAGTTGATATTATTTTGAGTAATTTTTTTTCAAGGTTTACACTGCTCAAATATAATTTTTTATGGGCGACAGCGTTTTGATTACAGAAAAATTAAAAAAAAAAACACACGTTTCGGATCTTGAAATAGAGCACTGATGCTCCTTTCTCCCCCCACTAATTACATTAAAAAATTAATATACTGTCTAACATGGAGGCTAGATTACTGCCGATAAAAGTGCTCGGCAGGCTGGTGAAAACTTAAAAAACACTCCAAAAGGCCTCATCTAGTCGTCTTCTTCCTACCCACCTCCCTAAATCACCCTTTCCAAGATTCAACATATATATATAATACAGTGCTACACAGGAGAGCAGAAAACATGCAATTCTAAACATTAGAGACAAATCAAATTCATTAAGCTGAAAAATAATCCCAAACACATCAAATTCATTCATCATGATCAGCAGACAAAATGCAGCCAAAAGCTACCCCGTCCTGATCAAGCTCACCTTAATCTGCTTCTTCCTCCTCATTCTCCTCTTCTTCGTCTTCAGACCTTCCTATCCATCCAACTCCAATCAGCTCATCAAATCGGAAATCCCTCAATCCGCCAATCAAAAGCAACAGCCGTGCACCGATCTCCCAGCATCGGTTTCCCAAACGCTAATCCACTACGCAACCAGCAACATCACGCCACAGCAAACCCTAAAGGAGATCTCCGTGACGGAGCGCGTCCTCCGCCGAAAATCCCCCTGCAATTTCCTCGTCTTCGGCCTCGGACACGACAGCCTCCTCTGGTCCTCCCTCAATCCCGGCGGCCGGACGCTCTTCCTCGAGGAGGACGCCGCCTGGATCGAGCAAATCAGCGCCGAATTCCCCGATCTAAACTCCCTCCACGTTTCCTACGACACCAAGGTCCGCCAAGCCGACGAGCTCCTCCGATCGGCGGGATCGGCGGCGGATTGCGCCAAGGCGGTGGATCCGAGGGACTCGGAGTGCGCTCTGGCGCATAAGAAGCTGCCGGCGGAGGTTTACGAGGTGGAGTGGGACGTGATAATGGTGGACGCGCCTACCGGATACCATGACGATGCTCCGGGGAGGATGACGGCGATCTACACCGCCGGTCTCATGGCGAGAAATCGGCGGAGCGGCGAGACGGATGTGATGGTGCATGATGTGGATCGGACGGTGGAGGATCAATTTTCTAGGGTTTTCCTTTGCGAGGGGTATTTAAAGGAGCAAGAAGGAAGACTTAGGCATTTCGTTGTGCCGAGTCACAGGGATCGTCCTGATAAGCCATTTTGCCCTAAAAGCGATTAATCTTTATTATCTATGCTCTGCTCTGCTCTGTTTTGTATGAGTTTAAGGTAGTTGCTTTGTTTTTCAAAAGGCTATCGATTTTTCTGTATGAATTCATTTCAGCTTCTTCGTTAATCTAATCGTCATTATAAGTGCGACTGTACGAGTTCATTGATTATCGAGGGAGGGAGCCAGGAAGGTAGGCTTGATTTGGTGTGAATTTGAATTCAATGATCATTAGTTAGTGTTGCAGGAATTGTATCTGAAATATTAGAATTGTACTGCCGACATTATTATTAATGGAAATAAAATTTTCAATGAGAAAAAAATCAGAACAGGTCATGGGGGTAGAAAGTTTAATCAGAACTACCTTTTCCCCCTGATTTCACGCTTTAACAGGGGAATTGAAAGAATATAATGATGGATTATGGCAAGTAATGGACTTGAAATGAAAGTTTATTGAACCCAGTTAGACCTGTCAATCGGGTTGGGTTGGGCGGGTTCGGGTTCGGTCATTTCGGGTTCGGGTTAAATCGGGTTCCGGGTCATTATGGGTCACGGGCCAATCGGGTCGGGTTACAGCGGGTTTTCGGTCGGGTCGGGTTGACCAGCGGGTCTAAAATATCCTTTTTTCTTATGATTATTAAAATTAATTTTTAATTAAATAATAATATTTAATTATAATATATTATTTTCATTTTTTTTAATAATAAAATATATTATAAGTTTCAAAATAAATTTAAAAAATTCTATAAATAAGTTAAATCGGTCAACCCAAGGGGTTTCGGGTTTCAATCCAACGGGTTCGGGTTGTAGCGGGTTCGGTTTATTTCGGGTTTCGGGTTCAAATTTTCGGGTCTTAATCCTAAAATTATCGGACGGGTCGGGTCGGGTTAGCGGGTTAGGTCAATTTTTGACAGGTCTAAACCCAGTAGTCTTTTCAGGTAATACTTTATAGAACATTAGCATTAAGAGAATATAGAGCAAGTCAGTTCAGTTGTTTTCATTGTGAATACACAGGAGAGAATAAAATTTGTCTATTTTGTGAGAGGATAAGAATTGCCTCTGTTCTCTCGTAAGCATTTTGTGGAATCCAAGCACACGTTGTAAAGAGTATTTTCATGGTTTAGGGTATTTCGTGGAATCCAAGCACACGTTGTAAAGAGTATTTTGTGGAATCCTCCACAAAAGCTTGATGGCTTTTGTAAGCGATCAACAAAAGTATTTTCATGGTTTGATTCTCTTTTCTACCGTATCTGAGCAAATGGGCCTCTATTTTAAATGGCCTGTTTAAGCCCGTCAGCTCTATTTGAATTAAGCCCATCATCAGCTCTATTTGAATTAACCTCCAATATTTTACATCAGAAGTCTTCGGGCGCCATTGTAACAAGTTTTGCACAAATTTGACAGCTAAAATTTACAGGACTCGATATTTATATATCTGTAGTTCATTACATGCTGTAATTCGGACGTGCACCTCATTACTGAGATGTTTCCCCAACTGCTTCACCTGCCCCTTATCTGAACAATAAACTAATATATCAATCTCACCTATACACTTGCCCATGGATACAATTGATTCTGCAATCCATCAAAAAAATAATGGAATGAACCAAAATCATGAAATCAAACAAATTTTCAGCAGGCAAAAGCTTTTCCCAATGAGGTCAAGGCAAATTCACCTCCTTCCCAACAAAAAATTCATCTACCCAGCAGCTGTTTTCCCGGTTTGAGAGTTGTCTTCACAAAGATTGTCCTGTGATATACTGGGGACGATAACAGCCATGGGAGACCATTGATCCGGCACCATGAGAAAATATGTTGTCATGGCTTTTCTGAACCGCTTCTTGTATTGTTTGGGAGAGATAACGGTTGGAGCGCCGTTCTTGGATCCACCAAGAAGCCCCGACGCCTTCACCCATGTTTCAAGGTGCTTGTCCCATGTGTACTGCCTCATGAAGTCAATGATCCCAAGAACAAGCTCGTGTTTCTCCTCGTCTACCCCAACCAGCAACGAGTAATCCATTACATCAACCGACTGCAGTTTAAAATCCATTCAATTATGATTCCGGGTTTATAACTAATTTTCAAGAAGAAATCAATTCCTGGGGTTTGTTCAAATTACGAGAAAAAGAAGATTTGGTGGAAGCAAAGAAAGAGAAAGAAGACTTACTGCCAGAAAAGCAGTGTCATTCCACACGGCTCTCTCCAACAGTCTTTTCGCCTTGTTACCAACAAAAATTGGTGAAGTGGGCATTGCTTCAATCAGATTCTGGTCTAGCAAGACCTTGTTGCTTCCATTAGCATCCGAATTATACCGTGACCGTGCAGATCCTTTCAGATCATACAGCCTTGTTACTTTCCTCCCAAACAAAAGATTTTCCATGATAAGAACATCCATCTTGGTTTCTTTGCCTCCTTTTAAATTCTTTGTTGATACCTACAGAATACAATCAATATTCAGAAAAAAATACTGAATAAATATGAAAACCTTTTGGAAAGTACATTTTAATATATTTTACGCCAAATGTTTGGCATTCAAGGAATAATGAAGATTCTTTGTACCTGATAGATACCAAGGATCTTGGCCAGGCATGTAGGGCTCTTCATGCTGATCGCTTCAGTCAAGTACTTGAAATACTCAGGGGCAAACTTAATGAATGATTCTAGCTCTGTCTTTGTAACCTGTTTGATAATAAACCTATCATCTAAAGTTTTGGCAAAGAAAACATTACTCTTGCCACCCTGAGCACCCCACTTCTTACACCGGCTGAGAGATCTCACAAAGTCCATTTCAGATGGACAGCAAATCTTTCTAAGGGCATCAAATTGCTTTGCATAATAACACGTGACTGTATATTTCACCTTATCATAAGGACCATTATCTGAGAAGGAGACTCTAACGTGCAAAGATTTATTGTATAACAGTGGATCTGATGGAAGGGTGCTATGAGAGGCAGTCATGGATAAGAAGCTATCATCTAAAGACCCAAGACTTTTGAGCATAGAATCATCACCGGAGGTGAATGATTGAAACATTGCCAAATCATGAAGTGGCAGTGAAGTTGTAGATTCAAGCATTTCCTTCGGTCTTGACCCTTCATCACACAGTTGTGTATAATAATCATGTGACACTAATGCATAAGATATTATGCTAGTTGGTTCATCATCAAAAACAGGAATGACGGTGTCATTGGCGCCAACAGGCAAATGCAACCTTCCACCACTTTGTAGCTCTAACTCCAGAAATGATGACACATAAACGGGATTATAACCCCCAACAGTATCCAACTTCTGAGTAGTACCTAGAATATTTTTGTTGAGTGAACTATAGAAGCTCCTGAAAGGCATACTCAACCAACTGATAGAATCGTCAGCATTTTCAAAATTCTTTGAATAAGTTGAAAAGGCTGGTGAAGGACATGGGGACATCTTGCCCCCACCAATCATTTCTTCACTCTGGGTCTCTAGTGCCAACCGCTCTGCAACAACTGCTAATGAAGAATCAACCGAAACAGAAGCAGAAAGCTGAGAACTGTTTTCTTTTGGTATTGCAGCCCCTGGCTGGCTCTTACCCGTCCATGCAGCATCCAGGGTATCTGACAAATTTGTAATGAAGGAGAACTGACTGTCTGATAAAGCTCTACGAACAGGTGCCCCTGATTCCAAATTATCAGCAGTTTCACATGGCTTATCATGATCTAAATTGCTGATGACATCATCACTCAAAGGCTTAGCCTCTGCAGCAGTTTCTCTCATTGGATTAGGACAGATGTTAATTTTCTCATTGCTTCTGGGACTTGCACCACTGGATTTGGAATGCACAAGAGGGTTCATGCTGTTTAAGCCTTTGCCAGATGAGAGCATGTTTGTGCCTGAAACATCATTGGCTACATGTAATTTATTGTTGGTATCAGAGTTGCAGCCCACCATACCAAGGCAGCTGTTGAAGTCTAACTTGGAGGCATGAACAAGGCGATTGTCCCACAAATAAGCTTGAAAAAGCAGTTGCCTCCGTAGCCGATTAATTTCCAGGATATCTACAGCAGGCTGACCCTTTTTGACCTCCCTGTTCAAAGTCTTTCGCAGTGTATCCTGGAAAAACCACTTATCAGAAAATGGAAAGGGGGGAAACTCTTATGTAATAAGAACTACTTCGGTACAAACAGTTTACCCGCTCCAAACATTCTTTAACAGCACCCCAGCAACCCCTCACCAGAGAAAAAAACAATGTAAAAAGAACTAATTTTAATTATTTACTTCAATATTTTTTAGGAAATGGTTCACAATAGACAATATAGATGATGTCATTAAATGGTTAGCAAATACAATTCTTTTACTGCGTTTGCAGCTCAGTAGCAAGAAGTTGTCCATTAAAGAGTAGAGTTACTCTAGTAATACTTTCTAAATGTTGCACACACAAAAAAATATTGTCGCTCACAGAAAAAAGACTGTCATAATTGAACAATGAACTAGTAGTATTTTAGACATGCTCATGTTTGATCCAAACAAATGTCATAGATGCAATGGCATTTTCTGATGAAACTTGCAATTACAATCATCTATTTTCCACCAATAATTTTTAAAAGGTCTTCCAATGTGATACTTTTTAAAACAAATTATTTCAATGTGATTCATTCAAGCATACAAATTGCTTGTGGTTTAAAGCTAAATTCAGATATTATAAAAAGTGAACTTTACCTCAAATTCAGCCTTCTCATTTTGTAAAAGCTCTTCCAGTTCTGCAATATGAGCCCTTGATTCAGGGACATTTACACCACTCTTAATGGACCCTCCACCAGACTTTTTCTCCACAACTTGAGTGAGGGCATTGAGCACTTCAGAGAACAACACTTCTGCTCGGTCAACAAGCTGCTGTAAAGGATGAGACATGAATTCTATGATCCAGATTTTTTTTAAAAGAAGTCCAGAATCTTTTCCAAGATTTGAAAATTGTACCTCATCTGCCTCTTTCTTAATCCAATCTTGAATCTCATTGTTAAATTCAACTTTAGCAGGTGGTAGGAAAACTGAATGAACATCAATAGATGCATAACGAAAGCAAGCAACCATTTTCCCAGATCTGCAATATTAATGAGTTAAAGTGTTCACGTATTAGGCTACTATCTACCAAATAATACGACTAGGATGTACTCTGAGGATGCTCATGGTAATGTTTTCAAATTTAATAAATTGGTTAAGATGGGAGAAGGGAGGAATGGAAGGAGGAGAAACAAAACATACCCATAGAACCTAAGACAATCCCTGTGCAGAGAATGACCACAACTGGCAACCCTACTTGCTGCTGCATGATTTGAGAAACTGAGTTCCAAAAATTTCCCAAATGATAATCCCCAAGCTGCATCAGACATTACCACTCTTCTAGTTGCTGGAGGATTGCCACCAATGCGTGGACATCTCAGGCATCTGTGCCACATCCAAATCTTTCCTTCGCGCTCTCCAGGCAAAAGAATTTCTGGTAACTTCTTAACTGAAATAGTGAGAGTTCCTTGCCTATGAGTATAACACTGCACATGTGCGTCTGATGGCATCTCACAAGAGCGACACCTGTAACTCTGATGGGACATAAGCCAAAGTTTCAGCCTATGCTTGTGAGCCATAAATCAGAATTCGTATAAAGAGGAACACCAGCATGTTCTCTAGAAGAAATATAAAATTTACTAACCAATATTTTCAAACTTACCTGATCAAATAAATGGTCTTGCAAATATCGCCCCAAGGGCTTATCAAAACTGCCGTAGTATTTGATCCTAAATAGATGGGACCTTTCACAAACTGTTCCTTTCAAAAAACACCGTGATGACAATGTAACTAATATGCTTTGGTTATCTGATGGTGATGGAGGAAACTCTTCTTTTAAGGATCCCGGCTCCTCTTGGTTGGTTTTAGCATCTTGCTGAAGGGACGATGACATTTTAGCTTCACCTAAACCAGGTGCATTTTCAGCATGCTCACAGTTATCAATGACACCACTGTCACCTTTATAGGTTGCAGACTTATTTTCCTTCAATGAAATCTCTTTCTGCTCAGCAACTGAAAAAGGGCTTTCTTCTAAGGGTTTGTAGGAGAAACAAGAGACCTGAGAGAAGACTGACACAGGCCTTGAATCAACAGGTAAACAGTCTGCAGTTGAAGAGACTGCTTCTGTCAATCCTGTATTTTGCAAACAAGAAACCTGACTAGGGAAAGTAGTGGTTGATGAGAGAACTCCATTTATACCATGATGTTCACCATTAACATTTGACTTCTCATTAGCAGGAACAGTGAAACCTGGAACCATTGAGATGGACCGGTCACCTCTGAGGGATGTATTAGGAAGCGCCACTGTTATTGGCTCTTTCAGAGGAAGCTCTGGCAAGGAAGCTCCTTCATCAGCCAGAAAAGATATCTCAAGAGCAAGATGATATGCAGCAAAAACCCCATACTGTATAACACCTTTCACTTTCTTCAGTTCATCCCCGTTAGCACCTCTAAGTAAGATCTGAAACAACCAACAAACAAATAAGCAGTTGAGCACATCTGCAGAATTCATCAACATAATTCACTACAGCTATTTATAGGTTCATCAGCCACAAACACCTAGAGGAACATGAAAAATGCAGTGCCATGCTCAAATTCATTCTTAATGAGCATGAACAAAAACGTATGCCCCAGATGCTGTCAATGAAAGCATAGTACTAGGATATTACAGTTCATCTTCTAGGGACTTACAGTGCAACCCAATGGTTTTGGACATCCTTCAAAGAACATCAGTGTCTTTGATAATTTTCTCCCTCCTTGTCCAGCAGAACCGTGTACCTCTACAAATCTATCCACGTGAAATGAATCACAGTATCCAATTTTCTGAGATGAAAGATGATCAACAGAAGGAACTATTTGCGCTCCTGTGCAGCGGGCAATGCGTTCAAGAAGTGGACGCTTAACATTAAGAACTAGTGAGATGTCTTTCTCTAGAATATAATCTTGCGCAAACCGAGAAACTGATTTCTCAACAAGCAGCAGATTGGGATTGTGTGCATCAATCTTGGCAACAGCCATCTTCAGATGATCCATTTCCTAAAAAAAATAATTAACATAAGCAAATATTTTAATTGTTTATTTTCCTAATGGGCATGCACTTATATATCTGCAAATTTAAAATTCCTTTGCATGCATTAAACTAATTGAGAGTTAGAGACAACAAAAAAGTCAATACCTGTTTCAAAAGAGTATCAACACTCGACAAATGGTTAGACACCCGCTGATATTCCAAAGCTCCTCCAAGGATCATCAAGCGTGGCTTCTCTATTTTTGTGGTCATTCTACGATGAGCTACATTCTTTTTACAAACAACCCCCTTAATAACCATACTGAAAAAAAAAATGAAAGGACCAATATTAGAAAGAAACTTACTTCAGCCCAAGAACATTAAAATTCTATATAGATGGATAAAAATATAAAATTATAGAACCAAATCAGATTTTGGAATCCATAATGAAAAGGAAACATTAGAATGCTGCTTGGCTAATTAAATGAATGTAAAATATTCTCTAGAAATGTAATGTATGATATCAGAGTGATTAGTGTCCCTAAAACCATAGGTTCTAGCTTTGTTCTAGCTTTCTATTGACTTCAAAATTCCATTCTGGATCAACAAAAAAATCGTCCTTATTTTTACCCTACACTAGAAGTCTATAAATGAGGAAAATTTTCACCAACCAACAAAAACTGTCCCACAAGGTTACTTATTCCTTTGGGCTTGTTTTTCTAGCAATCAAGCCCTTCCCTCCTAACACCATGTAGTGTCTTCTCCATCTGTAACAATAACTCACTCTGCTAACTTTAAAAATTACAAGATTTTCCTATAGAATTTGATCCTATGAAAGGCAATGTCCACTTTCTTAATATGAACAAATGTTAATATGATGCACTTTTCGGCTTTTCCAGACAGTAATTAGTGTCCTGGTACAAGTTCCACAACTAAGTTGCCAATATATTTAAACAACTTGAAAGATGTATATGGCATACTGGTTCTTGTAAGAAACAACAATTTAAGGAAAAAGGAACGAACAATCCACTCAAAAGAGTTTGTCAATTGACAAAGACACATGAGTTAAGAACTGGAACTAAAAGTCAGGATCCATGGTGTCACAGCTCATAAGTCCAAATGGGAGACAATAAATTAAAAGAAGCCAAACAAAACAAAATATCTAGTAGAAGTACCTCTCAGAGCGACGACCACTAGCTACGCATTTCACCTTCACATAGCCTCCTGGATCCATGCCCCCACCTCTGCTCATATCTGGCTTTAGAACCGTAGCGGCCTCCCAGGAAAGAGAAGTAATTATCTCAAGCCAGTTTTCTCTATCGTCATCCTCAGTCATTGGAATATTCTCAACCTGCAAAAGCTGAGATACTAAAGCTCTAAAATGCCCATCTACTATGTTCTTCATTGCATTCTTATGGTCTTCAGTAGACTTTTCCCTGTTTTGAAAATCGCCACTACCAAAGCTATCTGAGGTGCGCAAGCATCTAAATTCTCCACTGCCATCTCCCTCATCATCATCGTCCAGCAAGATGGCATCTTTCTCATCCTCTTCATTTTCTGGTTCAGGTGGAAGCCAAAGAAATCTATTATTATCAAAATCAACAGGCTCCATTTCAACATCTTCGGCAGCACAAAGAGAAGAAGATGCTTCACATTCATCACCCATATCATGATCAACTTCCTTCTTTACATCTTGGACAGCGGAAGAATCGTGAGTATCATAGCTATTCTGAAGCGCAGAGCAATCAAAGATTCTTCTGTCAGGATTTTCTCCATCAGGCTGCAAACAGGGTGATGATTCACAAGCATCTTGGAACCCCTCTAGATCATCTTGATCGTAATATTCGTCAGCCCAAGTTTTGGAATCTAACTGATAAGAATATCCATCATCTTCATACTCAAACCTAAAGTATAAAGTGACACACAAGGACACAAATGATATATACCGTTAGGTCCATAGCATGTGTGCTAACAAGGAGCAAATAAACAGATTGGCTAACAGCTTCTACTACAATGCACGCTTTGCAAATTCAAGACTATTAAGAGAGATAAAGAAGCAAGCATATGCCAAAAAAATAAGAGCACAAAACATATCCTGAACAAGCAGATGAAACAAAGGAAAAAAAAAAAAAAAAGATGCATCATGCATAAATCAATAAACATATCAAATCAATATGTAGAGAATTTTTAATACAACAAAATTAAGGTGCATAATACCTGTTTGTATCCATTCCAAATTGGTCTGGAGACTGATCCTCCATGTCTTGTCCAGAATGATTGCTACTCCCAGAACCTTCCTCAACTTGCCCATCCATGCACAAATCCATCACTGCCGATTGATATCGATCTATATCTGCTGATTGATATAAACTTAGAGAAGAATTTTGAGACAACTGCTCACAGCGGCCCATAGAAAATGACATTGAACCAAGGGTAACAGTACTACAGAAAGCAGTTCTGCTGGATGCAGAACTGCCAAAACTGCCTCCTGAAGGTGAACTACTAGGATCAAAGGCAGCAGCATCATTCGCCACATTGTCTGAGGTAGTAGCTGTTCCTTGCTCCCACTGCTTGAAACAGAAGTTACACACTCGAATCTTCTCTGGTTCTTCCCTTGCACCTTTCAACTCGGTAGAAGGAGCAGGGATGGAATTCGCTGTACATTTGGCACAAAAGATGCGGCCACAAAGTCGACAATGGTGTCTGCGATTAATTAGATTAAACTCGGAATCACATTCATAACATACACTACAACTGTGATCAGGCATCCAAAAGTCTCTCGACACATTAGCTGGCTCAGGCCGCCAAGGAATCCAGGATTTCAGAGCGCCAAACAGATCAGAGGCAGTTTTGTTGTTTTGGTCCATTTATCAGACAACAGCCCACCTTCCCCACTCATCATGAGATGGACATCTGGCCACAACCAATAGCTGATGGTTGTAAGACCAAATGATAGACCTCCAAAAGTGGGGTTGGAGGAAGAAACTTAAGAGGTAGGCGTGCGTTAAAACAATGGTGGCAGAAGCATCTCAAATTTTCCAAGGATGACGGCGAATTACCAAACCAAACACAGCCCAGATCATACTGACCAATATGAGCCCTGTCAACTTGAGTGAGCTAATATGAGCTCCCACAGTCAACTAAGTTCCTAATGCTTAGCCTTAGCCCAAATTGTCAGCTGTTGGAATTTTCTAACCAGTCATAAAACAATACCTCCTGATATCCGAGAGCCAGAAATTTTCTGTGGAACCAAAAACGCCACTTTTGAGTCTTGAATCTAATCCTCAAGCACCTGAAATAGAGAAAATTAACGGCTTAAATTCCACCTTGGAGAAGATAAGTACATCTCCCCAATGACAGCCAAGAAAACATCCATTTGTAGTTTTTTTTTTTTCTGAAAACAGGAGCTCAGTAACTTACAGACTGCCCTGGATCAGATTAAGTATTCAACCGGAGAATAACTCAAGACACTAAAGATGAACTGAAATTTAAAAGAGAAACAATTGAATTTCACAGCCTTATGCAGCAACTTCTCAAACCAGTTGAAAAATTCCCAAAAGAAGCAAAACACGCATGATTCCTTTTCCTCAGAAATTTTCCAATTTTGAAAAGGACATCAAGAAAACTGAAAGACGCCGAGACACAAACCTAGTTGTTTTCCACTGCAAAAACACGTTTGCTTCCCTCAACCAGCAATTTCCAATCTGGAAATGAACAATCAACCCCCCTCACACGAAATCAATCATCCAGAAAAACCAAACATCCCGCAAATGAATAAAAAAAAAAACATTCAATCCCAAGCCATCCACCTCCTCCATTTATACACTTAAAAAATTACGATTAACAGCAATAAAAAAAAAGAATAATAATAAATTAATCAGACTGACCTTTCTTCGTACCCAATTATCACAAGCAGACAAAATTCGGAGCTAAGAGATTTATTCAATAGCATCAACAACATAGACCGAATTCCTTCTCAATCCTACTGATTTCCTTGAATTATCCTGCAAGTCAGGCAAGACGGGAATTTATCGTCTATGAGGGATTCGGATTTTAAAGATTAAAAAAGATAAAAATCGCAATTTGAACCTGTAAATCAGCGATTACGATGACCTTCAACGCGCTGGAAGACCTTGCCGCGTACAAATTTTAACCGCAAAACTTCTTGAAATTCAAGAAACGAAAATCTTCTTATCCCCAAAAAATTCTGACGCTCTAACGCTCTATATCCCTGTTCTTTTGGCTTACGCTTTTGAATTTGTTGAAAAATAATTTGTTTATCTTTTCTGTCATTTTCTCCACTTCGGATTTTCTTCGCTTTCCCTATTTTCTCTTCTTTTGCTTCCCCTCATTTTTTCATGTGGTAGAGAGAAGGGGCTGGACCTGCTGGCTGGTTTAATTTCCCAAAAAACACCAAAACGACGCCGTTTTTATCACGTGATGCAGATCTGATCTTGTATACAAAATACAACTAGTTGAAGTCCCGTGATATTCACGGGATAATTTTACTAAAAAACTATACAATTCTACGATATTAATTTAAAATACTAAATATATTTATATAATATCATAATAAATTATGCAATAGACAAATTATTTTTTTAGATTGTACTCTATATTTTAATTGAATATATTTTTAAATATTTTTCCATTATTTGTGGAGATCTTGTCCAAATTTAGATTGAAATTATTAAAATATTGATTTTACTTTTTATTGAATATTCTTAAATAATATATTCTTATTTTTTAGACACTAATATGTATAAAATACTTGATTTTTTTATAAAGATAATAATAATTAGGATAGGTTATCTACAAAGCATAATATAATTTATTAAAATATTTTTTAAGTTAATTTATTTAGATTATATATTAGGGTTCTTATCTTTTACTCTATAATAATAAGAATGTTTGTAAATATGAAAAATACAATATATAGATTAGTATATAAGAGATTAGTATATAAGAGAACATTGTCCTCGATTTAAGAGATAAGATATAAATATTCTATATTTACATAAATAAAATAAAAATAAAATTAAGAAAAATGTAATTTAAATTTTTTATCAAAATTCAATTTAAGCAAGCATTAATCAAGATTTGTAAATTTTTCTATTTTTTTTATCAAACTTTGATTTAAGAAAAAATCTTTAATATAAATGCATAAAAAGATAAAGAAAATCTATTTTTATTAATTAAATTAAAATTCGATTTTTTTTGACATTTACATATAATCTTAGTCATCAACATAAAATTATATCTTTTTCTCAAAATAAAAATACATCAACATAACAAAATTTATTATTTAAAATTATATCATTACATAGATATAAATTTTATACTTGGAGCTCAAGCCTTGTTAAAAGATAAAAAAATATATATATTAAGACCCTAAATCTTGTTAAGAGATAAAAATATTAAATTAATATGAAAAATATCATCTCAAGAAATTTTAGTATATAAAAATTATATAATTATGTTATCTATTGTAGTAAACTAATACATAATCCATAGATAGAAAATCTTATACATAAAAAAATATATAAACTTGTTATCTATTTAGTATATATAGCAAGAATATTATAAGTTGTTACAAAATTTATTAAAATATAAATTCAAATTAATTTATTCAAAAATGCCACGTGGCACAAATTTTACAACAGACTTGGGTTCTACTTTATAATGTATTAGGGTAGATTTAATGCGAAGTTTAATAATTAGTGGCAACTGACAATGCATCAGTACAACACTCCTCTTATTTTATATTTTCGGCCCAAATATTTTAACATGCAATTTCCCCTTTTTTCAATGGATTGCATCTAGACTTATCAATCGGGTATGTCAATCAAGTTTAGATCGGGTCATTCAGAGTTCAGATTGAGTCAAGTTTGGATCATAGGTCATGGGTTAAATCGGGTCGGGTTGTTGACTCGTTGTGTGTTTTTGGGTAGGTTGAATCGATCGAAAGTCATAAAAACTGAACTTTTTATAATTATTATTTTATTATTTTATTTTATAATAATAATATTTTATTAATTTTATATATTTTAATAATAAATATATTATACTTTTCAAAATATTATATATAAATTATGAAAATATAACAAATTGGATCAACCCAACAAGCTTCCGGGTGTCAACTTAACGGATATCGAGTCTATCATACGTGTTCGGTTTAATTCAGATTTCGAGTTCAATCTTGACCCTAAAATTTTCGAACAATTCGAATCGATTCAGTTTTTAACAGTTCTAATCAATGGCGGAGGCACATTGGGACCAGTGGGGGCTATAGCCCCCCACTGGATTTAAAAAAAAATAATAATAATAATATAATATAAAATATTATTAGAGTAAAAATTATGCAAATATTACTAGTATTATACATATAAGTGATTGAACATATCCTATATATATATATATATATTGTCAAATATAGTCAAACGGTCCCCATCTTTTAACTAGTGAACATTTTTTTTTATGAAAAAAGGGTCTCATATATAAAAAAAGAATAATTTTTATACAGAAAAATACAAAATTCTATTAAAAAATACAAAATTTTCCGTATAAAAAAAATTATATAGAAAAATACAATTTTTTTCTGTGATTAGGAATTTAGCCCCCACTGGGGTAAAATTCTGGCTCCGCCCCCGGCTCTAATTACCTCTAATAGTAATTAATAAAATATCCTTAAATAATTAATACTCCGTAGTATTAAAGTGGGTATTAAAGAAGCCAAAAGTTTCTGTATCCAATTATGAAACGGGTTCAATTAGCATTCGTCTTTATTTGAAGAAAAAGGGTCGACATGCTAGCTGTTGAAATTTGCAAGAGTTAGCATTTGGCAGAGGTAATCAAATTCACGAGTGCAGAGATTTTTGTAATAGGACTTTTTAGGTACGGCGAAGAAGAAGAACTCGAAATTAAGCGATGGTAGATCATGTGATTCCTGCAACTACCACAAATTTTGGTTTTGACATACCAACAAAAGACTCACAAATTGTGGGTGATTGCAGGCCAGGTGTGTGCTTCACATACAGAAATCAAGAGAGCAAACAAAACAAGGAATTCGTTTGCATCATATAATTTATATAGTGTGTAATGTGTATGATCATACATGGCTATTATGCAATAAATTGTATCGGTTAATGTATATTCATTTTTGTTGGTGAAAGTGTCATTCAGAAGATGATTTATGAGATAAGAAATAAAGTTCCGATCAAAACATTGAGGTGTTTGTAGTGTAACTTCAATTTCAAATGCCATGAAATCACGCAGGAGTTTTTAGTAAGGAGCATGAGGACATTAACCTAGTTGGGCTTAATTTTTCAAGTTGTATTTAGGGCCTTTGGTGTTTGGCTCCATTCAGTAGGGAGCTGAAGGAGATTAAAGTAGTTTTATTTGTCTTTTCCACCTTGTGTGCTCGAGTGTTTGGTAATTTCTTAGGGATGGATCGTAAGAAGTTTTTGGTTTGGTTAATCGAGTCGAAAATATTTTTGTTCATCGGGTTGGTTCACGACTTTGCATATAATGGTTAACCAGAAAACTCAAAATATGTTAATATTTTTCCAAATATTAGTTATATTTGTATTATTTTAGTGGTTAAACTCTATGATTTTTTAATGTGATGGTCTAGTTTGAGTATTTCCGTTTTGACATGGGACTCACTTATTAATTAAATATAATGAAAAAAAAAGAATTATTGTTTTTGATTTCACACACAAAATAGTACATACGCTTGGTATTTGTTTATAACAACCAAAACAATATGATACAAGTACAAATTTAAAGTAAAAATCAAGCTTGATCACGTCTTTATTCAAAAAAATTCAGCTTAGTTTTATTCATCTAAGGTAAAATTACATAAGTGGTTATTGGTTAACGGGAAAAACGAAAGTGAAAAATTGGTTAACCGAACTACGGATAACCGAGAATAATGGTTTAATTACGGTTCATAATTTAGGGTAACCGAAATTATAGTTAACCGAAATTACGATTAACTAGGTTTGAACACCCCTACCCCGATGGACTAAGCTAAAGTATCTAGAAGATTTTTTACCCCTTTTTTGCTCTCATTTTCAGTCTTACCATAGCACTATCAAGCACTTTTCTTGGGAATGACATGGACGATGATTTGGGATGTGACAACAATGGGAGATGAGGAGCCAAAGGAGCTGATGATGATGCATAGGTTGAGGAGGACCGAACATGGGCTCATAGGTACTCTTCGTTAGGTTTTGGAGCCTAATTAAATTTAGGCCAAAGAGAAGACAAAGGCGGAGCAAAGAGGAGAACCGCGACAGCGGCCAGGAGGACCGCAACTGCGACCTAGAAAAGCTCGGGTTGGTTCGCTGCACTTTTGAGGGTACAGGCAGTGCAATTCCATCAGAAGCTGAAAACACGGGATGTACCGGGATTGCGCAGTCGTATAATTGGCCGATTCCGAAGGAACGCCGTTTATCTTTTGGCCTTTTGTTTTCTATTTAAACATATCAATGGTTATTGTAATTGGTGTACTAGGACAAGCAGTGTGCTGAAAACCAGAGAGCAGAGAGAGGAAAAATCAGAGCGTTAGAGAGATTAGGTTAGACTAACAGGTCTTGTAATCCTTGTAAGTCTCAGATCTAGTGGATGTTAGTGCCTCCAGACATAGTCATTCTTGATGAACTAGGTCAACAAATTTTATTATTTTCTCCCTTGTTTATTTCTTACTTCTCTTGTGGATCTGTGTTGTCGTTATTGTTGCTAGTAGGTGACGAATTTTCCAACACTCTTGGAACTAGATTTCGGCAAGTGACAATGGCAAAGGAGGAGCCGACAATGGCTCATTGGTCGAGGAGGACTTAATTAAGGCTCATGAGTGTTTCAAGAACCAACTTTGGGCAGGTCGATCATCAATGATTTGGCCATGGCGAAAAGAAACATTGAGGGTAGAGGTGGTGGAACGCTAGTGAAAGGAAGCGTCGGATCTTAGAACTTTACTACGTGAGACCTATGCGATTTTGGACAATGATGGATGGTGAAGAAGAATGGAGCAAATGGGAAAAGGATGTGGAGAGTGTAGTCAATGAGCAGTCAGAGTTGATGCGATAATGCCCAATGGTTTGAGTAAAAGACAAAGGGGGGCAAGACATTGGGAAGAAGAGGGGCAGCGAGGGCTGCAGTAGTTCTCAAAGCAAAAGTGACGGTAGATCTGGGGGTTGGATAAAAGGAGTTAGAGGAGGGAGGTTGGCGGGTGCTACATGGTGCATTGGGTGGTATAGCCAGCCTTGTGAGAGAATACGAAGGTGGGGGTTTAACATTTAGAGCTTGTTCCAATATAAAAAAAACTACTTTTTTCCCAAATATTACATTTATTTTGAACTAGAACGTTGAATGAGGACAAGGAATCACTATAACTAATGAAACATGTTAGAAGTAGAACTAAGAGAGCAACAATGAGATGGAGAAAACCAGCTCGTGAGTTCCTAAAGCTCAACTTTGATAGATCAAAATTTAATACAACAATTGGAGCATCAGGATTTGTCACCAAGAAGAGTATACAAAACACACTCATAACATAGAGTGGAATAGACTACAAAACGAACTTTATAAGTGTCTCCCGCGATAGTAAACAGTCCTTCTAGCCATTTACCTTTTTCCAAATACGTTCCTTCATACTAGCAAAGACAACCCTTTTAGACCTCTCAACAATCATAGGCAAGTGTGAATATTTGGAATATTGATCTATTCCGCATACTTGAAGGTTGGTAGTTAAAATTAATCTCCGTTAAGCACTCGTATTTTTACTAAAACATATTTATGATTTTTCTATATTAACTTTTTATCTCGATACTCGTTTATAAATATTGAGAATCTCAGCTAATCTTGAGCATTCTTGTATAATTGTCTTATCAAAGAGCAAACTATCATTTGCAAAGAAGAGGTGAGTGATCGGAGGAGCAACCCCAACAAACTTGAATCCCATGAATGGATCTAGATCATGCAGCCACATTTAAAAGTTGAGAAAAGCCTTCAAAACACAAAATAAAGAGGAAGGGAGATTAGGGACAACCTTGGTGAAGACCACGAATAGGTACAACACGTCATTGAATTCCCCCATTAAATTTAAACGAGAAACTGACTAAAGTCAAGCAACTCATCACACGTGTAATCCACCCTAGAGAGAAACCCAAATGAGCCATCAAAGCTTTTAAGTAAACCTAGTCAATCATATCATACGCCTTCATCATATCCAATTTGAGACCAAATCAACATTTATTTCCAATTCACTTATTTTTCATAGCATGAAAAGTTTCGAAAGCTAATAGAGCGTTATAAGTGATAAGATGATAAGGAATAAAGGCACTTTGAGAGTCTTTAACAATAGATGCCATAAACGGTTTTAACCGATTTGTTAAAGTTTTAAAAATAATCTTATATAACACCATGCAAAGACTGATTGGGCGAAATTCCTTGGCATATTTCGCCTCCTTGACTTTTGGTATAAGCGTGACAAGCACAATATTATGATTAATACCTTGTAAAGAAACATTGTTAGTCCACTAAAAATGGATAAACGAGACCACATCATGAGCCACTATATCCCAAAATTTTTGGAAAAACATCGATTCCATCGAAGCCGGGGGCCTTAGTTGGGTGCATTTGGAATAAAGCGGTATTGATTTCTAAGTAAGATGGCGAAGCATCATTAATAGCATTGACATCAAAAATGATATTGGGAACGATATTCGAAAGAATATCATCAATATCACAAACTCTGTCTTAAATAATTCAGTATAGAAATCAACTATATATTCTGTATGATTCAATAAACAGACTTTACGGACCCGAAACTTCATCAAAAAAATAAATACACCCGAAATATGATTACAGCCTGTTTAGATTACCTCACATAATGCGTTATTTTGCATTATAATGTAAAATTTTGCGTTATATATTGCATTATAATGCAAAATAGGATGTAATCCAATTCGAAGGGCTTAATTTTTTTTTTAAAAAAAAATAGTTACGTGGTAGACAGTCTCAACTCCATTTGTTTTGGTCCAGGGCCAGACTTGCGGAAATCATCGAACATGACAATAGTACCATCACTTTCAAGTATGTATACGTACCCAACCGAAGTTATGAATTCATCAGAATCTCTGAATTCAGTTTTCAATTAATTAGATTTTTTTCCTTATGTATGATAACTTGATAAATGATAACCGGTAATGATTGACTATTTTATTTTTTTGTGTTACATTATAATCAGATCATGATTAATGATTGAATACACGGCAAATTATTATGGGTTAAGTTTGATAGAGTTGAAAGAAACATTTATATGAAGATGTGTCATAAGATCTAACATTTTAAATTATATTTGGTTGCTGTCATATTCGTTTTTTCCCTCCATATCAGCACATTATTTTTTTTATATTTATTTATTTAGAGTAAGGTTTTAAACATTATCCATATAAGTCTTCACAGAACATAGTTATTTTATTATACTATTTTTTTCACTACTACATGTAAAAAAAATATACAATAGTGGACTATATATGGTACTTCAATTTCACCTGATTTCTACAAAATTCAAAATTATTACTTGTGCAAGATTGTGTATTTTGAGCTGAAGGCTAGTTGATTTGGACTCATCTATTGTAATGTAATTCTGTGACTTAGATCCATGAAATTGACAATATTGATTTCAAATTTTAATGTGTCTTCGATTTGCATTGAGTTTATTCCGGACAGGAGAAAACTAGTAGTCCCCTTCATTTAAATGTACATATGAAAAGGCCGGCCCAACCCAAATAAGAAGTTTAACGGCCCAAGCCTTCAAATGAAGCCCAGTTGATGCTCCCTTGTAGACCAGCCCATGGATTTGGGGTGTGTGTGTTTCGCATGAATAAAGATCATATACATCGATGAGTTTGTACGTTGAACATGGAACATTGCTTTTGATTGAGCGACTTGTTACTCACTTGCTCCACTGCATTATGTATCGAGAATGGAATAAATCATGAAGTTCAAGTTCCATTCTTGAGATCAATAAAGTATTAGGGCTCATTAGGTATAGAGTATGAAAAATAGTTAATAAAATATATCTAGTTTATTTTTAGTAATCATTACCTTAAATCATTACCTTTTTTACTACTTCTTATGTAAAATTTGAGTTAATTCTCTCCATCCTTTTGACTAATTTTTTTATCCTTTCAACACTTGTATATTAAACAGACGCTTAAAGTATTGGGAATATATAAACTTACGTGCCTTTTGTCCTTGTTTCCAAAAAAAAATACATAATGAATCTACGAAAAAATACATTGATTATTATTTAAGAAATATTTTATTAAAAATAAATATTTTTAATAAAGAAATTGAGCTCATCAGCTCAAACAAAAAATATTTTGAAGGTAATTTGTAGTAATAAACCAAGATTGTCACTTTTATCACGTGTTATTTAATGTGGTTAGCAACACAGGGGCCCTCTCCTCAGTCATAGTCACAACCAAAGTCACCAGGATTGTCGCTTTGTTGTGGTCCCCAGTCGGTCACACTCATAATCAAGTCTATTATATGCATTATGCAGTTATTAAATTAAACTCAAACGCGGTAACTTTTTCTCTGTGGGTGGTTAGAACACGTTTGTTACTGTCAGATATACTGCACGTGGTTCCTGCTACTCGAAAGTCATGTCACGTGAGTCATGCTGATCTTTTATATAATGACGGGCCGGGTTCGGGCTAGACCCACATTACGTGGCCGGCGGATAAGGCCGAATATTTGGCAGTACATAAAAATCATTCAAGCAGGTGTTGAATACCTGTTTGGACCTTGTACTATAAAGTACTGTATAAACTACGGAGTATTAACCTTTCATCTACTATCTTGTACTTTTCAAAGTTTTATTGTTAGAATAGTTATTTTGAAAGAATTAAAAGAAGGTTACCTTGGCTTCATGTACTAATGTTAACGGTTTTCTTTAGAATTGGTTAGTAGCTTGTTCTCATTTTTAGTGGATGTTCTAGAATCTAGACGGATGGGCGACCTAAATTCTTACAGTATCAAAAAAATGCATTGATGTTTTAAATACAATAATGCTGAAGCGTAAAAATATTTGTAATAATGCTGAAAACTAGAAATATTTGACATATATTAACTAAACAGTTTCAATACATTTTTAATATACAATAAGCTATTAGCTCATTATAAGGTCTAACAATTTCAATACATGAGTGTCTCTAAAAGCGAACATCTTTTTACAATACCATAAGCGGATGAAGGTTATTAAATATTAAGAGCTCGTTTGGAACACATAGATTATAGCATATTCTGTATTATTATATATATTAAAATTCATTGTACATTATTTGGGGTTTAAAAACTCATTTTAATAAGGAATTTTTGTCACAATTTACCTTTTAAAAGGAGTGCTTTTTAACAAACGTCTTTTATAATATTTTTAAGTAAATCATTTTTATACTGTAATATGTTCAATTGAATCACCTATTTTCTATTTTTAGTAAAATTTTATATTTTATGACCAGTATGTTCTTCATCTATATATATATAGAGTTTGGTTCAAATGAAACAAACTCTTATCCTAAAACGAATGCACTTTTTGTAGTTAGTAGTGCACTTTTCATACTTCAGAGTGCACTTTTTCGCATTTGTACTTTTCATACTTTTTAGTGCACTTTTCAAAAAAATTTAGTGCACTTTTTCGTAATGCACTTTTTGTATTTTTCAATGCACTTTTATATGAAAAGTGCATTTGTTTTAGGATAAGAGTTCGTTTTAGGATAAGAGTTTGTTTCATTTGAACCAAACTCTCTCTCTCTCTATATATATATTTAGTTTTAAGAAAAAAATTACAAAACCATCCCTATATTTGTACAATAATATTTTTCAAAAATTAACATCAAGGTATATTAAAAAAAAGTCAAAAAAAAACTTTAAAAGTTGAGATATTTTTATTTAATGTATAAATATTATTTTCTTATGCATCTCTTAATTACTACATTAAATCAATGAATATGTATATATAACTTTTTAAAATCATAAAAAAAAATTAATTTACCTTTTTTTACTTTTCATTTGATATATATGTATAAATGTTAGAATATTTGAGAAAAATATAATAAATTATGGATGATTTTGTAAATTAATGAAATATGTAGTTAAGGATATTTTGGTCCATATTTATCATAGGTGGTAAGGTGGTTCAACTTAACAAAATATGTAATAAAAGGTGATTTTGTTTAAATAAAATAATGAAAACAAGTTTATTAAAGAATACCCATTTTAATTTTTGACAAAAAAACTTTTTAAAAAACGAACTATTTATAATATTTTTTCTTAGTTATAGTCTTATAGGTATTATACATTATTCATATTATATACCGTAACAAAGTTATGGGAAATTCTGGTTGGTACCCTCAAGTTTTTGGCTTTTCTAGATGTTGCCCTCGAAAAAAAAAACGACTCTGGGTGATACCCTTGAAGTTTTGCAAAATTTTAACTAGTGCCCTTACTTATGAATTTTCGTACTTTTAACTTATTTAGTATGTTTTATAAAGAAAAAACATTTTTATTTAATTAAATTAAAACAAAATTTTAGTTAATAACAATTAAAAATAAAATTAATAAATCATATCAAATATTAAGTTAAAAATATTTTATTATATATGTATATATATTTTTAAGTATGTTGTTTGTTGTATAATTTAAAGTTTTAAGTTAAAAAAAAAATATTACAATATTTATATTAAAATAAATATTTACATAATTAAAAAAATTCATGTACGTTTTATGTAATAATATTGACATTTAAAAAAAACTAATAGAAATTTTGTTATGGTACTCTCGAGTTATGTTAAAGTTCTAAGTCTTTCTTAATTTTTAAAAAATTGTCAAAATTACTATATAAAATTTACATTGAATTTTTTATTCATGCAATGTATTTATTTTATTATAAATATTGTATTTTTTGGTTTTAACTTAAATTTTTTGAATTATACACATAAAAACTATTTGAAATATATATAATATGGTTTTAATTTGTTTTTTAATGATTTATTTTAATTGTTATTAAATTAAAATTGTGTTTTAATTTAAATAAATGTAAAATTATTTTTTATTAGAATATTTAGTTATAAATTAATGAAAGTTTTCAAGTAAGAGATCGTCCGAACTTTTACAAAAGTTCAGATGTATCACCCAAAATAAATTTTTTTTTCAGGACACCATACAAAAAATTAAAAAAATTCGAAGGTACTAATCTAAGTTTCTCAAAAGTTATAGGAGTATATTTGATCCTAAGTTCCTAACTCTTGTTTTCGTCCCCACCTAAAAAACAAAAAAAACAGGGCACATCATGCCAGCTTGATAATTTTTCAATACATGTAATGTAAAGATGTTAAGGGAAGTCAAATCGAACTTTGCTTTTATTGTATTTTTTGGTGAAACTTTGCCTTTATTATTTACTATTGGGAAAATTGAAATGATAGCAGCATTATTACCCATGTCATGTCATGTCACTATTGGGCTATTGGCTAACAAACGAAAGTGTTTAAAGTCAAATCAATCCGAGTTTTGGTTTAATACAGTAATCAATAATAAATCACAACTCACAATAGTTAAATCGGTGATAAATTCCGGAATTGGGATTCAGTTTGCAAGTATCATGAATTAAATATTTTAAATTCCGGGCTCGAAGTGTCCACAACTCCACATTTTAGATAAAAATTGTGGATTGACCTTCACCCTATAAATTTTGTTCTTAACGAAATTAACCTTTTAAAAATAATCATTTCAAAACTTTTTGGTTCAAAACCATTCTTATTTCTTATTGAAAAAGATTTTGAAAAAATATTAATAGAATTAATAACCTTTTAGACAAAGTTCAAAAAAATAATATAATTTTATAGGTTTAATTTTCTCATTTTAAATCTCTCATACTACTATCTTGAAATCCTAATCACTTAGCTAGATATATAAATTGGAGATTTAACGCACAAGCCACACAACTTTGTTTGCCATCAAAATTAAAAAATAGCTTCATATTTATAGAAAGCTTAATTTTACTGTGTGGAGAAAAATGAACAAATACGAACTTTATACAAGTATATAAATCACGAAAACCTTTTTAACTCCTATTTTATTGTGTTGATCAATCGAGCAAGTGCTGTTGTACCAGAAAAGTGTACAGTAATCCAATATCGACAAAAAAAAAGAAGTGTTCCAATATTATTTGTATGGAAAAATTATATTTAATCACCCTTTATTTTCACACATTTACATTTAACTATCCCTTATTTTTAAATTTAAAGAAAACCACCCCTTATATACTTAATCCTAGTGTTTGTTTGGTTGTTAAATAAATTCACATGAAGTTGGAAAATCCCAAGAAGTTAATAAAATACACGTGTTTGGTTGAATATTAACTATTGAAAAACCCATGATTTTTAACTTTCATGGATTTCTCAATTTCTACATTTCAAAGTAATATAATTAGTGAGGGGGGAGTGAGTAAGATTTTCTTCCCACATAATTTCCTATGAAATAGATTTTTAACCAAACATGTTTTTTAAATTCCTATGATTTGCAACTTCATGTAAATTACTTCACATGAATTAAATTCTTGGGAATTATACTACCCACGTTCAACCAAACAAGCACTCACCACCTTTTTTTTTAACAAATTCTGTTAGTTCTCCGTTATCTAATAATTAACTAGTGTCATTCCCGTACCTTGTACGGGTTTAATATAAAAATTACTTTATAAAAATTGTTTTCGACTTGTTCTTAAAAAAAATTTAGAAAATATTTTTCACGACTAAATCACACTTTTTTAATATTATTCATGTATATTTCACGAATTTAATATAAAAGTCATTTAGGGTTCTTAAAAAATTTACAAACACATTTATTTAAAAAACAATTTTTATTAGATCAATTTCAAAAAAATGATTTGTCTTAGTCTCTTAGATGATCAACTAAAATATTAAGATATTTTTAATCAAGTGTTCATTAAAAAAAGATATTACATGAAGGGATTCTTTGGCTGGTGGTGATAAGTAATGCAAGGATGCTAAAAGAAGATACTTAATTCCATGAACAAAGAAATGTACTGTCTCTTGCTCTTTGGCCGGTAGTGTTGAAGTTGGCACCAAAAATGTTTTAAGCAACACCTGCTGATTTACGCTTCTTTTTCTGGAGTTTCTTCATGTAGAATTCAAGTTCTTTTCTTTCCAAGATGTACCTACAATAATGAATGCATTTACAACATTAAAATCCATAGGGAGGTGGAAGATGATTTGCCGGTGCAAGTTATCAAGAATGTCCTTTCTGATGAGTGATCATCACCAATAATCAAACATTGACAACTAATTTACATGCTAAAAAAACATATCAGAGACACATACCCATGAATCCTTAGATTCCTCAACCTGGTCCACAATAGGTTTTGACACACTAGCCACATCTTCAGACTCATATTTAACTTCTCTCTTAAATCTTATGCTGCGCTCCAACTGCATTAACCTACCTAGTAGCTCGTACAAGGCAAAACATTGCAAAGGTTTAATGATGGTAAAGAAACAACACAACATTCCTCGAGCACATAAAACTTCCTTTTTTTTTTTCTTTTAAGTTTAACATGTAAGTTTGTAATTTCTAAAACTGGCTTATCAAAGACTTCCATAGTTTCATCACAATATGAAGCATTCTAATACAGTTGTACAACAATTCTTTTTTCCAAGAAACCAACCATAACAATATAGCTGAAATGTCTTCCTTTACAAGCTCATTGAACAGAATATGTAAAGTGCTAATTTTACCTTTCCTTCACAATCAGACAGTGCAGAATTAGCCTCCTCCTTTTTAGCAAAGGCGACAAATCCATACCCAGCTGATTTTTTAGGATCACCCTTAAGCACAACTCTGGCTGAAGCAACTTTGTATCCTTCAGAGCTAAAGAACTCTGTAAGATCTTCAGAGGTTGCTTCATATGATAAATTTCCCACAAAGTGTTCAAATGATACGAGACTGTTGGGTTGCATAGCTGCAGAAGGCTTCTTTGTTCTGGGCTTTGCATAGTTGAGCTTCAAAGCTCGACCCTCAAATTCCTGAGAAATGCTATGCTAAGCAAATTAGAAGTTGGCAGAGCCACTTAAACCTGTACATTAAGTCAAGCATAATCAAACCAAAACAACCAATAAAGTCAGATGAGCATAACCAAAATACTCTCAATTATATCCAAAAATGATCAAGAAAGTTATTTTAGTATTTTTTTTTAATATAACCACCGGTTTCCTCTGGTGATCACATTTCCACAAACACAATCCCTCTGTTCCTCGTCTTATTATGCATTGAAAGCTGACCACTCCCACGCAATACAACCCCACGAAAAAAAAGAAAGAAATTTTCATTCGCAGAACACTAATGTTATATAAATGAATGCACAAATTGAAGTAAACAAACCTCAACGTCAACAACAGTGCCGTGCTTCTCAAACAGTGCACGAATGTCATCGGCGGTGGAACTCCAAGGAATGTTCTGCGCAAGAACTCTTGTCCAAGAAAGCTCTTCAGAATCCGATTCCTGTTGAACAGAAGTTTTTGCGTTTGGATGATGATGATCCGATTCCTGTGGAACTCCAAGGATCACGGCTACCAAAATTCAACTTTAGCTCTATCAATATTTATAAATGTGTTATATTTTGCCTTTTTCATATTTATAAATGAAAGTAAACCTAAAAACAAGTACAAAGAAGAAGATGTAGGGCGATCGACGACTCTCTTACTTGTTGGCTGCTCTTTCTCTCACACTATCTTCTTATCTAGCTCTATCCTACTCTCGGATCTCTCAAACCTGTTTACAAATCCCCCAATTGCCTAATTCGCCTTTGCCAAAGTTGAAGGGGAAAGAAAATCGACTGATACCGGTGTGCTTGCTCATAGTAGCTTTGAGATTCAAGCTCACAAGTCGACTATTATTGGAACACCATTGAAGAATTTCTATATTGTTCTGCTCGAATACGAACGATGACTTCTAATTTTCGTTCAATCCCTTGTCTATCTTATTCTGGTTTTCTCCAGCCTTCTCCTTCTTCATTTTTCTCTCTCTTCAACAACAAATTGGTCAAGAAGACTAGATATATTGGTTGCTAAGAATATGACTAATCTCTAATGGAAGATGAGAAAGGGCAAATTCTCAACAAGCTCGTTGACGCCGTTAGCAAAATTTCTTCAAATATTGACCATTGTTGTTATATGAAGGGGAAGGGACTGTAATGCACTAGCAATCGAAGTTAATATTGATGAAGGTGGCCGGATTCGGATGGGTTGATGGCTTTGTAAAGGGAAGAAGTTTTAACCGAGGGGGTGCAAATCATGTATCAGAATATATAATTAATTCATTAAATACATAATTTTGATGATTTATTCTGTACAAAGTGTTAAGTTTTAACGAATGGTGCTAATTTATTAACAAAAATAGAATAAAGGGTGGTTTTTTTGCAACTTTTAAGATTAAGGGTGGTTAAATATAAAGATGTAAAAATAAAGGATGATTAAATGCAATTTTCCTTATTTGTATATGTGCATACATTTTTTTTTGGTAAGGTAAGAATTCGGAATACCAAACAGACTTGGGAAATCGAGAGGCCGTAAGAAAAGGGCTGATGTGAACGGCTAGGTGAGTAAAAAGCAAGCAGGAAAAGCTATAAAAAATACAAATCTCCGAAAATAAGATCTGAAAAGAGTCTGAGATCGGGGTGAGTAAAACACTATAAGAATAGCGCCGCAGGCAGCATGTCGACCCCTACTGGGCGTGCGAAATGGACGACTAACGTTCCCTCCACCGAGATGAAGGATCTTTAGAAGCCTCATAGCACCAAGCGACATGACCTGATACAACTCGATCCAATGTCAAACTCAGCTCTTACTTCCGGAAAATTAGTACATATAATAAGCCTCGGCTACCTGCAAGAAAGACATCCAAACTTGCCTCACAAGTAAAACTTGGAACACAAGTAGCCATAAAAATTATTCTAAAAAAAATTGCATTGCCTTACTAACAATGACTTAAAAATAAATTAATTTTATATGTTAACATAAATTTCCCTTTTCTCTTATTATTCTCAGCTTGTGCTTGAGGCACAAGTATACTCCTCTTTTCTTTTTCTTGTTTTTTCTTCCTATTTCTCATTTCATTTCTTTTTTTTCTTTATCTTCTGCTTTGCAAGTTGCAATGCAGAACATGAAGGACCTTGGGACATTCCTACGAAGCCCACGGTGAAAGGGTAGGCGGTCAATCCGAAGACGGAAGACCGAGCAATCTAGACGATGACGATTGCAGAGGAGAGCAGGCATTATGGAGGAGAGAAGATGCTCCACCAGAGAGTCGAATCGGAGAAGACACCCATGAAAAAACCAGATTTGATAGACATGGCAAATTATTTTGATTTTTCATGTCTTGAAAGTACAAATTGATGGTTGAATCCCTTAATTCAAGAGAAAACGGGATCTAATTTGGTGAAACTCATGCTTTCTCAGCCATAAGTTGATAAGCACCACACTTTCTCAATCATGTGTTAATAAAAATCAATGTCTTTCTCAACCTAAAGTTGGAAGAAGATGGCTTCTCAGCCTTGAAGAATTGGCTTCTCAGTCAGGAGATAATTCTTCATTCATGAAGAACAAACTGATCGAAATCGAAGAACAAACCGATCTGAGTGAGTGTAACTGTTTAGATTTGATTTTTGATGGTGGTTGGATGTGTTATAAAGGGGTTTTTCTTTTCATTTTTAGAAATTTCAAGAAGAAATCAGTATAGAGGTTGGTGCTGGTGGTGCATTTGAAGATGTCAGCGGTGTTGGAAGGAGGTTTTTCTATGGAGTTTACTGAGGGATTTCCCCGGAGGAGTAGGTAGGGGGGTTACCCCTTGAGAGCGTTTTTCTCTAGGTGGGCAGGGGCTTGAACATATATGTGCATACATTTTTAACCGAACACTTTATTGGTCTAAGATCAGAAGCAGTGACGGACACGAAAATTAATAAGAGTGGGGGCACAAATAAATAAGATCGCAAGTGTAAAGGCATCAAGCTAGCGTGGAATTTATCGTAGTAGCATACTTCGCCCCTTCGATCATAAGCTTATTTTAGATTCTACCGTTTTTGATATTCTGCGCACTCGAAGTTAACATTTTTATCAAAACGACGCTATTTTGGAATTCCACAACAACATTGTAGTCTTGATTCAAAAATTGTTATACTCACTCTAACTGAATTAATGTCGATATGTCACATAACCTTGATAAAAAAAATTATATTATAAGCCTATAAAGAAGCTAGTGGAACCGTAAAGGATTTATGATTTTTCGAAGAAAAAAAACAAAATTAAATGATTTAAATTTTGAAAATAAAATTTAAAAAGCCATAAAAAAAATGATGGGTTAGACAAATGTAAAATTAAAACCCGACCAAGTATAATCAATCTCTGAATAAACTTTCCTTTAATCTAAGATTGTAGCGTACCGTGTACATAGTAAATAATACGTAATGGAATAGCAGTTCCTAAATAGTTATAACTCAATTGCAATCCCAGATGGAAATTAGGGGCACGGGTAACTCAATTATAGTTCGGATGGAAGTAAGATAACACTGGCAACTCAATAGTAATCCGGACGGAAATGGGGGCACCCACTTGGGTCCGTCCTTGATCAGAAGTCGAGGGTTCTCTTGTTCCCGGTTCGTGAATATTGTTGATTTAAAAAAAATTATACACAGAGGAAATCAAACCCGAGAACATGTAATAGACCATTACTCTATTGTGTGAAACTGTGAATGCATCAATACTTTCACCACGGCACAAAATCCTTTAATTTTAAAGGCATTTTCTAGTAGTATAGCTTGTGAAACAAACTAAAATTTTAAGAGTATTTCTCTATAATGTATCTTAAACGCATATGACATAGATCTTTATTAGAAAATTTTAATTAGGTATATTTTTTATAATAGTTTAAAATTTTATTATTTTCTTTAAATAATTTAATTTCTAAAACTAATATTCTTATAATGTACATCTTTTAAGAAAAACATATTAGTTATTCATAATATATATTTTTAATTTAGAAAAAACATACAATAAAATGACTCAATAAAAAAATGTCACTTCGTTAGAAACATCTCATTAATTAATTATGAGAAGGCAGAATAAGACATTACATCTAATCTTCTACAACTCAAAAAAGAGACTTGTCCTACCTCTAACTTCTTTTATGCATTAAAATGCTAAATATTCGATTATTCTCACTTTTATTTAAGCCTAACCGTGTTAAGACTTTTTTGCCCTTATAGCTATACGCGGGTCTAAACGGAGCTTAGGTTAAAATATTATATCTGCCCGAATTTTAACTCGGTATGATCGGAGCAGGCCCTACCACATCACTCTGCCCTAATAGATTATTTACTACTCCTTCCGTCCCAAATTGTTTTTCCATAAAGTACAATTGACACGATAATTAATACAAATGTTGAAAAGTTGAATAATTAGGGTATAAAAAATTTAAAAAGTAATAAAGTTGATGGAAAAGGTAGATAATTGAGGTTAATATTTAAGATTGGATGAGGGTAATTTTGTAATTTTATAGAATAAAGTAATAAAGTTGATGGGAAAGGTGGATAATTGATGGTAATATATAAGATTGGATGAGAGTAATTTTGTAATTTCATAGAAAAAAGTAATAAAGTTGATGTGAAAGGTGGGTAATGGGGTAATATATAAGATTGAATAAGGGCAATATGGTAAGAAAAGTATGATATAAACGGAAAATTTAAAAGATGGACAAACTTATTGGGACAACCGAAATGGAAAGTGATGATGTCCAAAACAGCAAAAGCAAAAAGTGGGCCCAGGAGGACCCCCATAGGCAAGTTGGGTACCCACATCCACGTGGTTATCTAAAAACAAAAACTCCCAACGCGCGCGAGGTCTATCAAACATCCCGGGACGAGGTCTCGACCTCGTCACCGACTCTGCTAAGTACGCCCGCCCGCTCGAACCAATCACCAACGACCTCACTCCCAAACCAATCACAGGTGACCTCACTCATGGACCAATCAAAAACCCTTATTTCAAGTATCCCACATCGGACATTAGCCTAAACTCAGCCCCCCAATTCTCTATAAATAGAGAAGGACCTCGTAGGAAGAGGGGGTCGAAAAACCACTTGAACTCAAGAACTCTCTTGTTTGTTAAAGATCGACGTGATAGGAATACCGTCAACAGACCTCGTTACAGATAAGAGAAATCCACAAAAAGACTCCAAGTCATACAAAGACCTCGCCTACACTAAAGACCTCGCCACAAAATCTCACAAAGCTCTCTACACCACGTATCCAAATCTACCTCGCCTTAGAGTCGACCTCGCAACATTTAGGTTTGATCTCGGAACCTCGTAGGAGGTCTAGGTGTAATTCTTAAAGTTGTTCATCAATCTCATAGGTGTGTAACCTCGTTATTTGGGAGAAAATCATAAATAAAGGAGCAAGTGTTTGCACTCAAATATAATAATCTTATTTCTTGTCTCGTAGCGAACCTCGTTATTTCGGATTTCATCACTGACGCCGTCTGTGGGAACCTCTTCATCCTAAGCAGCTTCCCATTTTTTAGTGCAAACCTTGATTCCTAAACCCCCCTCAAAATGGCTTGTCCAAACAATTTCTTCCCTCAACATCCCGACAATATGGCCGAGACCCCTCCATGGGCGACGGCAGGTCCGTCAGGGTACCCTTTTGTGGTCCCGCCAGGCTGGACATACAACATCCCACAAAACCCATACCCGTTCCAGGGGTACGAACAGGGTGGCGCCCCTTTCAACCAGTATCCCTATCTGGGGTACGGGCAGTACCAACAGGGCCAAGCTCCCCCATACGTCCCGATTCCTCCCCAGGGGCAGCCTCACTCCGAGTACGTGCCCGCATATGTCCCGGGCTACACCCCGGGGCAGGAGGCGCCCACGAACGGATCTACCACGGAGAGGCCCTCCCAAGATCCAATGCAGATCTCGCGATCCCGTTCGCGACGTACAGAAAGGCGCGACATGGAGCTGTCCGAGACGGCGGCAAGCGCGCCACGCCCTCTGGCGAGGTCAAAGTCGAAGTCTGCTCGCCCATCCATCGAGAGTGGGTACAGGAATCCCTTCGTACCCAAAATCCAAGAGGCACACATGCCCAAAGGCTTCCATTGGCCACAAATGGGACTTTACGACGGCACGGCCGACCCCGAGGACCACATAAAACACTACGCCGTCCAGATGAACGTCAACTCTTACAATGACACCATTTTCTGTCGGATCTTTCCGACCACTCTGGACAAGGCGGCAATGACGTGGTTCACCAGCCTTAAGGTCGAGTCGATAGCCTCGTTTTCCCAGCTATGCGAGTCCTTCGTCGGGCACTTCAACGGCTCGAGAAAGCGCAAGAAGAACATGCGCGATCTCCGTGGCATCGAGCAGGGGGAAAACGAGAAGCTGGGTACCTTTTTTACAAGGTTCACCACCGCGGTCGCTGAGATCGCGCAAATCGACGAGGCCTCGGTCCGCGACATCCTCATGGGCAACCTTCGCCAGGGGGATTTCAAATGTCGCATTTTCCTCAAAAATCCGACCACGTATGAGAGCCTGTGCGCTCGGATCACGGCACAGGTCTATGCCGAGGACGCTGCCAGCCAGAGCTCGCGACCGAGGACCGACAAGGAAATCGTAACCGAGGCTAAAGGAAAGGATAAAGTGGCTGCGCCGGCCGCAAGGGACGCGTACATGACGCAAACTCACGACCGGCGTGCCGATTACAAAAGCAACAACAACAAAAGCAACAACAATAACAGAGGCAACAACGACAATAGAAACAACAACCGCTACGACAACCGTGGCGGTGGGGGTTGGAGCTGCTTCGTCGGGAAGCCACGAGGTTACAGAGGCAAAGGTGGCCCCGCCTACAACCCAAATGAGAAAAAGCGCGCCAACCCCACATCGGGGGCCAACCTCGTGCAGCAGGAACCAACCCGGCCCCGACCAAGCAGCGCAGAACAACAAGCTCCGGCAAGGCAGTCGCGCTCCGGACAAGCCGCGGCGCCCGATGGGTACATCAATACCATCTCGGGCGGACCCTCGTTGGCGGGCTCGAGCCAGGCGGAGAGGAAAAGATACGCAAGGGCGAGTCACCATGAGCCCTCGGTATACAGCGTGACACAAACCTCGCGGTCCCACGTGGGTATGGCCTTCACGACAGAAGACGCCGAAGGGCTTCATATGCCCCACTCCGACCCCCTGGTGATACACGCTCAGCTGGGCTCGAAGATAGTGAAGCGAATACTGGTGGACACGGGTTCCTCCGTGGACATCATGTACTTCGACGCTTTCGAGCAACTCGGGATCTCCGCGACATCCTTGAGGCCCTACGCTGGGAAGCTCACCTCCTTCTCAGGAAACGAGGTCGATGTCGCTGGTCTCATAGACCTTTGGATGACCCTCGGTACTGGCCCGGCAACGAGAACCGAGGTAATAGAGTTTACGGTGGTGCACCTGCCCTCGGCCTACAATGCAATCATCGGGAGAGTCTCCTTGATGAAATTCTAGGCGGTGGTCTCCATCTACCACCTGAAAATGAAGTTCCCCACCAACGTGGGTGTCGGAGAGGTGAAAGGCAACCAAGAAGATGGCCGCGTCTGCTACATGACCTCGGCTAAGCAAAAATGCCATGTGTTCATGGTGGAGACTTCGGATGAAGCGGACCTCGAGGTCCGGGACTTCACAATACCCACTCCCGAGGCAAAAGAAGGGTGATTACCCCCTTCGAGAACAAATCAGAGAAGATCTACCTCGGGGGTTGCCTTACTGGGAATGCGGCAGCGTCACTAGAAGCCCTGCTTGCTGGGTCCCGCGACGTATTCGCCTGGACTGCAAAAGATCTCCGAGGTGTGCCTCGGACCCTGGCCCAGCACTCCCTGAACATCGACGTCGCCGTTCGTCCTGTGGTGCAGCGTCGAAGGAAAATGAACGAAGAAAGGGCAACCGCCGCAAATGAAGAGGTGGCCAAGCTGCTGGCCGCAGATTTCATACGCGAAGTCCAGTATCCGAAATGGCTGTCCAATGTCGTCTTGGTCAAAAAGGCCAGCGACAAGTGGCGGATGTGTGTAGACTTCAAAGACCTCAACAAGGCATGCCCCAAAGACAGCTACCCCCTGCCCTCGATCGGCGCACTTGTAGATTCGACCGCTGGGCATGAGGTCTTGAGTTTCCTCGACGCCTACTCGGGGTACAACCAGATCTTGATGAATCCCCGTGACGAGGAAGAAACATCCTTTATCACCCAGCGGCGGACATACTGTTATAAGGTCATGCCGTTCGGCCTCAAGAACACGGGAGCCACATTCCAACGCCTCGTCGATCGGATTTTTAAAGATCACCTGGACAGGAACGTATCCGCCTACGTCGACGACATCGTGGTACGGAGCAAGGGCCCCGAGGAGCACCTGGCTGACCTCGCCGAGGTTTTCACCACCCTCGGACACCACCAGCTCAGCCTGAATCCCGAGAAGTGCGTTTTTGGCGTGTCCTCGGGAAAGTTTTTGGGATTCATGATCAGCGAGCGCGGGATCGACGTCAACCCCGCCAAAATAGAATCAATCCTCGCAATGAGGTCTCCTCGATCTCGTACCGAGGTACAAAGGCTCAACGGCGCTGTAAACTACCTGGGGAGGTTTTGCTCCCGCCTAGCAGACAAGTCCCTCCCATTCTTCGCCGCCCTAAAAAAGAACGACAAGTTCGTCTGGGACGAAAGACTCGAGACAGCCTTCTTTGAGTTAAAAACCTTCCTCACCAAGCTCCCCACCTTGTCACCTCCACGTGCGGGCGAAGATTTGCAACTGTATGTGGCGGTGAGTCCCGAGACCGTCAGCGCGGTGCTCACAAGAGAGGCCATGCACCCGGTATACTTTGTGAGCCGCGTGCTCCAGCCCGCGGAGCAGAGATACTCCCCGGCAAAGAAGATGGCGCTGGCTGTAGTGACCGCCGCGAGGCGACTACGCCCATACTTCCACGCACATCCCATCCAGGTTCTCTCAGACCTCCCACTCCGCCAAATTCAGCATCAGCCCGCTCTCTCCGGACGTATGACCAAGTGGGCCGTCGAGCTCTCCGAGTTCGATATCAATTATCTTCCGAGAACCGCGATGAAGGGACAAGCCCTCGCCGACTTTATGGTGGAGGTCACCTTCCCCGAGACAGACACAAGCTCGGACGAATGGAAAGTATTCGTTGACGGCTCACGATGTGACACCGGTGGCGGGGCCGGGGTGTTCCTCGCTGGACCCTCAATCGAGACGGAGTATGCTCTCAACTTCGCCTTTGATGCCACCAACAACGACGCCGAGTATGAGGCCATGATCGCCGGGATCGAAATGGCGCTACTCAACGGGGCCCATAAAATCAGGGTCTACACAGATTCCGAATTGGTGGCGCGACAACTCAACGGCCAATACGAAACCAGAACAGGTTTTCTGCCCGCTTACCGAGCAAAAGTCAAAGCCTTGGTTTCATGCCTCGAAACTTTCGCGATGGAATCAATCCCGCGGACCTCAAACACCAAGGCGGATGCCCTCGCCAGGTTAGGCTCCGCACTTCCCTTGGATGTGGGAAACCGCGTCATGGTGGAAAGAAAGCTCTCACGAAGCGTAGATAGCGAGGTCATGTCCATAATGACCGAGGACTGGAGGTTCCCGGTGACGAGGTACATACAAAGTGGCATCCTCCCAGAGGACCCCGCGCTGGCCAGAAAATTAAAAATGCAAGCCGCCCGCTACTGCGTCGTCGGCGACCAGCTTTATCGTCGGGGCTACGCTGAGCCCAACCTGCTGTGCATACCGCCCGAGGCCACGGACCACGTCCTCTACGAGGCCCATGAGGGAGTTTGTGGGGGACACCCGGGGTGGAGGTCTTTGACACACAAAATTGTCCATTTGGGGTACTTCTGGCCCACTCTCCGACAAGACGCAAGAGCTTACGTCCAAAAGTGCGTCGGATGCCTGAAACACGGGAACATCCAACACACCCCGACAGCTCCCCTCCGTAGCATTCACGCGCCATGCCCATTCGCAATGTGGGGAATGGACATTCTAGGCCCATTTCCTAAGGTCGCGGGCCAAGTGCAATACATTTTGGTCATCGTGGACTACTTCACGAAGTGGATCGAAGCACAGGCAATGGCAAAAATCACCGGGGCAAAGGTCTGCGAGTTCCTATGGAAGAACCTCGTCTGCCGTTTCGGTGTTCCCATGACAATCATGACCGACCATGGCCCCCAATTCGACTGCGAAGAAACTCGGACTTTTTGCTCTGAGCTGGGCATCAACCTCAAATTCTCCTCCGTGGCTCACCCCCAATCCAATGGCCAGGTAGAGAACGTTAATGCCCGCATCTTGACAGACCTCAAGAAGCGCCTGGGCATGGCACAGGGCCGTTGGGCCGAATTACTTCCCCTCGTCCTCTGGACGTACCGCACGACCTCGCGCCGCGCAACGGGCGAGACCCCCTTTGCTCTTACCTATGGGGCGGAAGCCCTCGTTCCCGTAGAAACCCTAATTCCATCAGCAAGGGTGTATAACTTCGACGAGAAAGAAAACGAGGCCAACCTTAGAATCGAACTGCAGTTCCGAGATGAAATCCGCGAGGTGGCGGACCTGCGCTCTAGAGAATACAAGCGACGTGTCGCCATATACCACGACAAGAAGGTCAGACCTCGCCTCCTGGCCACCGGAAACCTCGTGCTAAGACGCACCGAAGGAGGAAAGTTGGACCCTAACTGGGAAGGACCCTACATCCTCGGGGAAGAAGTCGCGCCTGGGGCATTCAAACTCAGGGACGACGAGGGGCGCACGCTGAGCAAAACGTGGAACGTCGCACGACTCAAAAAATATTACATGTAGACGCCCGAAACCCTGTTGTTCACCACAGTTGGTAAATAAAGGATTGCAGACTTTTCTAAAAACGCTCCCTCATTAAAAAGTCCACCCCTCGCTTCACGCTTGGGGTTGGAGAATCTCGTTTGGAAAAAAGTTCCCTCGTCGAAAAATTCCACCCCTCGCTTCACGCTTGGGGTTGGAGAATCTCGTTGAAAAAATTCCACCCCTCGCTTCCCGCTTGGGGTTGGAGAATCTCGTTGAAAAAATTCCACCCCTCGCTTCCCGCTTGGGGTTGGAGAATCTCGTTTAGAAATTCCACCCCTCGCTTCCCGCTTGGGGTTGGAGAATCTCGTTTAGAAATTCCACCCCTCGCTTCACGCTTGGGGTTGGAGAATCTCGTTGAAAAAATTCCACCCCTCGCTTCCCGCTTGGGGTTGGAGAATCTCGTTTAGAAATTCCACCCCTCGCTTCCCGCTTGGGGTTGGAGAATCTCGTTTAGAAATTCCACCCCTCGCTTCACGCTTGGGGTTGGAGAATCTCGTTGAAAAAATTCCACCCCTCGCTTCACGCTTGGGGTTGGAGAATCTCGTTGAAAAAATTCCACCCCTCGCTTCCCGCTTGGGGTTGGAGAATCTCGTTGAAAAAATAAAAAAATAAAAAAATTTCCACCCCTCGCTTCACGCTTGGGGTTGAAGAATCTCGTTGAAAAATTCCACCCCTCGCTTCCCGCTTGGGGTTGGAGAATCTCGTTGAAAAATTCCACCCCGAGCGGGAAGCGAGGGGTTGGAGAATCTCGTTAAAAAATCCCACCCCTCGCTTCCCGCTTGGGGTTGGAGAATCTCGTTGGAGAGTCCCACCCCTCACTCCCCGCTCGGGGTTGGAAAGTCTCGTGACACGAACGAGGTTCGCAGACGACTATTTTTTAGGTTGGGACGAACTTCCACAAAAACGAGGTCCGAACGGAGGCTCACGACCTCGCCACAAGACTACAACGCCCGGTGTGGTCCGAGCCACATAAGATGTGACACTCGAACCATGGGGTTGGACGGATAAGGAATATGCAAGAAAGTCTAAATCAAACAAGCATAGGAAAAGAAAATGACGAAGGGCACAGATCAAAAACAGATGTTTTAATTACAGACCCCTTAGGGTCACCCAAACAAAAAAAAGAAGAGAAAGAAGGATGTTTCAATTACAAACCCCGTAGGGCCACCAGAATAAAAAAAAAAGAAGAGTTATCATTTCTTCGAGGTCTCAACCTCGGGACCTGTAAGATCAATGGTCTTAGGGGTTTCGGCGGAGCCAGCCAAGGCCTCAGTAGGAGCAGGTTCAGCAGGAGCAAGCTCAGCAGGGGCAGCGGAGGCAAGAGGCGCGGGCGCGCTGGTCGCAGGCTGAGGTCCCGTGGAGGTTAACTCCGGGTTCCCCCCAACAAGCTCTACCTCGGGTGGCGCAACGCTGGACACAGTCCCGTCCTCGTTGAGGAAGAACTCGCATTCCCCCTCGGGATCCGTCGACCCCAGCTCCCCCATGGTTTCATTGTAGTTGGGATTGAAGAAGATGATCTGGGGGTTGAGGTGCCCATAATTGGCCACCGCCTGCTTTACGCCCATGCGGACGGCCTGGTGGAACATCGTCCTCACACTCTCCACCAGCTCCGCCTTGTACTCCTCCGAGTCCACATACCTGGGACCCGCGGCCTCGACTTCCTTGTTGAGTTCAACAATACGCCCCTCGAGGCGCCTGATCTCCTCCTCGGCCCTCAGGAACTCCGCCTCCTTTGCCTTGTAGAACTCATGCTCAGCGGAGAGCTTACCTCGAAGCCCGTCAACCTCGCTCCGCAGAACCTCAGCCTCGCCCCTCGCCCTCTTCTCCCCTTCCCTCGCCGCCTTCACCTCCTCCCTTGCCGCGGCCTCCGCGGCCTCAACCCGCTTCTTGGCCGCAGCCTCCGCGGCCTTAGACGACTCCGCGACCTCGGCCTACTCCTTGGCCTGTCGCTCGCACACCTCGCTGCGGGCCCGAAGCGCGGCCTCCATCTTGTCCATCCTCGAATGAAGAAGGACGATGCGACTTCGGTTGTAATTGTCAAAAAAGGTGTGTTGCAGGTTCACAGAAGGATAAGAAAAGAAACAAGAAAGAGACAAGAATCAAACACACGAAAACAAAAAAGAAAGAAGAGGCTTACCATGGCCGAATACCGAGCGGCTTCGTCGTCAAGCGCTGCCTCGGTGAGGTTGTTGGCCCACGCGACCTCCTCATTGTAATCTCCCCGGGCCCAGTCCAGCTGGGCCCCCCTGACGGGTCCGGGACAATGAAACCTGGCAGGGTGGGGGCCTGTATCCCCGCGGCTTCGCCCTTCGAAGTTGAAGGCAGGAATGAGTTCCAGCTCCCGCGAGCTTCTTTGGTGGTCGCCCGACCTGGGCTTCTTCTTCTTCTCAGGGGAAGACCCCGCTTCCTTCCTTTTCCGCAGGGTCTTATCGTTGGCCGCCCGGGGTGGATGAGTGGTCCCCTTCGTGGTGGCCCCCTTTGGCGGAACCACATCAGGCCTTTTCTCCCCCTGGGGCGGCCCCGTGACGTCCCACTGCGACGCCCTCGGAACGCTCCCCTTGGGCAGGGCCCCCCTGCCGCGGCCGTTGGCGGGACAGGTCCCGGCTGCGTGGTGCCTGTTCTCGGCTGCGAGCTCGGCTCGTTGATTGATATCCCCTTGAGGACCCGGGGAGCAGGGGTCTTGGAAGTAGACGTCATAGGTTGTTTCCCCTTTGACGTCGTGGTAAGAGCGTGCAGAAAGTTCACTGTCAAGAAAGAAGTAAAAAGAAAACAGCAGGTTAAGACGAGGTCAGAAACGAAGGAAACGAGGTGTATGACCCCGCAAACATACAGTAAAAAAAAACAATCAAGGAAATGGCGATAATAAAATACCCTCTCTGCCCTCGCGAGGAGGGAAACTGAGGCTCAGCCCGGCCCGCTCCAGCCGGTCCTGAGAAAGGTAGCGCTCGTATGGCGCCTGGTACGCTGGGGCGTACTTGGCCTTGAGCGCCTGGAACTCGGCGACCTTGTACGGGCACACGCATCTCTCGTAGTTGCCCGGTGCCACAGGGAAATTAAGACATCTCCCGCTGAGGTCTCGGACCAAAAACCATTTAGGTTTCCACGTCCCGCAGTTCGACTGGGTCGAGATGATTTTGACGTTCGGTGTGCTGAGGTTGACCAGGGAATAACGAGGTTCTCTCCTCGCCAAGACTAACGCCGACAAGTCGTTGAGATTCGGCTCGTCCAGAAGCTCGCGACTTCGAATTGTGTAAGCACACAACAACCGCCAGGCGTTCGAGAACAACTGAGCGGGGCAGACACCCATGGCCCACAAGAAATCAACGATGTGCTGGGCCAGGGGCAGTCTAAAGCCCGCTTGAAGACTGACGAGGTTCACGACCGCACACCCCTCGTAGGACGCCAGGGGTCGCCCCTCCTCCTCTGGCAGTGGCAGCTCGACTCCCTCGAGCCAGGGGAAATCTCTAGCTATGTCCGCGAGGTCACCCAGCTTTAAATCGAAGGCCACCCCCTCGGACAGGTAGGCCTCGGGGGTACTCGGGCTCATGGGAATCCGTTCTCTGAGGACGACGGGAACGCCGGATACAGCATCAGTAATGTAGGCATCGGGAAAGCTCGAGGGCACGTATGCGGCCGAAGCTGAGGCAATGGCCGGGTCCAACCTCCCCCCGGAGCGTAACGCAAAGAAAAAAGAGGGGAGAAAAGCAGGGCAAAAAGAAAGGAGAGGAGACGAAAAACCAAGGGAGGACGAGGGCTCTACAGAACAAAAACCACCAACAACGCCGCCGCGCAACCAGCGGAGAAACACCCAGAAATCGTAAGCACTCACCCAGGTGCGAAACGGAAACGAGGGAAGAATGAAGAAACACCCAGAAACCACAAACAACCACCCAGATGCGAAACGAAACGAAGAAAGAACGAAGAAAAATAACAAAAAGCAAACGCAAAAAACGCAACAACCCTGCCACCGCCGCTTCGCCACCGTGACGCCGGCGCGAAACGCCGGGCGACTCACCGTCGCCCTTACGAAACGCGGGGCGAAAAGCGAACAAGGGAAGAATCAAAAGCAAAAAATACCGAAAGACAGGAGGAAGAAGATCAAGAACTTACTTGTTTAAGTGTTGACGAACGGAAGGCGTTGGCGTAACTAGCGAACGGCGAAAAACTCGTCGGAAACCGTCTGGAGAAACCGCTCAAAAGAAGACGAAGAGACAAAGAGAGAGAAAGAGAGAGAAGATGGGAGAGAGAAGATGGGAGGAAAGCGTGTGGGATACGCCCTTATATAGAGTAGATCTGAGCCTCCCCCCACTCCCGAAAGGCTTCTTGGGCCTCTTACCTAGACGACCCACTAAGCAGAAAACGGCGAAAAGGCCCAGGGATCTTTATCCACGCAGAATAGAGCCTCACACCTCGCAAAAACGCCCTCCCAACCTCGAGACCTTCATAACCACTAAAAAAAAAAAGACACCCCACATCTCGCAAAATCCAAGGAACTTATGCCCTGCGACCCTCGGGGCGAGGCCCCCAGGCCATGGGGTTGTGATGATGTCCAAAACAGCAAAAGAAAAAAGTGGGCCTAGGAGGACCCCCATAGGCAAGTTGGGTACCCACATCCACGTGGTTATCTAAAAACAAAAACTCCCAACGCGCGCGAGGTCTATCAAACATCCCGGGACGAGGTCTCGACCTCGTCACCGACTCTGCTAAGTACGCCCACCCGCTCGAACCAATCACCAGCGACCTCACACCCAAACCAATCACAGGTGACCTCACTCATGGACCAATCAAAAACCCTTATTTCAAGTATCCCACATCGGACATTAGCCTAAACTCAGCCCCCCAATTCTCTATAAATAGAGAAGGACCTCGTAGGAAGAGGGGGTCGAAAAACCACTTGAACTCAAGAACTCTCTTGTTTGTTAAAGATCGACGTGATAGGAATACCGTCAACCGACCTCGTTACAGATAAAAGAAATCCACAAAAAGACTCCAAGTCATACAAAGACCTCGCCTACACTAAAGACCTCGCCACAAAATCTCACAAAGCTCTCTACACCACGTATCCAAATCTACCTCGCCTTAGAGTCGACCTCGCAACATTTAGGTTTGATCTCGGAACCTCGTAGGAGGTCTAGGTGTAATTCTTAAAGTTGTTCATCAATCTCATAGGTGTGTAACCTCGTTATTTGGGAGAAAATCATAAATAAAGGAGCAAGTGTTTGCACTCAAATATAATAATCTTATTTCTTGTCTCGTAGCGAACCTCGTTATTTCGGATTTCATCACTGACGCCGTCTGTGGGAACCTCTTCATCCTAAGCAGCTTCCCATTTTTTAGTGCAAACCTTGATTCCTAAACCCCCCTCAAAATGGCTTGTCCAAACAATTTCTTCCCTCAACATCCCGACAATATGGCCGAGACCCCTCCATGGGCGACGACAGGTCCGTCAGGGTACCCTTTTGTGGTCCCGCCAGGCTGGACATACAACATCCCACAATATTTAAAAATATTTAAAAATAAAATATTAATAATAAATATTTAAAAATATGATAAAAATAAGAGTTTGGTTCAAATGAAACCAAACCCTAACATGAAACGGAAGGAGAATTTTGGTCCGTCGGATCACATGATTTAAGGGTTGAGATTGCTTCTGTGATTTTGCAAAAACAAATCAAACAAATCAACAAGGTGGCAATTTTGTAAATACACCTAATTTCTATACCCTTAAGTTCATTCTCAAATATAAAAAATTCTAGCCCAGAGCCCAATCGAATTCTCACGACTCCACTTCCAAATCGATCGAACTTCCAAAGCAAACGGGACGACGACTCGATTCTGCTGGCATCGAAGTCTCCAACGATCGATCCAAGGCTCCAATCGATCGAACTCTCCAAACGAAGGACGACGGACGCTCGAAGGACGACAGACGATCTCACCTTCGCCTTCAATCTCTCCCACGAATCACGATGCCTCAAAAAAAATCGAAAAGGTATAAGCCCTAATTTTCTTCACCTTATGCGATTGAAGAAGGAAATTTGCCAGATTCTGATATTTTTTGTTCTTTGTTTATGCGATTGAAGAAGGCGGTCCATCTGAATTAGGTTTAAACTTTGTATACAAGAGATAACACATAATACGAAGTTACTGACCATCAAAACAAAAGAAAACCAATTCGGCAGTTCCAAAAGGTCAGAATTTGATATACACACCACAAGCATCACACTATAAGTGAGAAACAAATTGAGATTTGGTGCAATAAGATAAAAGTGAAGGTTGAATAAGATAAAAGTGAAGGTTGAATGCATTGATAAATGGCATATGAAAAGTGCATCATCTGATTACAAAAGTGCATTGTGACATAAGAAAAGTGCATTGATAAATGACATAAGAAAAGTGCATCATCTGATTGAAAAACTGCATTGAAAAGTTTCAAAAGTGCATTGTGACATAAGAAAAGTGCATTGATAAATGACATATGAAAAGTGCATCATTACAAAAGTGCATTGAAAAGTTTCAAAAGTGCATTGAAAAGTTTTAATAAAAATCTATACTTAATGGATTTATGGTGCATGTTTAAAGGCATAATTGAAGGAAAGCTTATTAGCTCAAATGGAAGAGCAATGTGCTTACGCACATAGATATGGGTTCGAATCCCATATAAGCTAATTTGATCATGGTTTTCTTTGAAAAATAGTGGTTAATTAGTTATTTGTCGTACAACGATAAAATATAATTTCTTTTTAGTACATAGCTAGTTAGGTTGAGAATAAATGCGTTAAGAATTAATTTGTGTAAGATATCATATTAGCCTATGTAGGAATTGAACCTACATCTTTGTGCACAAAGCACACCGCTCTACCATTTGAGCTAATAGGCTACTTGTACTAAAATAAAAATTTGACCTTCATATGGTTTCAACTCGGATGGACACGTGGGCAAATAGTATGTCGTTCCCCCTTGAGATAGCTCAATGAAATATTCACCACTGTTTTTAGGTGATTCCTCATTGAAAATAGTAGTTGAAGAAGAGTTTGATGTCCCCGCTACAACTAACATAAAAGGGAAATATAAAGGTGTTAGTTGAAAATCAGTAAAAGTGCATTAAAAGTATAATAAAGTGTATTATATACTAGTAAAAGTGCATTACTTAAACCAGTGAAAAGTAAAATATATACAAAGTGCTATTAAGTAGAAAAAGTGCACTCTTAAGTGTAAAAAGTGCATTATTAACTGTGAAAAGTGCAATAAAAATATGTTCTCTGTAAGGTCAAATATATGTTCTCTAAACAAAAATGAAAAGTACATTGTTAAGTATAAAAAGTGCACTAGTAAAGCTGAAAAGTGCATTGTCATATGCTAGTTATACTCCTTTATGAAAAGTGCAAGTAAGTATGAAAAGTGCATTATTAAGTCCTAAAAGTGCATTATTAAGTCCTAAAAGTGCATTATCAACGAGAAGTGCAAAGTGCATTATTTAAGTATGAAAAGTGCACTAGTAAGCCCTAAAAGTGCATTCTTAAGTCATAAAAGTGCAGTATTAAGTCCCAAAAGTGCAAAGTCGATTCACACAGTTCAATCGATTCACTCAGTTCGGATTGGCCTAGTATTAAGTTCGATTCACACAGTTCAATCGAAATCCAACTAGATTCACACTTGACCAGTTCAATCGATTCCGAAAAATCACACAGATTCAATCCCTCTTACCACTTACCACACAGATTCAATCACACAAATTCAATCCCTCACACAGATTCAATCACACAAATTCAATCCCTCACACAAATTCAATCACACAGATTCCGAAAATTGTTCGAGCTTGTGAATCCCTCTTACCACTTTCTGCCATGGTTGGAACAGACTCGTAGATTCAAACTCTTTGAATTTCGGATTCGGCGATCTCGTTCGGTGCGATCTCCTTCCGTTTCAATCGAAGGCCACGATCTTCGATCTGCCGTTTGCGTACTGCGTTTGAACGAACCCTAGACAAAACAAAAAAGAGAAAAAGGATTATTAATTAGAGTGGGAAAAGACGTAAATGCCCCCGCCTCTAATAAAAGGGGAAATAAAATCAGCCCTTGGATCTCCTTGATCCAAGGGTCTAAAATTCTCCTTCCGTTTCATGATAAGGGGATGTATTATGGGAATCAAACTCATAAAGATAATCATGTATAAACTTAAATATAAATTTTGAATAAATATTTAAAATCAATAAACTATAAAGTCGAATTAAATTAATATCCAAAACATGATAAAAATAAAAGATTGTTTAATAATGGAAAAAATAAAATAAAATTTTTAGAATTTGTATGATAGCATAAAAAAATACCCTAAGGATCTTCTTATCTATCATATCCAAAAATAAAATATTGTTTAATAATAAGATTTTCTATCTTATATTATAAAAACATGGATAAAAATTTATCACATCCAAAAATAAAATATTATTTTTTAATAGAAATATTCTAGAATTTGTATGATAGCACAAAAAAAATCTTAATGAAATTCCTATCTATGATATATTGATATCCAAAAATTAAAGATTGTTTAATATATAATGCGATTTTCTATCTTATATTCTAAAAACATGGATAAGAATTTATTATATCCAAAAATAAAATATTTTTTTAATAAAAAGGGTGGTGTGGTCCAATCTAAAAGTGGCATATGTCGTTTAATAATTTTTTTAACCTCCGCTTTAGGTTATAGTTATGATTGATTTTTTTTTTAACAAATTTAGATAAAGTTAGATATGGTTAGAATTATCTTCTGTCTAAAAATAATTTTAAATTATTTTTAAATGTTTGATGACGTGGCGCCACATGAACTACATGTTAACACATAAGCGAAATGAATGTGAGGCCGACACGTAGCAATAAGGTTTTTTCTTTAGATTTTAAACTATTGTAAGGGCCCGTACCTTGTACAGGTTTTATTAAATATAAATGAAATAAATAAATAGTTAGAGAGTATAAATTTTTGTATTATGAATTTTTTTTTAGGAAAATAGAAAGTCAAAACTAATACTCCGTATTCATTAAGGTTTATGGTTTAATTAAAAAAGTTTATAACTTTCTTATCTTATCTTTAACAACATATAAAGTTGTTCATCATATCTTCATAAATGTCGCATCAATTTTTAAAATCCTATTAATAAAAATAATTTTTTGGCAACATAAATACCTCATTAATTGAAAAATTATAGATTTGTGGAATTGGATATTTTTTTTACTTAATGGTTATTCTTCCAAATATTACCAAATCCAAATCTTATAAAATATTTCACATGGATATAAATAATAATTTTATTATATGCGTGGTCTATAATTAGTTTTCAACCAATAAAAAGATACTCAATTAAATTTCAACCAATCAGATTGATTTTAATGAAAAGAGTGGTGTGGTCCAATCTAAAAACGACATGTGTCGTTCAATAATTTTTTTAACTTCGCCTTGATATAGTTATGATATCAGATTATATTAAAAAATTTTGAAATTACATTTATATTGTAAACAAACATATATATATATATGTAAATTTATATCTTAAAAAATATATTATAAAAATTTAAAAATTAAGAGAGTGATTTTCTTTCAAAATATTGCCCTTTTAATACTTAAAAATTATATAATATGATTTTTAAGCTAAAAAATTACACATATTACATATATATAGTATTTCAAATACAGAAATTATTTTTAACATTAATTTAATAATTATTTAAGTAAGTGAAACATAAAAGTGGGAAAAAAAATAGTAATTAGTACAGTATATAGATAGAAGATAGATTTCGACAAAAAAAAAGAAGATAGAAGATAGATTTTACTTCCTCCGTCCCATTTTGATTGTCCAATTGTACAAAAAGCTCACCAATTAAGAAAAGGTGGAAGAAGAAAAAGCAACCAATAGGATTAGGAGAGATGTTGTGATTGTGATTGTTAGTGATGGGAGAAAGAGAAAGAAAAAGGAAATGACTAAAAGGGGTATGAGTGTAGATTTTTTATTGGATAATATGGGTAAAAGGTGAGGATAATATTGTAAGAATAAGTTGATATAAAAGGAAAGAAAAAAAGTTGGACAAACATTTTGGGACAACTAAAATGGAAATTGGACAAACTTAATGGGACGGAGGGAGTAAAAAATAGGTGTATTTAATACCCATCCCAGCTTGTTTCAGTTTCTCACTCAACAAAGCAGTTCGGAGACAAGCAACAATGCTCTCCTTCGCCAGACGAGCCTTCACCTTCGAGCCAGAGAAGGAGATTTTCCTCTCCATCGCCGACAACCGCCACCCGGCGATTTCTCGGCTGAATTTCGCCGGCGACCTCTCCATCGGACTCCGCCTGGTTCTCGACCAGTACATCCCTCAGGCCGATTCACCAGCCAAACCTCACTACTCCGCCGTACTTCAAAATCCAGCCAACGCTTTCAAATCGATCGCCGCTCCTACGAGCCCTAGAAACGAATCGGAACTCGGATGTTTCCTGAACTCGTGTCAGTTGTGCAGGAAGCGGCTGAAATCCGGCGAGGACGTTTACATGTACATGTAAGAAATTGGGGGAATTTCGAATTTGTTCACCTGAGATCGAATTAATAAGAAAATTTTGAGATCCGTAGTCGATTGATTTGTGGAAAGTGCTTGTGCTGATTGGAATTTGAATCTTGTGCAGGGGAGATCAAGGATTTTGCAGCGTGGAGTGTCGGACGAGGCAGATTGCGATCGACGAGAGGAAGGAGGTGGAAGAAGCACTGGATAGAAGATTAATAGCCAACGCTGCTTCTTCTTCTGATGCTTCTGATTCGCCTAAATGTCCAAGTGGCGACCAGTGCGAGACCTGCAGACTGTTGGAGGATCTCCGGCAACGGCGCCAGCGTCGGAAATCGGCGAGGAGATAGCGAAGATGATGGCCATCGCTTTTTACATACCACTAATATCCATCCTTTTTTTTTTGGTAGAACGAGTAAAATTGTACACCCTTTTTGTAAGATCCATCAAATAAATTACAGTATACTACTATACTTTACAGGTTTCTATCGAGTCGAGTATTATCAAAGTTTGATTCGTGGATTGAGTTTCTAGGATAAGATAATCCATTCCCATGGATGGGAAGAAAATGCACTGAAAATGGTCCTATAAGCTTAGGAGTTGGGACCATAGAGAAAGTTCAGTTTTCACCAGGAAATCGCTTAAAAAAGGTAGGAGATATTTTTTAGTTGACTTTCAGCTCAGCTAATTCGTTGATATTTCTTGCTCAATCATCACTCATGACTAGCTAGATCCATATGCTAATTAACCAAATTATGAATAATCAAGCAGCAACATGCAAATTCTCTGTAATATTAATTCTTGAATTCCAAAATTTTCGCTACCACTTCAAGTGTTCCCTTTATTTGAAGTTTTAAGTACTAGTTGCGTTAATCACTCTCTCAGATCAGAGATGTACAGTTGAGATGATCCCACGAATTTAGCTTGGAGTAACGTACTTTTCACCTAATAAATGGGCAACCTCCTCAGCTCATTAAAAACACACCTACACACAGCAACAAAGAAACGATTCTCATATCTGATCTCTCTCATCTACAACAATTCTATAACACATCATCGATCCTAAATTCCAATCTTATAGTTGTCTGCATAGCATGAAGGACACAAGTGTATAACAAGCAAAAGAAGTTTACATCCTTCGGCCACGGTGGCCGGTGCACGGACACTGCCATACGAGTCGAAACAGAAACCTCATGGTACTACCTTGAGGTCCTAGCCGCCTGGCTATATGTCGGAATTCTTGTACTACTGTTTTTTTTTTTTTGATAAGGAAAGAGATTAGGGTGACCACTAGCATACTCGTGGTCACACTAGAGCATCCTAGCGGATGAGGTTAAGTAGCTCCGGGTCAACTGCGAGTGGGACGGAAGAAATCCGACTGAACGAACCAGCGATGAAATCCGCTACCGAATTGCCCTCCCGAAAGACATGAGTAATACTCCACTCCTGGAACCGAGCAAGCAAGCAATGGATGTCCGCACGTAATAACTCAATCTCCCACAGGCAGCGCCAGTCACCAAGCACGACCTTGAATAGCTGCAAACTATCGCCTTCAATCTGGATCCGGGAAATACCACGTCGGATGGTCTCGATAAGTCCCTGGCGTAAGACGATGGTCTCGGAGGTTAAGACAGACTAACGACCAATCAGTCCTCCGTCAAAATGGATGGGGGAGCCGCAGGAGTCACTAAGGATGAAAGCGTACGAAACTACACCATCTGCATTCATTGTACCATCAAAATTCAATTTAGTAAACTCCCTTATGGGTTTTGCCCACCTCATAGGTTTCCTCTTAGGCCTATTTTTCGCCATACCGTGGCGTGGTTTATCGGAATCCGAATCTACAGCAAATTTCCAATTTTTTGTTTGGTTACGAATGAATTCACAAATGTTTGTAGCGTTGTTTAAGTTAGTCCCAATGTTGTTATTGATAATTACAAAAGATTTCTCAAAGTACCGGTGTAATTCAAGTATTTTTTTTAGCGAATAATGGCCCAATAAAGAAGCGGCCTATCTCAGCAGGATGGAAGGCCCTAATTAAGGCCCGTCATAGTTGGACAGTAATTAATTCTGCTTATATGACTGCAGCCCAGCAGAAAAAATACCAAATTCATGGACCTCGAGTTTGGCCTCTTGTGTCGTAAAACAAAATGTATGTTTATATTTTATTTTACTCTGAAGTTTGGTCTCGAATTTGCTCTGAGTTTCTGGCCTCTTGACTTTAGTCTTGACTAATTAACAAGTATGTATTCTCGTACCTTATACGGATTTTTCTTAAAAAATATTAATAAAAAATATTTTCAAATATATTTATTATCCTAGAAAAATAATCATGTAAATGTTTAAATATAAATTTTTGTTATGATCTGTGTAAAAAGATAAGTCAATTATCATATAACTAATCAAGATCTTTTCATATAAGATAACAAATGATTGGACTATAATCTACTATATATATAAAAGTAATAAGGTTTGGAGCTTCCACGTTGCGCCACCTCAGCTTTTTCCACATGTCGTTTTGAGAATACGCCACATTGGATTTTGCCACATGTCACATTTCCCTTAAGCCATGTCAATATATTTTTTACACATCATATTATATTTTGCCCTATCATTAACATGTCATATTTAACTATAATTAATAAATAATAAATAATTCAAATAAAAAATTACAATGATTACATAAGGCAATTTATCTTAAAATCAAGAAGAATTTTAGGCAATTTATGTACAACCACCATATCAAGCCATATCAATATATATACTTTCCAACTTTTCAATTAATGAACGAATTGGAAATTATAAAAGAGTATATTTGTTTGATTGAATTCATAATGTTTATAATAACAATTATTTGATTTTATATGTGAAATATCTTCTTACTACATATTACGGGAAACAAATTACTCACAATAAATTTTATATTATATTTTTATTTATTAATATCTTTTTATAGTATATCTAAAAAATATCGAGTCATAGTCGTGCATGGCACGACGGGGACAACTAGTAATAACCAAATTGGCAAGAAGATTTTTAGTAATATACGGTTTTAAAAATAACTATTCAATTAAGATATCTTAGTTAAAAGACGGTTCTATCTAAAAATAAAATAAATATTCTAAAATTTGTATGATAGCATAAAAAAAATATCCTAATGATTTTCTTATCTATTATATCTAAAAATAAAAGATTGTTTAATAATGAGATTTTCTATCCTATATTCTAAAAACATAAATAAGAATTTATCATATCCAAAAATAAGACATTATTTTTTTTAAAAAGGGGAGGTGTGGTCCAATCTAAAAGTGACATGTGTCGTTTAATAATTTTTTTAACCTCCGCTTTAGGTTATAGTTATGATGTTTGTAAATATGAAAAATATAATATAAAGATTAGTATACAAGAGATAAAAAAAATTCTATATTTACATAAATAAAATAAAAAGGAAATTAAGAAAAATGTTATGTAAATTTTTTTATCAAAATTCAATTTAAGCAAGTATTTTGTATTCAGATTTTTTTTTTATCAAACTTTGATTTAAGAAAAAAATATTTAATATAAATGCATAAAAATATAAAGAAAATCTAATTTTATTAATTAAAACTAAAATTCGAATTTTTATTTTTATTTGACATTTACATATAATCTTAGTCATCAACATAAATTTTTTTTTCTCAAAATAAAAATATATCAACATAACAAAATTTATTATTTAAAATTATATCATTTTATAGATATAAATTTTATACTTGGAGCTCAAGCCTTGTTAAAAGATAAAAAAAATATTAAGACCCTAAATCTTGTTAAGTGATAAAAATATTAAATTAATATGGAAAATATCATCTCATAGGAACTTATGTATATAAAAATTATATAATTATGTTATCTATTGTAGTAAACTAATACATAGTTCATAGATAGAAAATTATATACATGAATAATATACAAAATTGTTATCTATTTAGTATATATATAGCAAGAATACTATCACGTGGCGCAAATTTTACAACAGACTTGGATTCTGCTTTATAATGTATTAGGGTAGATAATCAGTAAGGTATGCAAAAAGAAATATTAATACGTACAACTTATGTCAAAAAAATATGTAAATTTTCTATTTTTATAAATTAAAGCATGTAAGTTTATTCGGTGCATTTGTTTATTCATGTATAAAATGATTATTAAATAATATCAAATTACATGAAAATATTTAATATAAAATTATCAAATGAAAGACAATTTAAGGATGCTAGGATTGCTAGCCATTATCTTTTAAAAAAAATCACATGACACCTATCTTAATGATAAATAACGAGACTTGACATTCTTTTGAATTCTCAAAACTTTTGTGGCTCCATCCCCATAGGAAAGAAGAGGATGTAAGCCATTACACCGATGAAAATATATGCAAATTTGACCTTTAAATAAATCTTTTTGTACCTTAATGATATAAATGATCGAAATTACCTTACCTTATGTCAATGAATATTTGAACTATCAACTTATCATTTAGGGTTTTTATTACGTCAATTTAATATTCGAACAAATAAAATATACTTTCTCGATTCAAAATAAGTGTCGTTTTAGATTTTGACATTAGTTTTAAGAAAAGTATTAATTAAATTCAAAATCTTAAATTTTTTCTCAATCTTATCACTCACCATTTTCTTAGACCAATAAATGAATACTTTTATTTAAAAAAACATTTCAATAAGTATTTTTATAACTTTCTCCTAATCAATTATCTAGAAAACTTAAAACGATACTTAAAATGGATAAAAATTAAAGTGTTAAAAAATCACTTATTTTAAATCGGTGGAAATACAAACAAATTTTAGATTGAATCAGCCGTTTTATATTCCAAAGAATAAGCTCTGAAAGAGGTCCCGTACACCGTAGTAGAAAAAATGTTGAGCTTGCTAATTGCTATACATATGTCGGCCATTGACAAAATCAAGATTTCATTTGTATTTCTAAATTCGTTATGTCTGACTATTTCTGGTTTTTGATATATTGCTCACTTTTATTATCTTTTCAGCAAGTTTGCGCAGAAATTGGCGCTATGATAGACAAATACTCCCTCCGTTTCAAAATAGTTGTCCATATAGACAATTTTTCTTGTTTCACAATAGTTGTTCATATAATAATTTTTTCCATTTATACCCTTAATAATTACACCACACTAAACATACACTTTTTCCAAAGCAACTTTTTGGAGTAGAAAGTACCACTTTATAGGGGTATTTTTGGAAGAATTTTTTCCCCTTAATATATGTGCACTTTTGTCTATGAACAACTATTTTGAAACGGAGGGAGTAATGATTAGCTGTAAAACAGAAACAGTGTGAAGACTTTGACAAAAGTCCATCTCAGAAGAGTCCACCCATGTCCACAATTTGCTTCCTATCCTTGTCGGTCAAATTAATTTAAGAGGAAAAAACAGATTTTGCCCATCATGAATACTCTAATAAATCTGTTCATACCCATCAATCAAATTAGGTTGCTTTCAAGAAAATGACAACTCGGATTTCCAAATTAAGTTGTTGTCGAGCAAATGACAAATCGCAAAAAATTTACTAGTAATTTGACGTACTAGTTGTATGTATTATTATTATGTTAGTTATGATGTTGTTGTTATTGGGGTTAAGCTCTTGATCATGTGGTTTAGGGTAGTTTCGAAAGAAAAAAATATTATAAATTTCTTCACATTTTTATTTTTTAAGAGAATAAATTGTATACTCCCGATAGCACTATACTATGTCATATGTTTACAAACTTGTCACATAACTGGATATAGATATATAGTCACTTAATTCAATTATTATTGTTGTGTAATTAAATTTCAATCCTTTTTAAATCAATCAGACATATAGTCTTCGATTCTGCCTTCGTTCTCGTGAATAAGCCTTTCTAGTCTGTTTGGAAAGAGAGCTCTATTATGATCATATTATAGGTGCTTCCATCTTAACCTCCTAAATTTCGTACGTGTGGTCGTGTGGGATTATATTGGACGATGAAGACGATAATGCTATATTCGATCACCTCGATCTTAAATTTTATAAGTTTTTCATATTAGTTTGCACGTTTTTTGTTTATCTCGATGCTATAGTTTGTGTTTTGTATTTCTACCAAAAAAAAGTTTTCCAACTACTGAACCACTATCGGTCTCTCAATCCAGGTCTATTTAAATTGATAAATCGAATTACTATTTTCTAATGACAAAAAATCATAAGGCAAACTTTATGTCGATAGGTAAATAAATTGGTAATATGTCTGTACGGACGTACATACTGCGTATATAAGCTTAAAACATAAGCACATGAGTTTTATTTTAAAATTAATTAATAATAAAAGGAATAGTAACTAATAAATACCAAATGTGGGATAAACAATATTTACACTTTCACCCCCTTAATGACTGATCAGTATTGTTATGAACTGTGATTGATTATTGTGCCTTTTGAATTAAGGATTGGAGTGGAATCTAAACATAGTACTCAATTAGGTTCGACAAAATAAAAAGTACTCAATTAGGCTAGTGTGATTGAATATTAATAATCAACCGAAATTATTACGAATAATATGAGTATTCTATTTTAAAATATGTTACAACAAGATGGATGTTGTCGTAGACTTAAGTAGATACACTCACACACCAAACCACAATACCTTTTCTTAGGCGGTAAATAAAGGAATAAAAGCCATAAATCAGCAGTCTTAAAAGAATAAACATGAAAGTGATAGAACAGGCTGGGTTCTAGTACTAATTAAGTAAACCCTAGTGCCTTAATTAATTACTACAGTACTACTAAATAGAACATGTTTGGAAATTTACTTTCTGCAAGTTTAAACTTGTCATATGAACCTTAATTCTCACATAAAATACATGCAAAGTTTGTTTTAAAAAATTGGCAGGGTCTTTCTTCTTTTATTTTTTAAAAAAAGGATTTAATTATCTACAGTCGACTTATATAGTTGGAACTTGGCACATAAATACATTCAAACTTCTAGCAAAGCCTGTATATAGCTTTCAATTTTGTGTTACATATATTATGAAGTGTACAAAGGAACCTATGCGCGCAATAATTGAATACAAAGTTTGGTACGTAGTAGCTAACAAGTTTAAAATTGACTGTAAGAAATTGGGGGCTCCATTGTCTTCCATATTCCCATGTACATATATATACTTTTGTTTTTTTATTTGCCCATCCCTAGGCTTACTCTTCTAATTTTATTTTTTTACTACTTCAATATATTCTTATGTGCAAAAGGCTCAATTAATCAGAGGGGTAATTATCTTCTCCTCTTTACATACACGTGTTCTCTGATGCATGGTTAATCAAGATCAATTATATAGTATGTTTATAGGATAGGATGAAAAAGTTTAGTGGTGACAAAGCAAACATCATCAATTCAAATTCAACCAAACCAAGCACCATGACTTTCTAATGAATTACTAGTTAATTATTTACATGATCTCCTAATTAAGTCCTACCCGTATTATTATAATTAATTAACCACGAACTACGTACATATGTACGATGTATCCATCTAATTAATTAGCTATTTTATGGGAAAAAAATATGCACGTAAAGTATATATATATGACCCTTTGTTATTACTGGATGAATCCAAGTTCCATGGTTGTACTTGCACTGTGTACATGAAGAGATCCGATGATATGAAAGTGAATTTCCCCCATGGCCTACGTACTCTATAGCTTCATAATTCTTTCGTGCATGGCAACTTATGATTACTTAATTCCTCTTTATGATCGAGTTTCTTTGATTTCTCATCTTTACAGCAGAGAAAGAAAGAATGATGTTGCCTGTTGGCCGGTCAAAAAAGTTGAATTTCCTTAGTATTGAAACACATCTGAAATCTTCCTATAAACAGTATAATATCGATCATTACTCATTTACCCACCTTTAATTTGTTTTAAAACATTATTTGATGCTATTAGACCTGCCGACATAGTAATACAATATACTGTACTACTTAGTAGGGTATGCATTTTTTTTTTGGTCGAACGTAGGGCATGCATTTTAAAAAATAAGTAATACATGTAGCTTTATCTCTTAATGTTCAAATGTTTAATTTTGTTTCGTGAGATACATTTCACGGATACGAAACCTTATAGATCTCGTATCAAATTCAATGAACAAAGTATCGTATCAAATTCAATGAACACAGTATTTGGGTGAAGGGAAGAAGGACAATAGTGCAGATGCACTTCGGATGTGAATGGCCAAAGCCGGAGATAAAGAGTGAAGACTGGGTAGGGAAGAATCAGGCTAAACTAATTAATTTCTGATTTGTCATTCATTGACTCCATAGAACACAATACATGTGTATATATAATAATAAAATTCTAACCCTAATTGCTGAAATATTAAAAGATAACCTTACTTAAAGGATAAAACCAAATCGTTAATTAAAAGGAAAGATAATATTAAAAAGATAACAAATATAACTAATATAATCTTAACTTATCAGCGTATCATTCAGGTGGTGTTTGTCATAGCAATTGAATAGCTAGTTGATCTTGGGTAGGGATAGAGTTGTACTTGTCGAGGTCGTGGTCGTGCATTAATGTGGGGCATGCTGATCGATCAAGGTGGTCCATTTGCACTCCTTAGATGGAGATTGATGCGACCATGGCCTCGAGATGACTCAAAGGCGCCTCAGATTGGAATCTAGACCACGTAGCTTGTCTCGGAACTTCGTAGGGACGCTAGACGACCGAAGCGCGCGTAGTGCAAGTGTTGGCGGAAGACCATGGTAATTAAAGAGTGGGATGGTGAACTTGGCGAGAGCTTCCAAGGGAAGACGAGTCAAGACGAGAAACCAAGGATCCTACGTGAAGGAGCCTTCTTCGAATCAACATGATGATCTTCTAAAGAACGAGTGTTTGATTTAGAATAGAACTTCGAGATTGACGCAAGTCTCGCAACTAGGAGGATAAACTCTCTACTATATATAATTACGAAAAAAGGGATGTGTAACCTCGCTATAGAAGCTTATGAAGGCTTATATAGGCGAGGCTCTTAAACAAACAACTGGGGTTTAAAACAATCATGATCGACTCTTAAAGTATAAAGAGATGCATACCCTAAACTCTAAAAATAGCAAAACATAAGTAAAAATAGTCTAAACAAGGAAATAATAAAAATAGCAAGGGATAAGCGCAAGTCGTGGTCGAGGCACTTGAAGTGTGAAGACTGAGGGTCGCAAGCATGACCAAGGCTGAACCTCGAGGAGCTTTGGCGTCAGCATGGCGAGTGAGACTTGAACTCTCGTCCTCGGTGCCGATGGTGACGAGGCAGACAAGGGTTGGCATCGGTGTAAGTGTGCCATGGCTTGCGATGACTTGGGCCCATCCAAACGAAGTCGCATGGTTTACTCCTCTTCGGTGGCTAGATTGTGTGGGTATTTCTTGACTTGAGACCTGACATTTTGAAATCCTTTCATGTTCGATCGATACTAACATGAAGCCTAATATTTTTTTTGAAGAGGATAGAGAATCACAACATTCTCATGCCTAGTGACATATTTAAAAAACACATGCAATATAAAGTGAATCAAATATTACATAAACTGGACACTGAGTAAGAACCTGGGTGACAATGTTAAAATAACATCAAAACTATCTGCATCAAAGAAAGTATTTAACTGAGTTGATATGTTAAGGATAAAATAAACTTTTGATATTGCCATATGACTATTCCGATCAAATGCTCGTTCATATATATTAAATTGAGGATGTCAGTCTGTATTGAGTATTCGTGCAAGTTTGTCCAATTGACATGAAGTGGAAGTGAGAAATGATAAATGCAGAAAAAGTGAGCCGCGCTGAATTTTCACCGGTATGGCTTTCACAAGTATTGAAACGTCCATATAGAATATCAAACCAATTGGCAGATTCACCGACTAACAATTTCAATCCACGGTTTAATTAGGGGTTTGTTAACATCAATTGACACCCGAATTCTTAGAATTGAATCCAAATTCATGAAATCATCCTCATTATATATATGCCTAGATGTTTACCAATTGCAGTTGGCATCGTTCCACACAGCAATGCTAATAGAAGATCCCGTTCTGAATCCAAAAAGGAGAAAAATTGTGACGCCCCTATATCCTATGACGTATACTTTGTAAAACTTATCTCTTATAAAAACATATAAGAGACATATATTAACTATCCATGTAAGCACAAAGCAGAAAACAACAACCATAAAAGGGTTGCACACACACACATAGGTAGTTACTTCTTATGCTAAAACATCTATTACTCTAACTTCTATTACAACCCATATGTCTAAGATGCAAAATGAGGAGGAGAAGATTGCTTAGAGCTTCAGTCGGTCGACCTGTATGAATGTGACCTCTAAACGGACACACGTCAGTAAGAACTAGTTGAACCTGAAAAATTGTTTTGCGGTTTACGTGAGTCGCATACTCAGTGAATATAAACCATCATCAATTATTTCACACAAAGCCAAACAATTGGTCAGTATACATATTCATATATATTATTCATGTCATATATGAATTTACTATGCAAATGCTAATGCTGATGTTTCCGATTCTTTATTCTGTGAACTGTTCAAGCCTGAATCTGCCCCGGGTTTACTGTATATGGACTCTTATGGTCCCTGTAAGAATTATGACCCGTAGGTCCTGTATGATCCGTAGATCCTAGATGATCCGAAGATCCTGTATGACCCGTAAGTCCTGTATACAAATTCAGGGCGAGACAGTCACAGGTCCTTTTAATCTCATGCAATATGCTATGCAATCAAGTGCATTCTGTAATCATATATCATATGTCATCTGCTATCAAACTTTCTGTGCAAACAACTCTGGAAATTTCAGAGCTATCATATAAAACACATATATCCATATAATCCATATAACACATATATCCAAATATTCATATTTCACATATAACACATAGGGTTGAATCTCCGGTCTATACTCACCTGTTTAAGACAAATACTATTTCTCTCCCCTTTTCTTTGACCACGGTCTATGACTTGTGTTCCTATATATAACATAATGCAAATTAGGCTATTTACTCTTATAAACTCTAACCCCAAATGCAATAAAATGCCAGAATGCATTATAACTTCTTGTGCATCTTTCCAAATCCTTTAAAAATTGACATCGATAAACTATATATATATATAAGAACATTTTTCTAGTTCAAACCTTTCTGAAAAACTTGATCAAAGGGCTCCCTAATATCATTACAAGGAAAACCCTAAAATTACTCTGAAATCTTTTTCCGAATATAAATCCGATATCGAAAACACCCTTTGAAAACTATAGATCAACTGATTTCTCAATCAAAAGCAACTGTAGATCTAGATCTGTAAAAATTAGAAAAATCCAAATAAATCATTAACTAATTAAAAACTTACCAAATCACGCTTGGACTTCAAAAATAAAACCCGATAGAAGAAATCTTGTATCAGATCCAACCAAAAACAACCGAAACCACCAAAATTTTCTTTCCTCTCTTTTTCATTCTCTCGACCCTCTCTTTTTTTTTTGTCTTTTGTATATTGTTCATGAAGAAGAATTGAAAGCAAGATAAGGTACGTATATATCTCTCCCAAGGTCGGCAAAAGTTAAGGGAAATTATATTTTTCACCCTTAAATCTGCTTTACTATAAATTTCACCCTGAAATAATTAATAATTAACTTTTATTTAAAAACTTTTTAAAATATAATAAACTTAATTAGAAAATAAATATTACTTTTAAAAACTTACTATGTATCATGCCAATATGTTATGCATATGCTCTTAATCTTATATGAATGCAGTATGATGTATGCTTTTTGGTCGGGGATGTTACATTTCTCCCCCTCTATAAGAATTTTGTCCTCAAAATTCGCTATCTCTTCTATGACTTTCTCATCTTATCTTCTGTTTCACAAGTTGTTTCCTCTATACCATGATTCTTCTAAACTACTTTCAGAATCTATCTCTATAACTGTTTGATTCTGTAATCTGCTATCATGATCGGTTCCTCTATGTAGCTAAGATTTTCTGCAAGCTATACTTCTGAATCTTTTAACATATGTGACAGATCAGATTGATACTGTAGCAACATACTGACATGTAAAACATTATGAATCTGAGTCAAACATCAATGTGTCATCCTGAATGTCAAATGGCGTATCTCTACCTTGTCGAACCTGTTTAATAATTTCTATCAACTTTCCATCTCTTCCTTGTGCATCTTTAGTTTTCTGTCTCATCAGTGGCCAAATCTCAAAAGTAGCAATCAATACTCATCTGTGTCTAACATAGTCTAGCATTTAGAGGTCGCAAAGCAATCAAATCTGATAATGAAATCATGTGCATATTTGTCATCATACCACTAGACTTCAGACTCAAAGCATCTGCTACAACATTGGCCTTTCTTGAATAATACTCAATTGTACCATCATAATCTTTCAGTAGTTCTATCTAGCACCTCTGTCTTTTGGCTCATCAAATAATTCAAACTCATGCTTTGTAAATATTTGGAATGTTTCTCCATATAGATAATGTTGTCAAATCTTTAGGGCAAATACTACTACTACCAGCTCTAAATCATGTGCAGGATAAGAAACTTCATGTGATCAATACTGTCATGATGCATAGACAGTCACTTTTCCATCCATTATAAAGATATAGCCATGACCCTCATATGAAACATCACTGTAAATACTAAATCCTCTTGTACCTATAAGAATTCTCAGTATTGTTATTGTAGTCTGTCGGTGCTTTAACTTATTAAAGCTCTGTCGGCACGCAGAATACCATTGGAATAAAGCATTGCTTCCTATTAATTTAGTAAGTGGTGCAGCTATAATAGAGAATCCTTCCACTAATAGTCTGTAGTATCCAGCCATACTAAGAAAGATACAAACTTCTATAACTGTAGTTGATGCTTTCTAGTTTACCACTGTTTCAAGCTTTTTAGAATCGATCCTCTATACCTCTTTCAGATACTATATGTCCTAAGAATACCATATGATCCAACCAGAATTCACACTTTCTCAGTTTAGCAAACAACTATTTTTCCCTCAAGACTTGTAGCACAATACGCAAATGATCAATATGCTCATCTGTACTCCACGAATATACCAATATATAATGAATACTGATAATCACAAATCTGTCTAGAAAAGATTGAAATACCTTGTTCAATCAAAGCCATAAATTCTGCTGGTGCATTAGTCAAACCAAATAGAATTACCAGAAACTCATAATGTCCATATCAAGTTCTGAATGCTGTAATGATAATGTCATCTTTAGCTATCTTCAACTGATGGTATCCTGACCGAAGGTCTATCTTTGAAAATACTTTTGCACCTTGAAGTTGATCAAACAAATCATCTATCCTTGGCAATGGATACTTGTTCTTCACTGTCACCTGATTCAACTTTCTGTAATCTATGCACAACCGTAAGGTACCATCTTTCTTTTTAACAAATAGAACTGGTGCACCCCAAGGTGATACACTAGCCCTAATAAACCCTTTATCTAACAACTCTTGTAACTGCTTCTTCTGTTCCTGTAACTCTAGAAAAGCCATCCAATATGGAAGAATAGAAATCGTTGCAGTACCTGACATTAATTTCCTAGTAAACTCTATCTCTCTATCTGATGGCAATCTAGGAAGATCCTTTGGAAACACATCAGGAAAATCTTTAACAACTAGAATATCTCTGAGCTCAACACATTCAACTGTACAGTCTATAACATGGGTCAGATATGCCTCAAATCCTTCTTTGATCATATAGAAAGTTTCTGTTGTAGATATTAAACAAGCGGGAACCATCTGTCTATCACCATAGAAAATGACTCTAGATTTCCCAAGCGAGTCTATCACTACCTCTTTGTAAGACAATCCACTTTAGCATGTTATCTTGACAACCAATCATATCCAATATAATATCAAACTCGTGCAGGACAAGATCAGGTCAACTGCTAACTCTACTGTATCCATTTGTATTAGACAATTTCGATATACTATACATACCTTTACCATTTCCTCTGTACTTTCTCTTCTAATGGTCCATGTGTATGAAATGTATGTTCATATGGTGTTGTATGAAATGCTTCTATAGACTGAATGGCACGGCTGAACCTTCTCTGCTTTATGAATCATGCTCATGAATGCAATTCTATTGTCAATTACATATACTTATGAATGCAAAATGCAGAATGCCCTTACAGAATCATATCCCTGCTCTGGTACCAAAAACTAACTGTGACGCCCCTATACCCTATGACGCATACTTTGCAAAACTTATCTCTTATAAAAACATATAAGAGACATATATTAACTATCCATGTAAGCACAAAGCAGAAAACAACAACCATAAAAGGGTTGGACACACACACATAGGTAGTTACTTCTTATGCTAAAACATCTATTACTCTAACTTCTATTACAACCCATATGTCTAAGATGCAAAATGAGGAGGAGAAGATTGCTTAGAGCTTCAGTCGGTCGACCTGTATGAATGTGACCTCTAAACGGACACACGTCAGTAAGAACTAGTTGAACCTGAAAAATTGTTTTGCGGTTTACGTGAGTCGCATACTCAGTGAATATAAACCATCATCAATTATTTCACACAAAGCCAAACAATTGGTCAGTATACATATTCATATATATTATTCATGTCATATATGAATTTACTATGCAAATGCTAATGCTGATGTTTCCGATTCTTTATTCTGTGAACTGTTCAAGCCTGAATCTGCCCCGGGTTTACTGTATATGGACTCTTATGGTCCCTGTAAGAATTATGACCCGTAGGTCCTGTATGATCCGTAGATCCTAGATGATCCGAAGATCCTGTATGACCCGTAGGTCCTGTATACAAATTCAGGACGAGACAGTCACAGGTCCTTTTAATCTCATGCAATATGCTATGCAATCAAGTGCATTCTGTAATCATATATCATATGCCATCTGCTATCAAACTTTCTGTGCAAACAACTCTGGAAATTTCAAAGCTATCATATAAAACACATATATCCATATAATCCATATAACACATATATCCAAATATTCATATTTCACATATAACACATAGGGTTGAATCTCCGGTCTATACTCACCTGTTTAAGACAAATACTATTTCTCTCCCCTTTTCTTTGACCACGATCTATGACTTGTGCTCCTATATATAACATAATGCAAATTAGGCTATTTACTCTTATAAACTCTAACCCCAAATGCAATAAAATGCCAGAATGCATTATAACTTCTTGTGCATCTTTCCAAATCCTTTAAAAATTGACATCGATAAACTATATATATATAAGAACATTTTTCTGGTTCAAACCTTTCTGAAAAACTTGATCAAAGGGCTCCCTAATATCATTACAAGAAAAACCCTAAAATTACTCTGAAACTTTTTTCCGAATATAAATCCGATATCGAAAACACCCTTTGAAAACTATAGATCAACTGATTTCTCAATCAAAAGCAACTGTAGATCTAGATCTGTAAAAATTAGAAAAATCCAAATAAATCATTAACTAATTAAAAACTTACCAAATCACGCTTGGACTTCAAGAATAAAACCCGATAAAAAAAATCTTGTATCAGATCCAACCAAAAACAACCGAAACCACCAAAATTTTCTTTCCTCTCTTTTTCATTCTCTCGACCCTCTTTTTTTTTTTGTCTTTTGTATATTGTTCATGAAGAAGAATTGAAAGCAAGATAAGGTACGTATATATCTCTCCCAAGGTCGGCAAAAGTTAAGGGAAATTACATTTTTCACCCTCAAATCTGCTTTACTACAAACTTCACCCTGAAATAATTAATAATTAACTTTTATTTAAAAACTTTTTAAAATATAATAAACTTAATTAGAAAATAAATATTACTTTTAAAAACTTACTATATATCATGCCAATATGTTATGCATATGCTCTTAATCTTATATGAATGCAGTATGATGTATGCTTTTTGGTCGGAGATGTTACAAAAATAAAGATCTATCCGAATCAGACGGTTTCTAAAGCCCATCAAATATCCAAGTATATCCATCCAAAATACGTTGTCGATCAACCATATCAAACAATTTAAATAGGCTAAAAAACATATCCAATTGAACGAACCACTAATCCATTGTTAGGGCCCCGAATCAAACAGAGCATTGCGGATAGCATTGACATTGATGGGTTTGGAAGCAATGGATTTCCCAACCAGACAAAAATCAAAACGGAAGATGGATAAATTGGACGCTTCCGGAGTGAAAGAAACGGGTATGATTTCTGAATCGGAAAAGGTGGAGATAGAAGCCAACAATGACGAAAACAACCAACGGGCAGAAATTGCGAAACAAAGTCGCCCTAGACACCAATGCTAGGGAGACTCGGAATTATAACTTCCATGAATATATCTTAATCCAACGCTCAAAACAATTCGTATTATTTGAAAATTTTAGAACTCTGAGTGTAGAATATATGGTGAACAAGTGAAATGAAATTAGAATACACGTAGAAAAGAAATACATGAAACGTACAACCAAGTTTTGTACATTAATTGTTTTTGGAAATTTAGTCGAGCGATAAAATCTCAAAAATAATGCCTAGAAATTTCCGTTTCGATTTTTATAGACAACGCGGCGTTTAAAAAAAAAAGTCATGTACATTAGTTATATGATCTCTTCTTGGTCGTATGAGTAGATATAAAATATATATGTACGTAGGTTTATCTTTTTTGGTAGGTTTATCTTAGGTAGGTGCGTAAGTAGCATATCAACTTTTTGATGATTAATTACGGTGGACCTCCAAGTTTGAAGAACCAAGAGGCTAATAAACGACAGAAAATTTGAGGTCCTATAAATTTCCACCACGTCATGTGCATGAGCCATGACCCATTAAGTCATTAACTATACTACGTTAACTTAACATCATTTATCTAGCTTAATAATCACAGGCTAAGTGTGCGCTTATCCAAATTGACGTGATTACACTACTAATTAAATCTTCGATCAGCCAATTAAGCTCGCTAGATGAGTCGAGTCGTTTCTTAATGCATGTGTGATAACATACTGATGTGGAAAGTCAAGGCTCGTCCACGTCAACTAATCAAATCGATCCACTTTAAAATTTACAAATGAATTGTTGCAGAGGAAGTTAGAAAGGATTTTTTCAATACCATAAATAATTGATCCGTGAGCGTTTGTGGCTTGTACTCTTTATGTAATATTAATTCACGTGATTTAACAGTATTTCAGTCTTGTTATACATACATATGAGCAAAAAATTATGTACAAAAACGTGTATTGATTTGTAGATAATAAGGTGGAAAAAGCAATCAATTAATAATTAATAATACTCCCAAAATTGTACAAAATGCACAGTCACACATGCATACAAAGCTGATAATTAATTTTGTAATAATTTTATGCAACCTTTGCCATAATAAAAAGAATTCATAAATACTCCATATATATTTATAATTCACTATTTTGTTGTAGTTTAGCAATTTATGAGAATCTTATTTCCCTTTCCCACACACCCCCTCCCTTTTTCCTGCCCACATACATATTATCCTCCTTGTTTTTCAATAATTTATGTATTTAATTAATGCATTACTTCTACTTTTTTTCTCATCGATCAGCTTCTGAAATGTCACCCTATACAAAAAGTAGACCACACAAGTCACACAATTGTAAAATTATTGAGGATTAATATTGTGTATCAGTAGCTCACCATGGGAGATGTACTAGGTTTTCTTCATCCATCTTGAAAATAATAAAAATCAAATAAAAAACAGAATTTAATGGATAATTGGACCAACTTGTCATACAGTATATGTTTGGTTGGGAATTAGGATATCAGAGTACATATAAACTACAAATCTCAATTCTAAATAATTTGATTATGATAAGGTAAGGCTACAAGCCTACAACCATCAACTGAAGATTAAAAAAATTCAAATAAAAGCAAAGATGTAGTATTAATTAAATTGGACATGACACATCTAAAGATTCCAAGGCTAAAAAGCTCACCCACATTTTTAAAAAGTGTCTTATTTTAAAACAGGCGATCGAGGACTCACAATTCTTAACAAGGAAGAAGACTCGCTTAATGATCGACACACATGAGATAAACTTACTTGTATGAATGGTAAAAACTAATGTATAAATAGTTAAAACTCCGGACATATTTTATTGGGAAATTCCGGTTGGTACCCTCGAGTTTTTGGTTTTTCCGGATGGTGCCCTGAAAAAAAAAACTTATTCCGAGTGGTACCCCTGAACTTTTGCTAAAGTCCGCCAGATGCCCTTACTAGTGAATTTTCATTAGTTTTTAACTAAATAAGTATGTTTTCTAATGAAAAATATATATTTTTGTATTTAAAAATTTAATTTAATAAAAATTCAAATAACTTGTATAAAAATATTAAATTAAAATTTATATTATATGTATATATATATTGTCAAGTAGATTGTATGTTGTATAATTAAAATAATTTTTATTTAAACCAAAAATATTACAATATTTATATTAAAATAAAATAATGCATGATTACTAATTTTCATGTAGATTTTATATAGTAATTTTGAAAATTTTAAAAACTTAATAAATATTGAAATTTTATTGTAACTTGAGAGTACCATAACAAAAGTTCTATTAGTTTTTCTAAAAAAATTGTCAAAATTATTACATAAAACCTACATGACAATTTTAATTATTAATTTTAATATAAATATTGTAATATTTTTTGTTTCAACTTAAATTTTTTTCAATTATACAACGTTCAATCAACTTGACAAATATATATATAATATAATATTTTTAATTTAATATTTTATATGATTTATTTTAATTGTTATTTAAACTTAAATTTTGTTTTAATTTAATTAAATAAAAACATACTTATTTAATTAAAAACTAATGAAATATCACTAGTAAGGGCATCTGGCGGACTTTAGCAAAAGTTCAGGAGTACCACTCGGAATAAATTTTTTTTCAGGACACCATCCGAAAAAGCCAAAAACTCGAGGGTAGCAACCGGAATTTTCCTATTTTATTTGAGTCCCAGAAGCCAGAATCTAACAATTAGGGTCTACATAACGAGTATGTAAAAAATCTTTACCCAGCTTACAAAATTTACTGCCCCACCCCCACCCTCCACTAGTACACTGTCAGTCTGTAATAAATTCCACTCAACTCCACTTGCTTTGCTACCCTCCATTTCTTCTCGAAACCCTCATTTTCCCGGCCATTATACCAAAATTTCCAAATACTAGTCTATTAATATACTCAAAATTGGAACCCCTCCAATTTCATTGAATATGCTATGCTGTTTCCACACCAGTCCATCATCCATGGCTGCCAAATCCACCCTCTCCTTCCTCCTCCTCATCTCCCTTCTCCAAATCCCGCCCACTCTCTCCCTCACCTCCTCCGATCTTGAGCTCCGAACCTTCATCGTCCGGGTCAACCACAAATCCAAGCCCTCCGTCTTCCCCACCCACACCCACTGGTACGAATCCACTCTCCAATCCCTCTCCCCCGGATCCCCCAAATCGGGTAATCGGGTCATCCACTCATACGACACCGTTTTCCATGGCTTCTCCGCCCAGCTCTCCAACTCCGAAGCTCGCCTCCTCCAATCGCACCCCCACGTCCTCGGCCTCCTCCCCGAGCAAGTCCGGTCGCTCCACACCACCCGCTCGCCTGAATTTCTCGGGCTGAAGACCACCGACGCGGCGGGCCTTTTGAAGGAGTCCGATTTCGGGTCGGATCTTGTAATTGGGGTAATCGACACCGGAATTTGGCCCGAGAGGCAGAGCTTCAATGATCTTGAATTAGGCCTCCCTCCGCCCAAGTGGAAGGGAAAATGCGTAGCCGGGAAACAATTTCCGGCGACGGTGTGTAACCGGAAGATTATTGGCGCCAGGTACTTTTGTGAGGGGTATGAGGCCACGAACGGGCCGATGAACGAGACGACGGAGGTCCGGTCGCCGAGGGACACCGACGGCCACGGAACCCACACGGCCTCCATCGCCGCCGGGAGGTACGTGTCGCCGGCGTCGTTGTTGGGCGGCTACGCCGCCGGGGTTGCCGCCGGTATGGCGCCCAAGGCCCGCCTGGCGGTTTACAAGGTCTGTTGGACCTCCGGCTGCTACGACTCCGATATTCTGGCGGCATTCGACTCCGCCGTCGCCGACGGCGTCGACATTATCTCGCTCTCAGTCGGCGGGGTGGTGGTGCCGTACTACCTCGACTCCATCGCTATCGGAGCGTTCGGCGCCATCGCGAACGGGGTTTTCGTCTCCGCCTCCGCCGGCAACGGCGGCCCCGGCGGACTGACGGTGACGAACATCGCGCCGTGGATGACGACCGTCGGAGCCGGAACCCTAGACCGGGATTTCCCGGCGAATGTGGTTCTCGGGAATGGGAAGAGGCTCCCCGGAGTAAGCCTGTACGGCGGGCCCCGTCTGCATCCCGGAAAGATGTTTCCTTTAATCTACGCCGGCAGCGAGCGCTCGTCCGGCGCTGGAGGTAGCGACGGGTACTCCGCTTCCCTCTGTTTGGAGGGCTCGTTGGATCCGAAGACGGTGGAAGGGAAGATTGTGGTGTGTGATAGAGGAATCAATTCGAGATCGGAGAAGGGAGATGTGGTGAAAAAGGCGGGCGGTGTCGGAATGATTCTCGCTAACGGCGTGTTCGACGGCGAAGGCCTCGTCGCCGACTGCCACGTGCTTCCAGCAACGTCGGTGGGCTCCGATAACGGCGACGTTATTAGAAAGTACATCGCGGAAGGCGAGAAGCGCGGCTCGGCTCCGGCAACGGCGACGATCGAGTTCATGGGGACCCGGCTCGGCGTGAAGCCGGCTCCCATGGTGGCTTCGTTCTCGGCCCGTGGGCCCAACCCGCAAACGCCGGAGATAATTAAGCCCGACATCATAGCGCCGGGCCTCAACATTCTTGCAGCGTGGCCCGATAACGTCGGCCCGTCGGGCCTCCCCGACGACCGCCGCCGCGTGGAGTTCAACATCCTCTCGGGCACGTCGATGGCATGCCCGCACGTGTCGGGGCTAGCCGCGCTACTCAAGGCGGCCCACCCAGAGTGGTCCCCGGCGGCGATCCGGTCGGCGTTGATGACAACGGCGTACACTCACGACAGCTTAGACCGTACTACATTGCAGGACGAATCCACGGGTAACTCGTCGAACCCGATGGATTACGGGTCGGGCCACGTCGACCCGCAACGGGCCTTGGATCCGGGCCTGGTCTACGACCTGACCACCTACGATTACGTCGATTTCTTGTGTAATTTGAACTATACGGTGAACAACATCAAGCTTGTGACCCGAAAGGGGGCGGATTGCAAGGGTGCGAAGAAAGCGGGTCACGCGGGTAACCTGAATTACCCGTCGCTATCCGTGGTGTTCCAGCAATACGGAGAGCGGAAGAAGATGGCGTCGCATTTCATTAGGACCGTGACTAATGTAGGGCCCGCGAACTCGGTCTATGTGGCGTCAGTTAGGCAGCCGAGCGGGACGAGGGTGACGGTGGAGCCCGCCCGATTGGCGTTCAGGCGGGTCGGGCAGAGGCGGAGCTTTCTGGTGAGGGTGGAGGTGGAGGCGGAGAGGCTGGCGGCGGGGGCGTCGGATATGAGGAGTGGGGCGGTGGTTTGGTCGGATGGGAAGCACACCGTTACAAGCCCATTGGTTGTGACAATGCAACAACCGCTTTAAGGGTTTTGGTGTTTAGGAATTTTGGGGCGAGATTTGCTGGCTTTTGTGTGAGGTTATTACTTATTATTATGATGATGGTAATGTAATGTTATGTATTATGCACACAAAAAAATGGGCAGAATACATCAACAGGCCCCGCCAATTCTTTCTAGTCGAGCCTCTCGGTCTGTCATTATACCTCTCGAGGTAGAAAGAATTAGAATCCCTATTCCACCTAAAATTCTAGGAAGTCGTTGATAATTAGAATAGATTCGTAGACCGGGGCGGCTGACCTGTTTTAAATTTAAAAATTTTGTATTATAAGGTCCTTTCCTATTCCTTCTATGTCGTAGAGTTAAAACCAAAAAATATTTGTTTTTTTCCTGATGTTTCCTCACAAACCGTAAGGTAAATCGGCAGCGTACTTACAACTTTTTTCCCTTTGGCCCCCTGTACTTAAAAATGTTCAACTAGACCCCTGTACTGCCCCTAATTTTGCCCATTGAATATTTTTGCTTGCGTGGACTAGCGCGTGATTTACAAACCACGCTGAAGAGAGTTATGCCACTTATTTTTGGTGACATGGAAATTAAAAAAAAAAAGACAAATGTTTTTTATAAAACCAGGCTGAAGGATCGAATGCCGCCATTGTCTTCGTCTCCAAACTCGAATGCCGCCATTGTTTGGAAGCTTCAGCAATCGTCTCCAATCGTCTCCAATCTCTTCTTCTCGACACTCATGGCTTACTCTGATGCTAGAAGCACGCTGAACTCAAACACGAATCCATGGCAAAGGCCTCACAGCAGGGGTGATTTGGGTTTCCCAAATTGTTGGTGTGGCATCACGGCTTCGATCAAATACTCAAGAACAGCTTCGAATCCTGGAAGACGCTTCTTTGGATGCTCAAATTACGGGGTAAGCTTTCCTGATTTTTCTCCTTGTGCAAAATCTGGTTTCTAGGGTTTTTGTTAAAATTCCCAAATTTCTGGGTTTAATTGAACAATGTGGGATTGGTTTTGTGTGTGTTGCAAGAAGAGAAATGAAAGTTGCAATTTTTTTAGGTGGGTTGATCCATCATTGACAGATGAAGGCAAAAGAGTCATTGAAGAGCTGTTGAAGGCCAAACAAGAAGAGGTGGACAAGGCCAAACGCAGAGCTAATTTGTTGATGAAAGCCTTGATCATTGTTGTAGGGATTAGTATAGTCAAATTTGTGATGAACTAATGTGATGTTCCTTGGATGATTGTAACCTGTACTCTGGATGTGTTTTAGTCTGGCTAAACAATGTTACTGTTTTGTTGGCTTTCTCTATTCTGGCTAAACAATGTAACCTTTACTAGTGGAATTACTCTATTCTTTATTCATGATTGACTTAATTTTAGTTCTTTGGTGGTGTTACTGTTTTGTTGGCTTTCCACTTATTACTCAGATTCCTTTTGTGCTGCTGAGCCATCTGATTGAAAGTGGGATCAAAGACATCAGGATTAAAGTAAACCAAGTGAATCAGAGTAAAGTAAACCAAGTTCAATGTAATAGCCACATATGCTTGCTTAAGAAAATAGCCACTAGTCATTTAATACTACTAAAACAAGTTTCATACAGCTACAATTCCACTAGTCTCATACAACAACTAGTGAAATATGAAGTTTCATACAGCAAAACACAAAAAGACTAGTGGAATATCAAGTTTCATACAACAACTTGATCAAGTTTCATACAACAACCTAGTCATCAAAAAGAAATTGGACTGTCTGCCTAGCAAATTGGACTGTCTGGCTAGTCATCAAAAAGCCTTGCAATTTCCTCAACCTACAGTCTGCTTGAACCAGTCTGGCTAGCAAATGGAACCTGAGCTGGGGTGGAAGCTTGCCTTTCCATTTCAACCCTTGTCACTGCACGCTTGCCTTTCCATTTCAGCCCCTTCTTCTGCAGTGGAAAGGATACAGTTTCTCTGGCATCTCTTGCAGGCCTTGGGACCCTCAAAACTCTTGAAGATGGAAGCCCTTGCTGCAACCAATTAACCAGTGAACCACAATCAATAACCACCAATGAACCACTAACAAAACTAACATTAACATGGAAAACTAACTATTAAGATAGAGGACTAACATTAAGGATTGATACTCCAGTGTCAGGATTGGTGTAGACTCCCATTCCTACAAGTCTTCCCCTGCTCCTAGGTTGAGTTGAGGGTGGACCTTGTGCCTGAGCTTGGCTTGCAACATCTCTTATACCCTGATCAAAACAAAATGAACACCACGAGTAAGCTTTTTGATTCACAATTTAAATCAAAAATTATTAAGTATAGATGGAAACCTGGTCTCTTCCTGTAGTTGGTGGTGTTTGTCCTTGTTGAGAAGCTGGAGCATTCACCTGAGCTTGACTTCCTTGAGCATTCACCTGTTCTCTTCGTCTCTTCCTGGATGGGGGTACTCCAACAGAGTTTGATGCCATAGAATTTGTAGGATGTGAGCCTCTATCAGGGCAACTTTTCTTGTTGTGCCCTCCCTTCTTGCACACAGTACATGTCATTATCCTCCCTTGTCTGGACAACTTGCCAAGCTTTTTGGGCTCATCCCTTGGCTTTCTCCTGTTTGTCTTTCTCCTCCCCCTTCTCTTTCTCATTGGAGGTGGCTCGATTGCTTTATGTTGAGATTGTGGCCAAAGCTTCATGCCTAGCACAGGTTGTAGTGGAGTGGAATATGCCTTCAAGTATGTTGACTTCTTGTGCCAGTGGCATACAAAGTCATCAGGATTCATTTGTAGTTGGTTCATGGCACATATAGCATGTGCACATGGGATTCCTTTAAGTTGCCAACTCCTACAGCTACAAGTGTTCCCATTTAAGTCTACAACATGCCCATAATCCCCATCTTGCACTTCAAACCCCCTAGCACCATTCCAGGTCAACTTACACTCCATAGCCCTAACCTTGTGTCTCTCTAGACTATGCAGTGCCATAGGTGCTATGTCACAAATCCAACCCCTTGAAAAGGCTTGCATCTTAGTAATCCTATTCATCACTTGTTTTCTAATATCTTCAAGCATGGTGATGATAGGCTTGTACCTAGCAGCCTTGACCCAACTATTAAACGTCTCACACATATTGTTCTCAACAGTATCACATTGAATTTCAGTATTTATAAATGCCTTGCAAAAGCTCTCCTTACCATAAGCTAGAAAATCATCTGTTAAACCTGTGCCTAACCTTTCAAGGGCATCTAGATTATCCCTTAGTTGAACCTGGAAGGTGGACCAACAGCATGCCCAAAATTTTTTCCTCTTGTCAATCCCTTTCCATTCCTTAGCCCAGTTAGCATAAATATGCCTAGCACATAGCCTATGCTCTGCTTCTGGGAGAACCTCTTTCAAGGCTGCCCTAATACCCTACACCATAAGGAAGAAAACCAATTCATATGAAAGTGAAGTGAAACAAGCTAAACTCAGTTTGCATGAATATGAAATTAAATTGAAAAAAACTCACCAAGTGCATATCACTGATCATAGTTAGTCCCTCTCCCATGCCAAGCTCCAAGTCAGATTGTAATGCCCTCATGAATCTTGTCCAATTAACAGTGGTTTCACTACTTGTCACCTCCCATGCAATTGGGAACATCTGGCCATTTCCATCTTTACCAATTGCCACAAATAGTTGTCCCTCAACAGCACCTCTCAAAAAGCAAGCATCCACACCAATTATCCTCCTACAACCATTTTTCCATCCTTCTTTCAATGGTTTGAAACAAGTGTACAACCTCCTAAAGACTTCCTTATCAGACTCCTTATCTGTTACCACAAAGCATGTGGATCCTGGGTTGGATCTGTTTATCTCATCCACATAATCATACAACCTAGCATACTCTGCTTTGTAATCCCCAACATTCTTCCCTAAGATCCTTTGCTTTGCCCTCCTACATGTGGATATGCCAACATACATTTTCAAGTCCTTCTTAACTAACTCCTGAATCTCCCAAAGCTTCAATGATGGTTGTGACACAATTCGGGCCTCCAACTTAGCAGCCAGGAATTTGGAATTACACAACCTGTTACTAGTGTACCTCCTACATGAATGTGTGGGAAAGTATGTCTTGATCTTGAAATTCTTGCTTGCTGCATCATGGCTGGCACGCAGTGTCCACTTGCATCCTGGATGCTGGCACTTAGCCACCACCCTAAGCCTCTCATTAGGTTTAAGCTTAAGCTTTACACCCCTATGTACAGCATACTTAGCCACAACCACCCTAAACTCCTCTACACTCTCAAAAACCATGCCAAGTTCCCATATGGGGTATTCACAGTTTGGGTTGTACAGCTCATGCTTTGTCCTTCTTCTGTTCACCTCTCTTTCATCACCTCCATCACACCCAGACCCATCACTATCCAAACTATAGTCAGATTCTGATCCATAGTATGGCTCATCACCACCTATTTCCCCCCTATAATCAGTGCCCTTTCCATTCCACTCTTCATAACCCTCATCATTTCCAACCTCTCCCATAGCCATCTGAACATGAGCCATCCTCTCCTTGTGCACCCTCCTTCTAGCCCTAAGTTCCCTAGCAGCAGCTCTCACCTCCCTCAATTCATCATCAACATCACTGTTTTCACTCATATCTAGTGAAACAGCCTCACTTTCAGAACTCTCTTCATCCTCTCCATTCACATAGTTCTCATCATCATCATCTCCTTGTTCAGGGTTCTCATCAACATCTCCTTCTACAGGATTCTCATCATCATCATCTCCTTGTTCAGGGTTCTCATCACCCTCTCCTTGTGCTGAGGACTCATCACCCTCTCCTATATTTTGCTCATCACTGTTTTCACTCATCATCTCTTCCTCATCCATATTTTGCTCAACTCCTAACCCTTGAACCTCCTCTATCCCTTTAACCTCCTCCACCACCACTGGATCTGTTGGAGTTAGACCCTTTGGAAGACTTTGCAAGTATTCCTCAACATCAATTTCCACATCAGCCACCACAGGTTCATTTATTTCGTGCTCAATGTAGAAATCTAACTCAGCCCCATCCTCAACTTCTTCCATAATTTCCATCAAAACACTATCTGACAATATCCTAAATGAGTTACTATCTTTCCCCTTGTAGTATAATGCCTTGTATCCCTTGTACCCAAGGCCCTTTACATCCCAATCTAGATCAGGGATACTAAACATATCACTGTCAATATTTGAACTATAAGACAGAGGAAAGGTGGTCTTATACTCAATTTGATCTTCACCCACAAATGAACCCCCATGATGCCAAACAAGATTTAAAGTTTTAGACGCCATTCCTGGACCAACAAACAAGCTCAGATTTTCACACAGAACAAGCAAGATAAAGACTTTTTCCACCAAACATGAAAGAGCCCTAAATCGGCAAAATCAGTCCACAGTAACGAGAATCAAAAGCAAAATGCATAATCCAGAAACTCAAAATCCCAAATCGAGGAAGAAAACTCTAAATCGAGCAAGAAAATCTTAAATCGAGCAAGAAAACCCTAAATCCTAAATGGATTGCTCATACCTGAAGGTCGGGATTTTGACAGTGGTGAGCTCAAGGAAGAGCATTCACCTGAGCGTCTATGTCTTGAAGGATGCCTCTTGCCAGAATCGAGCTTCAAGGCTTTCGATTGCACTCCACCGATGGCCTTCGATTGGCTTCGTTCGCGAGTTTCGTCTCTCTGTGATCTCCCTCCCTGGTTTGATCTTCTTTTTGTAACAAAAATAACGACTATATGATTTGTATAATATATGATTTTGATTAAAATATTATTACGTGGCATGTACTTGTTTTAAGTGGTATTACGTGGACATTAGGTGGCATTACGGGGATATTACTTGGCAATTACCATGACACGTGTGCGCGCGTCTGACACACGTAATGGGGAGAATTTAATGAAGGGTTCAACGGGCAAAATTGGGGGCAGTACAGGGGTCTAGTTGAACATTTTTAAGTACAGGGGGCCAAAGGAAAAAAAATTGTAAGTACAGGGGCCTGTTGATGTATTCTGCCCAAAAAATGTATGTCTTGTTTTTCTCTACTGGAGAAGAACTTGTGGGCGTGGGAGATTTTTAAGTCGCTGAAATATTGTAAGATAGAAGAAGAAAACGCAAACAAACTTGTTTGTATAATCAATGTTCAATGGCGCCATCAAAGTTTGGTTCTTTGAATTTTCTTGTGTTTGTTTATTCGAGCGAGTGTGATAAGTTTGTGGGGATGTCCGGAATTTGGGATTGTGTCATAATGTCATGTGATATGAGGAATTGAATTATTGAAGTTTGGTAAGATCTCGTGTGGATGCGACGTCAGGATTCAGGAGTTGGGATATTCTTTGCACTTGAACAAACTGAGCAAAACAAAAGCAAAATCAAACTAATTCAACACTCAGGGTGAGGAGCCTGTCGAGCCGGTTGGGTCTTGGGGAAAAATTCCTAAGGTCACAGGTTCGACACCCATCGGTGACGAAACCAAAAAACTTTGGTGCTCTAAGCTAGTCCAAGTGGTACTTGGGCTATCCTAAATCTTATCGGATCAAAAAAAAAAAAAAAACTAATTCAACACTCAAGCTTATCGTCCACCTCACAAACTCTGCACGGATAAGTTTGGAGATTTATACTATTTTTTTTAAGCTGGCAAATAGTTTTTCGAATAAATCTATTTCTCTGATAATATTTTAATTTATATTACAAGATGCACGATATAACAATACCTATGTGTTGGAACTTGGAAGATTTTGGGAGTATGCAGAGTTAATGCGCGTGACTTGTGAAGTAATAGAATGGGCCCAGAAGTGTGGGCCAACTTAGAGCGTCGGGCCCAATATTGTTTCATGATTAACAAGCACATACCATGGGCTTGTGTTGTTTTTATCTGCAAGCTACGTGACAAAATGGGCGGCCCAGTAGTTTGATGAGATTCTATGCATTTCGGGCAATTAGGACGGGGCAGTGTTTCCATACGGGTAAAACAATTTAAAAAGTCTTGATGAATCGTTCGTAAATACTCACAATCACAAGTCTAACACATCATACATCAAGTCAAGCGGTTAAGTCTTTAAGGGTAGTATCCAGAGGTTTTCGATTCCACTTTAATCGACAATGTTCTTCAGAAGAAAGTCTAAACACGTGAACTTTCCATAGTAACCAACTAACCATGAAATGTTAGATCATGCATCCTCTTTAAGAAGTCAGTGTAAGAAATGCAAGCAAACGGAACGATGCTTCTCTAGCCACGTAGAGCGTATAAGCGCGCTGATAAATTGTGCATACAATCATACATTACTTGAACATGAAAATGAACAATCGACCGATAAATTTGGATTTTATTTAATTGCATATAAAAAAATATGTTTAGGGTTTTGTACCAAAAATGTATTTTAGAAAGACGAGGGTTCGTGTCATTGGAGGAGCTAGGGTTATTACTTGGAACTTGGAAGTATTCGGAAAGTAGACAGGTTGAATAGACGTACTCAATGACGACAAAGTATACAAGCTAACCTCCATACACAATTAATTACGTGGTTTGCAATTATCTAGACCCATCATCATAGTTTAATTAGAATTTTATTAATATTGTATATTGGGTGCTATTATATGTCGGGTCCTATCTTCTATCCCCATATGGATATTAGGTATGAGTATAAATATAAATTACATCTTTTGATATTAATTAATACTTATTTAGTATTTAAGATATTATTATTAATTTAATATTAGATTAATATTAAAATGTTATTTTAATATCTTTATAAAAGTAATACACAACATGTCAAATAGAGTGTGGATCACATGAAACACTCTTTATGTGCAATATGAAATACTATCCTGGTCGTTCGATGGGCTAAATACACGACCCAGATTAAAACACTTAAATTCCAAGATGGATAGGGACGCGGTGGCATTTTGGTAATTTCTCGAAAATTACAAAAGTGCATTGCTATCGAGAAAAAGTGCATTGTGAAATACCAAAAAGTGTGCACATTGCGAAACCGAAAAAGTGCATACAAAAATGAAGCCCAGAGGGCACATACTCCATGTTCGATTCACTATAAAAGTGCATCATTATGGTGGAAAAGTGCATTGCGAAATACCAAAACGTACATTATTAGAACGAAAAATGCAAACAAAAATAAAGTCCACAACTGTGTGTGCTCCATGTTTAGTGCATCATTATGGTGGAAAAGTGCATTATGAAACCAATAAAAGTGCATCACAAAAGTGCATCATCCTGGGCGTTCGATTGACTTTATTCCGAATCAACTCAGCCACTTCCTTCCTAATTTTTCGGTTAATAATGTACTTTTATCGATTTCGTGATGCACTTTTCCACTATAACGATACACTCTTGTAATTTCTAATAAATTACGAAAATGTCGATGCATCCCTATATTAAAGGGGGAAGGGGCGTTTTAATCCGAGCCGTAGATTTGACCCATTGAACGCACATGATGACGCTTTATATTGTACATAAAGAGTGTGTTTCATGTGATATACATGTAATACCCGAATTCAATTTTGGCCTTATAGTCGGAAATCGAGTTTCATAACCCGAAAGCAACGTTGTTTTAAGAAAAATACGTTATTCATAATCCGATTCGCCAATCCGGTTTGACAAGTCAAAAATATATTTTATGTCCATATTTATTTATTTATTTCTTAGCAAGTAGTTGATCCTATCTTCACAAACGCCACTTTGGTCGCAACTTCCGTTGTAATACTCGATTTCGTTTTTAGGTCGGAAAACGATTTTCTTGTCTTACAAGTAATCTTTTTGACTTGATCTGCAAGCAACTTCGGATAGGTATATTCAATCCGCTGGAGTTACCCTTGAATTTCTTATATGTTATTTTATTTAATAGTTTAATTAACCTTATCTTCTTCCCAAGTCTTTAGACCCTCTCTTTAACCCTAAGTATATCTAACCTAATTAATTCCCCGATTTTATATCCTTCCAAACTGAATTAGCCTAGACCAAAAGATAGAATAATATATAATTAAACTCCCTAACCCTAACCCTTCGTAAGCCTATTACGTGATTCCATTCTATTCTCCACGAAAAGAAATATTAGCCGCCAATCTGTTTCCGGAGCAACTTTTCTTCGCCTCGTCGCTGCTCGTCCTTCTTCTTCTTCCTCGATGGGACGCGCATCACCCCATCATCATCGGTTCTGTTTCGTCACTCCGCCTCATTTTCGTCATGCATCGCGGTGGGAGGTAGTCGTGGAATAGTCGGGCTCGACGCGGTGACCGTGAGCAGTTGTTCGTTCGAAGATCGTTATCTACCTGGATCCTTACCTTTCCATTATCGTCGAGAATTCTTCGTTTGAGGTAAGTCGTTTTCGACTTGCTCGGTTCTTTTCTATCTTGTAAGATTTTGTGTCGTTGTTATAGGATTGGTACTGGGATCTAGTCCCAATTATCTTTTTGAAATGTTTTGGACTTGCTTGTTTGTTGTGTGCAAATTAGCTTTAAATGGGTTTTATCGGAAATAAGTTTTTGAACGTTTTCTCTGTTGGTACCGTTTCCGGCACGGCCATCGTAGTCGGCGAAGAGGAAGGGTTGTCTATGTATGGTTCGTGTGACAGAGAAATCTTGCCCCTTCAAAAGAAAATGCTATCTGTGTGTTTTGGCAAGTGCTCCAGTGGGGACTTAGCCGAGATTAGAAGGAAGAAGGATGTGAGGAGTGGGAGGGTCTGCCTCTGTACTGTGGATTGGAAGACGAGATGGAGAATGAGTTATGTTGATTTAATTGTGCGATTGTGTGTATGTGTGTTTGGCTTATGTGTACCTAACCGTCTAATTTAGATATTGGCCTTTAGAGTTATGATTGAGATTGTGGATTCTGATTGCTGAGTATAGAAAACTGTTTTTAAACGTCTTATAATTTCCGCATATTATCTAGCTTGGTAGATTAGTAGCAGGAGCCTTGGCCGGATGGTGGTGTGGATCGTTGACGCACGTGTCACTAGTTTGAGTTTTTCGGGTGTACTTCGGGAGGATTTATTAGTATTAATAGTTTTGTTGAATTATTTTAATTGTAATTTTTAAGTGTTGTTTGAAATATTTTGAGGAAAAATTCGGGAAGCGTTACTTGGTAATTTCGTTTATGCATGCGGGCATTCAAACATGTTTTATATTCAGTTTTATAAATTTGAAAGTTGGATGTTTTTTTTTGTTTTCTCATCGTACCCGTGTTGTAAGATCCTAAAATGTTGTTGTCAACCCACCTAAGTATTACCTGGTAAGGTCTACTACCACATAGCGTCCTGTCAAAAGGAGATGTTACGATACAGTACGTCGTATTGAATATATCATGTTCATATATATTTGATATCTTGTTATCATTCAAACTCTAGCCTTAATGTAGTCACATGAGGCTGGATAAATTAAAGAATGATTTTATCAAAGACAAGGTTGGAGTGGTCAATGTTTGAATAGAGAATATTTTAGTTTGGGCAAGTCTAGAGAAGTGATCCAATACCCCCAATAAGAACGTGTGAAGGTCTAATTTCAGAGATTTTCATCGAGGCGGAGTATACCCAAGAAGAGTGGGGTGATTAGGCATAATCTCACCCATTTGTTTATGCATGTCTCTAATCGTTAGTTCATTAGCCGTTTGTGGGTTTGTGCATGTCATGTTTTTTTTAGCTTTAGACTATCTAATAAGGTGCTTTTGTGCTTTGATAGTGTTTATGTGAGCGGGTAAAATAAACATAATTACCATAGTTATTTTGGCTATTAAAAAAATATTTATTAAATTACTGTACAGTTATTTTTTTATTTTTTATATAAAATTATATGACGGTTATGCAACTTAATGAAAGATTCTATCTTTTATTAAAGATAGAATTAAAGTTGGAGAAAGGTGAAATATTCCTTTTTTGGGCTTCAAGGCAGTCGGCCAGCCCTAGAAGGATAATATTTTCGGCCATAAAGATATAATTTTCGGCCCCCTGTATCTCTCTCTTCCATTATAAATACATGCCCTAGGCATGTAGGGAGAGACACATGTGCATTGCATATTCAAAAATCCTAGGCAGGCTAATACTTGCTTACCTCGATTGTTTAGGGTTTCATCGCTCTCTTGTACCTCGTCGCTCAAACGACAATTGCTCTTCTGACTTAGGCTTCGGAGGTGGATTAGGGGGTCCCCGCCCCCTTTGTCCATTGTTTTGCAGGTTTTCTAGGTCAGGAGACGGAAAAGGAGCGAAAGAGGTGGAGTTCTTAATTGGTGTATTTGATACGAATTAAAAGCGAGATTTTGTACACCAACAATTGGCGCCGTCTGTGGGAAAAGAGTATTCGATCCACGCAATCATGGTGTTGGAATGAATACCGGAAAATCAAGAAGTCAACTTCGAAGATGCCGGGGCATCATCGCGGAATGCACCCGCGCGAACCACCCCCGACGAACGAAACCGCGAGCGCGGATTGACAACCGCGAGCGCGGATACCGAGAATCGCGAGCGTGGACCGGCGGCCGAAGTCGAAAACCCTGAAGTCCGCTCAGAAAACCGCGCCTTAATGGAGATCGATCAAGGAAATTCCGATACTCACTCGGAAGATCAAACCTTGGTGCCTGAAAACGGTTCAAACCGTGATCTGACCCCTCTTGCTAATACATTTGTTCATCGCACATGTCGTTTAGGGTTCGGGTCAGGCGACGAAATTGACAATCGTAATACTCCAAGGACCGAGTCAGCCGGATTTGACCAATTATGGGAGTCGGCTATGCGTGTAGCCGAGAACAAAGAAGATCGGAGGATTCCGGGGGCAGGACGGATCTGTCCGCGTGAGATCGCGGTCCGGAGAGCCGTAATCGCGGCCGATCAAACCGCACCCGCGGTCCTAAAAATCGCGACCGAGGACAGCGAATTTCCGAGCCCTCACTCTCCATCCGTGAGCCGAACCCTAGTTTGGTTAGTCCACGTCCAGAACAGGGTCAATCCAGCCATGCTGGGTCTAATCCCGTGAGAGGAGACAATCGCATCATCTTATCATCCGATCCGAATGGCGGGAACGGAGCATCTACTACCAATGAAGAAGAAGATGAGATCACCCACGCTTTGGCTACCACTTTGAGAGAAAACAAGAAATATCAAACAAGGTGTGCAGAAGCTGAATCTCGGTTAGATCATGCCCTAGAAGAGGTCGCTAGGTTAAAACGTTCTTTGGATAAGATTCAAGGCAAGCGCCCTATTGATGAACCAGAAACTGAGAGGACTGCTCGACGGCTGGCCAGCGTTATCGAATTCACCGATAACCGCCGTAGTCCTCAATCGATCAGTTCTGACGAGCAAGACGATATGCAGGTCGAATACGATAGCGATAGAAGGGCACCACGGAACCGACGGAGAGACCACCGCCATGGATCACCGTCGCGTAAGAGATCGCGGGCCGACCCACCACAGCCGAGCGGGTCAACATTCAGCGACTCGGGCGGAGCTCACCACCGCGACAACCATCGCGGCAGAAGCCGCGAGCGCCACTCATGAAATCACGATCGTGATAATCGCGAGCGCGGCAAGTCGGACTGTGGCCGCGGATCGGGCGGTCGACGCGGTTCTTCGCTCGAGCGGAGCGATCGTTACGTCCCTTCCCGCCGCGATCGAAGTCCGGAAAACCGAGAAAGACACCACAGCCGGCATCGAAGTGTGAGCCTTGAAAGAATTGAAGGAAGAGCCCGAGCTCTCAAGCGTACCCAAAATAGGTTGTTTGATCTCTTAAGAGCGCAAGGCAACACCTTGCAATCGGCTCGGGATCAAGCAGAACACAAGTTGGCCTTGCTGACGTCAACGTCGTTTCATCCAGATATTCAACGAGCTCTGCCGCCGTCAAAGTTCTCTCCGCCAACCTTTGCTGTGTACGACGGAAACACAGATCCTGTAAATCACATAGCTTCTTACACCCATAAAATGGCGATGTGGGTGTCTGAGGATGCTATCATGTGTAAAATGTTTCCGAGCAGCCTTGGTAAGGGCCCCCTGAAGTGGTTTCAAAGTCTGAGGTCAGGTTCGATTCGAAGTTGGGGACAATTGGCTTCAAAGTTCGTAAAGCGGTTCATAGCTAACAGTCGGGATGCTGCCTTACTTGACACGCTTTTTGGTCTCAAACAAGAAAAAGGGGAAAGTTTGCGTCGCTTCTTCAATCGGTTTATGGAGTGCTATGCGGAAATTGAGGGGTGTGATCCGAGAACCACTATCACCGCCTTTAAAAGGGCAATCTTTGCAGACAGTAAGCTGACAGAGGAAATGACACTTCGTCTTCCCTCCACAATTGTAGAGCTTCAGGAACGCGTTCATCAGTATGTGCGGTTGGAGGAATCCAATCTCAAAATAAGAGGAAGGTCGTCCTCTCCTCCTCGTAAAATCCGCCGCCGAGCTAATAACTTTAAGGGAGAAAGTCAAGTCAGAGCAATTTACACTACCTTTAGTGTACCAATCTATCGAATCCTGCCTCGTATTAAGCATGAAGGTTTCTTCCAATATCCTCCCAAAGAAGATTGTCGAGATGAAGATCCGCGAAGCAGAAAATATTGCATGTACCACAAAAATCGGGGACATATGACCGAGCAATGTGAGCCATTCAAACGGTATCTGGAGAGCTTAGTGGAAAAAGTGTACTTGAAAGAGTTCATCAAGAAAGAAAAGCTTGAGAAGAATGATGAGCCGGGGCAGAAACAGATTGAGGTGATTCAAACAATCTCGGCATCTTATAAACATGAAGATGATGAAGCAAGAAGTGATTTCAGAAAGTCTTGCCATGAGCTTGAAGTTATGAGAGTCCAACAAGCCGAGCCATGACGACCTCCTTCTCCCGTGCGTATGGTGGACGGATTAGTCTTTAGGGACAAGGACCTCGCTACAGTCCAAGTTTCTCATAACGATCCGTTAGTTCTAGCAGTCGAGCTAGACGGGTTTAAGGTGTGTCGTGCTCTTGTTGATCTGGGGAGTTCAGTCGACATTATGTACTATGAAGTTTTTAAGCTCCTCGGAAAAAGCAATGAAGATTTGATCCCAATCAAGATGCAATTAACCGGACTTGGTGGCTATCCGACGTATTCGCTCAGAATGTATAAAACCCAAGTCAGCCTTGCCAAGAAAGTGATGATCGTTGAGTTTTTGATCGTTGATGTGCCTTCGCCCTATAATTTAATTTTGGGAAGGCCTTGGATCCATGGGATTGGAGCGGTACCATCGACCCTCCATCAAATGGTCCAATTTAGAGACAAAGATGCCATCGTTCGAGTATGGGCAAATCAGTTGGATGCTCGTCTATGTTCCAAAGGAAGTCGCCCGAAGTCGGAAATCATGCAGAAGATAGAAGACAAGCCAAAGACCGATCGCCGACCGCGAGACCCCAATCACGGCATTGATGCCGGATGTAAGTCCCCAATTCTGGGGCAAAATCGCAGCCGCAGTACCGGAGCTGATCACCTCGTCTCGCAAGACAGGGATCGAAAGCGAGATCGCTCGGGTTCCCGTGAGCAGGGATCTCGGGATTAGGGCTTCATATAGATAGGGCACTCTTTTTCCCACGTGGTTTTGATGAGGCCCTTAGGTTTTTTTTCGCTTTTTGCATTCATCTCGTTTAGCTTTGTAGTTCATAACATTCACGTTTATTTATCAATAAAAGTCAGCTCTTTTTGCATTAGTTTGAGTCTTGCATAAAAAAAAATGCACCGCGCAACATTAGTTAATCGCACTAATGGATTTTTCATATGCGTATATGAAGAAGTTAATGATATTCGCTCATAACACATATGATATTCGCTCATGTGGACTCGAATTACGAATATACGAATATACGAATATACGAATATACGAAAGCGCTAGGGGACCGATCGACCAATCTGCATGGCCACTTCGATTAAGTAACCCTCTGTACCCTACGTCGCCAAACACGGTGAGTCGTGTAAGGCGGTGTAGGTGGGGCATTTGTGAGCGGGTAAAACAAACATAATTACCATAATTATTTTGACTATTAAAAAGTTATTTATTAAATTACTGCGCAATTATTTTCTTATTTTCTATATAAAATTATATGGCGGTTATGCAACTTAATGGAAGATTCTATCTTTTATTAAGGATAGAATTAAAGTTGGAGAAATGTGAAATATTCCTTATTTGGGCTTCAAGGCAGTCGACCGGCCCTAGAAGATAATATTTTCGGCCATAAAGATATAATTTTCGGCCCCCTGTATCTCTCTCTTCCATTATAAATACATGCCCTAGGCATGTAGGGAGAGACACATGTGCATTGTATATTCAGAAATCCTAGACAAGCTAATATTCGCTTAGTTCGACTGTTTAGGGTTTCATCGCTCTCTTGTTGTACCTCGTCGCTCAAACGACAATTGCTCTTCTGACTTAGGCTTCGGAGGTGGATTAGGGGGTCCCCGCCCCCTTTGTCCATTGTTTTGCAGGTTTTCTAGGACAGGAGACGGAAAAGGAACGGAAGAGGTGGAGTTCTTAATTGGTGTATTTGATACGAATTAAAGGCGAGATTTTGTACCCAACAGTTTATATGCTAGTTCAACTATTTTTTTTTTGAATTTTTAGTATATATCCTTCCAACTTGTACGAAATAAGAATGGTATAATTCGATTTTCTAAACCTGGCTTGTACGTGTTGGACAACAGTGGACTAATTATTGTTGTCATCGTTTTAGTTTATAAAACAACTTAGTGTTAGACCCGAATCATGTACGGGTTACGATAGATTTAAATATTTTTATTAGTTTTCCAACAATTCTTAATACTCAAAAAATAATTCTGAAATGTAAAATGCTTGGGAAAAATCTAACACACAAAATATGTATATATAGCACAAAACATAATCGTGAACTCTTAGGAGGTAGTACTTTGAAATTTCTAATTATTATTTACCCATTAAAAATACTTAATCAATATATTTCTTATTATATTTATTTATTTTGTAAATATGTTACTTGAAATTATAAAAAATGAATCTAAGATATGTATTTTGGTGCAATGAAAATTAACATAAATAGTTTTCTTTAGATAACTTCACATCGTTATTTTGAAGTAAAATTTATCATCCTAATATTTTGAATCGTTAAGAAAAAAATTATTATTAATAAATTAGTGTTGGTTAGATAACTTCGAAATAAAATGTGTTAGATTGTTAGAATGCTGAAATTTTTTGGATCAAATGTTCATTAAGAAAATAGTTTCTTTTAGTTAAGTTAAAATAATTATTTCTATGAGGTTGTTATAATATAATGAAATATTTTTTTAATCAGATTTTCATTAAAAATAATTTCTTTTAGATAACTTTATAATATTGATTTGTATCATATCATTAGAAAGATAAAAATCTTCTTGGATCAAATTTTTATTTAAAAAAACGTAAATAGTTCTCTTTTGGGTCAAGTTTTTTTCTTGTTTAAATAATAAATTAAATTAAGCAATAAAAATAAAGAAAAAATAAACCGAATTCAGATTTATCAAAAAAGCATTCTGAATGAAAATTTTCTATGAGTAAAAATCACATGTTTACACTCTTAACTTGTTAAGAGATACAATGAAAAAAAAATATAATCAGAGGCGAATTGTCAAAAAATAAGATGAGATGAAAAAAATTTCACAAAATGGTACTTTTTTGAATTAATGGAAGATTATTATGGATATCTGAAAAAATCTTAAATACAATTAGCCATGCACAAGCATATATTCATTAAAAAAAAGCAAATCCCCAAAAACAAATCATCAAAAACCCTCGCTAATGAGAGTTGTGGAGGTTTTATAGAAAGCTATAAAAGTTAATTAGAAGTTATAGCGGTTTTATAGATAGTGTGATTAGTGGGATAATGGGTAATTTTTTAATAAATTTTTTTAAAGCAATTGTAATAATAATCCACTCAGATGATGACACGTGGTTAAAATTTTTCTAAAGACTTGGGCTCTCCTTTATATTTGTACTAGGGTAGATTGCTATATTAAATTATTAATGCTTGTGTTACGAGTCCAAATATGCACCTAAATGACCTAATTATTTACCATTATATGGCTAATGATGTATTTTTGACACTATTAGTCAATTTCGACTAATAGTTTGCCAACATGCTAAAAGTCATATGGTTTTGTTAAAATCAATATCATTGTTACGTATTCTTTTTTTCTTCCTCCTCTAATCTCGGATTCTTATCGTTAATATCCACATAATCTTGTCGTCCTAGGTCATAGCAAGCATTGTATTGCTTGATGATTTAACTTTACAGGCTTTGGAAAATTCTGGAGATGATGAGTAGTGACATATGTTGGCAACCTGTATGTAATCACATTCTGTAATCAAGATATTGTCAATTGCACCCACCTACTATACTTATTTCTAGAAAATTAAGTTTGTTCCGATAAAAAGATTCTCCGTATAATTATCTTCTTATTGCATCAAAGTTCATTAATTTATAACAAGTTCAGGCTAAGACATAAATTCTACTCCGTACATTAGCTAGTAAATATGGTGCATCAGGCATGAAATCACATACTTATTTTTTTCACTTTTGCATATGCATCTCCCTTTCCCTATTAATTACGTTCAAAATTTTAATTTCGAGCACTTCTAATAAGTTACAACTTGTGAAAATAAAATCATATCATAATCTTTTTTAATTTTTAAACATTTCTATAATAACAATGATTACATACACGTCATTATAAACTACATCACATCTTTCTTGCAAGGGTGTAAACCACTATACAAGTTGTCTTTGTTATCTCTTAAAAAACAAAATATCATTAACAACAGCAAGTATTATTTTATAAAATTACGTTTTATTTCCTTCTTGCAAATTGCCCAAATGAAATTTATCAAACAAAGAAGGATATAAATGTAAAATATAATTGTATAATCACCATTCATCAACTTGCAAAAATCATGAAGAAAACCCAATCGAATAAGTTAAAAACGCGGAAATAAACAAAAAAATAATAATAATCAGGTGGGCCCCCACCCATTTCCTCTTTCCCTAATTACTCGTCGCCGCCTACCCCTATATAAAATCCCTAACCCCCAAAACTTCATTTTTCCTTCCAATCTCTGCATAAATTCATTCTCCCTTTCCTGAAAAAAGATCTCTTCAAATACTTTTCACTCCCATTTTCGAAGCAAATTTGTGTTTCCGCTGCTTTGAAAGTTCAATCAAGCTGTTCGAGAGGGCTTTGAGCCATGTGTGGTGGTGCGATTATCTCCGATTTCATACCGACAAGGGGTTCCGGCCGCCTTACCGCCAACGATCTCTGGTCCGGTATCTCCGGCGAGGCCAAGAAGCAGAAGGGGTTCTCTAAGCCGGCGAGATCCCACGTCTCCGACGTCGCCAAGGACTACGTTAATTTCGAGGCTGATTTCCTCGAGTTCAAGGATGAGTCTGACGATGAGGAGTTCCCAGATGTCAAGCCCTTTGCCTCTAAAGGACTCAACCCTTACAATTTCAACTCTGTTCAGGGTTAGCTTATTACCCTTTTCCTTCTAATTAAAGTTCCTTTCTTATCTTTGATTTGCTTGGCTGTCTACTGTTTATTGATGTAGAATGTTTGTTTTGGTTGAGTTTTTACTGCAAGAGGTTAGATTTAGAAGCCAAGCCGTTTTAAATTTAGAGGCTTTATCTGGTCAAAGTTTGGTAATTTGGGGAAATATCCTCTTTAAGACGTTTCTAGGATGAACAGCTAGACCTTGGTGTCACCATAACATGTTTAGATGCTTGTTTAGTTGTGTATTGAAGAAGTTGGTTCTTGTGACATGCTTATAGTTTTGCTACCCTATTCATGGGCTTTCTTTGTGTATCTTGTCTATTCGGTGATATAATTAATTGGTTCGATTTTCTGCTGAAAGTTTGTGATTGATGTGCCAGCGTCTGATTTTGTAACATTGATAACATTTTGGGTAATCAAGCCTGTTGATTTCTATGTCATCCATGAATCTGGATCTGGTCTGGAGATATGATATATATTTACCTTAAGGTCCAGATATGACATATATTTACCTTAAGGTGTTGGTTGAAAATAAATTATTTGGTTTAGCAATTTGAGACTGCTGAAGAGTTCGTGTTCCTTCAGAATCAGGATTTTATCCAGCGTATCAGATACTTGAGGATCTTTTATTTGGTGAAGAAATCATATCAATTTAGATCCTGTTCTCTCTTATGCATGTGCAGGTGATTGTGATTAGTTTCCTATTTTGGATTATGGTGACTGTGATCTTCCCTTTATTGGGTTAATAACATAACTCCGGTGTCTATTGTATCAGATCTGCTAGTCTTCAATCTTCATAAGAAAAGAAAAGATCTGCTAATCGTTTGGATTATTTTCCTTTTGTTTACAACAGTGAGATAAAAGGAACATCAAATTAACTTGTCATTTTCTTGATATTATTTGTGGAATGATAATAGAAGACACCTTAAAAAGAGAATACTGAATATTTTCGATGTTTATAAGTTTTCCTGGTATTATTATAATGCTCCTTTCCATTGATTATGCTAAGATCTTGTTCTTTATCTATGTCAAACTATTGTAGGACTGAAGCCTGCTGAGTTCACCAGCCAGGCTGAGAAATCTGCCAAGAGAAAGAGGAAGAATCAATACCGTGGCATTCGCCAACGCCCATGGGGAAAGTGGGCTGCTGAGATCCGTGACCCCAGAAAGGGCGTTAGGGTCTGGCTTGGAACTTTCAACACCGCTGAAGAAGCTGCCAGGGCTTATGATGCCGAGGCTCGTAGGATCCGTGGCAACAAAGCAAAGGTCAATTTCCCCGAGGAATCTCCTGTGTCAAACAGGCGCACTGTTAAGGTCAATCCCCAAAAATCAACTGCAAAGGCAAACCCTAACCCTGCACCTCAAAACTGGAACCAGAGTTACAATAATGTTGGCTTTGTTGGAGAGGTGGGACTCAAACCCTATAAGCCTTCTGATGCTTCTCCAATTTACTTGAATTCAGTCCAGGGGTCTAACTCTTTTGATTATTCTGACTTTGGTTTGGGGGATAATGGGCCCCATACCCCTGAGATATCATCATATTTCTCAGCTATTCTTGAGGACGAAGATGCTCAAGTCACAGAGAAGAAGATGAAGATGTCGCCCTTCTCAGAAGAGCACATGGGATCTGCGGATGAGATTAATGGAAAATTCTCCTCTAGTGACCTTTCTGATTTTGAGGCTGAGATGAATTTGATGGAAACTCCGTTTCTTGATGAGAATTGGGCAGTGGATGCTTTCCTTGGCGGAAATGGAACCCAGGATGGTCTTAACCCAATGAATCTCTGGAACTTTGATGATCTTGTCCAGCCAGGATCCTTCTAAGATTGTCTTGGAATTGATCACAGCTGCTTTCATGTAAATAAGAAGACATGTTAGTAATTTTTCATGACTCAGAAGACATTTATATAAACTTATTTCTTTGCCTTGCTTCTCATTTTCACTAGTGACCATTTCTCAATGCATGTGGATGCAGGAATGTCTGTTGTTGTTGTTCGTGGTTAAGAGTACGCTTGAGGTTTGGATGAGTGTTCTTACTTATCTTCCAAGGTCTGCGTAGGTAAAATAGTAGGTCCTCCTATTACTACTACATCCAAAAACCTAAAAACCTGAGACTGTAATTTTTTATGATCTTGTGTTGTATCTGAATCAACTTTTAATGCTTTTATGACTTTTGAATAATTCTATTTACTGTCTGTAATATTCAGGATTCTATGCAGCTCTTGAAATGGATGTGTGTATGTTTTTGGTTTGTCTGGTTGGCATCCAGGTGTTTTTCAGCAATGAAGCTTGAAATGAGCTGTCAAGCTGAGCTGCTGGTTCACTGTAATGTTGAAGAAATAATGTCCTCTGGTTTCTCTGAGTTTGGTATTCTGTTGCTGTTACTTTGATACTCTTCCTGAAGCTCTAGGTTTTTCCTTATGTGATTGTTTGGAGTTTGGTGGTAGGTAGATTGTCAATTAAATGGGAGTGATAGAAGTAAAAATCATCACTAGATCTTGAACATGGTAACCAGTTGTACTTGTTTCTATTATGTTAGAGAAGGCCAATAATTCTGGCAAGTAGTGCCCTCTTTGAAGTTTTATTGTCATTGGTTCAATTAGAAAGATTGTAATTTGAGGTCGCAATCACATGGATATCAATTTTGCTGAAAGTGATAGGTTTATGATTTTTCATCAAAGCAATTATGATTTAAAAGTAATGAAGTGACCCTTAAATCTTGTCTGCAATTCATATTTCAAATATGAAATCTCCTTGGGTGTTCATTAGTTCAATTACAACGGAATCAAATAGTAACCAGAAAAACGAAACTAGCATTCCCTTGAACTTGTAAGCAAAAATGGAACGAATTTCTTTCCTTTGAGATAATTTTAGGGATGTAAATGATGAGATTTGTACAAATATTCAATTAGTATAATGGTAAAAGATTTGAGTTTTATCCTTTGAAATTGATCGATTGAACTGAGTGCGTGATAAGATCACCACCAAAAAAATGATGAGATTTGTGACCACAATGTCATGTCAGTGTTATCCCTTGAGCTCTGAATCATAGAGCTCGTACTTTGCTGGTGCAATGAGCCCGGGGCAGGGCCCCCTACAAGCTGAATTAATCATGCTGAATGTTTGGGTTGATATTTTTCTTCTTCAAAAAAAAATCAACTCACATTTTTTGTAGAAAAATGTAGATCAACTTTGGCACACTCCATATATTAAATTCTAGAAAAGCTCTAAGAAGATTTGGGTCTCTTTGAACACTAAAGTTCCAATCTTTGAAAGAAAGATTTCATGCAGATCATGCGTAATGAGTGACTAATGAGGCTTGCTTTCTATAATTATTTAGTTTAGGACTATTGACTTGATGATTTCTATTATAGTAGCAAGTGGTAACCATAATAATTAATTCTCCCACGTCCCAACCTAGCTAAATAGCTGGAGATACAAAGTAACTTTAGCTTCATCTTTTGGACCCATTTTCGTTGAATTTCTCCTTCCAGTAGTACCAAGTTAGGTCAAACATCAAACTTTCCACAAACAAATAAATTAAAAAAATGTTTCTTTCAATTACAATTGTAAATGGAAGCAACGTGTGAAAGCCCTAATTGTCGGATCTGCAGCTGAGCACCTTATACAACAGTGTGTTTGGTTCACCAGTTGTTCTCTCCATTATATACAGACACCAACTGAATTTCATAGTTTTTCCTTGGTTTAAGAAAACAAAAGAAACAGAAGCCATTGGAGTTATCAGTTTCCCAAATGTAGTTGTCTGTAGGCCCACCCCACTAGCTTTGAATCCCAAGCTATGGAAAGATCTTCATTTAGATTCCATTTTTGCTCTCTAGTTTTATATGCATCAGTTTTCCTAGGAAACCTGAGCAGTTGTGAATCAGCAGCATCTTTGTTTGTGTTTGGTGACTCTTTCTTTGATTCTGGCAACAACAATTACATCAACACCACTATCCTTGACAAGGCCAACTTCTGGCCTTATGGCATCACCTTCTTCAACTTCCCAACTGGTCGCTTCTCTGATGGCCGTCTCATCTCTGATTTCATTGGTAAGAAATCATTCAATCATATGCACACATCGTTCTGAAAAACCCGCTTAGGCGCCTGTCTAGATCACCTAGACGCTAGGTGGCCCCTCTCTGCCTACGCGCCGCCTAGTGGTTTCTTAGAACATTGTATGCACAAATAAAAATGAGAAGAACAAAAGCTAAAGTTTTTTTTTTTCTGATAAAAATTTGACAGCTGAATATGCAAAGCTTCCATTGATTCTTCCGTATCTTCAGCCGGGCAACAATGATTTCTCTCAAGGAGTTAATTTTGCATCTGCTGGAGCTGGTGCTCTCAATGAAACATTCCAAGGCTTGGTAAAAAGATTTCTTTCTTTCTTTTTTGATTTACTTTATTGGGTTTTTTTTCGCTTTTGTGTTCTTAGTAATGCTTGATTTGAATGCAGGTCATCAGTCTAGGGATGCAGCTAAGTAATTACAAGAAAGTTGAAGCGAAGTTAAGAAACGAGCTAGGTGGTGAAAAGGCTAGGATGACAACCGGAAGAGCGGTGTACTTGTTCAGCATTGGAACAAATGATTACATGAGCATCTTCTTGACAAACTCTCAAGTGCTTGCTACTATTTCTAATTCAAAGTATGTTGAGATGGTCATGGGCAACATTACATTGGTCATCAAAGTAAGTATTAATCTCTACATGATCTTGTTTGTGCTATTGTGTGAAGCTGTAGATTTTAGGCAAATACAAGAAAAAAAAAAGGTGTGATTGTTTCAAGTCAATGATGCTGCTACTCTGATCTGAAAATCTCTCTTTCAAGTATCATGCCAAATTGCCAGTGAAAACAAAAGATCTTTGTGGTTACAGCTATCAATTTGGACTATGCTACTTTTAACATTTAGCTGGCTCCTATCTGAATATGCATGTGAACTGATTGAGAAATAGATAAGAGATAAGAATAGGATGAAAGTGAAAGAAAAGTAATTTCTAGACTCTTCAACCAACTAACTATGCATATTTCTGTCCTTTAGGACTTCAATTATTCAGGAATCAAACTCTAGAGAACTTGATTTGAATGGTTATGCCTAATTGAAGATTAGATATGACCCAATGAAGTTTTAATGCTGTTAAGTGATTATAAACTGTAATGTAGGGAATTTATGACAGAGGAGGAAGGAAATTCGGGTTCATGAATTTGCCACCGGTGGGTTGTCTTCCGGGTGTCCGGATTTTGAATGGAACTAAGGATAATGGATGCTTGAAGGCTGCTTCTAGTCTAGCTATATTGCACAATAGAGCTCTTTTGAAGCTGCTGAAAGGGCTGAAAAGACAGTTACCTGGGTTTAAATATGCACTCTTTGACCTCCACAACTTCCTTCTCCAAAGAATCAAGCACCCTTCTAAATATGGTATTCAATTAACCTTTCATCAATTGTCAATCACAAATATACATATTGTTCAGTTCAGCTTTGAGTTTCCAGTTTTTATTACTTGATCATGAATTTCTCATGTTGTATTCATGGTTAGGTTACAAGGAAGGTAAGAGTGCATGTTGTGGATCAGGGAAGTTGAGGGCAAACTTCACTTGTGGGAGAACAAAGGTTGCAGGAGGGTTTAAAGTGTGCAAGAATGTGAAGGATCATGTGTTTTGGGACTCTTTCCATCTCACTGAGAAGACTTACAAGCAGTTGGCTGATCAAATGTGGACCTCCAGCTACAATTCCAAATCATCCCTGCATAATTCTCAACTTGGAGCTTATGATTTGAAGACCCTCTTCCACTCACCATAAAAGCAAAGTCAACATCATCCTTTTTCCATGGTAATGCAAGTAGGGTAAACTTCATTTAACCAGCGTTAATATACCTTAATTTTTTTACTAAACCACCATTATCTTGAAGATGATCAGATATGCATATGTGCATGACACCAACTTAGGTTTACTTTTTCATCATTAAATTGTTAAATAGGTCACTGTCTTCTTGCCTAAACAATATAGTAACCTGGTTGGTTTGACTATTTGATTACAGAAAAATGTGACTTAGAGTGGTGATGTGCGCAACATTCATGTGATTTTTAGGATTAATGGTGGTAAAAAAAATGGGGTAAATAATGGGTGGTTAAATGAAGTTTCATCTTACAATCAATCCTGCACTTTCTTTCTTCTTTCATTTTTATTTGTTTATTTTCTATTCTTAAAAGTCAAGATCATCTTTTAATGAGATCAAACATACTCCAATAAATGTGCAACAAGTTAATGCGCAAGATTTGTACTCAAAGTTTCATACTTGGGTCTCTATCATTTGCTCTTGGGTTGTCATGATTAGCTTTGCAAAGCAATCTGAACGGGAGAAATTTGGAAACTTAAAATTGACATCCATGATTCTGAACTCATTATGGTGATGCATCTTTTTTACTCTTATCAGAAGTTTTTTTGTTATTCTGTTCTTCCTATCATATATAATATTCACAGAGTCATATCATACTACATACAATAATTATATGAATTTCTCTACAAATTGGGGTCATCCGGTGCCACCAATTTCTGCATTTTCAGCGCACATAATTTTTTTATTTTTTTTTATTTTTTTTTTTATTTTTTTTGACAATTCTTCAATATGCATTTAGCTTCATATATGGGTGAAAAAGACAAAGATTCATACTATTTTATTGTCTACAGAACTACATAAAATCACCAGTCCTTAGGAACTGGTACATGATCTAATTCATGTCATTCTCTAGCGAATTCCAGTTTAACTTAAACTAAATTTCATAAAGTTGCTTGAAATTATAAGGGCTAACAACATCTTTCTTGCCCTTCCACATCAACTTAGCCAGCTGCCAATTACAAGCTTCAGTTGTATGACCCCCATCGAAGAACACATACTTGCTTGGATCTTTACATACCGTCTCCTGCCCTGCCTTCGCTCCTGGTGCGCTAGAGCCTTCGCTGTAACACTGCCCTGTTCCATTTTCAAAACCTGCACAAAAATTGCATCAGAATTAAAAATCTCTAAGGCCTAACTAATTTCATATATCCAAGGGAGAAGAAAAAATGTACCATATTTTGAGGGATGAAGAACCCTGTCCTGAATTGTGTTGTAATAATCGAAAATGGAGTATTTGAATCCAGGTAACTGTTTCTCTAAACTCTCAAGGGACTTGGAAAGCTTCTGGTTATGCAATCTAGCCATGGCGGAAAGCTTATCAAGACAAGTTTTGCCACCAGCACTCTTTGCGATATTGATTGGGACACAACCCAAGGCTCCTACATTTTGGAAGGCTATCTTTCTTCCTCCTATATTGTATATTTCCTACACAATCATATGGTTTAGTCAAAATCAGCCAGAAGTTAATGTACTAAAATATTTGATTGCCAAGACAAGATCTTTCGTATGAATGTATACCTTAAGAAATTCGGTTAGGTTTCGAGTAACAACGTCAACAAACTGTTTTACAGCTGAAGCAGAGGCATTTGGGAAGGTATTGTATTGACCGAAGTAGTCGTTTCCGCCCATGCTGATGAGAAAGACTGCTGAATTGATCAGTTGCTTGGTTTGTTCTTCCCCTATTTGTTTCTTTAGGCTGTTTACAACGTTCTGGAAATAGCTCAGTTGCTTACTAAGACTAATCTGGACCCAACAAACAAACAAACAAAACATGAAACCTCAGCTGGACATGACTTAGTTAGACTAAGTATATCAGTAACGATTACTTTTCTTGTTGTCAATTGGTTTTTAAATTACCGTGCCAGGATGATTACTAGGAAGAACGCCAGCACCACCAGAAGCAAAATTAGCGCCGTCTGTGAGATTATGAGGACCTGGTTCCAAATAGGCCTTCCAAATTGGCAGCTTGAAGAACTCAGCTATACACATTAATCATTGATAATTCAGATTCAACTTAGGACAATACATTTATTAAATCATTAAGAAAAGTTAGATATATAGATATACCGATGAAATCGGGGACGACGCGGCCGTCGGAGATGCGGCCAGTGGGGTGTTTGAAGTAGGTCTCGCCGTAAGGCCACACCGTGCCCAAGCTGGAGCCGGGGCCGGAGTAGTTCAAGTACATGTTGTTGCCGGGGTCGAAAAGCGAATCTCCGAAAACGAACAAAGCGACGTGCTTGTTGGGAGGAGGAGGATTAAGATTAGAGCTGAAGGCTGAAGAGATGATGAGGCTGAAGATTGTGAAAAGCAACAAGCTTCGGATTTGGGGTGCCATTTTTAGTGTTATTGTGTATATGATTCTAAATCGTTGATTGTGTATATATTTATGTCCTCTGCTATCGTCTCTTTCTGATTGTCCTTTTTCTTTTAGATGATTTATTTCCAAAAGAAAAAGAAAATATCGGTGCATTTATGTTGGCAGATTATACTATTGGAGTTTGGATGAAACTCATGAAAGCCTCGATCTGAGATCGACTGATATATATATATATAGTCCAAATCATTCTAAAGAACAATATTTATAGAATTTTTAAAAAAAAATACGGAGTAGATGAATTAACAATTTCTAAAAGAAGATGAAATCAGGTGAAGAAAAAGGAATTAGAAGATTTAAAGTCACGCAAGAAAAAAAAGTTCCGTTCGTGATGAATCTAATAAATACGGACTACGTTGTATTATGATTTAGTACTACTTTACGCAGCTCCGGCTTCATACAAAATTACATGATTATGAACACTATTAAATGTGTCATTATTAATAAATTAAGCACCCGAATCAAAACATAAGACACTAGAAAACTTTTGAAATAATCTAATATGTATACAAATCATCTAATAGAAAAAGAAGCTATATGTATAATGTATTGCCTATATAGTTATGACCTAGGAAGGAAAGTGGGCAAGGATCTTTTTTTTTTTTTCTGGTAGAAGAGTCGGCAAGGATGTTATGAGTAACGGTAATGTGGACTGATTTGCTTAACTTTGTACTATGAATGACGACTACTTTTTTTAAACTAGTACTAGGGCTGGGTAAATTTAGGTCTGGACTGAAATTTTGGACCGGACTGAGACCGGACCGAGGGTATATATGTCCGGTCCTAGGTCCATAAAATTTTAAAATTTCGGTCCCGGTCCGGTCCAGGTCCAGACCGGCTTTTTTAAAATATATATAAAATTATAAATTTATATATAAAAATAATATTTCTTATGTTATAAAATTTATTTTTTATTATTTAAGTTTCACTTTTATGTATATACTTCATAACATTATATTTTTCATGAATAATACGTAATTTTTTTTTACTAAAAACATAATTTTTTCTTTGAAAAATATTAATTTTTTAAAAAAAATAATATCCAAGTCCAAACCGGTCCAAAACTGGACCGGACCGGACCGGACCGGGAAATTTAGGTCCGGTCCTAGGTTCAAAGATTTGGAGAATTTCGGTCCCGGTCTGGTCCGGTCCGGTTCGGTTTTGGACCTATGCCCAGCCCTAACTAGTACTAGAATATGGTGTTGACTGTGCGTCTGAAACCGGCAGCTTCACACCTTCCCACTTCCTCGCATCTGCCTACGTAAACTATTGTTTTTATCGCACGCGCGTTGTGTAAAAACGTGGCTGCCCACTTTCATATGTCTTCCAACGTAGAATAATTGGTAAAAATTGTCATTTACTTTGACCAAAAAAAAATTGTCATTTACTCCGTACTACCTAAGGCATTTGGCTCAGATGATATACAGCTTACTCTACATCTAGAGGTATATTTACGAGATCTGAGGTGATCGAATTGAATATTGTCAAGACGAAACTCGGATGAATTAATGGACAGCCAAAAAAAAAAATGTGTATTTGATAAAATTATAGCATCTACGAGATATATTTACGAGATCTGAGGTGATCGAATTGAATGATATCAAGACGAAACTCGGATGAATTAATGGACAACCAAAAAAGAAAATAATGTGTATTTGATAAAATTATTACAAAATTTTTATAACCAATAAATAAAGAGGGATTGTAAAGATCTAATCTATATATGCATCTATAACTATATATTAAAGTTGTCCCTTTTCGATATACCATAACGATTCTAGCCCCACCTCATATTTAAAAAATTAACTAGTGTTATTCTCGTACCTTGTACGGGTATATTTCAAAATAATTTTATTTCTAATTTATTATTTTTATTTGGAATAAATTTTCACGATTGAATCTTATTTTCTTTAGTAATAAAAATTATAAAAAAAATTTATTTGTTTAAAAGAAAAGAGTGGATGGTAGTTTTTGAGATAGTGGGGAAGTGGTTAAGGTAAAAGTGGATTAAAAATGAGAAATAAAAAATCAAAAAATATTTCAAATTTGACATGTGGCTCAATTTTTTACAAAGACTTGGTTTTTACTTTATATTTGTACTAGGGTAGATTTTTAATTCTATTATTATAGCTTCTTTGTATGACATTCTTTTTCTAACTATTTAAATTTATCTCTAGCATCAAACAAATATCTATACAATATAACAATATCTTTTGAAAACTTCCTTATACAAGCAGTTCAAATTAAATATAAAATATTTTAAAATAAATATAAATCTTTTAACGTATATCTTTTGACGAATTTATTTATAGATATATAATAAAAAAATAATCATAAATATTTATAATGTTTAAAATTAATAAAAATAGATAATATAATAGATATAGTCAAATATTTGATAATCTCTAAATGAACGTACATGAAAATTAATAAAATATGAATAATATAATATTTGATTAAAAAATATACATTCTACGAGCAATTAATTACTTATATTAAAGTTTATATTATATTTTAATTTATTAATATACTATTTATAATGTCTATAAAATAACGAATCATAGTCGTACATGTTACGATGGGTACAACTAGTTTTCTTAATAACAACCCTCTTAATTGGTTATTCAATTATTATCTAAACAAACATTTATTAGTAAGATACTAAGATTTCATACAAGATGAAAAAAATAACAATCTTAGAAAGGTAGGTTTTTTAGTTTCAAAGTTTTAAAAAATATGTATTAATTGATTGTTACTGTTATAGACTACGGCCCAACTCATGTTCGGCCGAATAGGCCCATGTATTTGGCCCAAATCTTCTCAAGGAAAAAAAGAAGAAGTGAATTTGACATGACTACAAACAATTTGTGTGGTCACTAGTCACTACACTCCAATTCGTAGCTTTTACATGATTTTTTATGGGTATAATGAGAGTCAAATAGGTTGAACTTTCATCATTGGCATTATTAATGATAATTTATAGCTAATATTGGAAAATCTTGACACCTTTAACAATGAAGGTTTTCTCTTGAAAAGGATATATATGTAATATTCTGTTACAATGTGTATCAAGCATGTTTATGCACCTTCGGCTCATATAACTTCTGGGTTTTAGCCAATTATGTAATATGCATCTAGCTTCAATATATAGGGTGAAAAGTCTAACAGAAAAAAATACCCATCAACATGGTCTTAGATACATAATGATACTACAAAACTACATAAATCACCAACCCTAAGGAACTGAGATACATGATCTAATTCATATGTCAATACTCAATGACCTTCAGTAAGGTCTTACATTTAATAATACTACATGAATCATCAACAATAAGGAACTGATACATCATCTTATTCATAATATTCTATCTCTAGCTACCAAATTCAATTTCAACTTGAACTAAAGCTCATAAAGCTGCTTGAAATTATAAGGGCCAACAACATTTTTCTTTCCCTTCCACATCAACCTGGCCAGCTGCCAATTACAAGCTTCAGTTGTATGCCCGCCATCAAACCACACATACTTGCTCGGATCTTTACAAACGGTCTCTTTCCCTGCCTTTACTCCAGGTGCGCTAGAGCCTCCGCTGTAACACTGCCCTGTTCCGTTTTCAAAACCTGCACAAAAAACACATCAGAAATCTGCTCTAAGGCCTATTATATACACAAGCAAATTAAGTTAAGGGAGAACAAAAAAAATGTACCATGTTTTGAGGGATGAAGAACCCTGTGCAGAATTGAGTGGTAGTAATTGAAAATGGAGTATTTGAACCCGGGTAACTGTTTCTCTAAACTCTCAAGGGACTTGGAAAGCTCAAAGTTATGCAATCTAGCCATGGCGGAAAGCTTATCAAGACAAGTTTTGCCATCAGCACTCTTTGCGACGTTGATTGGGACGCAACCCAAGGCTCCTACATTTTGGAAGGCTATCTTTCTTCCTCCTATATTGTATATTTCCTACATAATTATGATTTATAAGTTTACATCAGCCAGAAGTTAATGCACTAAAATATTGGGTATGTATAAGTATAATGTATGTATACCTTTAAGAAATCGGTTAGGTTTCCTGTAACAATGCCAACAAACTGTTTTACAGATGAAGCAGAGGCATTTGGATAGGTACTGTAGTGGCCGAAGTAGTCGTTTCCGCCCATGCTGATGAGATAGACTGCTGAATGGAGCAGTTGCTTGGTTTGTTCTTCCCCTATTTGCTTCTTTAGGCTGCTCACAACTTCCTTGAAGTAGCTCAGTTGCATACTAAGGCTAATCTGGTACCCAACAAAAAAAAATCTCAATTAGTTTTACTAGCAACAGTAACTGAATTCTGTTACAGTAAGTCAAAGTCAGTAACTGAAACCCCCAAATTTACCGTGCCAGCATGTGTACTAGAAAGAACGCCAGCACCACCAGAAGCAAAATTAGCACCGTCGCTGAAATTGTGAGCTCCTGGTTCCAAATACGCCTTCCATATTGGCAGATTGAAGAACTCAGCTGTACACATTATTCATAATTAATCAGATTCAACCTAATCAAAATAGTAGTAATGTTAATTAATTCAAAGAATTTTTTTTTTAAAAAAGAAGTTAATTATATGTGTACCGATGAAATCGGGGACGAGGCGGCCGTCGGAGATGCGGCCAGTGGGGCGTTTGAAGAAGGTCTCGCCGTAAGGCCACGCCGTGCCGCCGCCCCCGCCGGGGCCGGAGGAGTTCAAGTACATGTTGTTGCCGGGATCGAAAAGCGAATCTCCGAAAACGAACAAAGCTACGTGCTTGCTTGTAGGAGAGCCGAAGGCGGAGGAGATCAGAAGGCTGGAGAATGCGAAAAACGGCCATGGAGACAGCAACAAGCTTCGGAGCTGGGGTGCCATTTTTAATTAGATTGGATCTTGGATGAACGCCGGCCTCGTTCCAAAGAATAATATTTATAGGAAAAAGAAATCAACGGAAAAATATTCTTGAAAAAACATAAAAATTCGCGTTCACTTGTATGAACCTCATGAATGCGTAGTACCACTCTTTGGTTTACTACTTAAAGCAGCTCCTGACTTCATCATACAAAATTACATAAAGGGAATATGAACACGAATAATAAACATCCGAACTCGATTTATTATGGTATATATATAAGAGATTACTTACGTATTATACCGATATTAAGTATGGAGAATTTTTTGATATCCCTCAATTTTTTTAATTGGTATTACTAAGATTTTAGCATTTTTTTTTAGTATTGTACTCCCTCTGTCCCCATTTGTTTGTCCAGTTTTTTTTTCGGGCGTCCCCTTTTGTTTGTCCACTTTCCTTTTATATCCATACTTTTCTTATCTTATTACCCCTACCTAATATCAACTTTTTCCTACTTTCCCAATTACCAATACTACTTTTCACCTTTTATCCCTATAAAATTACAAATATATCCCCAATCAATCTCACCTTTTACTCACTTTCCCAATTACCAATACTACTTTACACATTTCTTAATAACCACAAAAACCGTCCTTTTGGACAAACAAACCGGGACGAAGGGAGTATCTTTTTTATTTAACTAATTTTTAAACCAAAACTTTAAAAATACCCAAAAGGATTAAGTTTTTTTAAAAACACCAAAATAAAATAAAATTGAAGGCTATCAAAAGAAACTTCTTTCAATTATATGAAGTTGATATTATAAATATTGGATAATATGGTAGATTGGTATACATGGCAAACACAAATTACATTGTCGTCACTAAATATGGTGAGTTTAATTCAAAAAATTAGTAAAAATAAAGTTTAAGTAAGCTCGTGGGCTATTGCATGAATATTGAAGTAGATAAAGGATAAGTAGGTCGGCAAGGATCTTATGAGTAACGGTACTTCCAGGCAACTAGAAATGTGGCGTTGACTGTGTGTCTGAAACCGGAACCATCACTTGTTCACACGTGATGGTTCCTCGCTTCCTCGCTTCTACAATCTACCTTCACGTCACCATCGAGTACGTACAACTATAAAATTGATCGTACGCTGTCCTCTTCTTTCCTATGTCTTCAAAAATAAAACAAAACAAAAATGTTCTTATGGCCCAAATCGTAGGCCCATCTTATAAGAAGCCATATGGGCCCATACACCCAAGGAAGAAAAAGCAATTGATGAAGTTCACAAGGAGTCAAGGATACACGCAATTTGTGTGGGCTAAAATGTTCCAGTTCTCAACTATTCACTAAATTTGTTCTAGATTAGGGCCTCAAAATTGTTTCAGCCATTGTATCAAACTCTATTGAACTGTTACAAACTTGCCCTTAAAGAACATGATTTCCATATATTACGCAATACAATATACATCTACACTTCACAGTTTTTTTTTTAACACGGGGGATTGTCCCGACAAGGATATGTTTTTGTTGAGACCTAGATCTAAAGGATCTGCTTCGATTGTTCAAAACAAAGTTAGCAAAATGATTGAAAACGAAAAACACAGAGAGTTGTAGACACAATTCGGACGAAACTTCTACTATGCGAAGCCTCAAGAGGGGAAACTCACCCAATCCACTATGCAACAAAGGTTAACACACAAATGTTTATAAAGCAAGAACACACATGTAGCTAAGACTAGGAATAATAATCACAGAACGGAAAGTAGCACAAAGCAGGAATAATAGAGACGGAAACTCTCGAGCTCACAAAAAAACTTGGACCACCAAGGCCCCCAGACTCCCTCATCTCTCTCATTCTCTCTTCCCCTTTCTTCTTCTTTGTTTGGTCTCGTAAGATCTCAAGAAGCCACGGTGAGGATGCCGGAGATAAGCTCTCAGAGCTCAAAACCCTAGCTCAATCACAACAGCCTGGAGAAATGGCAAATACGAGCATCTAGGGTTTCTTCTTCTCTTTTACATTAACTCCTAAGCTCGAACGATGTGGTTCGCCTCCATACACATCTCCATAAGTGAAGCACAACATTTGATTTAAACGCTGAAGATCAACTTCTATCAACAAGTGGCCCAATAGGACATCAAAGAGACTCTCGACCCAAGTCGCTCACAAATCGGGCCCAAATCACCAAAATAGAACTATACTTTATTATTGCTTGATCAAGTGGTTCAAGTGGGTGAATCATGGCTTGATCAAGGTGGCTCATGGTATCTCAAGCATGAACCGTACTAAATTTTTGTGCAATACTTTGTTGTGTGTGTTTACAAATTATAACAACAGATTACAAAACACAACAGTTTTGTTAGATTAATGTGTAATTGTGTATCATGCCATGCCTACTTTGATTTTGTGAGGGAAGTTTGCGTCGGTGGTCCAGGTGGGCCCAGTGTTTGCATTGGTAGGTGGGGCATGATTGCCATTTGCCGCGTAAACATACATTATTCAGGTGGGCCTTCACAGCTGGTAGCAGCCTTGTATGCCCCCACACAGAACGCCGCTTCCCTGTTCAATTTTCATTCGCGCGAATAATACTAATAATAATTAGAAGAAAATAAAACAAAAATCTACTATCTACGTACTGTACTGTCTACTTGTAGAAAATTTTAATTAGTTTGATTATTATTCTTCCTAGTATTAAATGTTATTTCAAGTATCTTGCAATATTCTTTAAAAAGATGTAAGCATAATATCATCTCTGTGCGTATTAGTGTATGACTAGAATACTAGGTACATACAAGAACAAGTGAGCTTGCATATTACACCAAACGCAAAAGCTGATTACAATGGTGCTCAATTATGATTTAAATAACCCATGATTGGCTCATTTTATGAATCATGGGTCAAAGTAATAATTTTACAATCTTTATTCTACATTATATAAAGAAAAAGTTCACATAACAAAAAAGAATCCAATACCATTTTAGCTAGTAGTAGGCGATACATTATTGACTATACACAAAAAAGCACACTACATGACACCATGACAGACATATAGAGATTCTTCCCCTTCCTTTCCTCTTCCCCTTTCATTTCCCACTTTCAAACCACCCTCATAATCAAACGTGACATTATCATCACTTCATTTATTTAACAGACAAATTGAATGTCTACATATCTTTTAATCACATGTCAAAACTCTTTCCTACCATATACTATAATTTATAAAGCAAATACATAATATCTACCTTATATATACACACTCAAACATCCATTTCCAAAATCACACACAAAACACATTCATAAACTCAAATCCACACAAACAATATTGCACAAAAGAATGAGGAATTTGCTGGTGGCATTGGCAATCTGTGCAACCATCCTCCAATCGTCGGAAGCTTCCATTCCAGACAACCATGTCGCCTTCTTCATCTTCGGAGACTCTCTATACGACGTCGGAATGACCCTCTACAACGGGATCGCCGGTGCCGGAGCCGAAAACTTGCCCTACGGCGAAACCTACTTCAAGAAGCCCGCCGGCCGCTACTCCGATGGCCGTCTCATCCCCGATTTCATTGGTACCCTTTTCTTTAATCTACCTTACCTTTTTTTTAAGGGCACTGTCCATGAGAATCAAACCGAAAATCTCTGAATATTCCACTGCTTCACTAGATGTCGAATACTTTTTTTTTGGTCGAAAGTCCGAAGACTTAATCTACCTTATCTACAAGATATATAATTTAATTTTGGCAATTAGCTAACTTTTATAAAAAAAAAATGAAAAATTGCAGCCCAGTATGCAAATTTGCCCTTTTTGCCACCATATTTGCTGCCGGGACTCAGCAATTACACCAACGGTGTCAATTTCGCATCGGCCGGGGCTTGTGTTCTTGTCGATACTCGTCCCCAAACGGTAATTAATTACACATCACACTGTTTTACTACAATTTTGATCAATTTAAGATTCACCGGTTGATGGATGCTTTAATTATGTATGTTGTGATTTGATTGAGTGCAGATAAACCTAAAGATGCAAGTGGATTACTTCCTGGAGATGGTGGTGAAAATGAAGAAACAATTAGGCGAGGCGGATGCGAACAAGGTGCTGTCAAAGGCGGTGTACATGTTCAGTATTGGAGGCAACGATTACGTCAGCCTGATCCAAGCAAATCTGAAGAAGGCAACGCTCTCCGACTCCTACAAAAGACAGTACATGGGCATGGTCCTTGGCAATCTCACTTCCCACATCAGGGTAACCAAAATTGCCATTTAATTACTCTGTTTTTTTTTTACAAAATTACCCTTAATCAAGTATCAGTGATAAAGTCGCTCAGTGAGCATAGATCAATTCAAACCAAAATTTTAAGTCAAACCGAATCGAAAGTGATATTATTCAGTTCGGTTCATTTCAAACCAACAAAACCAAAACCATATTGAACCAAACCAATTCGATTCAGTTTTCGTTTCATATTAAACCAAATTTCAGTTTTCAGTTCGATTCAGTTTTAAATCGATGATCATCCCTAAATAAAAAGTAGTGACCTATCAAACTTATATACTTATGAATGCAGACAATATACAACGCGGGAGGGAGGAAGTTTGCGTTCCAGAATGTAGGGCCCATCGGGTGCATGCCGGCGACAAAGGCGTTGTACTCCAACCCGGGGACTTGCGTCAAGGAGCCCCAGCTTCTAGCCAAGATGCACAACGGCGGTTTCCTACAGATTGTAAAGGTCCTGCAATCTCAGTTAACCGGGTTCAAATACGGTCTTTTCGACTACTACGCCAATTGCGCTAACCGAATCCTCTACAACTCCAGATACGGTAAATCATCACCTTTGTTGAGTATAAAACTTATCCTACATCTGAAATCATGTTATACTAATGTTAATTTTTGAAATGGGTGATCAGGTTTCAAGGAGGGCAAGAGTGCTTGCTGTGGAACAGGGGCGTATAACGGCTACTTTACATGTGGGAAAAGTGGGACCGGTTTTAAAGTGTGTAGCGACCCAAGCGACTATTTGTGGTTTGACGCAGCCCACCACACTGACAAGGCTTACGAGCAATTTGCAAAGTTGTATTGGAGTGGGTCGTCAAGTGTGGTTTCTCCTTACAATTTGAAGGCACTCGTTGACATGCATTAATCATATATCACTTTGTTTTGAACCAAAAAAAAAAAAAAAAATCGACCAAGAGATTTATTTTTTGTATTTCATTATTTTCGGGGTTATTGATTTCATTCAATAATCGAATAAAACTTGAGCATATAAGAAATATAAATTCAGCTTGTATTTTAATACATTCTGTAACGCACATTCGTGAAATCAACTTTGTGACATACATCATGAAATCAAGTTTGTAACTTGTTAATTTATCTTACGAAACACAGGGTATGGCTCTTTTCATTACAACATACATCATGAAATTAAGTAATAAGGAACTGATACATGATCTTATTCCTAATATTCTATCTCTACCAAATTCCAGTTTAACTAGTACTAAAGCTCATAAAGCTGCTTGAAGTTATAAGGGCTAACCACATTTTTCTTGCCCCTCCACATACTCTTGGCCAGCTGCCAATTACAAGCTTCAGTTGTATGGGCCGCATCAAACCACACATACTTGCTCGGATCCTTACATACCGTCGCCTTCCCTGCCTTTACCCCTGGTGGCCTAGGCCCTCCGGTGTAACACGACCCTGTTCCATTTTCAAAACCTGCACAAAAAATACATCAGAAATCTGCTCTAATGCCTACATATACAACAAGCAAACTTAAGGGATAGAAAAATTTGTACCGTATTTGAGGGATGAAGAACTCTGTCCTGAATTGAGTGGTAGTAATCGAAAATGGAGTATTTGAATCCGGGTAACCGTTTCTCTAAACTCTCAAGGGACTTGTAAAGCAAGGAGTTATGCAGTCTAGCCATGGATGAAGGCTTATCAAGGCAAGTTTTGCCATCAGCACTCTCTGCGACGTCATATGGGAGGCAACCCAAGGCTCCTACGTTTTGGGTATATTTCCTACAGGATTAAGATTTATAAGTTAACATCAGCCAGAAATTAATGTTTCCAAGACATACAGATTTTGGGTATATATCATATATGTATGTATACCTTTAGGAATTCGGTTAGGTTTCCAGTAACAATGCCAACAAACTGTTTTACAGATGAAGCAGAGGCATTTGGATAGGTACTGTAGTGATCGAAGTAGTCGTTTCCGCCAATACTGATGAGATAGACAGCTGAATGGAGCAGCTTCTTGGTTTGTTCTTCCCCTATTTGATCCTTTAGGCTGCTCACAACTTCCTTGAAGTAGCTCAGTTGCATACTAAGACTAATCTGGTACCCAACAAAATGTAAAAAAAATATGAAACCTCGGACGGACAACTTAATATTAAAGTAAATTTCAAGCAAATTTGGCTAATATGTGCCCACACACACACATAAATAAACTGTTTGAAAATTATTGTAAAACTATTTCATTTTAAGATGAACCCTTTTAAAAAAAATTAATTAACAAATAATTTACATAATTGTTAAAGTTGGCATTTTTACTGTGTCCATAATCCAATTTCAAGTAGCTAGTTCGCACTTCTGCTAGCTACTCTACCTTAACTAGTCTGTTACAGTAAGTCAGTAACTGAAACCCTCAATATCAAAAGAATAATTAAATCTAAATAAATACAATTTCAAAGCATATTATCATTTCTAGGCTATTAACATATGTTCTTAAAAAAAATGGAAATAAGAAAGAGTAAAAATTACCACTGTGCCAGCATGTGTACTAGAAAGAACACCAGCACCAGCCGAAGCAAAATTAGCGCCATCGGTGAAATTGTGAGCTCCTGGTGCCAAATACGCCTTCCAAATTGGCAGCTTGAAGAAGTCAGCTGTACACATAATTTATTGATCGATGATTCAGATTCAAGTAACCGATCGAAGACAATATGTTTGTTCGAATTATTTTTAAAAAAGGAGTTATATATACCGATTAAATCTGGGACAATGCGACCATCGCAGAGGCGGCCGGTGGGGTGTTTGAAGAAGTTCTCGCCGTAAGGCAACGCCGTGCCCCCGCCCCCGCTGGTGCCGGTGGAGTTCAAGTACATGTTGTTGCCGGGGTCGAAAAGCGAATCTCCGAACACGAATAAAGCGACGTGCTTGTTTGGAGGAGGAGAGCTGAAGGCGGAGGAGATCAGGAGGCTGGAGAATACGAAAAACGCACATGGCGACAGCAACAAGCTTCGAAGTTGGGGTGCCATTTTTCGATTGGATCTTGGATGGAGGCTTCGGTGAGATCGACTGGTTTTGTCCAATCATTCTAAAGAATAATATTTATAGAATAAAATAAAAGGCGGATTTGCAAGGGTACCCCTTGCACAAAAATAGTTTGCAAAAGTATCCCACATTATAAGAAATTGCAAATCCTGCATTTTTGGCGTTTATGCAATTTTATTTTTTATTATTTTATTGTTTAATTATTTGAATTTGTATTGTAATGTTTTTTAGAAATGAATTATTAAATTCAAAAAATTAAAATCATAAAACGAAAATTGTAAAAATAAATAAATAAAAGGCATATGAAAAGATATTTGAAAAGATATTTTAAAGTGATTTATTAGTTATAATATACGGAAACTAATGAGAAAAAAAGAAAAAAAAAGTCAAAGATATGGCAAAGATCCTAATGGGTTGAGATTTCCGTAAGAATCTAGTCGGGCTAGATGTTATACTGTCATGCTTGTGTATTCTACTGTCATACCACAATATGCTCCTGTCACGGACTTAAAAAGAAGAAAGAAATTGCTAACGAATTAGATTTGTTACGAAATCTTTTCTATCATTTATCTTAAAGTATACGAATCTTAATGCAAACAATAATAGCCAATTATTCTACATAAAGATACAAAATATTTTCTATCCAATCTTATCTGTTCATTCAGTTTTGATATACGAACAAACGTAGAGGCACATTGAGTTCTACCATGGGTAAGTAGTATACAATTGAATTATTTCGATAATCATTTATTCCTTCTAAGTATTACGATTGAATTGTTTCGATAATCATTTATTGCTTCTAAGTATTACGATTTGTGCATTTTCAGGTCGAAACAACATATTACTTACGTTAATTACAAATGGTGAATGGAATGTCTTGGGAGATAACTGGTCTTATGAAGGGGGGGGACAAGAAGGCAATAACACTCGTTGTATCCGATACTATAAAATTTGAATCCCTTAAGGATAAAATAGTGGAGAAACTATCCATTGATTGTGAAAAGTACAATCTACATCTGCACTATGTGTCGCCCATAAAGGTTAACCTTCCACCCTTTGAAGTTAATGGTGAAGATGATCTTGAAGCCTACAAATTTTTGAATTCAAAATCATCAAAAGAGGGGATATGGTCGATAGATCTGTACACAAGCATTAAGGAGAAGAAAAATATTCAGTTTATGGACGAGGGGGTTGACGGGAATGTCTTTGAATTTCAAACTCCAAACTCTATGCAAGAGATGAGAGTCCCATCAAGTGCACCTCTTGTAAGCCAGTGTGACCGTACACCGATTAAGGATGACATGACTTTAGATGAAATCATCGATGATGATAATAATGTCTCCTATGATGTGGGTGTCAGGAAATTTGGGAATGGTGACAGGATTCCTGAAGACAGTGACATGTTACGAAACAGGAATACTTCCCCGATTAATTTCGTATCATAGGAGTAAAGGCCTACTGTCGTACTTCATTCATTATCTTGTCATCCTTTGCCAAAAATCCGCTTATGTAGACGGTTTCTTGTCATTCCTTTTTACTTGTGAAACGTCTATCTGGTCAACCTTTCTAAACTTACTGTCACATTACAATTTGTGTCTTGTCACCCTATAAGAAAGTTGAACATGGATTGATGTTAGCTTCATTTCAATTCCAAATTCATATGAGAAAAGCTATATTGTCACACTTTAATAATTATCTTGTCATCATACACTTTTTATCTTGTCACCCTATAAGAAAGTTGTACATGGATTGATATTTGTTTCATTTGAATTTCAAATTCATATGAGAAAAGCTATATTGTCACTCTTCAATAGTTTTCTTGTCATAATACAATTTTTATCATGTCACCCTATAAGTGTAATATTCGGGTTCGATTTTCCTTCTCGGTCGGAAAAAAAAAAAACGAGTTTCTTGGGTCACAAGCAATCGAATTTCTTGACCCGCAAGTAACCTAATTTTAAGGAATATCTATTATCTCTAACCCGATTTATTAATCCGTTTCGACAAGTCATAATTTATATGCCTTTTTATATGTACTTCGATCCGAAGAGAGTGATCATAACCTTATTTTAATTCCGTTCAAAGCCATTCAAATCCCATATTAACCTTGATCTTATCTAACTTAACTAATTCTTATCCTTACAAATAAATCCGATCTGTTACTCTCAACCTTGTTAAAAACCGAGCAATCGTAATTTACGGATTCACGATCGCCATCAAGCCAAGTTCTGGTTTTTTTCTTTGCGTTGGAGGAAGCCGAGAAGTCCTTCACGACGCTCATCCTTTCCGATGGGTGATGGTCGCCGACGGCAGGGAAGCTTGTTTTCGGCCCGATCGGAACGGTGCTCCAGTCACTCTAGTGTAGGTAACCCCTTGATCCTATTTCGATCAAAGATTAAAAAAAAATTATTATACAGTAGCTTAATTAGAATTAGAGTAATCGGTTGATTAGGATGGGTTGTGGTAATCGGATTTTAGGAATTTTGTCAACTAAGTAGTAATCTAGTTTAGGTACATGAAAGTTAATTAAGTAGTTAGTGTAGGGTGTTTGTTACTTTATGGGTTTGATTTAGGATTACTTAGTGTAAAGGATTGGGTTTAGAGTATGCTTAGAACGAGGTTGATCGGTAGATTAGTATGTTGAAAAACGTTTGACTAAATACGGGAGTAATGTAGATTGAATACAATAATTTTGATGACTTTGGTTGGTTTTGATGACTTTGAGTTCGGGGATATATGCGTAGTTAGGATGTGCGAGTAGATAATTTAAGAAAGTAATTTTCGGTTGGTTGTTTAATAGGTGTGGTTGACAGGGTAAATTGTTTAATCATGCTTGTTCACGTTCTTTAGGTTTTTAGTGTCATCTGCATTCAAATCTTCATTCAAGGGTCGCTTATAAGGTAAGTCGTTTTTCGACTTGCTCGGTTCTTTTCTCCCTTGTTAGATTGCGTATCGATATTGTAGGGCGGGTTTTGGGAACTAGTCCCGAATACCTTTTTAAATTGTTTTGAACTCCTTGTGTGTTGTGTGCGTTAATGATTTTAAATATGTTTTTATCGGAAATTATTTTGGAACGTTTTCTCTGTGTTGGTACCGTTTCCGACACGGCCCATTGTACCTGGTGTTGAGGAAGAGTTGGCTACTTTGACCCGTGTGACTGGGAAAATCGTACCCCTTCAAACGAAAATTATTATCTGTGTGTTTTTGGCAAGCGCTCCAGTGGAGGCTTAGCCCGGAGTTAGAAGGGAGATTGGGAAGTGGAGTGGGAGGGCCTGCCTTTGCACTCGGCGCGGTGATGAGCGCCTTGGAAGTCGGATTGTGGAAAAGGAGGAATTGCTTTGCTATGGATTGTGATTGTAAATGCGTATGTGATTTGTGTGTCTGATATAACTAATTTAGGTATTGGCCTTTAGAGTTATGATTGCGGTTGTGGATTTGTATGCTGACTTTAGATAAATGATTTCAAAGCGTTCTACAGTTTCCGTATTCTTTCTAGTTTGTTAGATTAGACGCTGACTCTTCGGGGAACATTTTTCAGTTCCAGGTATGAACCAGGGAGCCGTGCAGGAACCTAGGCAAGATGGCGGGCCGGAGTGGTAAAGAGCGCGTGTCATAGTGGGATTGGTTATACTAGTTTATTTATATTAGTTAGGATGTTGGTTTTAATATTTGTTAGACGGAGTTAGTATTATGTTCGGTTATTATTTTATTTTGTTCGGATAGTTCAGTTCAGTAGACATTGTGACGTATTTGAATGTTTATGATTTTCGGGGATTCATGCATGATTACGTTTTCTAAGTTTTATTAAATAAAGGTTGGATGTTTTATTATGTTTTCTCGTCGTGCCCGAGTTTTAAGGTCCTACAGTGTAGTTGTCAACCTAAATAATAGTACCTTGTAAGGTCTATTTCCTAGTAGCGCCTTGACGAAAGTCGGAGTGTTACAATAAGAAAGTTGAACATGGATTGATGTTAGCTTCATTTCAATTCCAAATTCATATGAGAAAAGCTATATTGTCACACTTTAATAATTATCTTGTCATCAAACACTTTTTATCTTGTCACCCTATAAGAAAGTTGTACATGGATTGATGTTTGTTTCATTTGAATTTCAAATTCATATGAGAAAAACTATATTGTCACTCTTCAATAATTTTCTTGTCATAATACAATTTTTATCATGTCACCCTATAAGAAAGTTGAATATGTATTGATATTAGCTTCATTTGAATTTCAAATTCATATGAGAGCCATAACCTGTATCAATTTCCAGCACACACAAGAAAGTGAAAAAGTCGAAATAAAGTCAAAAATAGTGTCCTTCATTGAAAGTCACAAACCAAGGCACAAACTAAGTTCACATAATGATCAAAACTAACATCAAGTTATCCACCAAAGTGGATTACTAACATCAAGTTATCCACCATAGTGGATTACTAACATCCAGTTAACCACCAAAAATACATCTACAACACTTCCCAACAACAATAAAGTGAACCTAAACTAGTTTCACAACCAAAGAACTCAAGACGAATCCCATTTGAAGTACCATATGCTCATTGCCAAAGAACTTCGATATCCATCTACTAACTTGTCCTCAATGACTGAGATATCAGTATTCTTAGTGGTTAGTAACTCAATGTACTTGATAGTGTACATCCTGCAGTCACCCCTACAAAACAAAATTAGATTTTAGTATAGCTACATATAAAAAAAACGAAATTAGATTTTAGTAATGCTTCCCACATGTCTTCCGAGTCGAATACTTGAAAGCTTCCAAGAAAAAATAAAGAAAAATATTAAAAGGCAATTATTTCAGCTAAAGAAATGAAACCAAATGAGCTCTAAACACCTTATACTTTTTCAGCACATATTTGAAATAAGTACTTATTTTTGCTGAAGAGTTACTATTATAAGTTATTATGTATAAAAATTTGGCATCAAATGAAGCCTAAATGGTGAAATTCTATAATAATCCATACAAAGAAGTCCAAATTTCAGTCCACAAAGAAGGCTTGTTTGGCGAATTAGGTCCTGCAAAAGTCTCTCCGCCTCTCATTCCATTACATGTATTTATCTACAAATGCAACAAGACATAACTATAAGAATAACAGACCAACGAAGTAACTATATAGCATGAAAAAAAACTAAAATCAGATCAAAGAATTTTTGAAAAGAAGACTATTAGTACTAAGTACTAACCACAGGATCAAGAGCATCACTTTTGTTTGCACATAACCCAGGGCACCGCCGTCTGCATCCCAACCGCCATATTTTTCCTCACAGGCACCTAGCAAGTCTCCACTTTCATCAGCATGTCAACAACAATTCAGCAACAAACCAACTTGGGCAAGAAGGCAAATTCAATTTTCAACTTTTAGCATATAAGTGATTGTGAACATATATAGCACTGACTCCTCAATGTGTCAACTTAAATGCACACCCAACAAAACCCAAACAAGCACAAATCAATAGGTTGTTTATGACAAATTAGGCACAAGACAAACTCAGCAAAACCAACTAGATAATCATGACCAAATTAGCACAAATGGATAATCATGACCAAATCAGCACAAATTCAGTAAGAAACAACTTAATTCAGCAACACTAACTAAATTCAGTTCAAATTGGCAAGTTTTAGATGGTGGAAACTGTAATCGATCGAGCCAAATGATATTAATAACAAATAGTAAACTAGCTCAAGCTTCTCATACATTAGAACACTAATTTCAACAGAGAAAGTTACTTACCTTCGCTCACTAGTCAATCAGATGAAGGCACGAGTAGGGATATCTGAGCATAACTTTGACGGCGTAGCACCAGTGGCGGCGCTGAGATTGTGGCAGTGACAATGGTAAGATGTCCGATGACCGGTGTTGGTGGCAATCAATCAAAGGAAGGTTGGTGGCGCTGTCGGAATCTGGGAAGTGGATCAGCGCTGATGTGGGCGAACTCGCGTGGCCTCGCGGTGGTGTGGCGCAGCAAGAACGATGAAGGGAAGGCTGGTGGCGCTGTCGGAATTTGGGAAGTGGACTCGCGCTGATGCGGGCGAACTCGCGTGGCCTCGCGGTGGTGTGGCGCAGCAAGAACGATGAAGGGAAGAAGATGGAACCCGAAGAGAGGCGGTAGGGCTCCGAGCAGATAAAAGGGAGTCGGGTGGTAGGCGAGAAAGAGATGGAAGGAGGGCGGCGCACAGAGGTATCGGGAGCGACTTTTCATTCTCTATCAGGAATTCAATTCAATAGGTAAGGTAATCACTAAATTGATTAAATTTAATTAGTAAAAATCATTTAATTTAAAGCTAAAAATAATTTTAAAATGATTTTATTTAATAATTTGAGTTTTCAATATTAAAGAAAATTGAATTATTTTAATATTTGTCTAAAATAGGAAAGGGCATGTTTTTGGGCGTTTTTGCTATAGTTTTAGGCATTTATGTTATTTTTTAGGGCATTGATGTAACAGTAGAAATAAGAAGGCATTTTTACAAATAAATTTTCAAAATGGAACATAGGGTACTAATTTCTCTAAAATATATCACGGAAAAAAATATTATTGCAAATAAAAAGTTCGCCTTCACTTGCATGAACCTCATAAATGCGTAGTAGTGTAGTAGTGTAGGAGCTGTATGATTTTACTTTTTTTTTTTGGTTGAAGCTCTATGATTTTACTATTTTAAGCGTATCCGGACTTTATACAAAATTACACATATATGAACATAATAAATGCGTCACATTAGTATAGTTTGACAATTACTCACGGATGACCCATGTTGGGACGGTGTTGGGAAGTCTGGTTCCAAATATCGAAACAACGATATTATTCTCCAGTTTTGACAATTACAAACACCATATGGGAACTAACGTATTATGTCCAAGTATTTCTAAGGAACACAAGTCTAGTAAAGAATCTCCATGAAAGTCCAAGGAACACATGCATACATGATGAAGGGTTCCTCTCAAAGGAACCTTGAAGAAATCAGTTCCCATCACATGGGAACTCACATATGCAAACAAAGACCAGTCAACGAGATTCACGGGATTCTGTCTCAAGACAAAACAAACGCTCAGCCTGAGGAACAGACTGATCAAAGCCAAGTGAATAGTGCTCAGACAAGCACTTCTCCCAGAACTCAGTCATACTAATAAAGGAAGAAAGAAAGAAGAAGAGAAGTCCCCGACGGTGAGTGTCTGATCTCGTTGACAGCGAAGTCAGGTTCCCAGGAGCAAGGGAATTGTGATAGTCAAGGTGTAAGGTTTGATTCACTTGTCTTAATTGAGTTGTTCGCTTAGGAACTTGGTTGAGTAGATTCATTAGTGTTGCTAGGGTTAGGTAGAACTCCTAGGAACAGAGAAGTTTGAATCTGGCCTACTGTAACTAAGGAACAATCAATAATACAAGTAACTCATTCAAAATCCTCCAAGCGGAGGTTGAGGTTTACCCACACAACTAGTTGGTTGTCGTGGGGTTCTTTTATAAGGAATTGTGTCTATTCGCATTCTGTTTACTTGCTTATATTCTACTTCCGCTGCCTTGGAAACAACCTAACCGCTAGTTCCCAAGCTCTTACTAACACTTAACGATCCAACAACCCACTCAACTATTTAACCCATTCAACATAAACGGGTGAAAACCAAAACAAGTGCGCGGGTGATGGGCGAATTAGATCAATGACGGGTGAAACAGGTGATGAATTGGATATGAGTGGGAGTTTGTCATCGAAATAACCCGACCCACCACCCAACCATTACCCGTTTCATCCAAACCACTCGCCTAACCCGTTTTAAATCCTAGCTACCCTAGTATATTTTGAAGGTGTTCTTATATTTTGAAGGAAAATTTCAAATATCTTATTACCATTAACATTTTATAATTTTTTAATATTGATTTTAGAATTATGGATTTGCATTTTCGTTTAATTGTCGATGATGGGTGGAACATTCCACGATGATGGGTGAGTCAGGTGAGACATTTTTACTTGCAGATCGGGTGGTGGAAGTACTCCATCCACCTATAACCCAACCCATAGACAATCCTACATTAGTAATGATAAACACTTAACTCGAGCCCCACATGGAGTAGCTTACTGGTAGGACATAAAAAATGTTGTAATGTTTCATTTTAATGACTAGTTTTCGAACCGAAAATTTATAAAATAATGCGTGTTCCTCGTTAAACAAAATATTCAAACTCGATCTATATGGAATATATTAGGGATTATGTATTATACCGATATTATATGAAGTCGATAATTCTATATTAGTATTGGATAATGGTATATATTGGTATACATTAATACAAAGTACATTACATTTATTTTTACAAATATGGGTGGATTCAGTTAAAAAAATCGTAAAATTCAAGTTTACAAAGTAAGCTAGTGGGCCATGATGCGTGAATATTAAGTAGACAGAAATAAGAGGGCAAGTAGTTCGGCAAGGATTATGGGTAAGAGCATTTCCTTTGTCTTCAAGAAACAAAACAAAATGTTCTTACTGGATGGCTATGCTGTGTCGCTGTGATGGACTATGGCCCAAATTTAAGGCCCATCTTATAAGAAGCCATATAGGCCCGTACACCCAAGGAGGAAAAAACAATTGATGAAGTTGACAAGGATACGGGACAGTTTGTGTGGTCTATAAAACTAGTGTTATTCCCGTACCTTGTACGGGTTTAATATAAAAATTATTTTCGACTTGTTCTTAAGAAATTTTTACGACTAAATCACACTTTTGTAGTGTTGTTCATGTACCTTATACGGATTTAATATAAAAGTCATTTATAAATTATTATCGACTTGTTCTTAAAAAAATTACGAACACATTTTCACAAATTACGATTTTTTAGTAAAGATTTACAAAATATTAATTTGTTAGTTTGTGGTGGTTTTTAGAATAGTGGAAAAAGTGGGTAAGGTGGAAGTGGTTTAAAAAAAATTACAAAAAATTTAAATTATTTACTTAGTAAAATTAAAATATATTAATTTGTTAATGGGTGGTGGTGGTTTTTGAGATAGTGGGGGTATTTTGACAAAAATAAAAATAATTGAAATTGCCAAGTGGCTAAATTTTTTATAAAGACTTGGTTTTTGCTTTATATTTATACTAGGTAGATGTTCTAGTTTTCAACTAATGCCGACTTCACTATTGTGCCTAAAATCTCATTACAAACCACAAGAATCACGTGTACTATTTCTCAGTTACGCGTATACTTATCTAGATTAGGGGCTTAAAATTGTTTCGATCATTGTATCAAACTCTATTGGACCGCTACAAACTTTACCCTTAAATAACATGAATTCCATTTATTAGTTACGCAATGTATATATTTACACTTCACAACATTTTTTTGATGGGAGATCGATTTCTCCCGAAAAGGATATGCTTTGTTAGAATGTGTATCATGCCTACTTTGAAAAGATGGTGCACTGTGGTAAAACTTGTTTTTTTCCCTATGATTTATGAACCAATATTCTGCGGATATCATAATAAACTTGCATTTGATGTTGTGAAGGAAGTTTGCGTCGGTGGTCCTGGAAGGCCTAGTGTTTGCATGTGGTGGGTGCCTAGGTGGGTATAATTGAGCGTGTAAACCTAGACTTTTTCACATTGAAATTAGCAGAAAGAATTTGTAGTATATAACCCCTATTGTCGATTTATTTTAGGATGAAACTTCGGACTTATTTACTAGGCCTAATACACATGCATATAAATTGGGAGTCTGGATCCCCAAGTCATAATTAGTCCATCGGACATTAACAATTATTCTATATACATACTACACTTGTACACGAAAATATAAGTACATACGTATTCATAAAACCACTAAAAATACATGGTATGGCTCTTATTTGATATTTATAGGAATGCTCTGCTCGTATGTGAAGAAATCACGAGGATCAACCCCAGCCTTCACCTTCAACAACCTCTTCACATTCCCTTTGAAGTAATCAAAAGCAAACCCTAAGTTACCATTAGCATTGGTCCCAATATCAATGTCTCTATAGTTCAAAAACGCCTCCCTAGGGTTCATCGAAACATACGGAGTAAAAATGTCATGTAGTTCTCTCGCACCCCTTACATACTTCTTCTCCACCTCAAGACTTGCATCATCCCAAGAGCAAATGATATGCGCCAAGAAGAGATTCCCAACTCTGTGAGGGAACGGAGTTGCGTCTTCTGTAATCTCGCTCATCCTCCCACCATATGGATTGAACTGCATAAGAACGTTTGGACCCAATTCTATCATCTTCTTCCAAACCGCCTCCCAACCTTCCTTGGGGATGGGTCTCTTGGCATAATCAGATTTGAATTTACCGTATATAATACTAGTAGATGATCGCAATAACATTTCCTCAATCGGGGTGCCTGATATTGAATTGTCGACACATGTATAAATAATATGCTAATATATATGTAGAGGAGGGATCAAATGTGGACAACCTTAATGCGAACAGATAAAGATAGTTGGATAGGGCGATATTTATGTCATTCCAAGTAATTTGCAAATGTTCACCCTTTTGTGTATGTACTAAAGGTGCACATAAAACAAACATGTACTATATCAACTTTTTGGTGCATAAACATACATTTTTAGACATAATCTTGCACTTTGCACATATGTTCATACATAAGAACAACATACTTTTGATGTTTAAATTTGTACCTCAAGCATAAAGTTTGTGAATTTAGGGTAATGACACACAAAAAACACTTCATATTTTTTACGCTTTACCATTCTGTTCCATCTCTTTTTTAACCGTGATTGTCTTTCCCTTGATCCACCAATGACGATTAATTTGTCTGCATTTCATTCCCTAAGAAATATATACTAAAGTTTCTACCAAAAAAGAAATGTATACTAAAGAGGGAAAATTAAAAATGTTACCTTTAGGAGAACCATCATACCAATACAATGTAGATTGAGCCCAACTCATCTCAGTGCAATCCTTCAACTCTAAGCCTAACAACGGAAAACTCTTGTTCACAATACCCACCAACTCCTTGGCTCCTCCAAGGTACAACGCTATGAAGGTAATTCCGAGCGTGGCGTTGTTCCCACCTGAGGCGGCGATTGCCTGTGGTTGAGCCCTTATGAATAGGTTTGGGTTCATTTTGTAGGCCACACGCTGCCATTGGTCCATCACTTTCGTCGCTCCTTGCTCCAGCGTCTTTGTCACCCCGAAGATAGTCACCGTCTGTGGGACCCGCACCAGGTGCAACTTCCAAGACAGGACCACCACGAAGCTGGCGCCTCCACCTCCTCGGATGGCCCAAAAAAGGTCTTCTCCCATCGTTGGCCGGCTCAAGATTCTTCCCTTGGCGTCCACAACCTATATAAATCAAATTACATTATAAATGAAGTTAAAATACACTAACGTGACATTGATATTGAGGTTATATCCATCTCAAAGGTACTATATAAAAGTAAATGAGCACAACGATGCGAATTATAAGTAAAATTGATGGCTTCAATTTGGTAATACTTTCAACATATGAGATAGGTATATACACATATCAAATAGTATTGTATAAGAAACCAATTTAAGGTGGTAAATCAAATAATATAAGAAATCAATTTTAGTAAATTAAAGTGAAAGTGATGGACATAGTTTAAGAAACCATTTTTTAGAGAAAAAAAATCCATCGATTTTTAAATTAGATTTTTAAAATAATTTTTATAGAGGTAAAAAAAACTATATATATAGTAATTCTTTGACAACGTAGCCACGTACGTAGTAGGTGTTACACTGTTACGTCAAATAATATATCATCACCAAATAGGTCATTATTTGCTTAGATTAATCTACAAAAAAAAAATCAAAAACATGTTTTTTACAATTATAAAACTTTTCGTTGCAAGCTACCCCAAAATAAATAGCGATTGATATTTCATAATAACATATAAAGTTTCCAACTATACAAATATCCTTTATATCCTTCATTAGTTTAATTCATTAATTAAAATTCAATATTTATAATTGTATTAATGAACAATATTTTTTTCAATTCAATTTGAACACGATGAAAATGTTGCTTTTAAAGAGCAACTTAATTTGAGGGTATATTACACACTTGCACGTACCAAAGCATCAACTATATTGTCAACGGACAATCCGTACTTCCTCATCAAAGCACCATACCCTCCGCCACTAAAATGTCCTCCGGCGCCCACCGTAAAGCATACTCCGGCGGGGAAAGCCAGCGTGTTATTACTCTTCTTGGCAACATTATAATAAATCTCTCCGAGTATGGCTCCGGCTTGGACCCATGCAACCTCTTTTTCAACATCGATATCTATCTCTCTTAGCCTGTTCATGTCAAGGACAACAAAAGGAACATGTGACACATACGACATGCCCTCTAAGTCATGCCCCCCGCTCCGTATCCTGAGCTGCATCCTTGAGACCCGAGCACATGACACGGTGGCTTGCACGTGGGAGTAGTGGGTGGCGGAGACTAGGGCAACCGGTTTAGGGGTGGTGGAGCGGTTGAAGCGCTTGTTTTTGATGTAGGATTGGAGGGTGGGTAAGAATAGTCATGGACATGGGCCGGCCGGGCCCGGGCCGGGCCACCACCGGGCCGGGCCGGAGAAGTAGGGCCCGTGACCGGCCCGATATTGTACCGGGTTGGAGCGGGCCGGGCTGATATATATAGGCCCTATCCTTTATTTCTATTTTTTTTTACATTAAATTTCCGGGTTGGGCCGGGCTGGGCCACAATTCCCCAACCCGGGCCCGGCCCATGGCCCAGGCGGGTTGGGCCCGTCTGGCCCGCGGGTTGGCCAGACCGGGCCATTTTGGCCCACAATTGCGGGCCGGGCCGGACTGGGCTGGGCTGGCCCGCACTAATGGCCATCACTAGGTAAGAAGGATGAGTTTTGGGGTGTGTAGAGGGATTTAGAGATTGGGTGATTTGGTGGGCTTGAGAATCTGTTGCTTTGGAGGCATTGGAGGAATTGATTGGCCAATGATGGTGTTGGTGAAGCAAAGGTGACAAGAAGTTGGGATGCAATTATGGCTATTGCTAGAAAGAATGGGGCTCCCATATTCATTTTGGTTTAGGGCTTTAATTTGGTGCTAGTTAATTTGTGTCATTGATTGCTTTGTATACATGTATATATAGGAAAATGGGAATAGTTGGGTTTGAATTATGTGTTTCATATATGTATGATTTAATTATATATATAACGTATTACGGTAGGGCTTTGAAAATTATGATATTTTGACGTTTGAGATATAGCTATATATACATATATACAATGTAAAGATTATTCTCAACTCATATTGTCATGGTTAGGTTGCTTGACTAATAAATCAATTCGATTTGTTTAGCTATGACTTATATACATATATATATGATATATTAATGTGATGCAAGATTAACTTAAACTATCGGAGAATTAACAAATTAAGCCAAACTCACACACAACTGAAACAGAAAAGCGTAAGCTTAACAAAACTGTAAAGAACATAAAAATTGGTAACCCAATTCGCATTTAAAGAATCCTACATTTGGGGAGATCCAATCCAACAAATATACTAGATCAAAGTTCATGGTGTTTAAGTACATATGTAGCATTAAGTGGCAAAGCTAAACAACAAAAAACAAGCAAAGAAAGAATTGGAGAATAGAAAACAAAAGCAAGCTAGGGATCAAGATCGCAAGGGTTTCGACCCCCTTTTAGGGTTACAAGGTTAGATCTTCGTCTTCAAGCCACCAAGTAACTCCGACGATGAGATGTCACCGACGAGTGCTCCTTCTTCTACCTCCTCTCTTTCTTTCTCTCTTCTTTCTCTCTTCCTCTAGATTTAGGGTTTGCATCACTGAACTTGAATGAGATCGCCAAGTGACAAACAAGCTTAAATAGCTAGGTTATCCGAAGGAGTTCTCAAACGACGTGTTTCAATAAAACACACCATCTTCTCAGATTTGGGCCAAGATAGCTTCATGGGCCAAAGCAAGAAAATGGGCCAAAACACATTTAATCAGATTCTCATAAAACACATTAAACCCGAGCTAGCTAGCTACCTCCAACCAGGTTCAACCTAAAAAGACTACAAACTGGTTCATGGTTTAACTCGAACCATAGGATGCACTTGAACCCGATTCCTAGTTCATCTAGCTTCACCCTACTTAAATACATAATAACAAGTAGAAGAACCCTTAACATAAGAGGATTAGATTGCAACAAATGCCCTCTTAATCCACATATGTTAAACTAACATGAGCTCCAACACTAAAATGCATAAATGTCACCTAGAGACCCCTTCTTTGACTTTATAAATCCACTTACACTCAACAAGTTTAGCATTATCACGTTTAAGCACAAGGGACCAAGTATTATTTACGTGCATATTTTGAATTTCTTCATGCATAGCCTTTAACCAATCATTAGCATGCTTGTAATTAATGACTTGTTCATAAGTGTCATGATTAATTAAAGTGAACAATAACATCAGCAAGTATGACATACTCAACAATATTAGTAGTGAATCTAGTATTTAATATCCTAATTCTTGACTCCATATCTCCAACTAATTGATAATTATTTAAATCATGCTCAAGAGCTTTGTGCATATCATGCATAACATTAGTATCAGCTCAAGAGGGACTACATTAAATTGTGCGAGAGTTGGGGGAGATAAGAGACAACAAATGGGCAAAACCCAAGAGGGACTACATTAAATTGAATTTTGATGGTGCAGTGTGTGCGAATGGCGTGGCCTCGTTCGGATTCATCCTTAGAGACTCTGAGGGTTCCCCCATCTACTTTGATAGAGGACTGATTGGTCGGCAATTTGTTTTGATCTCCGAGACCATAGCCTTACACCAGGGACTTCTTGAGGCCATCAGACGTGGCATTCCCCGGATCCAGATCGAAGGCGACAATTTGCACGTGGTCAAGGCCGTGCTTGGTGACTGGCGCTGCCCGTGGGAAATTGAGCTTTTGCGTTCGGACATACATTGCTTGCTTGCCCGGTTTTAGGATTGGAGTATCTCTCATGTCTTTCAGGAGTGCAATTATGTGGCGGACTAGCTTCATTGTTGGGTCTTTCCGACGTGTCTCGTCCATCCCGTTTGACCCGGGTTTACTTACCCTCATCCAACAGGATGCTCTAAAACAACTACTATCTTATTAGTAGTCATCCTGAACTCTTTCATTATAAAAATAGCATTAACATCAAAAATATTAGATTTGAATCTAGTATTTGATATCTTAATTAATTAACCATATATTTGTGTTTCGAATGGACTTTTTTTTCGGATCAAAGAAATGGCTAATTAAATAAAGCAGCTATATATGATTTTTCTTTCAAAATTTCAAGTCAATTAACCATGAGTTACACCTACTGGCTGGGGAATTAAGAAAGGTTATTTTTTTCTTGCATGGAAAAGAAAGATAGTTAAATACGTATTCTAAAATTTGTTTCATGGAAGCTTCAACAATTCATTATCATTAATTTCAAGTAAGTTTATTTTTCAAACACAAATGGATAACAGGGTGTTAAAAACTCAGGTTCTACAATACTGAAACGATAAATAAATTTTTTAATTTTAATAATGATAAACACCATTAAAAAACTAATATGTTATATATGTTCAAGTTTTTTAAGGAAATTTTATGTCAAACAAAAGTTCTCATCAAGGAAACTCTGGAGTAAGATATCGCCAAACTGAATGAAAGCTAAATTAAATGAAAAGAGTGACAAGTTTTTATGGTTTGTACTTGAAGATGTTTCAGGTATGAAAGTTTAAGGAGAAGAGCACACATTCCCATAAGTATAATGAAATTTTATTCTAATAGGCATGTATTTCAAAAAAAGAGTAATCTAAAAATTATTAGACTTGTTTAATTCTAATTTTTCCACAGGAATGATATTCTAATAGGCATGTATTTCAAAAGGAAGAATATCATTCCTGTGGAAAAATTAGAATTAAACAAGTCTAATAATTTTTGGATTCTTTTTTTTTTTGTTAATTAGTTTTAGGATAAAATTTCATTATACTTATGTATTGTATTTATATACTACGACACTTGATTTATAGTTCTGACCTTTCACATGGTATTAGAACTCATGCTTATGTTGGGAAACTAAATGCTTCGTCAGGTTTTGATGATGAAATATTTTGTGAATTTTATGGTTTGTATTTAAAGGTGTTTCAGGTATGAAAGTTTAAGGAGAAGAGTGCTAGAATCAATAGTAAAGTCTTAAGGAACAGAGAAAATAGATAATTGATGTTCGTTGGTCCCAGGGGAAACAACGCAAATACATAGGTTACATTTCTACAAATGGAAGACGACAAATCAAGGGAGATGCACATGTGGCTTTCTAAGTTATATTCATAGATAGTTTTCTAGAAAGATAAAAATCTATGTAATATATCATATTTTATATTTATGAATAGAATTTTATTCTAGTCATAGGTGTATATATATATGGTATATGTCGAGGTAAAAAAATAACGTTGATCATAATTGTTTAGATTGCTTGAGAGTTGTGTGCGATCAAGAGAGAATAAGCTAGAACACGAGGGTAAGCTTGAATTGTTGTGTACATTTTATATGGGTTGAGTTTGCTAGACCAAGTTCATAGAAGTCGTTCAAAAGCTTATGAATAAGAGTGCGACGGTAAGAGTTGTATACACATAGGAACGATTGTTACATTTGTAAGTTTGATTCTATCAATAAAATTAGTAAATCTGACTAGAAAATACTTGTCTTATTATTATTTATTTCGTTATTCTCTACCGACTTTACTGATTCCAAAGTCTTAGTTTTTATATTTTAACATACGATCCAACAACGTACATACGCAAATTTAATTATGATCTATTCGCGGACTTTCACAATATCTGATCGACATGTCTATTATGAATAAAAAAGAATTAATGGAAAATGGAGATTATGAGAGTTGAGATTATCATGATTGTTGGTGTACGAAATCTCGCCTTCAATTCGTCTTTAATACATCAATTAAGAACTCCACCTCTTCCGCTCCTCTTCTATCTCTTGACCTAGAAAAACCTGCAAAACAATGGACAAAGGGGGCGGGGACCCCCTAATCCACCTCCGATGCCTAAGTCAGAAGAGCAATTGTCGTTTGAGTGTCGAGGTACAACAAGAGAGCGGTGAAACCCTAAACAATCGAGCTAAGCGAATATTAGCCTGCCTAGGATTTCTGAATATGCTGATATGCACATGTGTCTCTCCCTACACGCCCGGGGCGTGTATTTATAATGGAAGAAGGAGAGAAGGGGGTCGAAAATTCTATCCATATGGCCGAAAATATTATCCTCCCCAGGCTGGCCAACTGCCTTAAAGCCCAAGTCGGGAATATTCCACCCTCTCTCCAATTTTAATTCTATCCTTAATAAAAGATAGACTCTCCCATTAAGTTGCATAACCGCCATATAATTTTATATGGAAAATAATGAAAATAACTGCGCAGTAATTTTAATAAATACCTTTATAGCGAAAATAACTATGGTAATTATGTTTGGTTTACCCGCTCACAAATGCCCCACCTACACCGCCCTTACACGACTCGCCGTGTTAGGCGACGTAGGGTACAGAGGGTTTCTAATCGAAGTGGCCATGCAGATTGGTCAATTGGTCCCCTAGCGCTTTCGTATATTCGTATATTCGTATATTCGTACATCCATGAGCGATTATCATAGAGCGAGTGCTATCTTTTCGAGTCGTATCTTCTGCAGAGGTTTAAGATGGAATCTCTAGAACGAACAAAATCAGACTGGGGAGAATAGAGCGTTTATATTGAAAAAAGTGCTTGGCCAAGCCTTCTAATTTTAAGAAAACAAAAAGAAAATATATAAAGTCGTTAATCCTAGCGATCCCAGCCTAAGCTCAACATCCACGCAAGAAGCGACTACCGGCGAACGGACGCTCGCGGTTTACGAGCCGCGGCCGACTTATTTCGCGGTAGTCTTCGACGATCTAGCGTCCACGGTTTTCCTTTTTAAGGGAAAACCTCTTCAAACGAGCGAGATTTACAAGTCCGGGGGACATCTCCCCCGTCGAGACTATTCTCACTCATACGCTCTCCGTCCCTGTGCTGTAGTCACTTAATATTATCCCTTACAACTCGGGCCGAATTACGCCATATGCGTGTGTTTTTCCATGACCTTTTGATGTATAGGCCTCCACGAATTACGCTACGGCCGCCCGTTGGTAGGATGCGTTTCGTGTAGTGACAATGTCCCGATAATCCTCGGTGTACATCTCATGTAGGCGTTTATCGATCTTGCTTCAATTGTAGGCTCAACCCTGCTTGGGGGTATGCTTCTCAAGTTTGGCCCGGAAAAAGAACGATAATTTAGTGTCTTCTCCGGCGATTGCCAAAACCTATGAGCCCTTAAGAGAACTTCTCGTGCCCCGGTGATATCCCGTTGCCTCGAAACGCATCGAGGTCTTTAAGTGATTCTTGCACGGGTGGCTAACGTTGTCAATGCTTCAACGGACTTGTTTTTGATCGCTTGATCATTGTCCAATCTTGAATAACTCGGACGCTTCTATCATATTCGACCATCGTTGACTTTTCGGTTTTACAATGCCCCAGCATTTATTTTCGAGTCCTTGATTCCGACACGCTTCGTACGCTTTCAAGGATTGATCTTCAGTTTGAAGTTCTCGGGGGCGAACTGCGGTGGCCATTTAGGGACCCGCGGGTGGTGCTCATAAAACGAGACAACGAACCCTTCTGGAGGCTGGCCGCGATCGCGGTCTCTGGGCGCCGCGATCGCGGTCTTCATCGTTCTCAAGGTTCTTCGATTGCGGTAATTTTCCCTCGTACTTGGCTCGTATACTTCTTCGATCCTTTTATCAGCACTTTACCGGCTCGGGACCACGACGGTTATCGGCGAATTCGATAATACTCACGAGCCGTCGATTGGTCCATTCGATCGCCAATTCATCGATGAGGCTCTTTCCTTAGATCTTTACAAAGAACGCTTTAGCCTAGCGATTTCTTCAAGGCTTGATAGCAACAAGGCTTGATCCGATTATGCTTGTCTTGAATCCGCTGGTTTTCTCTTAAAGTGGAAGCTAGAGTGCGTATTAAGCACAGTCTCGTCTTTATGCTTGATGGTGGCCGATGCCCCATTATCTTGATTGCTCTTGGGTTCAACGACGCGCATCGCTGATTCCCTATGATGATTGATTTCATCAAATTGTGTAGCGCTATGAACATTGATTCCGTCGCTTGATCCGAACCTTGCTTGGCTTGCATGAAGAGCAACCATGCTCTGATGGTGAGGTCGGGTCATAGATTTGATCATCTTTAAGCAAGTTGTTCTCCTTGGAACTTTTCTAGGGTTTGATCATCCGAGCGGATATCGGAGTTTCGCTTGATCACCCTGCGAGTCTTGATTCTTTTCCGAGCGAAGATCGGATTTTGCCCCCAGTGCTTTTAGGGTTTTCGGGTTTCGAAAAAACCACACGGCGATTGCTATCGCATGGACTGCGATCGTGATTGTACGGACCGCGACTGTGGTTGACAAGGTTGCGGTCGCGGCCGATGGTGCCGCGATCATGGTGGCGCTAGAGCTCGCTGGCGATTTAGGGTTGGCGAGTTCGTTGTTTCCTCGGGGCTAAGAAAGGTTGTTTCTTGGTTGTCAAAGATCGATTCCAACATCACGCTTGCATGGATTGATCGCTTTTTGACATCTTCTTGAGAACTTCTCTTGTGGCTTTGACTTGGAACCCATTGATTGGTTGATCTTTGAAAGCGAGAAGAAGTTGTTGGATTCGCTCTATTAGGATTGGTAAAGTCCGCTCAGACTCTCCAAATCTCTTGAATAGCGCTGATTCACCGTAATCCCTTATTTCAACGATTAAGTCTTCTGATTGCTAGATAGGATCGTTTATCTTGCTTTTACGATCGACTTTTACGTTTCAGGAGGACGTTCAGCCTATGGCAAGTAAGATCCGATTCGATTTCAGGCACATTGTATGGGCCTTATGCGGAGAGGTCACGATTACCCCGCAATAGGTTTACGATTGTCGAAAGCCAGTCAGATTTGCCCCAATGAAAAAAGAACTTCTTCTTGGTTCGCCTTCTTCTTCATCTCTAGCGGTTCGGTCCCGACATTAGATTGGCCTTGCTCTAAGCAAGGGCTAACCAAATTAGGGGTTGGCTTGCGAAATAGATAGAATGCTTCGAAATACGCAGCCCGCGGTCACCGCGGTCGCGGCCCACCTGGCCGCGGTCGCGGTTCGGTTCGGCGATGCGATCTATTGGATCGACTCGCTTTGCTCTTGAACCCTTTGATTATTCTCGTTTTCGGCAACGCGCATTGCCGTTTCTCAAGCTTGATCAAATTCAGTCGATTCTAGCCTTGAAGTACCACGACTGACGATTTCGTCGCTTGACTCGGACACTCGAACAGTCTGTACGATGGATAACCGTATCAGCGAGAGGGGTCGGGTCACGGTTCAAGTCGTTTGCAGGCACAAAGGCTTGACCTTCCGAGCGAATATCGGAATTAGATTAATTAATCTCCATTAGGGTTTATTTTCCGAGCGATTTTCGGAAATATCGGCTTCGATCGCCGATCCGCGATTTCGATCTACAGTGTCGCGGTCGCGACTTTCCTCATTGGACGGGCCTCGCGCGATTCGCTTTGCGACGGTGCCTCAGGGTTTCCAAAAAACGACTTCTTAATCTTCGAGTATCGATTCCAACACCACAATTGCGTAGATCGTGTACTCTTTTCTCTATATTGCTTTTCGCTGCTTTGATTGTGGTTGGATGTTTGATTCACAATCAAGTTTTCAACTTTGGGGTTACCGGGCACGAACCCGGAGCCTAATCCGTCAATTGGTGGTCAACTACCAACCTTAGGCGGGATTGAATTCGACAAGGGTCCGACAAGGTTGCCCCCTGCCCCCAGTGTCGTCGATTTCGCAGCACGCACTGCGATCGACACTAGTTGTGGTGATTCGATCATGATTTCGCTTAGGGTTCAAACAAATCCCAAAGCGAATCTCCTTTGTTGATTTTTGGGGACGCCCTTAGGCTAGAAAAAACCTAAAAACACAAATTTCCGGAGTCGCATATTTCTGGAGGGGCACTCCGGTCGAAAATCCGGAGTTCGCAAATTTCCGGAGGCGCACTCCGGTGGGCCGCGGTCGCGGCCCCATAAGGCCGCGATCGCGGTTCTGTGGCCGCGGTCGCGGTACGCTGTTCCGCGGCCGCGGTCGCGGTACGCTGTTCCGCGGCCGCGGTTCGTCCGCTGAGGCCTCGCGATTGCCCTAGGCTTCGAAAATTCGATTCTTTTTCTTCTAGGAACGATTACTCATGGATTTAATCCTCGTTCCCACAGACGGCGCCAATTGTTGGTGTACAAAATCTCGCCTTCAATTCGTCTTTAATACACCAATTAAGAACTCCACCTCTTCCGTTCCTCTTCCGTCTCTTGACCTAGAAAAACCTGCAAAACAATGGACAAAGGGGGCGGGGACCCCCTAATCCACCTCCGATGCCTAAGTCAGAAGAGCAATTGTCGTTTGAGTGTCGAGGTACAACAAGAGAGCGGTGAAACCCTAAACAGTCGAGCTAAGCGAATATTAGCCTGCCTAGGATTTCTGAATATGCTGATATGCACATGTGTCTCTCCCTACACGCCTGGGGCGTGTATTTATAATGGAAGAAGGAGAGAAGGGGGCCGAAAATTCTATCCATATGGCCGAAAATATTATCCTCCCCAGGCTGGCCAACTGCCTTAAAGCCCAAGTTGGGAATATTCCACCCTCTCTCCAATTTTAATTCTATCCTTAATAAAAGATAGACTCTCCCATTAAGTTGCATAACCTCCATATAATTTTATATTGAAAATAATAAATAACTACACAGTAATTTTAATAAATATTTTTATAACGAAAATAACTATAGCAATTATGTTTGGTTTACCCGCTTACAATGATGAAACAATGATATATTGTAACCAACTGCGTTGAAATTACATGCATGGGGTGGGTACTTATTTATTACAACACGTACAATGATAATATTTGACCTATGAAAAGATCATAATTATTAAACAAGTATACAATGATTGACGATTAATTTATGCACTCCGGCCACATCTTAAAATATATGACCTTGATCAAACTCTCTTCTCTATAGGAATACTCTGCTCATACTTAAAGAAATACTTAGGATCAACCTTAGCCTTCACCTTCAATAACCTCTTCACATTCCCTTTGAAGAAATCAAATGCAAACCCTAAGTTACCATTTGCATTGGTTCCAATATCAATATCTCTATAGTTCAAAAACGCCTCTCTAGGGTTCATCGAAACATACGGAGTAAACAAGTTGTGGAGCTCCCTCATACCCCTTACATACTTACTCTCCACCTCAAGATTTGCATCATTCCAAGAGGAAATGTATTGCATCTTGAAGAGATTCCCAACTCTATGAGGGAACGGAGTTGCGCCTTCAGAGATCTCGCTCATCCTCCCGCCGTAGGGATTGAATTGCATCAGCACATTCGGACCCAACTCGATCAACTTCTTCCAAATCGCCTCCAATGCTTTCTTTGGGATGGGTTTCTTGACAAAGTCAGATTTGTTCTTGCTAAAGCTATTAGTGGTAATTGTTCTTTGTAACATTTCCTCAAGTGGGGTGCCTAATATACATTAAATTAGGGTGATGAGGTCAATCGGAAAAAAAATGATCCACATGAATTTTTTAAAAGAATTAGTGAATTAAATGAAATTTTGGATATAATTTAGTAAGTACACAAAACGCAGGTTTTTGTCTGATTGTCGAATTTTTATGCATATATTATTTGAATAGAAAAAAAAAACTGGAGATAATGTATGGTCGATTATAAACAGTTGAAGATAATACATTGTCAAATTTCTATGCAATCACGTACATCAAAACGTACACGGTATGTCTATTTTAATGTGTTGACCTTTGTATAAATTTATTTTGCTCAGAATATCAAATAGTATCTCCGTTTTAAAATAGTTGTTTATAGATAAAACTACATATATATTAAGAGGGAGTTTTTTTTTTCAAAAATACCCCTATAAAATGGTACTTTCTACCCTAAAAAATTGCTTTGGGAAGAGTGTATCTTTAGTGTGGTGTAATTATTAAGGGTATAAATGGAAAAAATTATTATATGAACAACTATTGTAAAACAAGAAAAATTATCTATATGAACAACTATTTTGGTACGGAGAGAGTATCTAGTAATGTATCACAGCTATTTTGGTCTAAAGTATTTTTGTGAATGAGGTCTTAGAGGATAGGTCGAAAGAAAATATGAGAAAAGGGACATGTTAAAATAAGCAAACGATGTATTCAACAACATAATTGGTGGTATTCGCAACAATAGTAATTTATCATTGCTATGTTTATCGGTATATTGCACTTGCATTATACAGACTTTCTTTTTTCTTGTGAGGTGGAAAAACGGATAATTGTTTTGTACTAGAGAGATTAAAAAAAAAGGTTACCTTGAGGAGAACCGTCATTCCAGTACAAGGTAGATTGAGCCCAATTCATCTCAGTGCAATCCTTCAACTCCAAACCCAACAACGGAAAACTCTTGTTCACAACGCCCACCAACTCCTCGGCGCCGCCAAGGTACAACGCTATGAACGAGACTCCGAGCGTGGCGTTGTTCCCACTTGAGGCAGCGATTGCCTGTGGCTGAGCCTTATGAAGAGTTTTGGGTCCATTTTGTAGGCCACGCGCTGCCACTGGTCCACCACGTCTGTCGCCCCTTGCTCAAGCGTCTTAGTCACCCCGAAAACCGTCACCATCTGTGGGACTCGCACCAGCCGCAGCTTCCATGATAGGACCACCGCGAAGCTCGCGCCTCCGCCTCCGCGGATGGCCCAAAAGAGGTCTTCTCCCATCGTTGACCGGGTCAAGATCCTGCCCTTGGCGTCTACAACCTTTTTACATACGAAAGTTCAATAACTAAGTTAATTATATCATACTAATCATTTTTATATGTTGGTAACTAAAAAACGGCGTCATTGATATTTGACAACTTATTATTAAAAGTTATCAATGCAATTATTAGGCAATACAACGTTAACGTTTTCAAAGATTGGATGATCGAAGCTTAAGAAAAATGAAGTGCAACAGCTATCTAGTACGCGCTAATTTAATCTTAACAACTATAAAAATTATCCCTCTATGTCCAATAAATACACCATTTTTTTATAATAACTTCTACCAATATTAAATTGCAACAAATATATAAAAGTTTTTGAAGAAATTAAATAAATACGTACAATTATCTATTCACTATTTAAGGGTTTTAAATTTCCTTATTTCAAAATAAAATAACATAATGAATACAGAGTAATATTTATCTTTTAGAAAGTAAATGAAACATACAATACATATATCGATTATTTACAGTTTTATAATCTAAATCTAAAAATATAGAAATATTGGCAATAGTTTAAGTATAAAAAGTGAATTTAATGCTTGGACTATCAAATTAGAACGTAAAGAAATTCATGTATCTTAAAGTAGTATGCATTGATTAAATGATCAAATAATTTATATATGTCTATTTTTTAATATTTATTTTTTGTATACAATCAATTATAATATTTCATAACAAAATTAATTAATATTCTTAATCACATGTTATGAGATCTAAAAGTCCGAACATTTAAGAAAATAAAAACAAGTGATATAAACTTTGTTCCGTCCAACGGACGGGTTAACGCACTAGTTTACCTATATAATTAACACTCGATCCATTTAACTTCCTGGTCCATCAATTAATCAATATGTCATTTCATTGACCTTATACTCATGGTCCACAACTCCACATATATGACAAGTGGCAAAAACTTATGAGCATAATAAGCCAGATAATAAAAGGATATATTAGAAAGTAATACTACGATACAACGTTATCCCACATCGAAAATTCTGATATAACTTATTCAACATATATACTTTTGAGGTACTCTGACTATTGTTAATGGTTTTAGTATAGAACTCTATAGACTTGTATGTTGAGCCTAACGCGCATATGCGCATGAATGGACTTGTGTACTCTACGTTATAATTGTCCCACAGACTTTAGGTATCAGAGCATGTTCGATCTGGGTCCGGACTCCTGTCTATTGATAGGCTAGCCGACATTAAAATATAACGTCAAATTGCAACTGACATATATATTGCGGGGTCAGACAACCACATCGGAAATTCTAATATAACTTGCCCAACATATATTCCTTTGATCTACTCCTCTAGTTTTAGGATGGAACTCCATAACCTTTGTATGTTGGCTCTAACGCGCATATACGCATGAATGAACGTGTGTACCTCCAAAGTTATATTTGGTCACCGGACTTCAACCCCATAAAATTTATTATATATGTCAATGGTAATTGGAAAAATTGCTCCAAATATCTCAACCTTTCATTCGGTTGCGCACTTTACCCCGAACTTTCCAAATTTCACAAATTATCCTATACTTTGGGGATAGTTCCACACTCTAACCTTGAAGTGTCCACACTTTGAGTAAAAGTATGAATTAGCCCCTCATTTTTTCGATTTGTAACAAAAATGCCCAATTCATGTACACATTTTTTCATTTATAACATAGCCTTATAAGTTTAATTTTATCATTTATAAAAAATAATATATTTACTTTTTGTTATTGGTTAATATAAATCTCACCTTTATAATAACCACATAAAGCATTAAACCATAACTTTTACTTTAAAAACTAGTTCATCTTAATACTCTTTTCATTATTACTTTTAAATAAAATGGGACACAAGTAAAAAACATTTTATAACCTTTTTATAAAACTCATTATATAGCTTCTCGATCACCTTTATAATTAACCACATAATTAATTAATCCATAACTTTTACTTTACAAAGTATCTCATTTTAATACTTTTTTCATTATTATTTTCAAAATAAATTTAGACCCAAAAAAAATTCATAACCTTTTTTTTAATAAAAATTTATAAACTTGTGTTCTACCTTGTCCAACTTAACCAACAAGATAGTGTACAACTTATGTTCTAGCTTGTTTATTTAAAAAGAGTGACACAAACTAATTAAATGAAAAATATTAAATTATACATAAAATTCAAATTTCCTTTTTAGTAAATGGAAAACTAAAAACTCAATTATTGTTTTTAAAAAAGAAACCCAAAAAATACATTAAAAATATTCATAACTAATTTATTATTTTCGACAAACAAAGTTGGACTCGATGATTATGTAATAACTCAAAATTTTAAAATTTTATAAAATAAGTTTATGAAAGTTCTTCTTAATTTTTGTCTAAAATTATTTAAAAAATGATAATGGACAAAAAGTATTAATATGAACTACTTTTAAAGTCGAAGTTATGCTTATAGATTTATGTGGTTAATTATGAAGTGGAGAATTTATATTAGCCAAATAATGACATTATTTTCATGTAAATGAGAAAATTAAATCTATAAGGCTATGTTATTACTTTGGACCATACCCAAAAATGTTATTAAAGTTAACCAAATATATTTTTATATAAAGGAAATTGATGATTTCAAATTATTTTTCACTAAAATTGATTTAGAACAAATAGAGATCTAAAATGATTATTTTTGAATGTTTTAATCCTTCTAAGGACAAGATTTATACTTTTTAAAAATGATTTGTACACGAGTTGGGTATTTTTGTCCCAAAATAAAAAGGTGGGGAGTCAATCCACAAATTTTCCTAAAATATGGACACTTCGAGGGTAAAATGCAGAACTATCTCCAAAGTATAGGATATTTTGTGAAATTCGAAAAGGTCGGGGTAAAGTGTGGAACTGAATGAAAAGTTGGAATATTTAGAGTAATTTTTCCATGGTAATTCGGTCCAAATCCTTGTTTTTAAGTTTATCTCACCTCTTTTTTTATTTATTAGACTAGATTTTTTTTAATTTTACTGATTGGGTACACGTTTTTTAATCAAGAAGTTGTGGAATATATTAACGGAAATATATGAGAACAACTGAACAAGTGATCTTATTTGATAGTATGTATGTAGGGTAGGGCTGGGCATATTTAGGTCCGTACCGGAATTTTGGACCGGACCAGACCGGACCGACCGAACCGAGACCGGACCGAGTGTTAACAGGTCCGGTCCTCGGTCCATGAATTTCAGAACTTTCGGTCCCGGTCCGGTCCCGGTCCGGACCGACTTTTTAAAAATATATATAAAATTATAGATTTATATATAAAAATTATATTTCTTATGTTATAAAATTTATTTTTTATTATTTAAGTTTCACTTTTATATATATACTTCGTAACATTATATTTTTCATAAATAATACGTATTTTTTTTTACTAAAAACATAAATTTTTCTTTGAAAAATATTAATTTTTTTTAAAAAAAATATCCAAGTCCAAACCGGTCCAAAATTGGACCGGACCGGACCGGGACCGAAATCTTCAAAATCTTTGGACCTAAACAAGTTTAGATGGCATGCTCCACAATTGTTTTACGTTCTATTAATTTTCACCCCCTTGTTTCATTAATTTAATTGATCATTTAAAATTGTTTCATTAATGAACAAAATTATTTTCAATCATAAATGAGTAGAATATATGATGAACAAATTTGTGAATAAGTTATCTTATTCGCCCTGAGACCCTACAACTTTTCGTTGCTAGCTACACAAAATACGCGGAGATTCATATTTCCTGAACTTTAATCTACGAAGTTTCCAATTATAGATATATAGGCTAATTGTACTAATGTTTCTCTTAAAACTAGTCAACTTGACGCACGTACCAGAGCATCAATAACGTTGTCAACGGACAACCCGTACTTCCTCATCAAAGTACCGTACCCTCCGCCACTTATATGCCCTCCGGCGCCCACCGTAAAGCAAACTCCGGCGGGGAAAGCCAACGTATTATTGCTCTTGTTGGCAACCTTATAGTAAACCTCTCCAAGTATGGCTCCGGCTTGAACCCATGCAACCTCCTTTTCGACGTCGATTTTGACCTCTCTTAGCCTGTTCATGTCAAGGACAACAAAAGGGACATGCATATGTGACATGTATGACAAGCCCTCGTAGTCATGGCCCCCACTCCGTATCCTGAGCTGGACTCCCGAGAGCCCAGCGCAGGAGACGGTGGCTTGCACGTGGGAGTAGTGGGCGGCAGCCACTAGGGCGAGCGGTTTAGGGGTGGTGGAGCGGTTGAAGCGGCTGTTTTTGATGTAGGCTTGGAAGGTGGTTAAGAAGGAGGGGTTTTGGGGTGTGTATAGGGCTTTTGAGATTGGGTGATTTGGTGGGTTTGAGAATTTGTTGGTTTGGAGGCATTGGAGGAATTGGTTGGCTGATGGTGAAGCAAAGGTGAGGAGGAGTTGAGATATAAGTATGGTAATTGCAAGAGAGAATGGGGCTGCCATTTTCATCTTGGGTTTGGGTTTTTGGTGTTAATTGGTTAATTTTTGTGGTTGATTGTTGTGTGTATATATAGCGAAATGGGAATGGTTGGGGTTTGAAATTTATTTATTCATGGGCATTGAAAATTATGAAGTTTTGAAGTTTGAGATTTAGTTATATATACATATAGTCAATTCAAAGATTAGTACGTCTCCATCCAAGTTTGCATGGTTAATTAGGTTATTGACTAAATGATTAATCAATTTTGTTAATTATTTATATATAATATGTACAATACGCATTTTCTACAAATGTATACTTGGGATAATATTGATGCATGTACATTTTATAATACCAAAAGCTGTGGATATAATGTCAAAAATTAATGTATATTTTTCACCCAAAAAAATTAATGTATATTTAGGCAAATATTGATGTTCTTTTAGATCAAAGTTTAAGGTATGTCAAAATCCATGCACACATAGTATAACAATTCCCGTGCTCAACTCCCCCTTGAGGGAACGGAGAGTACCGCCTCTCCTTCGACCAAAAAAAAACAATTCCCGTGCTCATTTGTAAAGAAAAACGACGTATGCACACCTAGTGCAATAATGTTGCTCATTTAGAACAAATCTAGGAAGTACTTAATAGGCTAGACGGCAGGCTGTTTATCGGTTCAAAATCGAACCGAACCGAGAAAAATCAAACCATTCCGAAAACCGAATTTCGGAATTTTCGGAACCGAGGACCGAACCGAATAAGCTCGGTTCGGTTCGATTTTTGTTCAGTTCGGTTCGGTTTGGTTCAGGTAGGAACCGAAGTAGAAGATTAGGTACAAAGTCAATCCAAAATATGGAACATAACACCCTAAACCAAACTAGAACCGAACCAATTTTGACCCGAACCAAACTAGAACCGAACTAAACCTAAAAAAACGAACTAACATATGCTATTTTTATCATTTTGAACTTAAATCATTCAAACCATTCGAACTAAAACTTGCAAAATGATAAACAAAGCAATACAAAACTTGCAAAATGGGATTTAGGGTTACATATATACTTAAGGCTTAGTAGGGTATTTTTTTAACTTTTTTTATATTAAAATAAATCGGTTTACCCGAACCGAACTGAACCAAAAACCGAATTAGCAAAAGTACTTTAGATCGATTCGGTTCGGTTCAGTTCGGTTTTCTGGTAAAAACCGAATTATCCGAACCAATGAACAGCCCTACGACAGCACATGATTTTTCTTTCAAATCTTCAAGTTAATTGACCATAACTCCATAAGTTTTTATATAACGGAAATGACCATATGAGTAACACGTGCGCCATGGGCGAGAAGAAAGTTAAATTGTTTTATTGTGACGTGGAAGTTTCAATCATTCAATAATTTGAGTTAGTTTACTTTTGAGAGGCCATACATAACGATATTAATTCAAACTTCCACAATACAAGTTCAATTTGAAATGTTTTGTACAAAATACAAGACGGAATTTTGTTCCCTAATGGAGCCCTCTCCGGTTAATTTCTTTGTTTTGGATGATTAGGATTTAGGTTGAATAATTAATCATGAACAAATTAAGTGGCATGATATTCATTTCTTTGTTTTGATGTTTTACGAAACTTTTGCAGCCTGTCGGCGGCACCGTGAGGGTGCAAGGTTGCGGTTTTTTTTTTAATAAACGGTAATTTATTTGATAAGAAGAATAAGAAAACGAGTACACGAATTCGACATATACTTAGGCATTACATGGTATCTCCATCCCTAGTTTTACAAGCCAATCTCTAGCCTTTTGGTTCACTTTTTTGGTCCATCATGCTCAAATAAAAGATCGTACATGGCTTATAACAATCGAGGAACATTCAATTTTATCAATAGACCTATTTTGGTGCTTTCTAACATTCCTAGAGTACCAAAGGTTGCGGTTTTCAGTTCTCGGAGATTTTCGAGAATATATTCATTCAATTTGAGAAAATCTTCTGGGACGCATTCTCACACTTATTGGCTTTATTTACTCTTTGAGATGAATTTAGTCTCTATATCAATTTTAGTGTATTCTAATTAAATTCGGATATTATTATCACATATCTGAATTTCAGATTTTTCTTAGATCTATTTAACGTACCCCCTTCCCTTGGCAGGACTACTCCCATCTTGACTCCTCATATCCCGTTGTAGCATAACCTCCCTGAGTCAATGGTTGGTTGGTATACTCATACTATTTAACACGACTAGTCAGGTTTCAGATTAAATCACAATTTATAGGATAACCGTTTGAGTAAATTTTTAGAAAAAAATGTAAAATAAGAAAAATCTAGACGAGCTCTTCTAGTTAACAAATTCCATTCAATTGATCGATTAGTAGAAAATCAAATTTTACAATTGTAAAATGCATTCTTCAAGTTTGACTAATTTACCAGTGACACATAACAGATAACACATACAAAAAAGAATTCCTGAGAAGATGTATGATGTATTGTTTATATTTATATGCACATCTAACCTCTTCTAAAAATTAAATAAAACCTAAAAACATTATCCTTGAAAGTTACTATACTTTTTTTTGAGCGACTATCTGGTTCACTGTCATGTATAGATTAATGTAGCAAATACTTGACTATACTATGTATGAATGGACAAAAGCTTATGAATTATATTGACAACTGAGATTAACATTATGAGTGATGTATAATGATATATTGTAACTATTCACATTGCTTGGGCCTTGGAGGGAGTACTTAATTATCATTACAAGTTTACAACACCATGATAAATAAATATAAAGAAAAAATAATTACCTTTAAGAATAACATAACAATTTAATTAGCATATATGAAGTATATGTAACTTATTAATTGACGGTTTATACACCATATGACCTTTAACCCCTCTTCGGTATAGGAATACTCTGTTCATACGTGAAGAAATTATCGGGATCAACCTCAGCCTTCACCTTCAACAGCCTCTCCACATTTCCTTTGAAGAAATCAAATGCAAACCCTAAGTTTCCAGCATCATTTGTCCCGACATCAATGTCTCTATAGTTCAAAAACGCCTCCCTAGGGTTCATCGAAACATACGGGGTGAAAACATCATGCAGCTCCCTCATACCCTTTACATACTTATTCTCCACCTCAAGACTTGCATCGTCCCAATACACAATGTATTGCATCTTGAAGAGATTCCCTGCTCTATGAGGGAACGGGGTTGCGTCTTCCGAGATCTCGCTCATCCTCCCGCCATAGGGATTGTACTGCATTAGCACTTTCGGGCCCAATTCGATCATCTTCTTCTAAATCGCCTCCCAACCTTCCTTAGGGATGGGCTTCTTGACGTAGTCTGATTTGTGGTTATCGTAGCTATTAGGGGTAGATGATCTTTGCAACATTATCTCAAGTGGTGTACCTTTTATTTAAAGTGTATGTCACACGTATTAATTAATAACATATATGTTATGTAAACCATATTTGGACTTGAAGAATGTACATAAATATTAGATGTATCAAGTAAAATTAAAACTTACGTATTGAGCTTTGTTTTGGTGTAAATAGAGATATACGTACGTTTGGACTAAATTTTGAAGATATGATAATTTTTCATGCAATCCATCACAAGGATATTTTAGTGATTTGCTATATATTGATCCCCAATAAAAGACCTAGAAAAAAAGAAGAAGAGATTTATACATTTAGATCGATTGAGAATCTAAGATAAAAGGTTTATGTTAGAATTTCAACCAAAAAAAGATTTGTATATATTAGAACGATTTTTCTAACCTATGTAGCATAGATTAAGCTTCTAAAAATGACAATCTTTTATAAGTTTGTACTTATTTTAGATCAATTAATTTTTTAAAAATGGTTCATCAATTTTCTAATAGGATTTTAGTTTTCGTCATTAATATATTTAATCTATGCCCTTACATAGGTTAGAAAAACTGATGTTAGAAAACCACTCATTGTACAAAACTAGGGTTTATCATTAAAGTTGTATGTAATGTATTCAATATCCTAAAAAATACTAAGAAGGAAAAAAAAACGTACGGTGTTACCTTTAGGATCAATGGTTCGCCAATACAACAATGATTGGGCCCAACTCATCTCGGTGCAATCCTTCAACTCCAAACCCAACAACGGAAAACTCTTGTTCACAACACCCACCAAATCCTTGGCGCCGCCAAGGTACAACGCTATGAAGGAGATCTCGAGTGTGGCGTTGTTCCCACCTGAGGCGGCGATTGCCTGTGGCTGAGCCCTTAAGAAGAGTTTTGGGTCCATTTTGTAGGCCACGCGCTGCCACTGGTCCACCACATTGGTCGCTCCTTGCTCTAGTGTTTTCGTCACTGTAAACACTGTCACTGTCTGTGGGACCCGCACTAACCGCAACTTCCATGACAGGACCACCGCGAAGCTGGCGCCTCCACCTCCTCGGATGGCCCAAAAGAGATCTTCTCCCATTGTTGACCGGCTCAAGATTCTCCCCTTCGCGTCCACTACCTACACATTAATTTAGAGAGTGTAATGTACAATTATGTGAATGAAAATATATGTGATATTATAAATTTTGAAAAAAAATAGTCCTTGAAATTTTAGGATTAAATCTTACTGGGCAATTAACGTTTTGACTTTTCATATGAGTAGTTCGATTTTGCATTTCTAACTCTTGTTTTATTCGACTAACCTGACTTAAGGTATAATCTCAATCCCTTAATTACTCTCCGGTTTAGAATGACGAAACTATAATGAATTTGTATGTTGAGTCTAACACACATATTATTTAAATCAACGTGTAGACCTTTAGGTCATATTGACCCGAACTTTATCAAATTAAGTTAATGGGTCGATCAATTCTAATCTTTTTATTTACTTGTAGTTAAAACGATGGTCAATTCCAAATTCCTTTTCGATCCTCCCACTAATATCTCATCTCATTGAATTATATTTATGACAAGTACGTGTGTGGCAATCATTCAAGAGAATAAGATAGTACGTGTGTGATATATATAAAAGGTGATACAATTATTAATTAGACATAAGAAAAAAACTCATCATCCTTTTATTTTGTGCACTTGGGCTAGCTATATATTAAAAAGTGTATTATTATTTATTAAGCCTACTTGAAGTTAAAACAAATCATTTTCACTTGATAACTTCCCTTTCTAGCTACCACAAAATTGAGAATCTTTTCCACAAATTACTACATTAGCAATGAAATATCCTGCACACGTATACACGCACGTACCTTAGCATCAATTACATTGTCAACAGACAATCCAAACTGCCTCATCAAAGGACCGTAGCCTCCGCCACTTATATGGCCCCCGGCGCCGACGGTGAAGCAAATTCCGGCGGGAAAAGCCAGCGAGTTGTTACTCTTATTGGCAACATTATAGTATATCTCTCCAAGTATGGCCCCGGCTTGAACCCATGCAACCTCGTTTCCAACATCTACATCCACCTCTCTTAGGTTAAACATATCAAGTACAACAAAAGGAACATTCGACACGTAGGACAAGCCCTCGAAGTCATGGCCCCCACTCCGGATCCTGAGTTGGATTCCTGAGACCCGAGCACAAGAGACGGCGGATTGCACGTGGGAGTAGTGAGTGGCGGCGACTAGGGCGAGGGGTTTAGGGGTGGTGGAGCGGTTGAAGCGGCTGTTTTGTATGTAAGATTGGAGGGTGGGTAAGAAGGATGGGTTTTGGGGTGTGTATATGGATTTTGAGATTGGGTGATTTGGGTTTGAGAAATTGTTGCTTTGGAGGCATTTGAGGAATTGGTTGGCCGATGGTTGTGGAGTTTGTGAAGCAAAGGTGAAGAGAATTTGAGAGGCTAATATAGCTGTTGCTACAAAGAATGGGACTTCCATTTTGATTTTGATTACGTTTGTGCTATTGAATTGATTAATTGTTGTCTGTATATATAATGAAAATGTGACATCGGACATCTAGTGAAACGGTTGAAAACCGCTACAATATGTTCCTAAAATACTGTAAGAGGCTTAAGGTGGTGGTTGTCCCACCCCTATATCCGCTTGCGTTGCATTTGGTTTATTGTGGCGGTTTATAAAAGACAAGGCGGCGGTTACCAATGAACACCTACAACCGCTGCAATAGAGCTGCATAACCGTCACTATAAAATCTAAGGGGCGGTTGTCCCAACCCTATATCCGCTTGCGTTGCATTAGGTTTATTGTGGCAGTTTATAAAAGACAAGGCGGCGGTACCAATCAACACCTACAACCGCTGCATAACCGTCACTATAGAATCTGAGGGGCTGTTTTACCCTTGCCTATTGCAGCGGTTTTAATGGGAAATTGTGCAAATCAAATTTTCTACTCCCTTCTATACTCCCCTATGACGTGATTGGCCGATCAATTTCCAAATTAAATCATAAAGAAACTTAAGCATTAGTAAAATATTAAAAAATACCTTATAACCAATTAAAACAAAGGAGTACAATAGGATGTACGATTAAGCAATAGAAAAATCGGATTGGCAATTGCAGCGGTGTTTTAAACAATTGCGGCAGTCTTGTGCAAAAATAGCGGCAGTTTTATTTGACAATTGCATCAGTTGTCTTAGCAATTGCAGCAGTTTAAGTAGGCAATTACAGCGGTTTGGAAGATAAATGATAGCGGTTTGAGGAGTAATAACAACGGTTTTGATGGCAATTAATTGTTGGGATTTTGAAGGCCAAATGTAACAGCTTTAAGGGCATTTGCAGATTTTTTTTGCTAGTCAATTGCGGTGGTTGTACTAGGCATTTCAATATAATTTGATGGCTTATTTTTAAATAAATCTCTGCTAAATTAAATATTATATGATATGAAATGTTCTGTAATATATGGACATACATAAAACAACAAAATCTCAACAAGAAGATGTCAAATAGTATTAAACAATCATTAGTTACATATTGTTTCAATTTGAATTTGCTTGTGTTCACCAAAAGCTAGCAACAATTCCATTGTATAACATGCTCAGTCTAACATCTCCGACCAAAATACATACGTCATTTTACATTCATATCATATTAAGAGCATATGCATAGCATGATATATATTGAATTTTTAAAAGTAATATTTATTTTCTAATTAAGTTTATTATATTTTATAAAGTTTTTTACTCCGCAACCTAAAACCACCCGTAAAATAGGCCATATTCCGCTAAACCACCCGGTTTATGACTATTTATTTTTAACCACCCTTAAACGACATTTCGTTAGTCAAAAGTCACCCATGGCACCATTCCGTCAAAAAAATCCGTTAAAAGTGTGCATTTATAAGTTTACCCTCAATTTTAAAATTTAAATGCAAAAATTACCCTCATCTCCTTCTTTCCCCTCCATTCTCTTTTCTAGGGTTGTTTATCAACGATGGGGAGAGAACCCACATGGCTACGCAAGTTGAGTGCCAGCTCTCCGCCACCGGCGTTCTGGCCTTCGAGATTGTCCTCATCCTCCTCAACTCTCCCCTCTCCGAAAAGTCCATCGCCCACCTTAATAATGAGGCGATTTCTCTCGACAACATCAGAAAGATCGTCTTCGACGACGACGATTTCCTCCTCCACCTTGCCTGCGCCGAGCTCCTCCACCTTGTCGTCAGGGTCGTCGCCTTCAATCTCGCCAGCAAGTGCGACGATCCAAACCTCCACTTCTTCCTTCAGGTTCCAATTCCTATTTTCAAACTCGTTTTTTTAATAGAATCTGTTTAGCTTTTTTTTCAAAATCACATCATTTTAGCAGAAATTGGTACTCGAGTAGCTAACATGCCTGAATATGATCTCTAATTCGTACTGTAGAGCCTAATTTTGCTTGCATTGCATATATTGCACCGTAGGTGCTCAACGATTTTGCTGAGAGAGGGCTTGATCCGTACAACTGGGTACTCAGCGCCAAGGAACTGGACGCGCTCACCAAATCAACAAGAGTAGTAGGAAGAGCGAGTTCTTCAAGTGCAACACCAAGGTATTGAATCTGACTATAATCCCCATCATATCAGTACGATTGTCCAACTTACACAAAGCCAAGATCCAATTATCAAGAGCAATACTACTCTTGCAGCCCAATTTCTCCCTGGCTTGAGCCAATTTTGCAAGAACTTGACTATAATCCCCGTCTAGGGATTTAATCAATCACTTGACAAGCTGAATACATGATTTTGGAGACGAAAGACGGGACAAGACGACTATGGCGAGACAGCTGGTATCAACATCCAGAGAAGCATGCCAGACTTTTTCAAAAAATGAGCAGAGCAGCTTGGGTTTGTCTCTCCGAGGTTGAAGACGGCGGTGGAAATCAAGGTGGGTGTGAGAAAGCCCGCAATTGATAAACAACCCTAGGAAAGAGAATGGAGGGGAAAGAGAATGGATGTAATTTTGCTATTTTAATTTTAAATTTGAGGGTAAACATGTAAATGGGCATATTTAACGAAATTTGTTTGACGGAATGGTGCCATGGGTGGCTTTTGACTAACGGGACGTCTTTTAAGGGTGGTTAAAAATAAATAGTCATAAACCAGGTGGTTTAGCTGAATATAGCCTATTTTACGGGTGGTTTTAGGTTGCAGACTCTAAAATTAATTATTTCAGGATAAAGTTTGTAGTAAATAAGAATTGAGGGTGAAAAGAAGAATTGTTACAAAAGTTAACCAGTGTTGCCGACTTCGGCTTTATACATATATTGTGATTTGAGATCTTTCTCATTAAGTCACGAAAATCATAAGAAAAGAGAGAAAAAGAGGAGGCTCGAAGAAAGAATTAAAGAGGAAAATTTGATTGGTTTTGTTGTTTTGATGTTTGATCTGGTACAAGATCGGTTCTATCAGGCTTTAATCTTGATGTATAAGCGTAGTTTGATAAGTTATAATTAGTTAATAATTTATTTGAATTTTACTGATTTTTTTCCAGATCTAGATATACAGTTGCTTTTGATTTAAAAATCAGTCGATTTATAGTTTCAGATGATGTTTTCGATATTGAATTTATATTCGGTAAAAGATTTCAGAGTAATTTTTGGGTTTCACTTTGTAATGATATTATGGAGATCTTTGATCAAGTTTTACAGAAAGGTTTGAACTAGAAAAATATTCTTTTACATATATTGTTTATCGTTGTCAAGTTTTAAAGGATCTGGAATTATGCACAAAAGGTTATAATGCATATTGGCATTTCACTGCATTTGAGATTAAAGTTTGTAAGAGTAAATAGGTTGTTTTTGCATTTGGTTTTATATAGGAGCACAAGTCATAGATCGTGGTCAAAGAGAAAGAAAAGAGATATAGTATATGTCCTAAACAGGTGAGTATAGACCGGAGATTAAACCATATGTGCTATATGGATATATGTGTTATATGGATATCTGTGATATATGTGTTATATGTGTTATATGAATATGTGTGCTATATGAGTTATATGGATATATGTGTTATATGTGATAGTTTTGAAAATTCCAGAGTTGTTTGCACAGAAAATATGTTAGTAGATGACATATGATATATGATTACAAGATGCATTTGATTGCATAGCATTTTGCAATGAGATTTAAAAGGACCTGCGACTGTCTCGCCCTGAATTTGTATTACAAGACCTACAGGTCATACATGATCTTCGGATCATACAGGACCTACGAGTCGTAATGAGGAAATCTTCGGATTTCTTTCTTAAAGTGACCATAAGAGTCATATTCAGGAGATCTTCGGATTTCTTTGCTAAAGGGACAATAAAAGTCCATATACAATAAACTCGTGTCAGATTCAGGCTTGAACAGTTCACAGAATAATAAATCGGATACAACAGCATTTGTATTTGCATAGTAAATTTATATATGACATATATATAATATATAAATATATGTACATGGACTAAAATGTTTGACTATGTATGAAATAATTGATGATGGTTTATATTCACTGAGTATGCGACTCACGTAAATCGCAAAACAATTGTTTCAGGCTCAGCTAGAACTTACTGGTGTGTGTCTCTTTTAGAGGTCACATTCATACAGGTCGGTCGAGTGAAGCTCAATGCAACCTTCTCCTCCTCATTTTGCATCTTAGACATATGGGTTGTAATAGAAGTTAGAGTAATAGATGTATTAATATAAGAAGTAACTACCTATATGTTTGTGTGTACAGCCTTATATGGTTGTTACTTTCTGCTTTGTGCTTATGTGGAATAGTTGCTTATATGTGAATTATCTGTTCAAGACATAAGTTTTACAAAGAATATGCCATAGGGTATAAGGGTGTCACACCCAGAATTGAAAAAAAGTGACATAAATATTTAAGAATCGGTATTTTTAGTCGCACATGTGTGTTGGGACGGTCATCCCTTCGTCCGTATTGACCTATTGGTCAACCCATGGACTTTGACAGCATTGCAACGGCTTGGTTGTGGACTTGGACAAGATTAGGGTTGAGAGTTAGTAAAAAATATTATTATGGCTGTTGTCGTCTACCAGCGCCGCCGATCCCAAAGACGACAGGGTGGACAGGAGACTACAAGAAGGCAAATGCGAATCTCTTAGTTGTGGGCTTGGGTTGATGATAATCACAGCAGCTTGGTTGTGGACTTGGGCAAGACTAGGGTTGAGAGTTAGGGAAAATTTATAGTTACGGCGGCAATGCCGATCCTAGAGGTCAGGGGCGGAGCGGAGGGGGGCGAAGGGGAGCGGTCGCCCCCTCTCTCCTACACACTTTATGTGAATATATAGTATAGAGGTGGATTAAGTTGGTTAATGCCAAAACAGCCTAGCTGGTAAGTGGTAACAAGTGCCCTTCGGGAAAATATGGTCTGAGGTTCGAATCCTATAGAACCAACAGGCGCATCTCCCAATTTTTTTTGGGATCTAGAAATTTGTTAGAATAGTCACATAATAAAAAAAATATTAAATTTTGTTAAATTTTTTTTAGGCTAATAGCTTATTAAACTAAAATTGATTTCTTACTTTCTTTTTTAAGATATTTTAGAGTAAAAATTTGATAACTAACCACTTTTTCAAATATAATTCATTACTAATACAAGGGGAAAAAAACAAAAAACGAGGTTAGATTAGAAAATTAAGAAAAAATACAAAGAAAAAATAAGTTAATTTTGTTCAAATTATCTGGACAAGAATTTGATTTGTTCAAATTATATAAGCATAGAATAACAAGTCTATCATAATTAAAATAATATTCTAGATTAATTAATTTAGGTTTTATTTAAAGTTTTTATTAAAAAAATATTTTCTACTTATATACACTTATATTATGTCCTAAAAACATTAATGAATAGAAATACAATAATTTGAATGCCTAACAACTATCCTAATTATACTCATTCGCTTACCACTAACCCTCGTAACAACTTAATCCACCCACTTCCAAAATTTCCTGGCTCCGCCACTCCTGGAGGTGACGGGGTTGACCGGAGAGTACAAGAATGTGAATCTAAATATATGATGAATTGACATGAGACCTTTGTTTGTTTAAATTAGAGTACTTTTCAAATTAATAAAAAGATGTATAATGATATCTTGTAACTATTAACGTACATTGCTTGTTGGGAGTACTTAATGGACGATTTATACACCATGCCTTTAAACCCTCTTTTGCATAGGAATACTTTGTTCGTACCTAAAAAAATTACCCGGATCAACCTCAGCCTTCACCTTCAGCAACCTCTCCACATTGCCTTTGAAGAAATCAGAAGCAAACCCTATGTTTCCATTAGCATTGGTCCCAACATCAATGTCCCTATAGTTCAAAAACGCCTCTCTAGGGTTCATCGAAACGTATGGGGTAAAAACATCATGGAGCTCCCTCATACCCTTTACATACTTATTGTCCACCTCAAGACTTGCATCGTCCCAAAACGAAATGTATTGCATCTTGAAGAGATTCCCTGCTCTATGAGGGAACGGAGTTGCGTCTTCAGAGATCTCGCTCATCCTCCCGCCATAGGGATTGTACTGCATCAGCAAATTCGGGCCCAATTCGATCATCTTCTTCCAAATCGCCTCCCAACCTTCCTTAGGGATGGGTTTCTTGACATAGTCTGATTTGTGTTTGCCGTAGCTATTAGGAGTAGACGATCTTTGTAGCATTGTCTCAAGTGGTGTGCCTGATTTAAATTGTATGTCACACGAATTAATAATATATATGCTATTGTATGTACACGTACCATCTTTGGAGTTCAAGATATATATTGTACATTACAATTAATATTAGATGTATAAAACGTACTTAGCTTGTTTTTGTTGACTATAAATGCAAATATATAAATTGAGTTTTTTTTTGGTAGAAATATATATAAATTGAGTTGAAAATGCAGCTTGAAGATATGATCTATTTTTTTTCCTACCAAAAAAAAGAAGATATGATCTATTTTTACGTACGCAATCATTTCACAAGGATGTGTTGACTATATTATTATAGTGATTTATACGCGCCTATATGTTGACTCTCAATAAAAGACATGTAGATTTAGATGGATAAGGCATTTACGAATCTTTTCATAAAAGAATATATATATTCGTTGAAATAGATATCAAAATCTATCATCAAATATTTGTAAATTATCCCCATTTAATTTATCATTAAAGATAAATTTCTCATCATCAAAGGTGAATTATTCGTCATAAAAAGATGATAACAGGTGATTATGTGGTTTGTAATATACATCTTATAGCCTAAATCAAGAGAAGATAGAAGGTGTTACCTTTAGAAGCACCCGAATTCCAATATAGTAATGATTGGGCCCAACTCATCTCAATGCAATCCTTCAACGCTAGACCCAATAGCGGAAAGCTCTTGTTCACAACACCCACCAACTCCTCGGCGCCACCGAGGTACAACGCTATGAAGGAAACTCCGAGCGTGGCCTTGCTCCCACCCGAGGCGGCAATTGCCTGTGGCTGAGCCCTTATGAACAGTTTTGGGTCAATTTGGTACGCCACGCGCTGCCACTGGTCCACTGCGTCTGTCGCCCCTTGCTCTAGCGTCTTAGTCACCCCGAACACTGTCACCGTCTGTGGGACCCGCACCAAGCGGAGCTTCCAAGATAGGACCACCGCGAAGCTGGCACTTCCGCCTCCTCGGATGGCCCAGAAGAGGTCTTCTCCCATCGTTGACCGGCTCAAGATTCTTCCCTTTGCGTCCACAACCTACGTACGTACAATTAAGGCGATTGGTCAATTCTGATCTTTTTACTTGTAGCTAAATCATGGCATAAATTTGTACGTATACTGTTATCAAAGTGATCAAATTACATTACGGAGTACTTGTTATAGAAAAATTGAGATTCTTTTCTATAAATTAAATAATAACTAGTGAAATTTCATCCATAGAATTTGCAACTATTAAATAGTACTAATTTTCTCTTAAAATTCTACACACGCACATACCTGAGCATCAATTACGTTGTCAACAGACAACCCATACTGTCTCATCAAAGGGCCATACCCCCCGCCACTTATATGGCCCCCGGCGCCGAGGGTCAAGCAAATTCCGGCAGGAAAAGCCAACGTATTATTACTCTTCTTGGCAACATTATAGTAAATCTCTCCAAGTATGGCTCCGGCTTGGACCCATGCAACCTCGTTTCCAACATCTACTTCCACCTCTCTTAGGTTAAACATATCAAGGACGACGAAAGGGACACTCGACACGTAGGACAAGCCCTCGAAGTCATGGCCCCCACTCCGGATCCTGAGCTGGATCCCCGAGACCTGGGCACAGGAGACGACGGATTGCACGTGGGAGGAGTGGGTGGCGGCCACTAGGGCGAGGGGTTTAGGGGTGGTGGAGCGGTTGAAGCGGCTGTTTTGGATGTAGGATTGGAGGGTGGGTAAGAAGGATGGGTTTTGGGGTGTGTATAGGGATTTTGAGATTGGGTAATTAGGGTTTGAGAAATTGTTGCTTTGGAGGCATTTGAGGAATTGGGTGGCCGATGGTGGTGGATCTTGTGAAGCCAAGGTGAAGAGGAGAAGTTGAGATGTGATTATAGTTATTGCTATAAAGAGTGGGACTTCCATTTTGATTGTATTTTGATTTGTGTGTGATTGATCATTTGATTGTTGTGTGTTTATATAGTGAAATGAGAGTTGTTGGCTTTTGATAGTGTTTTTTGGTCATATAACGCGTCAAGTTATGATGTTTATTAGCCATATAAAAAACGAGTGCATATTTGGATTAATTGGATATGAGTCAAAGCACGCCCACTATTATATATTGGCTGGCTATGTGATTATTGTTTTTTGTTTTTTCAAATTTTCAAGTCAAATGACATAGGGAAAGAAAATTATTACGAATTTTTAAAATGTTTTAGAGTAACGTGGTGGATGCATCAAACTCATTTTTTTCCATCGAAAATAATTTTCAAAGTTAGTTTATTTTGAAACATCATGCATGACGACATAAATTTCAATGTTCTCTTTGATTTCTTTGTTTTGAGTGGATTAATTATATTCTTAGGCTAAAAATCTAAATATTTGATGAACGGACAGAATTAGAATGCTTTTTAAATCTATAATGGGTGATTTACTACTTTATAATAACGATTTTTTAAGAGTATAAATTAAAACCCTTAAAATAATATAAATAATAATATTTTTATATTATTTTTATTTAGAGTAGTTTGAATGTTTTTATAGGATTTATTTATTTTCTTGTAGAGTTTAGTTTCCATAATAAGGATATTTAATCTATATCCTAAAAGTTAAGTATTGTCAAATTCCGGCGACCGAAATAATCGGGTAACGTGTCGAAAAATTAAATGATTTCATATATAAGGTCGAAATCCACCTTTTAATCCAAAAGAGTCGTTGGGTTGAGTTTCCTCTTTTCTTATATATTACTCTCTCCGTCTACAACAAATAGGGACGGAGGGAGTAGTGGATAGTTGTCCTTGTTTTCCGATGTAGGATTGTTTTACTATCAACACGCCCCCTCAACGGATCTAGGATCTCAATCTCTTTTTAGCTAGCCCACAATTTTGGTTTAGAAACGGGTGATTAACGTCTCAAACTCTTAATCTCTTTTTAGCTATACACCCACTGACCCACAATTTGTACCAGGAAAACCGATTTTGTTCTGATACCATATCAAATTCCGGGTACCAAAATAATCGGGTGATATGTCGAAAAATTAAATTATTCCATATATAAAGTCGGAATACAACTTTTAACCCAAAAGCTTAATTAAGTCATTGGATTAGGTCCCTCCTTTGTTATATATTAGTGGATAGTACGTTGCTCTTGTTTTCCAAGGTGGGATTGTTTTACTCTCAAACAAGGTGGTTACTGTTATAATAATACACCAAAATTGAACGAATACTCGTCCTTTGAAATATTTATTAAAATTGATCAAATCAAGCATGGTAGTTAGACGTATAGCATAAGACGAGTTGGGATCCTAATATCCTATACATGCATATATAGCATTCAAATTTTTGTCAAATATGCATCTAAATTAGAATAAAACGAACAATAAGGCTTTTTTATGTAATAAAAATAAATATTTCAGAATGAACCTTTAGTTTTACTTAAAATTAAGCATCAATCCATTGGTGATTCTTGAATTTATTTCCTCCACTAGATTTTTCAGGTTGAACATTCACGTAGTTTTGACACTTCACTGAATTCTCAATTGATGGACAACTGCATTTCGGCCCATTTTCCCAGTATCATCAACCGGCCCAATATCCCCTTCAATCTGGGCCATTAGCACTAATAACAATAGCAAATTTTCGGAAGAGTGACTAAACTTGAACAAAAAGCTAGCTTTTATTTGGGGGCTAGTTATATGTATCAATGTATGTTAGGGCCGTTTTGGTTCTATACTACTAGTATCAAGAATTGGGTTTGGAATCACCAAAAATCACCAAAAATGAATATAGACCATTTTTAGTTTCATAATACATTTATATAAAAAAAAAAATCATCCAACAACTTGTCCATTATAAAAATGAGATAGAAGGGAGTGATTTTACAATTTTGTTACCCACACCTTTGATGGAAGAATGTTTGAGGTGGAGCAAGACCTTTTTTTACAATGGATAAGAAGTTATGCAAAACAAGTTAATTTTTTTTGTCAATGTATCATGACACTAAAATGGACTACATTCATTTCCATTCCATTTATGTTTCCATAAATTGCAACCAAACAGGGCCTAAAAATCCACGATTGAGAAGGAGAAGAAGAGCTACACAAGCGTGTTTTTGTTAGGATTATGAATTTGGGATTCAATTTAAAATCCTAATTAACCAACAGTTTACACAAAGTTGGATGGGAGCCTAGCAACTAACTGAGCTCTGACATCCTTATTCAAAACAAAGCACAAACGCCTAACAACTAACTGAGCTCCGACACTCTTTCAAAATTTTTACATTTATAGAAAAATCCTAATTTGATTTCTAATTTAGTCATTCACCAAATTTAAGGTATCACTCAATTTAATTCTTTATCCCAAATTGATTCTAACCCAATTTCCTATCCACTCGGATTCTAGGTATTGCACCAAAAAGCCCTCAATTTATTTGAAAATATACATTTTATAAGTTTTAAAGCACATGTAAAATAAGATTTTTCAAACAAAAACATAAGATTTTTCATTAAGATTCTCTCATCTAAAAAAATAGAATACATAAATTAAAGTAATACAACAAGAAGTTAAAATAGAAATTATTTGCAAACTATTTTTTAAATTGAAATGGATAAATCATAAGATAAAAAATTAAAGTTAATAATATATAATTAATAATTAGCTATGCGTAGAATTATTTCCAAACCAGATCCTCTTTTATCTTTCAAACTTTTCACATTTATAGAAAGTTAGCAACCACACACTCAAAATCAATGATAACAATATCCAAAATATTTCTCTAGTTTTATTATTATCAGAATGAAAAAAAAACATTTGTCAACATAATTATTATTATTATTAATGTGCAATTAAATCTAAGGCCATAACTTGAGTTATTGCCTCTTTATAATTCCCTTGTTTGCTAATTAACAAAGTCCATGTGAAGGAGATCTTAAATGCTTCCTCCAATAGGAGAATCTTACTGATAAGTCATCCTCACATTGGTCCAATTCCTCATTGATTAATTGCTTCTTCAACATCTTCACGTTGCTGATTGATGTCCTGTCTGTTTATGGCTAAGTACTAATCTCATTTTGCATCTCTGCATGATCTATCATATTCATAATTACCAATCTTCTCATAAAGACATAAACTTATTGAAACATGATTTAGGTTCCATTTGAATTACTCATTCTATTATTAATTAATTTTAAGACAAACTAGCATAAGTATTCGCACATTATACTAATTTAGTCAAATATAAATCATTTATTTTATTTTAAAAATAAATTAATTTAATTTTTATATAAATATGAATAAAATTTACGTATTATTAATTAAATTTACATACCTGAGCATCCATTTGTATACATATGTTTGAATTTAAAATCTATAGATATAATATTAAACAAAAGTTTAATTCTAACTTATATTTTTTTTCATTATAATATGAGATTTAAATATATAATTAATCTATAAACGGTAAAACTAATCAAAGTAGAATGAGATAAGAATGAATCTAAACTTTAGTTATTAGTTTGTAACAAACCTATATAAATATAAAACAGAATAATATAAATATTTTTTTTAATTAGTATTGAATTGTTTTTTAGAGTGTTGATGATGAGGCGCCACATAGGCGAATTGAATATAAATGTAACATGTACGTATGTGAAATGAATGTGAGATCGACATGTATCCAATAAGTCTGTATATAGTTATGATAGATTGTATGAACTTGTGTGCTCGGTCTAAGCGGATGTGTAGTGGACTTCTACTTTATATTGGTATCATAAGTTTTAATTAAGGATTTAAGGCCATTATAAAGTACAAGCTACCTTAATTAGGCAGTTGATCGAGCACATGACGACCAACACAAATATTACCAAAAACATGCTTATATTTGTTTTGTTTGCTCGGGGTAACATGAGATTAAACAGCTAGAGGGGGAATGAAATGAAATAATCAGGTGCAAGTGCAGCTAGAGGGCTAATAATTTGTGTAAATTATGGTCCATGTAAAGCTCGATCAATTCATTTGGTCGGACTGTTCAATCGTGCACCCATATATTTCAGAGATTTGCTTGTCGGACTACTAATTAATTTTTAAGTACTAGCGACAAACTTTTTTATACAAATGTAAAGACAAACTCGATCATGTACTATATATAATAAAAATGTATATAAATATATAACAAGTATGGTGCGAGAGGATAAATTTAACTACCCTTATTTAATATGTAATGTTCGGCGATCAACATAGTTGACAACTTGAATTATTAACGAGGCTAGCCGAAACTTGAGAGTATGCAAAGAACCATAAATTTAAAAATCGTTCTTTTGGTAAATACATTATACTACTATTTACGACTTGGATTAATTGCTAGTTGATTAGTTCATTTTTTTATTCCAATGCAACAAACATGATGTTTTGACTCGATCTGCCTAATGAGTGATGAGTTGCTGATTGAATTAGTTACACGGTTTATTTAATTAAATAGTTGAATTCTTGTGTCATGTTGTTTTAATTTCTTCCTAAATAAATAATTTCTAAGTTTACTTGATTAAATAATTAGTTTAATTTTTAAAACTTGAAATGTTTCATAATAGCTATTTTTTTATTTTAATTACTATTAAAATTAATTAGTTAAATGATAGAGTGATCCAAATTATATATTGATAAAATAATAATTTAAAAATACTGGAAAATGATACGTATGCAAATTAAATGTGAGTCTAATATTCGATCTACCAAAAAAATGTGAGTCTAATATATGGCCAAAAGGTCTATTTTTTTATATATAGATAGATTATTCTAATAAGAAAATAACAATCAAACGTTGGAAATTAGTGCTAAATGCATTTCAGGTCGTTCATTACCCCCTAATTATATTTTCTTGTTTAGGTACGAATAGGACAATGGAATGTGAGTCGTTGTCGATATCCCTTAGATAAACTAGTGAACTTAAGTTCATGAAACTTTGGCCGCCGAATCATGTATTTTTAGGTTGAATTTGAATAACACCCAATATTAAGGCTTAGACTTTTGGGTAGAGTTTTATCAAAAAGTATATTTTGGTAAACATTATTGATGTTTTTTTTAAAATTTGATATACCTACAAAAGTACAAAGTAATATGAAATAGGCAATTTTATTTGAAAGAAATGCTTCTTCTTTTATCTCACAAACGTATACATACAAAAGAGAAGCAAATGTCATTGGAAGTTAGTCGTGAGTTATTGTAAGTTTGTAACTAATAAAAGTTAAGTGAATTAAAACTCACATTGTGGAGTATATAAAAAGGAATTATTTTGACTCAATCTATTAGTATGAAATAAATTACGAGCAAGGCAAATGAGGAGAAAATTCACTTTGATAAGAATTTATTTTGAATTGATTTCATCACAAACTCGTTTAAGTTTTTTTCATGCGCATTCATAAGGCCTCATTCGATATATTTTAGGGAGTTTGGTTCAAATAAATTGAACTCTTATTCTGAAATAATTTCTCTTTTGTATGTATACGTTTGTGAGATTATTTCTGTAAAAAATAGATTAACCCTAAAATTACAATTTCTATTTCTCTTTATGACACATTAATAAGTTAATTTTTAAAAAAGAAATTATTTCTGTAAAAAATAGATTAACCCTAAAATTACAATTAAGAAAGAAATATATTTTTTCTAAATTTAGTTACTGTTAAAACAGTATAATAGCTTTTCTTTTAATTTTCCTAGTTTTGAAACTCTTGTTACCTCGGAAATTGCATACCATATGCTTTTCGATGTCATTTTAAAATTCGGACGTCATAAGATTATTTTTCCCTTTATTAAGAAGAAAACTATATTTTTATAGGTTGGATGAGAATGGAAATGTGATACTCCTTTAAAGAGAAGAGAAGAAATTTAGCCGCCTCTCCACTTGGGTGAAAACCAAGTATTATTATTCTCCCTACTAGGTCGAGCCGCTCAGTATAAGCAACTTTAAGTACTTGATTTGTATGATTTGTTGGCTAGTTCACGGACCCGAGATTCACCACCAAAAGTGAGTTTCTCATAACTTAAACAAGAAAAGAGAAATTTCATGTAGAACTCATGAGGTTTGTGGGAAAGTGCAGATGTTAACACATGATTAATTCGAATAATTTTATGTTCAACATATTTAAAATATTTATTATATGTCCTAAAATGTTTGTTTGTGAAAACTGTTATTTTGAAGGAAAAAAAAAATGAAGACTATTGTTTTTTTTTTTTAATTATGCTTTGGGTGTTCAATCATAGATGATAGAACAGATAAAAACCGTTAAAATTAACCAAGTGGCATTTTACCCTGGTACTCATTGTTTAGCTCAAAATAGAAATCACAACTTCTAAGAAGAAATGACACCCACTACAAAATTAAACCGGCGCGGCCCACGGCCCACCTCTGGCCGAATATGTGGGCCCCACGTACATGGTGGCATATGGCCCACTTCTCCGTTAAGCGGCGCTGCCCACCTCCTTATAAACTCCCCACCTTCCACCACCACCATTTCCATCACATTCTAACTTCCCTCCCTCCACCCTTCAAACAAAAAACCTTACAACTCTCCAATTCCTCTCAGAAATTAAACAAAAAAAATGGCAAAGGCCAACGGGAAGCTGAGATCCGCTCTGAAGAAGATCAACTCCTTCGGCAACAAGCTCAGCCGCTCCAACAGCGCCCTCTCCGTCGGCAGCGGCGGACAGAGTCAACAGCAGACGACGGTGTACGTGGGGAGGTCGAGGAGGGAGTACCGGGTCGACCCGGAACTCCTGGTCCACCCGGTAATGCAGCAGCTGGTGGAGAGATCGGACGGCTCAGATGAGATCTCGGTGGCCTGCGAAGTGGTCCTCTTCGATCACCTCCGTTGGATGATCGAGAACTCCGACCCTCAGCTTGAGCCCCTCGATGGTGGTCTCGCTCCCTTCTACGCTTATTAAGTTAATTAATTTATGTTTTCGATTATTCAATTAGCTAGGCTGATCGATCGATCGAGTATACCGAATGGTTGAGATTGGTTATTCAATTTGTGCAAAATTGAAGTTTACATTTGTTACTTTGTTAGCATAAGCATTAATTATATGTGTATCGGGTAGTATACATTGCAGTTATGTATACGAAAATTGGTCTGTAAAAAATCAAATTGAATGGTGATTAGTGATTGATTACTAATTGTTCATCTTTCTTGTACTTAAATATAACTTGGCTAACGAAAAATTATCCGGCCGGAAACATATATGTTTCAATGGCCACATCATGATTTTACATAAATCAATATGTGGTTCAAAATTAGCAGCGATTTTACCAGATATTATTACTAATATAATGGACTTGGTCAAATCTTATCACTTGAAATGATTAAATGAAGGTAAATTTTCCAAATTATATTTTTTAACAAGACATAAATACTACATATATAAAACGGGTCGGATGTGCTATTAAAAGGCTGGTGTAAATTAGATATTGGTTGTTTGGAACAAAAGAAATACTATTAGATGTTGGTTGGCCAATATCCTTAGATGAATAATTTGTTCACACAATGTATATAATAACAACTTTCTTAATATGGAGTATTGGAGTGATATATTGATGTATTTTAATTAAATTCAGCCCCTATATCAATTTAGTTATTATTGTCACTTTGAGATGGATATAGTTCCAATATCAATATTAATGTATTGTAATCAAATTCAGCTATTATTTTTACATAGTTAAATTTTAATTTTTCTTAGATTTGTGATAATAATGCTTGGACTTTCCACATACACCATTTTGATTTTATGTCCCAAGACTCCGTCCGAAGCGAGTTAATACTGGGTTGATTTTGTTGTTGTTGTTAATATGGAGTGACATTGAATGACAACTGGTTTGTTAGGGTGACGGTGGTGTATGATAAAAGATGGAGTTATAACTTACATGGGTGGTCATGAAATCCGCACCACAAAGAAAGTAAGGAAATGAAACAAATTAAGAAATTAGGTTGATGGCTACGGTGGATGTATGAACTGGCAATGCAAGCTAGGGTGAACTGGTTGGATAACGACTGTTGTATGTAATATGGGAAAGCGACAGTCCGTCCGGTGAATTGCAATTTCCTTCCCTAACGTACCAATGTAACACAGCCTGTCACAATTTCAATATGCTAGCTAATCTATTCATGTTTTTCAAGAACAAGACAAAGCAAAACTAACTAGCTAGCGTATTCATTCACGTAGCTAGTAGTTTGTTAGAAATGGAGGTTTCAAAATTACTTTTTGATATATTTGTAATTAATTGCCAGCTACGATAGGCTATTCCAACAGAATTTAGGAAATGAGAACTTGTCATCCTTATCGGTTAAGTTGGAAAGACTTTACATTTACAATAATCTCTAGTCACTTGGTCAATTCAATATGGCTTCGCGTTGGTAGACATGGATCCGGTTCTAGTGGAAAATCGACCGGAACCAAGGTTCTGGTTTCCACCACGGTTTCGGTTTCACCGTTTCAGTTTCTCCACCTCAGGAATCAGATTACCGGTGGTTCCAGTTCCCCAGTTCAGAACCGCTGGATTCATGGCCAACGACTATTTTTTTAGACAGAAAATAAAATTGCGACAACAGATAATAAACTGCGGTCGCGATTCTGGCAAAAAGAAAAAATTTGATCACGGTTTTAGATAGAATGACAACGGCTAGTTTTTAATGGCAACGACTAGTTGCTATTTTTTTTTCTTTAAATGCTCACATACATAATCTCATTCCAACTAATACAACCAATATCTCAATCTCATATTCTCAACTCCTCTCAATCTTTACTAGTTTTTATAATCTTTTTTTCCACACATTATTTGCATAACAACCTTTTAAAAAAATTGTTTTACATCATGAATTGCCATCGTCTTCATTCATCATCCATGTATATATCCAGAAAGTGCAATTCTTTAGGATCGCGAACGGCTCTTCAAGCCGGGTCACGACTTTCAGGGTCTTCGATGGTCTTCTCCATATGGTGATCGTATATGATTGATTTTTTCCCCCACAGACGGTGCCAAATGTTTCTACATAAAAGGTAAGGCAGAAAGAGGTATAGATTCAACAAAAAAAGTAATCCTTTGATTTATTTGGGACATTGCTTAAATAGTAGAATAAAGAAAGGGGCTAGGTTTTTTTCATCTTTTTAAGCAATAAAAAGAAATATATTTTTCCTAGTTTGTACTTTGTAGTGTACTTTTTTGCATTTGCGTACTTTGTAGTGCACTTTTCATATTTTTTAAAGTACATTTTTTTGTTTGCACTTTTTGTATTTTGTAATACACTTTTCGTACTTTGTAGTGCACTTTTCATTTTTCAATATAAGAGTTATTTTTATTTGAACCAAATTCTATTAATTGGGGGCATAAAAAATCATTTACATTTCTCATATAAATTTTAGAGAAATTAGTACCCCATGCCCCACTTTGAAAATTTGTTTGCAAAAATGCCTTCTTATTTCTAATGTTACATCAATGCCCCAAAAAATAGCATAATTGTCCAAAAATATAGCAAAAATGTCCAAAATCATGCCCTTTCCTTTTTTAGAAAAATATTAAAATAACTTATTTTTTTGAAATTTTAAATTACGAAATTTATTTTCAATTTAAAACTTAAAATGATTTCTACTAATTAAAAAAAAGATTTAAAAATCTTAAATTGAATTAAGAGGAATGAATTAAAAGCAAATCAAAAACAAAACACGTCATCTTCTTCTTTCGTATCTAATCTAATCCATTTACAATTTTCTTTTCCTTTTTAAGTACGTGACATGATCATATAAATATATGACAGTAGAATAGACAAGCATGACAGTATAAAACCTAGCCCGAGTAGACTTTGACGGAAATCTCAACCAACTAGTATCTTTGACATATCTTTGATTTTTCTTTTATCCTCTAATAATTGGTTATTATTGTTTCCATTAATATTAGTATCTTTTAAGATTGTTATCTTTCTAATATCCCTAATATTTCTCATTTAAAGGAAACAAAATATTTCGTAACAAATCTAATTCGTTTGCAATTTCCTTTTCCTTTTCAAGTACGTGACAAGATCATAGAGAGGTATGACAGTAGAATAGGTAAACATATTAGTATAAAATCTAGCCCGAGTATACTTTGACGGAAATCTCAACGAACTAGTATCTTTGCCATACCTTTGATTTTTTTTTCTTTTTTACTCATTTTTTTTCGAAAACACTTTAAGAACATAACCAATAGATCATTTAAAAATATTTTTTCACATGACTTTTATTTATTTATTTTTTTAATTTTCGTTTTCTGATTTTAATTCTTTCAATTTAATAATTCATTTCTAAAAAACATTACATATGTAAATACAAATAATTGAACAATAAAATAATGACAAATAAAATTGCATAAATGCCAAAAATGCATGATTTGCAATTTCCTATAATATGGGGTACTTTTGCAACCTTTTTTGTACATGGGATACCCTTGCAAATCCGCCTAAATTTTACTAGATGTCTAGTTTATCAGTCTCTCAATTTTTAAGATTTATTTATAGTATATTAATTTTTTTTTCTTATAAAAAGTATGTTTCATCATATGCAATTATGGGGATCACTAAAATAGGGGCGATATGCAACTTGCGATTAAAACTGCTAGTGATGCCCACCTTATATTTTTAAACCGGAATCTCCAAGATTGGCAACTTGGACATACAAAGTGGGCAATTTGGCAAGATAAGTTCGGCTCTTCATGACAACTTTGTGAGTCTATATAACAATCCAGGAATAACATTTTTATCATGGTTACATTCCATGACCAATATACATTAATACTGGTGCGCTATAAGTGGCATAGTACGTCATACATGACCTAAGACCTAATTAAGTTATTCTTACAATTGAATTTATACGTATTAAGTTCAGAATTATTAGATACAAATATACAATACACTATACCAACAATGTCAAGCTTTTCTGACCAAAAAAACAATGTCAAGCTTTTTTGCTCAAGAAAAAATTTCAAGCTTTCAAACGACTTGCTATCATACAAGTATATATCTCTTGTAACTAATGTTAAGAATTAAGATTGATTTTTAGTTTAGTAAATGATAACACAATGGTAAGATTATATATAAACGCCCAAACTCTTCTTTTAATCTGAGATTTAAGTATTATTATGTGTTATGTTCACTTGTAAATATGGCCTATGGCAATCCTACTTAGCTCATCACAATGACCTATCCGAAAATATATTATTTCAATAAGGTGTACACACATACAAATACTGAAATTGTCTAATAGTAAAATGGACTTAGAGGCTTAGATGGTTTGAATGTTGGTTAGTAGATTCTGATTCGAAAGTTCGAATTTTCCTAACTGTGTGTTTCGAGAGACCGATATCAAGAGGATTTCATCTAAATTTGGGCCATATAATATCTGATTTGAATGTAAAGTGACACTAACCGATCAAAGTTGGTAAGCCATGAAACAATACTTGAAAAAAGTTGTACATAACATATATAGTTAGGATGTGGGAATATATAGAAAGTTAGAATATGATCATGATTACGTAAATTAAATAAAGTTGTTGATACAAAAAGGTCTGATGTATAGTGGGCCTGATAGTGGCTTACTGGATTGGAATATAAACAACCTGGCCCACTGTCACTGGCCCAAATAATACTCTAGAACTGTACTAGCTTTCATCTTCAACTTTTTTATCCCCCAAGAATATTAGTAGTTTTAACATCATCCACTTGTATGACAAGTGGTGACTACCACCAATAATTGAACTCCAGAAAATTCCAACCCACCCCAAAACACCTTCAAATTTGTTTAAGAGACACTCATGCCTTTATGTCAATAAACTATTTATTTTTATAGGGGTGTTCAATGGGTCGGCCCATAACCTATAAATCGAGTCATATGTTAATTTACTGGTCTGCAAAAAAAAAATTATTGACTAACGACCTGATTCAATGGTTGCAGGTCTTGCAGATCGACAACAATCCGACGAATTTACTTGTCGGGCCTGCAGCCCGACCCGTCATTTACTGATCGGGTCAGTACGGATTGCGGGTGATCCACAGCCGTGAACATTCCTAATTGTATACATGTGCAACATAAATTTTATCAATTAATATAAATTGCACACAACCATGCCTTTTCTAATAGAAATATCCCCTTCATCATCTCACATCTAAAAGCTTCCAATTGTATGTACCATGTCCCCACCCAGAAGACTGTAGATCCTATGAATTTCATCCCAATTGCCCAACTTGACGAAATTCCACTTTTTCTGTACTTGGCTCTTCGTTTGTTTTAATATAAAGGGCTAGACAGGTTCTCAAATCTCAAATCATCCACAACAGCACATCAAGAAACCCAATTCTATTGGAGTTTTGTTTAGGAATGGCGCCTGGAATTGAAAAGAAAGAGAGCGATTTTTACGCAGTTCTGGGATTGGGAAAAGAATGCAATTCCACTGATCTCAAAAACGCCTATAAAAGGCTTGCAATGGTTTTTACCTCAACTCCCTCTAAAACCCTAATTTCAATAGCTTACGGGTATTTGTAATTTTGATTTTTAATTGTTGAGTATAGAGATGGCACCCAGATCGGTGCTCAGCTTCAGGCAATTTGAGGTTAGCGGAAGAGGCAAAGAGGAAATTTCAAGCCATCCAAGAAGCCTATTCTGGTAATTTTCTCCTCTGTTTTTTGTGTTTGTGTTGTGAAATTTCTGGAAAATCTCAATAACATTTGAAATGCTTTGTGGGTTGATTCTTCAAGTGCTTTCCGACCACAACAAGAGGCTTCTATACGACGTCGGAATGTATGATAAGGAAGATGACGACGATAACAACGTAAGCTAAAAGCCTCCCTCGAGTACTTGTGTGTTGTTTTGCAAGAATTTTCAATTTATTGAGTTTGAAATGTAACAAAATTTCAGGGAATGGGTGATTTTTTGAGCGAGATGACAACTATGATGAGCCAAACAATGCCTAATGTAAGCCTCTTCTACTGGTTCAACTAATTAATGGCTAAGTTTTAATTTATGCAACAACTTATTTGGGGGTGGAAATTGATAAATATAAACTTGTTTAATTGAATCTCCTGAACAGGAGAATGGACAAGGAAGCTATGAAGAATTCCAACAACTCTTTGATGACATTTTCAAATCAAACGACACTCCATCATCATTTGCTTCTTCGTCGTCGTCGTCTTCCTCCTCCAGGAATTCTCGGTCTCACAATTATTGCGGAAAAGTGGGTAAATTGTGCAATGCAAAATTCTCTCTTTGAATTTTAGTTTTTTATTTTTAATTTTATAACAACAGTGGATGTTTGTTTGTGAAGACAGGCGGGAGCCAGAGGAGGCGCAAATAGCAATACGCGGATATGGTGACGTGTCATCCCACAACTTTTAGGTACATTAAAAAATAAAAAGTTGACCGGGCTGAAAAAGCAAGTGTTAATAAAGTATTGACAAGGTGAATTGTAGAGAGGTGGACGCGGCGGCGGCCATGACCTGCTGACTTTCCGATTTGCCGGAATCCAACATCCCAACGTTTTGTTTTTTCAACATCCTATGATCCTATCCTACTTTCGTTATTGTATTTCTGTTTCTGTAATCTGTATGATATTATGATATAAGAATTTTTGTCCTAAAAAGGAATTATACAGGTGTAGAAAAATATTGGGCCGGCCCATGTTCGGCCCATTGATTCCTCGACCAGCCCAGTCACAAAATCTTAATTTTAAGAGGAAATAGTAACATACGAGGAAAAATATTGACATTAGCTTCACGACTTCACGATTATTGTGAGACAAAGAGATAGTTTTCAACTCTTTTGGAGCTTATTTTGTAGTTACGTGATCCGTTCGACGCAGTTTAAATTGAACTTAAAAAGCTCATTCAAGTTTATATAAATAAATAAGCTCTTACACAAACATTCGGTACGTTTAATTAATGGAAGCTTATCGAAGCTTAGTAGGTTGACGTGGTTGAAATTTTGCCCAAAATATAAGCTATATTCTCCAACCTTATATGAGCTTATGGAAGGGAATGTAAAACTTTTCCATATATTATCCAAAAGTATATAGAAATTTATTTTTTATTTTAATATCTTTTTTTTGTAATTTCGAATCTTATTATTTAGAAAAACTTCAATTAGTTTTGTGTATCGAACATCTAAAAAATTTATCTATCAAAATAAGTTCCGAATTTCAACTATAAAGTTGAGCTACCAAATAAGTTTCAGCTTCAACTCCAACTCATATCAATTTCATACTCCCTCCGTCCCATAATATAAGGGACATTTCCTTTTCCGGCGTCCCAAAAAGAACTACCCATTTCATTTCTTTCCATATATATCAATAAAAAATTTCCCTTTTTTACCCTCATTATAACACTAAAATACCTAAACTACCCTCATTATAACATTAAAAACCCAATCCTACCCTCTCCTTTTTTTATCCCCACCATTATTTATACCCTCTCTCTCCCATTACCACTACGCTCCTCTCTTTCTCTCCATTAACCCTAGCCGCTCTCGCTCTCTTTATCCCTCACTCACGAAGAACCCTAAACTCTCTCTCCCATTGCGCCGCTCTCACCCTCTTCGATTCTCCCATCTCTGGATCTTGAGGGTTTCTTGCTTCCCATCTCTGGATCTTCGATCTCCATCAATTGAGAGCTTTGATCGATCTTGAGTTGGAGCTTTGATCGAGCTTGGATCTTGAGTTCGCTGGCGTGGTCCCATATCCAGATCGAGCTTTGATCGAGTTTGTTGGTTTCGATCTCAGTTGTTGGTGTCGTCCCAGATCCGGATTTCGTCTCAGTTGTTGGTGTCCCCTGTTTACAATGAGCTTGGATTCCGCCGAGCGTTTGTTTGCTCAAGATTCCGAGGCCGACTCCTGGGCTGAATCTGATCCTGACAACTGGGTTTGCTCGGAAGGTAGTGCTTGTATATGGGCGCCGGATTGCCAATACATGCATTGCCACACTTCTCCTGGTGAATCCTTGGAGACCATTGAGTCTCCTCCAACCGCCGAGCTTCATGATGATGGTGTTGTCGATCAACCTCCTTCAAAGTCCCTTGATGATGGCGAATCTGTCCCCTCTGGATCCGATTGAATGTGATTGCTAAGTCCCCTATCCCTGATTCTCTCTTCTGATTTATTGCATGTGTTGCTTGGATTTGATGATGATGTTGGATGTTGATCTGTTGCTCTCTCGATTTGCCCTTGATGTGCATGTTGTTGCTCTGTTTTGATTGATGGTTCCTTGATGTGAAAACTCTGTGATGTTGAATCTGTTGTTCCTTGCCTTTGTTTGGATATTTGACGAATCTGTCCCCTCTTGCATTCTCTGTTTGTTCCATCAAAGCTAGGGTTAATGGAGAGAAAGAGAGGAGCGTATGTCTTGATCCTACATCCAATTGTGGTTCCTTGATGTGTGTCTTGATCTGTCCCCTCTTGATTGATGGTTCCTTGATGTGTGTCTTGATATGAGCTTTGGCATTGTCTTGTTGTATGAAAATGATTTGATGTTGCCCATCTTCTTGTGGCCATTTGGCCATAATGGCTGGAACAATTTGTTGTATAAGCATGTCTCTTGTCACTGATCTGTTGATTGATTCCACTAGCTTGGTCACAAGTGTCCCCTTTTGCCTATTTTTGGATGATCTCTTTGCTGGCTCTTTGTATGCAAATGGGAAAATCCCTATTTTTCCATCAAATGTACACTCCCCATGTGCATTAAACCTCGGCCTTTCTACTGCTGTTGTAAACATCACTTTTGGTATGAATTTGGATGACTGTGCAGACCTGTATTTTCCTTTCTCATGTTGATCTAGATAGACTCTTTGTGTCTTCTTGGTGAGATTAAACCACTTTTCATCAATGTGCACATAATCATACATTGCTTTGTATTCTGTCTTTGCTTCTGGTGTATCCCCTCTTAGCATGCTAAGAATCCATGCCAATCTTGTCAACTTATTTGCTGGTTTCAAACCTGGATGCAGTGAGTTTGTGTGTGGCTTGATGGCTCCTCTCTTGATCATTCTGTGAATTGTGCTTTTGGAAACTGGGATGTTTGTTGATATGTTTGTTGCTAAGTCCCTTATGCATGTCCTCTCTCCCATATTAAGTGATGTAATGGTTGCTGATGGCACATGAATTCTCTTTCTCCCTGACATGTGATAATTTGTTGACATGTTGTACCTTTCATTATTCTCCCTTTGTGTCTTTGCTTTGGCCCATATCTTGCCTATGCTCTTCCTTGAAACATTGAATTCCTGTGCAGCTGTATTTATTGCACCATGATGAAGCTTTCCATCTTTTGCCCTCTCTAGAAGCCATAAAAGGATGTTCATTTTGTCCCTTGTGCTGAGCCGAGTCCTTGTTGTCTGGTGATGAGTTGTTGCCTCTGGATTAAAACCATTCTCTGCATCCTGCTGCATTGATGACTGTGGAGCTTCATTAAGGTCAAAGAAAGGAGCATCTTCTCTGTCCCCACTTGCTGCTGGCTGGTTGAGATCAATATTTGACCTATATTCCTCCTCATTAATGGCAAAAGGATGCACATTTAAATCAATATCTGAAGGCATGAGGATTTGGCAATGATGTTGCTGGTTTGAAAGGGAATTTAAGAGGGAATTTAAGAGGGTAATGAAGATGGAGAGTGTATTTATAAGCCTTTAAGTCCCCTTGTGTAAAACTAAATCTCCATTATTGGAGGGTAAAAATGTCCTAATTATGGGTGAATCCGTGTGACTATAAATGCTTCATTTTGATTGGTTGTAAATTAAAGTCCCCTTTTGTATGTGATGAGTTGGCAATTCTAGGCTTTTTTTTTACTTAAATCTGATTGGTTAAGGGAGTAAATGAACTGTGCAACAGCTGTAAATCAGAAGCATTAAATGCTTCTTTTCTTCCCCTTAAAATTTGTACTTTTGGGCAAATGTCCCTTATATTTCGGGACAGAGAGAGTAACACTAAACGAACATGTTGAAACATGAAATAAACAAGCACTAAGTTCGAGGATTTGATTTTCACTCTTTATTATGTGTTGAAGAAACACTCACACACACTTTAAAAGAGATTTATACAATTTGAGATCATTTGCCTTCATAAAGTGCGCAATCTTACAACTCTGTGTTTCTTACTCTAATGTGAGACATAGAACCTTTTAGGATTCTCCCTTGTAAATAACGAAGTTCTCCAACAAGTTTCACCACATCGAATCTCTATTTAATAAGAACAAATCTTAAGCTAGATATGTTTTTCATATCCTTGCAACATTCACCTTCTTCATCTAATTATAAATGTTGGGGGAGGGTTATAAGTTGAGGTTTCACTACGCGGGAGAACCTTATGATCATCAATGTGTTATTTGTCTATTGGTGGAGTGTTAGGTGTGTAAAGTGTCGTCTTGTCATTGGTTGGAAGTGCATCTCCAGTTGGAATTTCAGGATCCTCCGATGTGTGGAGAGATTTGTTGGACCTTCGTAGTCTTGATTGTTGATTGGTGGAGTAAGAGGCATGCGATGTGTTTCTTTGTCATTGGTTGAAGGTGTGGTTTCAGTTGGGATTTCGGATTCCTCCAATGTGGGAGAGATTTGTTAGATCTACGAAGTGATGATTGGTGGAGTGATAGGCGCGCAACATCATTAATCATCGTCACTCATTAGGGTCCTCATGGATTATGGTCTTGTTTTTCGTTTTTTCAACGCGTTGAAACAAGTGTCCTAACATTGGTTTCACAAGTTGGCCCTCACCCTCACAACCATGAGCTTCACCTACTCTAAATATGACACCTCTCTCTTCCTCCAAAGATCAAAATCGGGTATCACTGTCATCGTCATATACGTGGATGACATACTCATTGTTGGTTCCAATATCTCTTTAATTGATAATCTCAAACGAAATTTGAATACATTCTTCAACAGTAAAGACCTGGGACAAATCAATTATTTCTTGGGGGGGGGGTATGCTATCAAGACGATCATCTCATTCTCCATCAACAAAAATTTCCTAGAGAACTCATCCAAGATGCAAGTGTTGACTCCATGCGTACTTGTGTCACACCCCATCCTATAAACTACAAGTTAGGAAGTGATGAAAAAAGTGATCCTTTGTCAGATCCTACCTTGTGAACATATACTCGGCTTGACATTTCCTTTACCATCCAACTCATATTCTCTAAAAACCACATGTCTCACACATGGAGTCCCTTCAACACCTTCTCTGTTATGGGAAAGGCACTCCCCCAATTTGGCTTAATCTTTCGCCCATGCAACGAAATCAGATTACAAGCATTTTGTTACTCTGATTGGGCCGTGTGCTCCACCACCAAACGATCAGTTGCAAGTTATTTAGTAATTCATGGGTCCAATTCGATCACATGGCGTTCTAAGAAGCAAGCGACCGTTTCAAGAAGTTCTTCCGAGGTCGAATATCGAGCCATGTCCCAAGTTGTAGCTGAGGTCACTTGGCTCATCAACCTTCTCCAAGAACTAGGTGAAACCTGTCTATAGCTAGTCACACTCCATTGTGACAATAAATCAGCCTTGCACATTGCCACAAACTCGGTACTCCACGAACGGACTAAACACCTTGAAATTGATTGCCACTTCACTCGTGAGAAGGTCATGGATGGCTTGCTCCAACTCTCCTGCCTCCTGACATAAAATCAGTTGGCCGACATCTTAACAAAAATCCTACCTTCTCATCCCTTGTGGATGCTCTAAGCGAGCCCAAGTAGCACTTGTGGCGACCCTAATCCCTTATCAAAATAAATCAACAAACTCAAAAATATGTTCATAGAACAATCAATGAACCAAAAACTAAGGAACCTTACAACTTTATAGCATGTGAGAATGCTGAAAAAGTTAACAACAAACATACTAAAAAAATTTTGGGTTCTCAAAGCAACTACACAATTCACATCTTAGCAAACCAGGTTGGGAGTGTACTAACAACTTGACCTTGGAGACCCATATATGTAAGTCTAATGGTAGACTTTCCAACAATGGTACCTTTGGATATTGCTTCTATTGTGGGGTTGCTTCTTTCCCTTGAAAATTTAGTCAGGAGATATATAACTCCACCTATTATAGATGAGTGATCCATACTATGAGTCTTGTAACGATTAGAGATTAGAGAAAATTTAAATCAATCAGCCAAGTTTTATCATATAAATTTAAAAAGAAGTATAAGATAACACCTGATATCAATTTCATGTGGTTTTCGAATTCTTTCAAGTGTTATGTGACCAACCTTGATTGATGCATAATCTATCACAAGAAAACAACAAATCTTCGGCAGAAATTGGTCTATCCCGTTTTTAGACTCTTCAACATTAACTATTGGTGCTAAGTCATTTACTGTGACAAGTTTAGCCACATTCCACGCAAGCTAGGATTCATGAAACCGCTTCGAATGCTTTCTTCTTATGGAGCCATCTTAAAAAACAAAGTAAAAGTCATTATACACCAGATCTACAATCCATAAGATGTCCTCAAATAAAGATAGAGGAAAAAACGAAGACTTTTTTTAGAGATGACTTTCTAAGAAAATTTCATGTCTCACAATTCTGCTATACCCATTTCTGAATTCTCATTCTTTATACCCACTAGGCAAAGAGAGTCATTCACCTTTTCCATTCCTTAGATAACTTCAAACCTCAAACCATGACACACCTCCTAGAACTCTTTCTTGTACACATTGAAGAAAAATAGGCCAACTAAGGTGAGCCAACGAGGTATGCCTTTGACAACTATAGGTCTATAGCATTATGCTGCAAGATGGGATTAAAGATTCTTCATTGTATACTCCTGTAAATTGAGGGTGTGTTTGGCCCTCCACTTTATGTAGAAAAAAAAACACAACCAATTAAAGTCGGTAAATATATCAAATATATACCATCTACCTTACCACCTTACCAGCGCAACTTCATCACTAAACCTGTCTCCCAACTCTCCTTTAAAAACCAAGGGAGAAGAGTCTCCATCACCTAAAAATGCAAAAAATGAAATACAATAGACGTATGTTTAATTCAACAATAGTTTTCACATTTGCAAGATTAATTTGCATCTTTCTACTGTATAGTGGACATAAACACAAATTTTGTAACAAAATTATGAATAGTCTATATAATTCTGTAGTCAACATCAGCCAGAAGGTACTTTCCATATTTTCTCTATGGGTGTTTTTACATATAGACGAAGGTCGATTGGAGCTCTTAGAGTTCAAGCATGATGTTGCTCAAAATGGGAGTGCTAAATGGTTTGTCCAAGACTTGAACTGTGAGCAGGAAGATGATGGTGACATGGTTAGTTCTGGGTCTTGTTCTAGTTTATGTTCTTGGTTTTTGCATTTTAATCTACTTCTAAATCTCTCCTTTATGTAGCCTACTATTTTATGATTGCTCATAGTGGTTAAATTTAAAATTGTTGGTAAAAACTGAAGTTGAGCTGTGATTTTATTTCCAAAGATGATTAATAAGGTAGAAGGGAGGTAAGTTCTATATGTATTCCTCTAGGTGTGAATAATATAGATGTAGTTTGATTTCCTATCATCATCACTAGTCACAAATACATAGGTTTGTTGTTTTATGTCTTATGAGTCAGTATGTTTACAAGGGGTTGTTGTGTAATTATTACTTTTCTTAAAACTTATGTCTAACACAAACAACACTTATTTTGAATCGGAGGGAGTAAAAGTTTATCAAAATTCATAGTGTGTCGTCTCAAACTCCAGACATAATTAAGTCCAAGAACTAATTGTGCAACATTATTACCCATCCCGGAAATAACTACAATTATACAGCTAAAGAAAGATAACATCATCATCAGTCATCACAAAATATAAGAAATTTTTAATAAATGTTAGTTTATGTTTTTTTTTATAAGATTAAAGAGCTTGTCGAACAAGTCGTCGTTGGAGTACTATTGTAAATAAAAATTGTTTAACAAATAAATATTAAATTTGAAATGATGTCCTTAATAAAAAAAGTCAAATTAGTGATCAATGCGGAAAGATTTAAACATAGTATTGTATTATTATTATTATTATCTCTGATCACAATATTAACATATGCTCTTATTATATATTTTGTAATATATAATTCAAGATCAACTTCGAAAGCTTATCCGAAAAAATAACACAGTATTACATTAGATTAAGGTAACACCTTTAGAGGAAGATTGCAATTTCCCCGAGGCTGGCTACTTGGCTAGTCTCTTTCATAAACCGTGACTGAGTGTGTATAAGAATAATATGGATGCACACACTTGAAATGTAACATCTTTGTACACCTTAATTATAGTATTTCATTCCACTGACATTTCTAGTTGTAGGAATCTTATTACAACACTTCTTTATCATAAAATTCTTATCAATCGTGTTCATCCTCTTATTTTGATGCTAATATATACTAGCATATAGATAAGACTTCTAACTTGTGATGATAGTAAGAAATTAAACTACGATTCTACTCTCATTTTTCTAAGCAATTTATGAATCTCTACTCAAGAATTACTAAGACGTTTTTTGGTTACAACTTACAAAGACATTTTTTCGTTAGCTAGTATTAATTATAAGAGATAGTTAATTTGCACGAGCATACATTTTTGCTACTACATTTGCTTAAAAAAAGATTAATATGTTAGTCTTTGATACAATTATTAAAGAATTCAAATTTAATTATAAATCGATTTTTTTTAATCAAATTTATAATTTATTGAATAGTCACCACATTCATAACCGAGAGTTTGCATTGAAAGAAACGGCTCATATTACCTAAAATCCTGAAATGACATATATTAGTAGAGTTTGGTTCAAATGAAACAAACTCTTATCTTAAAACGAACTTTTATCCTAAAATAAATACACTTTTCATAGTTAGTAATGCATTTTTCATATAAAAGTGCATTGAAAAATACAAAAAGTGCATTACGAAAAAGTGCGCTAAAAAATTTGAAAAGTGCCCTAAAAAGTATGAAAAGTATAAATGCGAAAAAGTGCACTCTAAAGTATGAAAAGTGCACTACTAACTACAAAAAGTACATTCGTTTTAAAATAAGAGTTCGTTTTAGGATAAGAGTTTGTTTCATTTGAACCAAACTCTATATTAGTAACTAGTTTACAAGGCTAAAAAATGATCTTTCTATAAACGTATGTTAATAATTTGCTTGTCCGACCAAAGTCGGGGTGTGGTGGTGGGTCCCCGTTATTCACATGGAAATTCAATTATCACATGTGTGGGAAGATTAGGTGAGATACAAATCCAAATCCAAGTCTCAGGTAAGTCTGGGGTAATTAATTCCTGATAATTAGGGGGAAATTACAACCAAATCCCAATCCTTATCCAACCGATGACGTGTAAGACTCTGCATTTTACCAATTACTCCCCCATCCCCACTACTCGGCTCAGCTATCCGCTCCAGCTTCAGCCACGGCTTCACAACCCATTCCAGCAGTATTCCACTAATTTACGTATGGCTATTAACAAGCCAACACAATCAGCTACCAAGCCGACAGATCCTTCCAACTTTCTATAAAAACCCCCTTATTTCTCCCCCTTCCCAAATCCTCCCCTTTTTTTCTTCTTTTAACGTAGGCAAAAATATCTCCCTCTCAAACCCAATTTCATCGTTTCGTTCATCTTCCTCTCCAATTCAATTGACCTAGGAATCAAAAAGGAGAAATTTCATCCTCAATTTCTCCTTTATCACCAACAAATCAAACATATTTATTTATAATAAGAAAAAAGATAAATGGCGGGATTCCTAGAGAAGCTATGGGACGAAACGGTTGCGGGCCCAACTCCGGATCTAGGACAAAGAGGGATCCGAAACGATTCAATCCCCACCGTCCGATCTGCATCGGACGGCCGTCCTAAGCTCCAGCCCGTTCCGGTTTCCCGGAGCATCACCCTGCTCCGGACCCGGAGCTTGCCGATCGGGTCTGGATCCGACCCGTCTTCTCCGACCTGCTCTACCCCTTCTTCCCCTCGCACGCGTAAGTTACTAATCATCATCATCATTTATAAATAATCAAAATTAGTCCCTAACCGCAAAAAATGAATTAAAAATGTGTGATGAATTAGCGGGGACACCGAGCGAAGATACGAATAGGTTCATGAGGAAAAAGCCACCAGCCATGGAAGCCATTGAAGATGCAGATCCTAGAAGTCCGACTGTCTATGATTGGTTCTCTTTTCCTTATTTCCTTATTATTATTATATTTAATTTGTCCATTTTCTAATAATTAATTATTCGTTCTATGACCGAGTAATTAAAAACTATTAATTAAAGCGTACATGGATCGTGTGACAGGATTATGATTAGTGCCTTGGATCGTTGAGGACTACGGATGAGAACGAAGATTTTGGAATGAAGATTATACCTATCAACAAGTTAAAATATGTACGTGTATAGATTAATTGTTGATATATTCTAATAAGAGCTTTTATGTAAGATGAAGATATATGGTTTAACTGTATATAGAAATCCAGCAATGCGGTTCTATCTAGGGTTTCGATCGGAGTAGTCAGAGGGTCAAGCACTCGAGCTAAGCTAGCTTGATGTGCCATTGGCCATTGCATGTATGTAACTGTTTACTTGTGTTTGTCTCCCACGATAAGAAAAATATGTGGCGATTTTAATATATATGATCACCGTCCGTGTGTATAAAATAGCACTCAGCTCGTGCAGTTGGAACAAAAAATACGTACGATTATTGTATATTGAACTCGGTTGTAACGTGTGTTGTTGGGCATGTTAGTTAGTTTGAACTTATGCCAAGAGATTGATTATGAATACTCAAGGATGTTCCATCAAGTGTGTGTTTGGCAGCCAGACTTTTTTTAAAAAGGTTCAGACTTCAGAGATATAAATATCTTTGGAGACAAATCAAAGTAAACACTATGAGCATTTAATTAAAACAGCTACAGTACATGTATTGTGCTTGTTTTTCAAACATATATAGCCTAATTAATCAAAACGAAAGAAGACTCGACAATGACTTCTGATCGTGAAAGTAATTCTCGCTCTCACATAAATGAACTTTGAAAATAATCGAGTAGACTAACCCAAATGGATATTGTATCTTTTGGCCATGTATGTATGAGATTTGTTGATAAAAAAGTCTTTTAACTTTTTAAAAATGAAGAAACGAGGGTGGTCGATCCAACTGAATATACGTTGGTTTCATAAAGCTAGAACACTATTCCACACCCACGATAATCAAAATAGTTTATAATGATAAAACACAAATAAAAAATCTATGATAAAATCTTTATTAAATATCCAAGTAAATATAGATATAATAAACAATAAACAAGCCGGTGATGAGACAGATAACAAATCGTATTCAGGTATTTGGTTTTTTTCTCAAAAATTATGAAATTATAAAAAATTATTGTGAAACGAAGAGATGAACCAAACTACAGAACGAGGTTAATCCTGTTTAAAACGTCAAAAATAAAAAGTTTTTTGTTTACGTTTAGACCTAAACCGAATCCAAACCAAGGGAATTTGGCTCAGTTTTTCGGTTTTTATTCCGACCCTGAAAACAGCCCAATGGGCCATACCCATGCCCCTCCTTTTCACTTATTTGCTTTTGGGCTGTGCAAACGGGACCGGATCCGATCCGGTATATTAGTCTGGTCTCCGGTCAGCATTATTTTCATAGTCCGGTTCCGTTCCAAACCCGGAATTTCAGACCAGAACCGGACTGGACCGGTAAGTAAAGAAAAAATAACTCGGCTACTACGTTAGGTTTTCACTTGTCAGTTCACATCGGCTCCTGCCCGCGCTCACTCTCTCAGCCTCTCGGAACCACCGCCGACCGCCACGCCTTCATCGGGCATAACCACACCATCACCGCTCGGCGCTCGTCCTCTCGTTGCAGTCGCAGGCCCGCGCTCCTCCATTTGTTTTCACTCTCTCTGTCCTCTCTCCCGCTACACCGTTTCCGCTCACAACCGTCACCGCTCCTGCTCGCACCGGTATCACGGAATTCACCGCCAAGCCAATCAATCGAAGTATCGAACTGGTATTAAAAACTCTCTTTGTTTTTACTTGAATTGCAGAATGAGAATTGCAAATTTTCAATGCAATCCTTGCTGAGTTACTGAATTCTAATTGTTGATTTTGCATTTAGGTTTTCACTTTTTTTGACTTGATTTTTCTTTTCTGATGCAAATTATATGAAAGTGATAGAAAGCTCTTGAAGGGTTGCCTTGTATTGATTGTGTTATATATTAAATTGCATTATTAATATCCGTTTGACTCTACAATACATATATTTGTTTATGACGCAGAATGACGAGCCAAATCAGCTGTTGCTAGTTTTTTGGATGCATATATACACTACATTAGTAGTCAATTATTATCTTCAATAAGGTTTCATTCCATAATAAGCTAACTTGTAACTCTGTAAGAGTCTAATTTATCAGAGAATTTAATATTCAGTTGTTATCTTCAAAACGTTTTTTTTTTTTAATTAGCTAACTCTTATTTGATGCAAAGTTAACATTGTCCTCCAGATTCTATACCTTTTTTGCTTAGCTGAAATCGCAATTTCAGATTCCATGTTTTTCGACTGAATTTCATATACTTTTTGATGAGTTCGGTGACAAACTGAGCTTCCATGTGTTTTTTTGACTTTCTTTTTCTATGCATCTCTCCGACTCTCCCTGTTTTGATGTTGGGCTATTCATTTGTTCTCAAGTGTAAATTCATTTAAGTTTCATATCCAGTATTTATCTTAACCTCTGCTGTTTGTGATAAGGGGTGCTGGTGCTTGAACCTGCCTAGGCACAAAGATAGGAGTTTAGATCAAGCTAAATGTGATATTAATTCCCTTCTTTTTTCTTTATAATTTATGATTTCTCTTTATCCATGGAACTGATGCTCTTTTCCTGTCTAGTTTCAAGGTTCCTGTTACTATTTTAGTCCAACAAGATTATGTTAGCTTCAAAAATTGCACGACTTGGAGCTCGTGCGATCAAGGAGCTAAGAAGAGGTATTGTGTTCCGCAGTTCCTGTTCAACATTTCACTGTCTGTTGTTTTTATTAGTTTTTCTCCGTGGATGGCTTGTCTGTAGATTTAATTTAACTGTAATTGCACCATTTTATGCCTTAATGTCTCGTCATTTGTGTGTGTTCAAATTCCTTTTAACTAAAGCTAACATAATTTGCTTCATGAGATGACTATTCTCTCCATTTTATATGCTTAATTTGTCTTGCCTTTACTTCATGATGTATCAAGATATTTTGGGGTGTCAGTGCTAAGGAAATATATAAACTTTTTCTCATATTTTTAATTAATTGCTATCTAGCTTCTATATGGAGCAGCATATTCCAAGGTGATGGTGGTGGTGGAAGTTTTAGGAGAATTACAGGAATAACAGGACAGAAGTACCTTTTTTAAGGTAGAAGGCTTACTAGTTTGATCATCTTCAACCGATGCAAGTAATTCTAACAAGCACGAGAGCATGGCTTGGTGAATCTAAGATTTAGTGTGCTGCTAACGCAAATACAAGTGAATGTGATTTACAATGCAAAGTATCCATAAGCTTTAACAAGAGGCCATTGTCATCTTTGTGAATCTACAATTTAGTACTGCTGACACTAATATAAGTGGAGTAACAATAAGTAGTACCAAATTGGAAGTTAAATTTTTTTTTCATGCCAAGTCAGCTGATGTTTCCCTCTTGAAATTGTTTGATGCTGACATGGTGGTATTGTTTTAATTTTCATTCAATATTTGCAAACGGCTCATGTAATTTTATCATGCAGTTACTTGAAAAGTTAATTGTTTTCTTTTTCTAGGACCATTACAACCTTCACTGCAGCTTATCCCTTCACTGCAGCCTACACGCTTGCCTGCATCTAGGAGCTATTTACTTGACTCGGTGAGATTCTTTTTTATGTGGCTGTATGGTTATTTGAAGTTCTTGTTTGATATTTCTTTGATTTAAATTGTTTCCTTGTACAGAGCATCAAATCAGTTTAAATTTTTAACATAGCCTGTAAGTAATTACAAGAAACATCTTGTAACTATATCGAGTACCCATTTTTATGAGCTTTTGCAAAATATTCTCTAATCCTATGGTACCAGTTGCTTTTATATTGAAGGGATTTGGTCATGAAAATGTTTTTTTCTCTGCTTATCTATTGAAGTCTTTCTACAAGAAGCATCCTTATAATTCTATTCCATTTATATGCTTAAACTTTTAGTGTAATACATTGAACATATTGAATTTAACATCCAACTCTTGTTTTTCAGAAACATCAAACGTTTTGTACAAAAGCTGCCAATGAGGGAGCCAACACGTGAGCGCAATCTCTGCCTTCTTTTCTATTCTTTCTTTCTTTCTTTTTTCCTTTTTAAATAAAATCCTGTAAACATTGGATAATCTTTGGTTTAGAAGTATAAAAATTGTGGCTAGCAAATGTACCATATTCATGACATCTACATTAAATTGTGAAAAAAGTTAGATATGAAAAGTTTGCTTCCTTTGATCTAAATTCTCCCTGCTTCATTGCTTATAGCATGCTTTGGTCCCTTGCCAATTAGATATCTCTTGTTTTCCCCATCCTTAAACTCCTCCTTTGCTCAATATTGCAGGATAAATGTGACTTTTGTGGACAAAGATGGAGAGGAGCAGCAGATCAAGGTTCCAGTTGGCATGTCTATGCTAGAAGCAGCTCATGAATTTGATATTGAACTTGAAGGCAAGCATATTTCTTGTAGTCTTTAGCACTTCTGATATCTATGCCTGTTAAACATTGCCTTTGGCAATTAACGCTTTTCTTTATCCCATTCTTAATTGGCATCTAATTTTTGTTTGCTTTTCTGTTCCCATTTTTTTTTATGTAACATGTGGTGGGTGGGTTGTGTATACTCTGTGAATATGCAATTAGTGTTGAGCTTTTGCTTTGTCCATCTGATGATATTATGCGTGCTATGAAATTAGGGATTCTCTTTAATGGCTTTACATTGCATTTGTGATGTCATTAACGCTTTTTTACAATAAGTACTTTCCAAGTGAAAGTATAGCAAAGCCTTTGTCTCTTATTTTTACTAGTTTTGCATTGACAAAATTTGCATACTAGGTGACAGATGTCCCAACATAAACTAAAATGTGCCAGTGAGCAGTCTCCTTGCCATTTATTGTCCTCATTCATTTTTGGAAAGCACCCTTTTAAACCCCTAAAATTCTTTATGGAAAGCACCCTGAATTTTTCTTTCCCTCCTCCTCTTCTAATGTTATGTGCATTTCCATTTGAGTTCCATTTGGAGGTGTGAACACTGAATAAAGTCTCGGACTCCTAGAGAGAATTGTGTAGGATTCCGCTTCTTGTGAAATAACTTCATTCCATGCTGTTACACAGGGGCTTGTGAAGGATCCTTGGCATGCTCCACATGTCACGTGATTGTGATGGTATGTCCATACAAAATTCTTCATCTTTGCAGATCCCATTGTCATTTTCAATCAAACTACACAGAAATGGTGCCTAGCTAACGGCTTTCTGTGGGTGTGTAGGATGTGGATTACTACAACAAACTGGAGGATCCAACTGATGAAGAGAATGACATGTTAGATCTTGCTTTTGGCCTCACCGAAACGTGGGTTCCCTCTCTTGAGCTTTTAATCTTTCAAGTTTCTCTTTATAGGAAATTATGTATTTCATGATGAGCAATATCTTTCCACAGGTCTCGTCTTGGATGTCAGGTGATTGCAGCACCTGAGCTGGATGGTATCCGTTTGGCCTTGCCATCTGCAACAAGAAATTTTGCAGTTGATGGGTACAAACCCAAGCCTCATTAAAATGATGGACTACATCAGAGCTTGTGAACTGTACAAGTGCTTGTGAACTATGTATCAATTTTTTTTTTCATGACAATTTTGGGGATGATTCTAGGAAATAAGGCATATCACTGTCTCAGAGAGGATAAAAAAAAGCTCCCCTAATTTGCACTAGGGGCAAGTCTAGCGTTGGTTATTATTTTGTGTCTGTAATTTGTGATTTATTGGATATGAGCAAAGAGCTTTGTGACCGACCCATAATAGAAAGCTTGATAGTGATGAGTTGATAAGGTGATAATGTGCTGATACGGATGAAATGCATGTCAAATGCACCATTAGTTCTTCATCATCATCAATGAAGATTGATGTGATACCTATACAATTGAAATTATACGTTGAAACTAAGATCGTGCCCAAGGATTTCCAATTTCGAACATGTAGACATCTCAGGTCGAATTGGAAAATGAAGATTACTTAGAAAAAAAATCTTTCTACTTTTTCATGATATAAAATTGATCGCATTCCTTATTATACGGTCTTGTTCCACTGAAGTTTATTAGAAACTCTATAGATAGAGTTCTTGTTCCAGTGAAGTTTATTAGAAACTCTATAGATAGAGTTCTAAAACCCTAATGTAAATTAGTGAACCCTAGGGGGAAATAAAAAAGAAAAAATCATTAAAAGATTTGGAGAGAGAACAAATTAAATCTAACCGTTGAACCATATTTGGATGGCTCAGATTTAACCAAATCCACCGATAGAGTTTTTTTTTAAAACTCCACCGTAACTAAGAAAATTGTATCACATTTTTTAACTACACTCTTAATTAGTTCTCCAATGCTCCGTTTGGAACACCTAGCTGAAGCTGGCAGCTAGAGCTGGAATCTAGCTGAAGCTGGAGCTGGTAGCTGGATTTTTGGTAGAAGCTGAAACTGAATTTATTAGCGAAATGGATAAAAAAGTGTTTGGCAAGTATTAGCGGAATGACAAAAAAGCTAGCTCAATTGACAAAATTACCCTTAAATGTACAAAAATTAGAAATGCCCCTAGCGTCATGTGCAACTCACGTGCCCTCTTTTTCCCCCAATTTCTACTTGCAATCGCAACTTTGAGGTAGCAGTGAAGCTTCGAACCTCCTATCGAGCCAAATAACCACGACAAAAGGCCTCGTTATCATCATCTTTGAATGCTATTTGTGTGTTGTACTCCAGCTCGAGCTGCGTAGGGTCGGCATTCATCAAAGCTGTGCAGAGTCGTCTTGTGAACCTACTGCATTGCTGAGAGAGGTGAGGCGCCAGCGGAGGTCGTGGAAGAAATTGGGTTTCCGTCTGGTTTGAACGAGCTGAACTGAGTCCGAGGTTAGTGATAATGTTGACTTCAATCTTGTTTGCGTGTATGCATTGGTGGTGATTGTTTGACGGAAATTTACGATGCCAATTTTCAGCTAGGTATAGATATTGAGATGGATTGGAGGAATTTTCGATTCATGCTAACATGGTTTTAAATTGGGTCGAGCTTGTGACAAATTGAGAATTGATATGTAGTGACATTGAATTAATTAGGTCGAGGATGTGCCTAAACTTGTGGAAAATTAGTGAATGATATACACAAATGAGGCTTTTTTTTTTATGTAGTTGTGTATTGTTAATTGGTCATTATAATGAAAATTGCTTTGGAATATAAGATTTTGTGTGTGTGTGTGTGTGGTTTTTTTATAATGTTTGTGAATCGAAAGGAAGAAGGATATATGGTCGAGTCATGTGTGAAATTGAAGACAAAGGGGGCTGATGGGAAGGGCGTTTCTTGGACTGATGAAGAGGCGAAAAACCTAATGTCAATTTGTCTACAATATCACAAGCAAAATGGGAAGGATACTCACTTTCAATGGGTTGAGATTGCGGAGAAGTTTAGCCATGAGAACACCCGGAAGATTGATAAGGATACGGCGAAGAACAAATTCGATTACATGAAAAAGATTTGGAAGCTTTGGGTTGGCTTACGATACAAGGAAACGGGCGTAGGATGGAACCTGGTCGATGGAACAATTTTAGCGGATCCTGAATGGTGGGAGCGAAAGATAAGGGTAAGTTTGTTATTGTGATTTTGAGTGAAAAATTTGGATTTCATTTTATGGGAAACTTGCGTAGGTATTTATAGTGGTCTTGAATAATTGACAGGAAAAGGCGGAGTACAAAAGGTTCCGACATAAGTGTCCCGACCCGGAGTTGAGTGATCTTTGGGATTGCGTGTTCGACAACATATGTGCGTCGGGCCAACATGTTGTAGCGGCTACAATGGACCCCCTAGTTGTAGGAACAGATGAGTCCCAAACGTCGGTTTCCCAATCTGGTGTTTCCGGGTCAGAGGTTTTGAGGACCTACTTGGAATGGATGACGACTTGGATGAGGATGATCTGCTTCGAGACTTCACCGACACACCTGGTCAAGCGACTGCTTCTCAACAAGATACCATTTCTCCATCTCTGCAGCAACCGAGCGGTACAACGAGTGCCTAAGCGGCGAAAGAAACAATCGGGGATTGCCTTCTTCCAGGAGCAATTGGTAATTACTGCACAACAAGGTGAGCGGTTTGTGACGCTCTTGGAAGGGCAGACACGGTGTACGGAAAAGCATGGCAAAAACCGGGTTTTCGAGCTTGATGAAGCAATGGAGGTTCTTAAAGGGATGGTCACGACTGGAATGGTAGAGGAGTACGGTGGTCTATGGTGTTACACGATGGATCAGTTGAACAATGAGAACATCCGCCGCCTGTTTCTGACATTGAAGAATGATGATGCAAGGATTGCTTGGCTACAGTACAAGTTCGATGAGGCGTTGAAGAAGACCGGTTGAGTGTGGTTGTTAAGGGTGACTTTTATGTGTGTGGATTGTTATGATGGATTCTTGTTTAGGTCAGTTTCTGTTTTGTGTCATGATGGATTAATTCTTAGTTCGAGATTGCGTGTGGATTGTTTTCTTCACTGTGATTGTTTTAGGGTTGGATGTTAATTTTGTTGATTGGATGTAGATTGCTTTGGGATTGAATATGCTTACGTTATGCATTAATTTTTATGTTAAGGAAGCGTTGTTCAGTGTGTTATTTTTTGTGATTGTAGCTGATTTACAGGCCAAGAAGAATGCCTCGTGCACTAGTAAGGCAACTTAGGCAGCGTGAGAAGATAATGACTGCGTGGTTTGTTTAGGCAACGACAACGTTGTCTTTTACTGGGGTACTACCTCAAATATATGCACAAGACACCATGCTACATATCGCCATTGACGGGGTACTTATGTATGAGAGAGATAATGGAATTCGAGTCCGAGGATAGATGCATTAATGCTTTTCGAATAGAGAAGCACATGTTTCGGAAGTTGTGTGACGAGCTACAATCCAAGCATGGGATCCGACCATCAAAGCATATGTGTGTTATGGAGAAGGTTGGCATTCTACTATACACAATTTCATTGGGGGTATCGAACTGAGCCGTGTGTGAGAGGTTCCAGCGATCTGGTGACAGAATTAGTCGTGCGTTGTATGATGTCATTGACGCCATCACTTGTATGAGTCAAGGGTTCGAGGGTCTCGCTAGGCGTCTACTATAACCCTGTGATCCGGAGTTCAAAGAAATTTCCGATAGGGTGTTGAACGACAATCATTACACTCTATTTAAGGTAATGCTTCTCATGTCACAACACTGGATTGTCATATAAATAAGCGGTTTACATGCCGAGCTTTAAATTGGTTATGTTACTGCATCGTTTAGAAAGCGATTGGGTGCATTGATGGGACCCATGTTACAACATGCATACCCCGAGCTGACCAGATGCCGTATCGGAATCGGAAACAAGTGTGCTCATGGAACATCATGGCCTGTTGCGACTTCGACATGTTCTTCACATTTGTATCTGCTGGCTGGGAAGGGAGTGCTCATGATGTCCGAGTATTTGAACACACTCTTTCGACACCCGCAATGAACTTCCCTCGTCCGCCACCGGGTATGTCATGTTTTTCCTTTAATATTACTTCAACATGTGCATTAAATGGGATTGTTATAATATACATTTGTTAATGTAGAACGGTATTATCTTGTCGATAAAGGTTACCCGGACAAGCTCGGATACATGATATCGTATGGCAAAGTTAAGTATCACTTGTCCCAATTTCAAAATGCGCTTCCGAAAGATGCACCGCAAGCTTTCAATAAAGTTCACTCGTTGCTTAGGAGTGCAATCGAAAGGTGTTTTGGTGTGTTGAAAAAACGGTTTAGGATCTTGACGTACATGTCGAGCTTTCCAATCGAGACGCAAATTGACTTGATCCTCGTTTGTTTTTCCATGCACAACTTGATTTTGGAAAATCGGATTGTGGATGAATATATTGAAGAAGAGTATGATGATCCCGATCTTCCTCCTCCCCGAGTTCCAGAACAAGGCCAAGACAATGCTCCGACCAGAATGAAACACATAAGGGATGCAATTGCAACTCAAATCTGGGAATCTCGAAGTTATTGGTGATTGATGAATGGTTGTGATGTACTAGTGGTAATGTTACTTGTTACATGTGAGAAGAATACTTGGAAAATTATGGTTTTAAATTGGGTTTATTTATGTGTAACTTCTAAGCATTGCGCAAGCTAACATAAATTTTTGGAACCCAACATTTTATTCATAAGTACATGTCCATAAAAGTTGAATGTATCATTGCTTTTCAAGGCAAACCATAAGTACATGTCCAAAACTTTACATGGCAAAAGATAAGTGTTACAAATCCTTCTTATGTGAACATTACAAAACTTTAGCTAACTTTATATGCGAACATTACAAGACTTCCACCAATCATAACTTGAAATATGAGAGTCGGCTCCACTTTTAAATATGGTGCTTCCCGAAGACATGCTAGACGTCAATTATGTTGCTTGCCAAAGAAGTCCTAAAACCTGCAAGAAAAGCATCAAACCTGCAAAAAAAAGGATCACATGGCAATAGTGTATTCACACAAACACAAACCTGCCAATAAAAGGATTCCATGCACATAAAATAACACATGCATCTCACACATTATGATCATTATCCTTAGAAACCATTCATAATCCTTACAAACCATTCATAACCTAAACAACACAAAGCATAGAGTTACAAACATCATTACAACCATAATCCACGAGTTAATCAAAGCATTCATAATCTGAAACCGAAATAAACCAACATAGATGGAGTCCTTCGAAACAACATTTTATTCACCCGGCTACACTTCCAACCTGCATTATGCGAAAATGTAGAAAGTGTTAATGCCTTGAATTATAAAACCCAAAATACTTAAAAAGTTAGAATATTGTGCAGGGGAAAATCAAGCCTACATAGGGTAAATGCATGGCTATGTAGGGGAAAAAAGTCTCATGTATGCATGATTTGTAACCCCCCCCCCCAAAAAAAAGCAACCCCTTTCCCGCAGGGTACCCCCAGATTCGGACAGTTCCCTTGCTTTTTCTGAGCTCGGCAACAGAGGTCTAACAGTCTCATGTATGCATTGGGTGCATGCTTTGGAGTGTTGTCTAAAAACAGAATCGGATTGTTGCCATGTGAATTCCCAAGCTGCATTGACCCTGAAAACAATGAATTCCCAAGGCATGCTTTGGATTGTTCCCATTGACTGCTCGACATCAGTGAATTGCAAAGCATGCTTTGGACTGTTGCCTAAAAAAAGTCTTGATTCGGACAGTTTCATCCCCCAACAACAGTCCATATTTCTAGCACATATTTTTTCCCAAAGTGGAGCCTAAAAACAGTCCAAATGAAACCCGCACAGTGTAGATAATCTAGAACATACATGCATTAACCATATTTCTAGCACATATTTTTGCACGATTTTTTCAAACACACATAATTGAATGCAATAGATGTTCCAACACACACAGGAGCTTAAAGTTTGCAAGATGCAGAATCAAGACATAACACCTAAGCTGAAGAATCCCCACGATGCACGCTTGGTCCAGCCCCTGAAGCCACACTCTCTAGAGGATGTCCGTCATCGTTATCATCATCACTATTCGGCGCTTCATCGTCGCTGTCCACGTCAGCCGGGGCGTTGTCTTGCACACCGAAGCATTGCTCCCATAGCAGGCTTAGCTCCGGGTCAACCCCCTTATGACGGAACCGCCTGACGCGAGGACATTGCTGCAATCCACACATCATAGAATTCAGAGTTATGTAAGTACAAAATTATGGACAACAAATGAAACACATAATGGATATGAAAACAAACCTCGATCTTGGACTTCCACCAATATGCATCATCGATGATCTTCCCCGTCATCAAATCCCAGTGATCATGACCACCAAGTTCCTTGAACCGGACCCAGGCACGCCATTGGGTCCGGTGGAAGTCAAGCCTAAACTTCAGTTTGATGTTGGGCCTCCTATGCCCGGTTGTATTCTCGAATAGATTGACCAACTCCCAGAAATGAATCTGTTGAATCGGTTGCATTCTCTCTCTCCTTATGGCAGGGAGGGCAACCTGGAGGAAGATCTTGTCATAATCCACGGTCCAAACGAAGTTCTCTGACATCTGTTCAATGCATGACAACATATTTTTGAATGTAACAACTAAGAAAAACAACATGAACGAACAAAGAACAACCAAACAATATCCATAAAAATATTTTCAACCAAAAAAAATATCCACAAAAATATTAATGAATTATGACAGAAATTTGCTTATGGTCATCCCTTAAAAAAATTCCAAAAACAGGCCCTTATACAAGAACAACCGAGCTATAACCTTTCAAGTTTCAATTCAAAATGAACTCGGTAATAAACAGATCTCAATGCTTATATGCATCATGGAAAAAAAAACTCAAAGGTATAAATGTTAGCATATTATATAAGAATCAATGCTTATAAGCTAGCCTTTCAAGTTTCAATTAACAAAGAACTCGAGTGATGTTATATAAGCATCATGGAAGATCATACTTTCGATGTTAGCTTCCAAGGAGAGGGTGTTTGTTGAGGCAGCTCAAGTGATGAAGAAGCATGCCAAGGCGTTGTATTTAAAGGGGAAAAATATTAATATAATAATGAAAAGGTGACATATTAGAATTGAGTATATTATACCATATAAAGTATTATATGTATTGTATGAGAATTGAATATAATATACCTTATAAGTATTATATGATAATTGATTATAATGTAATATACATGATGAAAAAGCTTTTTGTACATAATGTAAAAGATTTGTATCATAAATTGGAGCCATTGCATCTAGTTATAGGGGGAAATAAACTGATATGTTACCATATGGATGTCTTTATTATGAATCTACAATAATGTTAGAATTAAGAATTATATGCAAAAGATTGAGCTACATTATGTCAACTATGGTAATATAATAAGTGGAGATTGATTCTTATATATGACTTAGGTCCAACTCTAATCAATATCAACAAGAAATTTGCTTTTTTCTCCTATGTTTTCTAGTGTAAAATTTGGAAACCATATGTATTCACGTGAGCATTTGGTTTCTGTTTCTTGTTTCCATGTCACATAGCTTTTCTCTAGTCACTTTACATGCAGATGATCTATAATGGTTTATTTATTAGCTTTATCATCAACACAACAACCCTATTTCTTGGAACAGGCGAACCAACATTTGAGGAAATCCTAACAATCGACATCAAACCATGCATTGCAATATTCAATTACAACTTCCAAAAGCATAAAAAGTTCACAAACACCGAGTCTTCAACCCTAAACAACAATTATTCAATTACACCTAAAATCCAAACAAACTTAACATGATACATAGAACTAATGGAAAGGGATTGTATGGATAAATGAGAAACACCAGGCACATGAACGTGAGGGCAATGTTGCACATTTTCCAATGGTTAACAACTTCGATTGCCTTGTCACGCTCGACTGTACAAGTTGACAACTCTTCAATGAGTTCAACCTGCTCATCAGTCTTGTGAACCTGTGCCTAGAGGCTCCTTTCCAACAACGCCACGTACCTCTCAACGGCATCAACTCGCTCCTTATGACGTTGTGCGAGTTCTTGAAGACCTTTGCATCATGGTTGCTCGCTTAAATCCCGCAGCAGTAGTTGTTCCTCCTCATCAGAATTGAACTGCATACAACAAAAGCATCAGAGTTGCACTTGAACATCAATTGATTAACAACACAAATTTCAACAAGAATTATCTGCTAAGAATGTGGTCGACGACTATACATGATGAATTTACCTCTTCATTATAGAATTGGTCATCAACGAACGCCACACTATCACCTTCTTCACTCCATGAATCCTGGGACACCATGGTTGTGCATAATCCCTATGCAATCTAGGATTTATCAAAATGTTGTTGTAACCATTGCTAAATGAGTGCTATGAAACAGAAAGCAATAGAAAGAGCTAAGTAGCTAACCGATACTTGATTGTTCATATTGTGAATTCATATCATTATGTGATATAATTTTGATTCCTTTTCTAGGGCCTTAGAATAAAGGTTTTGAGAGAGACATGCTCAATAGCTAACTAACAAAAAAGTTAAGTGCTACTTGAAAGCATGAGTACTTCTAGTATAGAATGATAATCTTCGCCTACCAATTCCATGATTTTAAGCCAATTTTACCAACTCTAGAAAGGCATAAACTACTTAATTCCTTCACATAATTTCAGCGTGCTCTTTAATCTTTATGAAAATAATAGATGCATTTCATGTCACTTACACCGTTCAAATTATTCTAGTTCAAGATGGTGACTATTTCATCATTCTAATTCAGCATTAAAGCAATGCTTATATAATATTGGAGTGCATTGTGCACACACCATGTCTATCATCAACAATATGATTGCATGATGCTTTCATTAAAGCAATGCTTATATAATCTGTTGAATCATCATTGAATCTCTTTCCTATATGAATCATGATTTTTGAGTATATGTTCTATCATTCTAATTCAGCATTAAAACAATGCTTATATAATACTGAGATGAACTCTATCCGGGATAAGATGCGAATAATCGATTACAGACAAATTCAACGCCAAACGAGCTACATCCAGCTCCCTAACAAAGGTCACGAAACATAGATCTAGTTTCAAAATCAAGCAACTTACCTATCGCCGCTGAAGATAGCTCGAGCTCCCAATCGCCGCTGCCTCGCCTCTTCTGTCGCCGAATCAAGCGCCGAATCCACTAATCGATTAGACACAAATTCAAAGCCCTAACAAAGCTAACGATACATAGGATTAGTTTCGGAATCGAGCACTTACCTGTCGCCGTTGAAGATAGATCGAGCTCCAAATCGCCGCTGGAGAAGTCGCCTCTATGCTGTCGCCGAATCGAGCTAGCTAGGTTTTTGGAGAATTGGCTTTTTTGGGGATAATAATCGAGGGTATCGAGGGTATTGATAGGGGAAATTTGTAGCGTCCTCGGAAGAAGCTGGGGGGAGGAGGGGGCGAAAACTAGCGTCCTCCCGCTAGCTTTCCCCACTACCGCTACTTCTTCCCTCTACAGCTGAACACTTCTCGCGCTTTGGGACGTTGCGTCCCGCTTCCCCTCCCGCTGGAAGACGCCACCATCCGAACGGAGCCTAAGAAAATTGAGTCCCGTGTATAATGTTCACTGAATGATAATGTCGTACGCTTATATTGCAATCCAAAATTTCTACTAAAAAAAATATTGCAACACAAAATTAAGGCAAACAAAGCTCGTGCACTATGAGCACTAGTCTGCCCCAAATAGGGTGGCCTAATGATAGAGATGTGGAGGAATGCTGAGAGGTGTTAGGTTGCTTCCGTTGTCATTGGGGTGAAAAATCAAGTATCGCCATTCTTCCTTCCATTGGGTCAAGCCGATTATTTCCTTCATGTACTTCGTTGACTAGTTCATAAATTTGGGTTTACCGCCAAAGGTGGGTCCTTCGTTAAATAAAAACTATGAGAACTAGTCCCTACACAAAAAATAACATTTAATGATGAGGGTAGTTTTTGAAATAAAGGTCATGTCTATAAAATGGTGAAAAAAAAATCCATTTATATCAATAAAAACTACGAGCACTGCCTTATTTAACTTGTACTCCTATGGTGTTGCGGATTGTTGTTGGTTGTTATGTGATGAACTTAACATTTGCACCCTCTCAACTAACTCAACAATAAACTTGTTGAAGTCTTTAACTCGAGTCTTGAGGGAAAACTTAAACTCCCATTCTACCCTTGCGAAAGCACTAAATCTGCTTGCTAATTGCTATCAAGCTTGCTTGTTTACTGTCATCCTTGGAGACCTGATCATGTACAAAAAAAAATTGATCGAACCTCTGTTGTGGAGTGGTGGTTTGCTATTCATCTCTTCCTGACCCCCTTTGTTTAGTTTCACCGCCTTAAACTAATATGGTTAGCCTATTGGTTTTCCATGTAGAAAAAACACAAACCTTTCTTGTTGTACAACAAGTTGATTACTTTCTTGAAGGGTGGAAAGATCATGGAATAAACGCAAGAGCAAACAACTCCAAACACACGAATGCTTAACATCCTTGTAAATTACGGTTTACCAACCGCCGCCGCAATAACCGTTTGGCTTGCAAAGCAAAAATCCAAACGTAGCTACTACTTGTACCTAATGTCGAACAAAATTGGAGTTATCTTTGTATTTGACATTTTGAAAGCATCTTGCAGCCTTCAAGGGACTACAAACTCTTACTTACCAAAACTACGTAATCTTTGTCTATACTAATAATAGGATTGAAGTATTTTGTCACGCGGTGAATGAGCGCCTTCACTACCACATCCTTAATCCCTAATGAACCTTCTGTTGCAATATTTCAGGAGTCAAGTTAGTAAGTAGACTTAGTAAAAGATTGTATCCTGATTTTTCTGTATTAGTTAGCCTAGTGCTGTTAGTGCCGTATTTAGTGGATTTAGTGGTTGTATCCAATCGGCTAGTCTTTGTATAAATAGACATGTAAACTCCTTCAGTTGACATCAATAGAGATGAGTATTATATAGCAATCTTCTTTGCCTTTATGGTATCAAAGCATTAAATTAATTTTTTTCTCCCATCAACTTCCTCGCTCTATTGTTTGCCTCACATGGCTGCTCAAAACACCAATCAACAGTTGCTTGCCGCCGCCAATTTGGCTACCCCTAACCTCAAGTATCAAATTCCTTCGATCAGCATCAAGCTTGATCGTGACAACTACTCTCTTTGGCGTACCACCATAATTTCCGCCCTTGAGACCTTTGATCTTGAATACTTTGTTCTGGATCCTAGACCACCAGCAACACTTCTTTCAATTCCTGATGAAGAAGGTGTTGTGTCTCGTGAACCAAACCTAGAATATATCACCTGGGTCTAATCACACGGAGTGAGATTTAGTAAATGGATCCACTAGGTTGTCAATCAATTTGACATAATCTATTGATATTACGCCAATTGAGAGTAGTTGTCTAATGGTTTTATGTTGTCTTCTTATATGACGTGATTTACCATTATACAGACGGTTTAGTGCTCGTGCTATGGCCGATAGACTACCACAGTGTACACTTATTGTTGGCACTGGTTTGTCCCACATTGGAATATCTTCCAAAAAACCTCGAAATCATTCATCTTCCTTTCCTGCTTTGTCTAAGGCAATGAACTCAGATTCCATTGTGGATCTAGCCAATAAGGTTTGTTTGGAAGATTTCCATGATATTGCTGTACCACCTAACCTCGCCTTGTACTTCTCAATTGAGCCATATGTTTTCAATTTTCTTTTAAAAATCCATTTGCAGTCAAGTGCTTTGCACCCTTGTGGCAAATCGACTAACTCCCATGTATGATTTTGCATAATGGAGTCGATCTCACTATTGACCGCTTCCTTCCATGAAAGCGCGTTTGGTGTAGACATGGTTTCTTTGTATGTTCTTGGCTCATCTCTAAAAGAAAGGTCGTAACAAATTCAGATCCAAAGGATTTTTCCTTACGAGCTCTTTTGCTCCGTCTAGGTTGATCCTCTTCCTCTTCTACTTAATTTAATGTCACGTTCTCTACAAAACGCATTGAATGGTTCATCATACCCACCTAACCCACCTCCTCAATCACTTTGGACTATTTTTTATGGTTTTTCCAAGTTGGTTTTCAACTTCCAACTTATATTCTTTGAATTATTCCAAGGCTTCGTCCTTGCTCCTTAGCAATTATACATAACAATATCTTGTGCAATCATCGATAAAGGTCACAAAATATTTTTTACCGCCTCTAGTTTGCACAAATTTTAAATCACACAAATTTGTGTGTATTAAGCCTAAAGGTTCGGTTGTTCTCTCTACACATGGGGATGGCGTTTTTGTGAGTTTGGCCTGTACGCATACTACACATTTGTCTTTACTCAATTTGCATTTCGGGATTAGGTTCATGTTAATCATTCTACGTATAGATTTGTAATTCACATGCCACAAACGTTCATGCCAAATATTGAAAGACTCAACAACATAAGTAATATGATTCTTTTCATTCATTGAAACATCATAAACAATAGTTTTTGGAAGGACCGTCATTACATTTATTTTGACCAATCCATCCTTTACATATCCCATGCCCAAATAAATCTCATTCTTAGAGAGAACTAGTCTATCAAAAACGAGCTTCACAACGAACCCGTTCTTGCTTAGCAAAGTGTTAGAGATCAGATTCTTCCTTATTTCTGGTACATGCATGACATTGTTGAGAGTTAACTCATTCTCTGAAGTCATTTTCAACGCCACTTTTTTCGTGACCTTCAACCTTGGAAGTGGACGAGTTCCCCATAAATAGATGCTCGGTGTTGTTGCTCTTCTGATAGGTAAAAACAGTCCCCTGTCAGAGCATATATGTCTGGTAGCACCTATATCATACCACCATTCCCTCGGGTTACTCCCAACGGACCCAACCATGTTGAACTCAGAAACTACGACACATAGACCTGCCTCTGAGAGGTCTTCAGTCAAATTTGCTTGAGCCTTCCCTTTTTCAGAATTAAGACTGTAGGAACCGAAATTCCAAACCCTAATCAAACATGAATTAAGGAAATTAAGATCATACAATTCAGCAAATTACGTAAATAATAAAACCAAATACCAATGAATTGTAGAGACAAAATGTTGATCTATTTCCTTAATTCTAAAAACGCCTCGTAGTATGACGGTTCTTTAGTGTTCCAAATCCTAGGATACAACTAGGGGTGAGCAAAAATGCCCGATTCGTTAATCCGATCCGCCGATCCGGCCTATCCAATCCGAAAAAATCCGCATCCGAATGGATCATAAATTTTTTTATCCGTATCCGATCCGATCCGGGATTTTTTTCCGGATATCCGGACCGAATACAGATCGGGGTTTTCAAGCAACCGGATATCCGGTATATCCGGTACCATGTATATTTTTTTAAAAATATACATTAATACTAAGTAGAATAGATGTTTAAATGACTATTTTGTAAAATTTCAACTCATCAAGTGTTCAATTCTCCTCAACCATGTAAACTTTCAATTAAAATTTAAACGAATCCACGGATATCCGGTTCCGATATCCGTCAATCAAGCGTATTAATTGGGCCTAAATCAAAAATAGTGGAAATATTTTCAAAACGGATAGTTCGGATATCCGCTACCGGATATCCGCTCCAAACGGATATTTCATACCGGATATCCAGCAATTAACGGATCGGATACGGATCGAGGTTTTAAGAGAAAAAATTACCGGATATCCGGTATACCGGACCGGATCGGATATATCCGTTTGCTCACCCCTAGATACAACTACTACGATCTCTTGCTTTGCACAACTCAATAACAAGAGCCTAACGAACCAACGAGCAGTGTGTACTCTCAGACTCTATTTTTGAAGAAGAGATAACAGAAGGAAAAAAAATTCAACTGGCGTCTAAATGAGAATCCAACAGTTATCTTTTATCTGTTGATAAAAATAACCACTTCTCAAAAAACGTGGCTTGTTTGTTTCAATTGATTAGAATATCAAGGAAACCCTTGACTTATTCTTTTCAGCCTTTTAAATGGGTCAAGCCCAAATTCAATGTCCTGCAATCCGAACAGGCCAGACATTTCTCATTCACATTTTTGAACTTTAATTTAATACATAAAATAAGTTCCAACAATCCCCCACATGAATAGAAACACTTCAACTCTAAATAAACAAATGCTCTGATACCAAGTTGAAGTGCTTCTCTTGTTATTTCAAGTGGTTCTGATACCACTTTGGTATCAGAGCTAACAGGTTGTCAACATCATCATTGTGTCTTCCATGGAATCATCCAAGAGTAAAAAACACAAAAAAAGAGTTAGTTTCAACGCCAAGAACAATTTTTCTTGGTTTGTCTCCTTACTTCTCGTTTTATGTGATTTTAACCCTTGATGGACAGAGTTGTGTGCTTGATTGATGTCCAACCAAGTTTGCCTTTTTCCAGCCCCGCCAACACCTAAAAACACCCCGTGAGCCACCATCCAAAACCACCCTTGCCACCCCATTTTGTTGGTATATTTTTTGCCAACCAAACGAGGCATTACCGAGCCATAACCAACTAAGAAACCGCCACCTTTTTCCCTCCACAACCCACGACCACTACTCACCCATTGTATTAATTTGTTAAATTAAACTTAATAATTAAGGGCTAAAATTATAAATTAATTAAATCTGAAAATCATTAGCCAATTAGCTCCTTAATTCTAGGTTGACCTATTCAAACTTTAACATTAGGCTTGACTTTTTTTTTAAATGTTGAGTTGCTTACTCCAACGTCCAAAGCTTAAACCACCTCCTATATTTTAGCTAGTTGAAGTCAGCCACAACCACCTTCATTCAAATTCAACGACACTTGAATTTTGAATTCAATTTAAGTAGACTTTCCAGCCTTTAAATAAGCTAGAAGTCAGCCTATCACCCTCACTTTTACGTCTCTCCAACCACATTTTTTAGCCACCACACTACGCCTTTTCCAGCCAGCCACAATGGCCATCTTTGGTTAAATAGTCACACGAAAATGTAACTATTTTTCGTCCCCTCTCCTTACTATTTTCTTGTGTCAAGTGTCTGCATGTATGTCTTTCCCTTACGTTCAGTTATTTGCTCCATATGTTTGCATAAAGGCCGAAAGCATGAATGTTCCCTAGGTTTATGTGTCATTTCTTTGTTTCCACTTCACTTCCTAGTCAGTATTTGCCAAGTTTTTTTTTTAAAAAGGGTCACCATGAAATCAAATGAGAGTGCAAACACATGAGTGAAACACTTGTGAGCATTTTGAGTTATCTAACATTACAAGGTGCTTTGTAAAGTTTATCATGTCTTCTTCAAGCCCTACATATTCCGACTTAGTTCATGACGAGCCTGAAGAATCTTGTGGGTCAAACGATTTCTTTCCGCCCTATGAAGATGTAGAAGACACTCAAGATTCGAGGTCGAATCTTCGCCAAGAAGGGGATGATGATAAGGGAATATCTATGGCGTCTCTGAAGAATCTCCCTCCAAGTATTCTCGCCAAGTTTAACCGACTCATGGAGTCTTTGAGAGTTGCAAAACGAAAGAGTGAACGAGAACTTCGTCAGCTTGAAGTGAAAATAAGACATCGAGAGGAAGTGAGGCGACGACGAAAGAAATACATTAAGCAACTTGAAGCTTGTCTTGCAAAATGACTCGCCTAAAAGGATGAAGGAAAGGAGTTTAGTGAAGAGGAGTCGTGCACATAGGCACATTGGAGTCAGCCAGGGTGCGACTTCGTCTCGCCGAGTTCTTTTGGCTTGCACTTGTTCTGGACCATTTATGTTTATTTGCTATTTTATTGTATTTTCTTAAATTTAACATGTTTACTATAAATAGCCTAGGTTGTTCTCATTTTGGAAGAGTTGTTGGAAGTTTAGTTTTTTTTTATTGGGAAAAATCAGATTTGGAGAGTTTTCTCCTAGAGGGAGCCGAGTTCCCTTGATAAGGGATCGGTCTTGGATTTGGCTTTGATGGTCTTAAGTTATGTCGGCCTTCTATGGTTAGGTGTTCGTAGACTTTCACAATGCATCCTCTTGGTGCTTCAAGGTTGCGTCCTTGATTGTGTCAAATTGTATAAGATGAGTCTCTTGTTCATTCATTTGGGTTCTTGTTGCCAAATACAACATGGGTTCTCTTGTTGTTTCAAGTGGTTCTTCTTACTATCCTTTATTCGTTTGTTATTTTTTAATTTCAGTTGCTTCCGCCATTATTTAACTTATGTCTTGTCTTTGTGTTACATCGATCTTATGGTGTTGAAGATCGGGCCATCTTACAGTTATTCCCGTGTCAACCAAGCACACAACTTTGGCTGGTATCAGAGCCTAAAATAACTTGGTATCAGAGCATTTTTGAACCACTTTAACTCTGGATGGGCATCAACCAAGCACACAACTCTATCCATCAAGGGTTAAAATCACATAAAACAAGAAGGAGACTAACAAAGAGAAATTGTTCTTGGCGATGAAACTGACTCTTTTTTGTGTGTTTTTGACTCTTGGATGACTCCATGGAAGACAAAACGATGGTGTTGGCAACCTGGTAGCTCTGATACCACTTTGGCATCAAAGCTATTTGAAACAGCAAGAGAACCACTTCAACTTGACAACCTAGCGTCATCGTTGGCTGGTACGTCCTCCACTTCTCGCAGCCCTGGGTCTGATCAACGTCGTCGCCGTGTGCAATGTTAGCTCTGCAGCAAGCCTGCTCATGAAGCCATCGATTGCTGACAACGTACCAATCAAGCTGATTTTCCTTTCCGATGCCCCAATCCTCACCAATCTAAGCAGGCTAATGTTGTAAACTATGGCAGCCCGTCCACTGTAATGGACCCGTCATGGTACTTTGACATTGGTGCTTTTGACCATGTCTCTTCGGACATCCACAAACTTGTTATCTCCGACAACTATACCGAGGACGACAAACTTCAAGTTGGAAACGGTAACCATTTGTCTATTTGTCATGTTGGCTCATGTTCTTTGCCTAATTTACATTTGCCAAATGTGCTTATTGTCCCTAAATTAACCAAAAATCTACTTAGTGTGTCCAAATTAACCCAGGACAACAATGTTTACATGGAATTTTGGTCTCGCTATTGTTGTGTTAAGAATTTTCAGGGCAAAACAATTTTTCACGGGCTCGTTGATCATGGTCTTTATCGGCTGTCTCCTCCACCTTTAAATAATCACTCGTCTTCAATGGCTCTCACCCGTGTTCGCACGTCGTTACATGGATGACATAAACGACTTGCACATCCTCATGAATCCATTTTACGACGTTTAATTTCTTCATTTCAGCTTCTCATTAATTCAAATAAATTTCCAAATGTTTGTGATTCATGTCAACTTGGAAAAAGTCATCGCTTTTCGCTTTCTCATTCTCATGTTGCTTCTGTTAAACCTTTTGAATTGATGTATTCGGATATTTGGGGTCCGTCACCTTTGTTTTCTATGAATGGACATCGTTATTTTGTTCCTTTTATTGATGATTGCACTAAGTTCGTTTGGATTTATTTCTTATCCCATAAATCTCAAGTCTTCTCCACCTTTGTGCAATTCTGTATTATGATCAAAACCCAATTTAATTGTGATATTAAGAGTCTCCAAAATGATTGGGGAGGAGAATTTCGCAATGTTTCCACATTTTTACAAAGTTGTGGTATTGATCACGTTATATCTTGTTCATACACTCCAGAACAAAACGGAGCAGTCGAATGTCGAAACCATATAATCATTGAAAAAGGTCTCACTCTTCTAGCCCAATCTTCTCTTCCTACCGAATTTTGGGAGCATGCTTTCAAAACAACCACCTATTTACATAAGTGTACAATCTCACCTGCTCTAAATTATCAATCTCCATATCACAAACTTTATCATAAAAATTTCAGATTATGCATTTCTAAAAACTTTTGGGTGCTTATGCTATCCATTTCTTAGGCCTTACAACTCACATAAAATGGATTTTCGATCTCTTCCTTGCGTGTTTTTAGGTTACAACGCCTCTCACAAAGGATATCTCTGTTTTCATAAACCTACAGCTCAATTTACACCTCACGCCATGCTGTTTTTAATGAGGATGTGTTCCCTTTTGCCTCGGCTGAACGTTCTTCACAACAATCACCTTCTGTCACTATTCCTGCAGCCCCACTCTCCTTTGACCTCCTTGCGCAAGCAACAACACTTTCACCACAACCTACCTCCTTGTCTAGTTCTCTATCTCTCAATCCACCATTTCCTGTGCCCACTCTCCCCTTCACTCCCCTAGCCCCAATTATCTCCAGCCCACAGTCAGCTCGCGTGCAAAACAGTCCGATGCGCGACATTATCAACCAACTGATAACAACCAACATTCCATGGTAACTCATGTCAAAACCGATTTTCTAAAGCCAAAAACCTTTGTTGTTGCCCTCTCCCATGACTCCACCATAGAACCTCGAATCGTAGCCTAAGCCCTTAAGCACACTTGTTGGCAAAATGCAATAAAAGCAGAATATGATGCGTTAATGAGAAATAACACTTGGTCTCTCGTTTCGCGCCCTAACAATATTAATCTTGTGAGTTGTAAGTGGATTTTCAAGATTAAACGTTGCTTGGGTGGCTCTGTTGACTAGTACAAGGCCCGGTTAGTTACAAAAGGATTCAGTCAAGAAGCAGGGGTTGATTTCTTTGAGACTTTCAGCCCTGTCATTAAACCCACAACAATTCGATTAGTGTTATCCATTGCTCTTTCTCAAGGCTGGCATATCAAGCAATTAGACATCAATAACGCTTTCTTGAATGATGACTTGTTAGAGGAGGTTTATATGGCACAACCTCGTGGGTTCGAGGACCCTTCTCATCCCCACCATGTGTGCAGACTTCACAAGGCTCTTTATGGCCTCAAGCAGGCCCCTCGTGCCTGGTTTAACAAGCTCAAGCATCATCTCGTAACCCATGGTTTTCGGGCATGTCAATCTGATACGTCTTTATTTGTGCACTCCTCTTCTACTACAACTATTTACGTTCTTATATATGTTGATGATCTGATTATTACAGGGGATAATCAACATTTGCTGCAGCGTTTCATTTTCCAGTTGAATAATACTTTTGCTCTCAAAGATCTTGGTGATCTAAATTTCTTTCTCGGTATTCAAATTGCAAGAACCAATTTTGGCATCGCTTTGTCTCAGCAAAGCTACATTCTGGATGTTCTCACTCGCAGCAAAATGCTTGATTCCAAGCCAATTTCTACCTCAACAAACCCGACAACACGGCTTTCTCTCAATGGGGATCCTTTTTTTGATCCTACTCTATATCGCCAAATTGTTAGCTCTCAACAATATGCCACCATCACCTGACCAGATATTGCATACGTTGTCAACCGAGTTTGCCAATATATGCATGCTCCGACCACCTTTCATTGGCAGGTTGTTAAGAGAATATTACGGTACTTGAAAGGCACTCTAAATCACCATCTTCAGTTTCAACCGTCAACAACCAAGTCCCTTCTTGCATTTTCTGATGCTGGATGGGTCTCAGACATTGATGATAGTAGATCACAATATGGATTTGTTGTCTTCCATGGCCCCAATCTCATCAACTGGGCGTCACGAAAGCAAAGAGTTGTAGCTCGTTCGAGCACCGAAGCGGAGTATTGTGCACTTGCATACACCTTTGCTGAATTATTGTGGATCAAACAACTTCTTAAAGATCTTCAAGCACCAGTACAACATCCTCCCACTCATCTCTGTGATAATGTTGGTGCAATTTTCATGTGCAAAAATCCAGTAATCAGTACTCGTTCCAAACATATTGCACTTGGCTTCCATTTTGTACGAGAACAAATAGAAGCTGGTGACTTGCACATCAATCACGTGTCCTAGGTTGATCAACTGGCGGATATCTTCACAAAGCCTCTCGGCAAGGATCGTATTGATCATCTTCGTTCCAAGCTCCATGTTCGTCCCGCTCTTGAGCTTGCCGGGGGGTAATGAACCTTCTGTTACAATATTTCAGGAGTCAAGTTAGTAAGTAGACTTAGTAAAAGATTGTACCCTGATTTTTCTGTATTAGTTAGCCTAGTGTTGTTAGTGCCGTATTTAGTGGATTTAGTGGTTGCATCCACTCGGCTAGTCTCTGTATAAATAGACATGTAAACTCCTTCAGTTGAAATCAATAGAGCAGAGTATTAGACAACAATCTTCTTTGCCTTTAATCCCAATGGCCTAGAATTCTAGAAACGTCATCTACTACCTCCTCTCCATAAGGACTACAAAAAATATTTCTTTTTAAAAATCACAACGCTCTAAGTTTGAAGGCAACCAAACAACAATTAATGGCCATATGGACTTTCATTGCAAATAATCCCTAGTCTGTAATTTACAAAATAGGAAAAGAGTTGAAGGAAAATTCCGTTTAATATTCTTGAGTTTTAGACTTTTTCATATATTTTAATTGTTTCTAAATTACAATTTATTTTAATTAATGAAATATAAAAATAATTTTAATTAAAAAACTAACAAATTTTGTTATATGCTAACGGAAATTAACATGCAAGACTACGAGACGAATAAAAAGTTCAAGGACATTATCCACAAAAATGTTTTTTTTAGCATCCTATAATTTCTTACAAATATATATATACACGGAATAATAAGTAGCAAAGAATTAAATTCGGATCTTATAAGAAAAAAATAACTAAGCAATTCATAATTACGATGGAGGATATTTTTATAAAGATATATTTGTATTTATAATAATGGTTGTATTTATCTATAATACTGTAAACTTAAATCTCAATGGTAATGAATGCTCATACAAATAATAAGATACTTTATAATTTCATTGCAACCATACAATAAATTTATATCTATAAACATTTAACATTGGAGAGAAACTTTTTTAGTCATTAATACTCATATAATAAACAAGAAATCTCATGCACAAACAATAATGTAGTATTGACTATATATTTTGGATTAAAAGCAAGATATACACACATAAAATGTAATAGTAACTTTATACTTAATGTTACTCTATAAAAAATAGCATAATAATAATAAAAGCTATAATATATTATATCTAACGGTTAAAAATCTATAATATAATATATTATATTATAATATACATTACAACAAAAGGTTGAAGGAGTGAATTTCTTTGAATTTTTTTTTATCTTTCAAATTAATTTATTGTACATGAATAACAATAAAATATTTTTTGGCCTTTTTAGACTTCGATATATGTTTTGGACTTTAATGATAAAAGTATAATACATCTCAATTGATAATTATATTTGTAACTTTATTCAATACTAAAATTTATAATTGAAATAAAAAATAATTATAATTTTAAATATAGGAAGATTTGGTACTTTTACATATTATTATTATAATTTTTTTATTTGGGACTCAAATATGGTCATGTATATGCTTGGAAGTCAAAAAGATTTATAGTAATATGATCATGATCATGCTTAGAATTCAAAAAGATTTACAATTAAGACATTTAAGTGATGTAATTAAATGCCATTGAATGCACAAAAACTAAAAAGTCATAGGAGCATAATCGTTTCTTTTTTTTGCTAGCCAAACCGAATTGTACTATCTAAATTGCTTTAATATATATTTATAACCTAAAATTATAAACAATAAAAAATTCAATTACTTCTAGGTATTTAATTTTGAGTCATTATTATAAATAATTGAATGAAATAAGAAAAACAATTTTGACCCTTCATTACCTATGTTAATTATGGTATAATTAATTTTGGCTATTTACAACCATAGTAAATATGATTATAATAAATTTATATTAATTGGATAGAAATTCAAAAGTTGTAACCGCTAATATAATTTAGTCTAATAATCATCAATAGCAATATTGAAATGGGGGTATTAAGTGCTCAATAGGAAATGCTCAATATAAATAGAACCCCAACTTATCCGTTTTCAGAAACCCATCTAATTCATTTTTTTTATTTTCAACAAAAATGACACACAAAGAAAAAAAATATTGTTTTAGAAAGACTTTATTTCAAAGGAAGGAAATAGTTAAACTCAAGCTTATTTCTATATGAATGATTAATGTTCGCTAAAATGTATGTGTTTGATTTGGGCCTTGATATATTGCTCTAACATTGTCTTCTTTCTTTTTCTTCTTCTTTCAGGCTATCAATGATTTTGCTGGTGCACCAGAATTTGTAAAATTTTAAGAAGTTGGCACTAAATAATTTTGAAGGTAAATCTCTAATTATCATTGTGGTGATCAAATTACTTATTTTTTGATGTACAATACTTTATAATTTTTTCCTTTTCTACAATTTTAAGAAGAGGTAAAATTGGTAAGATACCATTTAACATGAATTTAATTTGGTCACATGACTTATTGTTTACATTATGCTTCAACTTTTCTTATTGATATAATTTGAGAAATTTAATCTTAAGTTCGAAGCTTGATAATTGGAGACTCAAATGAATTTCAAGCGTTCAATTGCATTGCACAAGACAATAAGAAAAATTAATATTGTTTGAAGAAATGTGCACAACTAATGTAATGGTAAGACGCATTAACAGTATAAATAATATTTAATATTAGATTAATTTCATGTTTTTAATTTGTTCACTTGTTTAGCAAAAGTTTTAAAATTTTAATTATGGTGAAAGAATAATGCAAGATTCAATTTTATAAATGATAAATGTACAAGCATGACAAAATAATAAAATTAAAATATTAAATACATTAATATATATTTTTAAAATTTTACCACGCACGGGCATCCCACTAGTATCTTAAAAACAGATATATACTAATACCACTGTATTTTAATTCTGGTCCTTGCTCGTTAAAAAGAGCTCAAAAAAAAAAAAGAGCTCTCTTTCCTATTAAACTCTTTTTCTTTTTAATACTCCGTAGGTTTCAATCTCCGAACCATCGCGATCCTTGTACAAGAGTCCCACGCCAAGGTAAGTGGGCGGAAAATTCATTGCAGGGATCTGAAGATAATCACTATAGCCGAGCCGGATCCGAAGGCGGAGTTGGTCCGATTGCTGTGCATAATTTCAAAATTAAAGTTTGCTCGAGCTTTGTGATTTCCCGATTTCTTCTTCTTCATCTGCATTTGCGTGTAAAAGGTACGCAAAACTGAATCCGACCGCCTGGTCCTACCTATATGCAAAATTGCGCGTTTTGAGTTTGTAGTAAACCCTAATTGTGGGAATTGGGTTCAGATCGTAGATTTTGTGAGAAGTCAATTTGGGGTTGAAATTGACCTTAGCCATTAGATTAGTATACATGCTGATGCAGAAAATTTCATAAGATTTAATCGAATCGCTTGTTTTTGTTTTTGCTTGCATAGTTGCATGACCTATCCTGATTCAGAATACAGTTTTCATCTTCTTTGGGATTTGATTGTTCCTTCTTCTTTTTGCCAGTGTTGATTGCTGAAATCTAACCACTTGAGGATGGTTAAGTTAACAATGATTGCTCGTGTTACTGATGGTCTTCCCCTAGCAGAGGGACTGGATGACAATCGTGATGTGCCTAATGCTGAATACTACAAGCAACAAATCAAATCTTTGTTTAAGAATCTTTCTCAAGGCCACAATGAGGCATCGAGGATGTCAATTGAGAGTGGTCCTTTTGTCTTTCAGTATCCTTTTTCTATCTTTAGCTCACTATGGCAACCCTAATTCGTTGAATTGTTAGTTTCATGTTTTTTGCAATGAAATTGCAGTTGCCAAAATTTGAAAGAAATGACATGAACCAGAAAGAGAAACTGTCACTTCTAATTTGCTTGTTAATGAAAAACCAAAAGCACTTGGAAAGGTTGGGAATCTAAAGACGGATGATACCTTAACTTGAGTTCTCAGCTATATCATTGAAGGAAGGGTTTGTTATTTGACAATGTGTGATCGTGCTTACCCAAAGAAACTAGCATTTCAATACCTGGAAGACCTGAAAAATGAATTTGAGCATGTTAATGGGAGTCAGATAGAGACTGCTGCAAGGCCATATGCCTTCATTAAGTTTGGTAGGCCTTTACCTTTTGTTTTGTTGTATTTAGTCGAGCTCTTTTCCATTTGATTTAAGTATATTTTAGATTTTGTACTTCTCTTTCATATATTTCGTATTAGTTCATAATTTGTTTCTTTGAATTTATGACAGATGCATTCATACAAAAGACAAAGAAACTATATCAAGATACCCAAACCCAAAGGAACATTTCCAAACTGAATGATGAGCTCTATGAGGTCCACCAGATTATGACACGTAATGTTCAAGAGGTTCTAGGTGTTGGTGAAAAGCTGGATCGTAAGTCACTCTTCTGTCTAGTTATACTAGGAAATATTCTGTGACTTGATTATTTTGTGCTGGGAGAATGTGAGATCTTAGTAGTTGAAAATATCTAAGGTTCATAGTTATTACTTCTCATTGATTAGAATTTTAGAGCACAATTGAAGTGAATAGGCTTTATTATGAAAAAAAAGAAACGGTTGAAATGAACTTTTAGATCTAAATCCATGGCGAAAATGAAAGCATCTAATCATTTACTAGGGAATATTCGAATATGTACATCTAGAAAACATTACTACATATTTGTATAGAAGTCATCAAAATGTTCTAGTAAGGATAAATGCAAGCAAGAATTTTACATTCAGGTCATACATTGCAATTGCATCAAGCAACCAGATCTTCAGATTGTCGCTTGTTTGAGCAAAAGGATTGAACCTCATCTTAGACCCAAATTGACCGTGCTAAAAAAGCACTTTTAGCTTTGCCATAAAATACATGTAAACAAGTTACTTTCTACGTATTTCTAATTGAGTTCAAGTACAAGGGCATAAGGGCTGTTGTCTTAGTATTTATCTGCTGCAATTTACTGGTAATTCTTAACCTTGAAGTTGTGGAAAAACCATGCTTTCTAGTTATTTGTATGTTTTGAAAAAATCAGTGTTTGATGTTGGTTTTTATATAGCCTTCTCTCAACCTGTAGTCTTTGATGGAAAAAAAGTCTTTCTGTACTTTATTGAAAAAGACTTTTTGTTTTAATCTCTTTAAACTTGGATTTCGTTCTAGCTTATTACACTTTCTTTAGATTTGGATTTCATTAAAGGATCCTACTTAACTTTTCGTATGGATATTCACCTTAGAGGCGCGCCTAGGTGACAGGGGGGCTGTCGCCTCACATTTGCAAGCACTGAGCAAAAGTATAGCAAGGCCTCGCAACTCCTATTTCTATCTAGTTATTTTTTGTACGATGTATCACATCTGTATGTGGGAAGTACTGTCATGCATGAACTCTACAGTGACATTTGGTTTATTATATAAGGTCATAAACAAAATAGAATATCAAGATACGCGGCATACGCCTATTAATTCATTTTTGTCATGTTTGGTTACTGGCGTTTATTGCTAGCCTATTTGATTGCTTTTTAAAAAAAAAAAAAGCGTATGGTATGATAAATTGTTCTTTTTTCGGCTAAACTGTGGGTTTTCCTGATTTTTAGCTAAGTTTTAATATTTATCTTGCAGAGGTCAGTGAAATGTCCAGCCGTTTGACATCAGAATCTCGTGTTTATGCTGATAAAGCACGAGACCTTAACCGACAGGTCAGTCCAACATGATAGCCATCCTTGACCTTGCTGATGTTTTCATGATGTTTGATGCTCTGTATATTCTTGGCAGCTGCTTCCAAAAGAGAAGCATATTGAGAAAATGTGGTAGTAAGGAGAGAGTTGGGCCTTTGCTTGGACAAGCTGAAAATTAGAGCTTCATCTAAGTTTAATTTTAAATATTCAGAATTTTTATTTTCATGAAGAGATTAAAAACATGCTCCCAAATAAGCATTGTGCAAACATAACCTTGCTTTTTAAATGCTGTTTTCTGAGCTCTAACATTTGGAACTTTGCCAATGTGTAGGCCTTGATCAAGAAGTGGGCACCGGTGGCCATTGTGATCGGGGTCGTGATTCTGCTCTTCTGGGTCAGGAAGAAGATCTGGTAATTTGACTTCTGAGAGGATTTGCTTGTTCATGTCACCAGGTTTCATCACTGTCAAGAATGTCAAGTTTACCTTGAAATAGCAGGCATATGAGGAGGATTTTTGTAGGAACGACTGTGGTTCTTGTTACAATTCTATACGGGGGGAGTGAAACTCGCATCTTAAACCATTCCATTTCCAATAGACCAAGTATTCTCATTAGATTCATCATATTATGATGTGCATGACCGTTTGATATAATATTATTCAAACTCTAAAATCAATGTTTCAGTTCAATTTAATTTCTAGCCGCATGGTGCTGTGATGGCAAACAAACCGAGCTAGTTGGATTTTGTTCAATTAAGGGTTTTCCACCTTCTCGATTGCTACTAGTCTGGTGTACTGCAATATCTAATTCTCGGACAGATCATAGTCTCGTAGAAAAAAAAGGATTTTTTTAATCATAAAAATGACATAAGATGATGTGTCAATTACAAATTTAAGAAAATAATCTCTTGTCAAGATACAAATCTCATGCCTTGAAATTAAAAAAAAAGGTGCATTGAAACATATCCTATTCAAAATTTTCCAATTGAAGAATGTTATCTGAAGACATATTATAGAAATATATATATTTATGTGCAAAAACATTTATAACCAGGCCAATTAAACCCTGATTAGCTTCACATCAGAGTCGAAATCAGACAACAATTTGTCTTAATCTGGACTATGTATAGATACATTTCAAAGTCGAAACGGGCACACAGAAATGACAGAATCAATAAACAGAAATTCCAGAAATTACCCTCAATTTTATCCACCAAATTCCCCCGGTTTATCATCTCCATTGTTCCTCTTCCCCCTTCTCTCTCTCCCCGACCAGCTTGCCCTTGTGTGCTTTCGAAATTCCTACACTTTGCTTGCTGTTCATCAGCTGAAATCGCCGTCGTTCCTTGCGAACTTCTTCACGTCTTTCTCAAGTAGTGAGGCTTCCAGCAACGGGTAATCATGATCCTGCATTGCTCATGTCTTCTTCCCCACCGCTCTTCGCCAAGCGTCTCTCAGCATTTCCAATTTGTGCCCAGAAAATTTGAAGTTCTGGGTTTGTGTTCACTTCTCTCTTTTGCTAAACCTTAAGGATTTCGTGTGAATTTCAAAGTGGAATGAGGGTTTTTCTTATGATTAAAACAAGAAATCTCAGTTGAGTGATTTGCCTCAAGCTCTGAAGTTTTTACTCTTGGATTCTTGTTAGTGTATATATTGCTAACTTCAATTGATGAAATGTGCAAGCTGTTAATATTATAGGAAAGGGTAATTTCATAAATTAAAGAGAAAACTGGGTCACCATCTTCATTTTATGTTTGATAACTGTGAAATTTTCAAGTTTCAATCGAAAGGGAGGCATGTTTAGTGATTTATTTGTGCATCATCTAGGCCAAAAGAATAGTTTATCTGATCTGGGTGAGGGCTGATTCCTATTGGAAAATGTTTATTTGATGTGTTGATGATCTTTTTTAGTTAGAAACAAGAAAACCTAATGAAACCAGATGATGAAGGGTGCAAAATTGAAGTCAGGTTTGGTTAATCTATATAGGACCGTGATATGGATCATAGGGGCTGAATATATGAATTTTCAGCTTAATGGTGAATGATATGCATATATAGTCATGAATTCTCAAGCATACATATAAAGCTAGAGATTTGCTCTACCAGGGAGTTCAGTGTCTCTACCTTGCAACCTAAAGAAGCTCATTCTATCCATCCAAGATGTCCCACGTGGATTTTTTAAGGACCTCAATGTTCTTCAACAAGGATCATCTATACCTTCGACACTGTCCATTAATTCGGCAGTCTCCAATAATGAGGAGATAAGAAACAATCAGTTAGTAGCTGATATGCAGAAACCAACTATCAATAAGGTATGCTAGATGACCATGTGAATCATTCCACCTAAAGCTTCCACCTTGGATAAAAGTAAAAATGAAATTCTTTCCAGTTTTGCAATGTTTGCTGCTTTGCTGCTGTTATCAAATATCAATTGAATCTGTCATGTGACAGGGAATGTTTGCTGTACCAGCTGTGGCACTTCTCTGGACTAACGCATTAATGCTTGCTGCCCCTTTGGAAGCGCTAGCAGAAACGTGTGAGACTGACAATTCTTTCTTTAATATGCCTCTACTGCTTCTTGTTGCTCTTATTGGAGCAACTGTTGGAGGTATGATACTCTCACTAGGCCACTAGTTTCAATGTTTCATACCATCTTCATCTGTCTGTAAACTGCTTGCTATGAACATAGGTGACCCTTTTAACAAAGACCCTGTCCACTTTTTTATGCCTAAAACTGAAGCACCGATGTACATTCCATTTTCCAGTTGCCTATTACTAAAGGCTTCATTCAGCTCAAATGTTATGCTATGGGTGTGTTTGGATTCCCAAGATAATGCATTATACTACTACCTTTCAGAAAAGATTGTCAATAAAGATTGTTAATTTAGCCTTGTAATTTTGTTAAGAGATATTTGTAGTTTCAGGGTTTAGGTAGCGATTTATTGGTTAGTTACGAGTTTTGTTAGTGGAAAATTCATATATTGATTCTTTCTACACAAACTATCTTTATTTATTAGCTAATAATGAGAAATTTAGATTATTCTAGTTTAATGATGGAAATTCTTACTAGTTGTGTCAAAGACTAAAATGACAAAAAAAAAATCCTTGTAGAGGTAGTAATGCATTATCCAAGGAATCCAAACATACCCTAATGCGTATGTAAACGACAACTTTGGTATAGCGTGCTAGCTGTAGCTTTATCCCTTAATATGGGTAAAACAATATGCTAACATAAATCTTTCCTTAAAAATGTGTAACTCAGATACAAAATCCTGTATCTTCTTTATATGCAAAGTCATTGTCTGAATTGCCTAGTATCAGTCCTGCTTATTTTTCGTCAATGCTTCTGCTCTAGGATTGCTTGCACGACAGAGGAAAGAGGAACTGCAGAAGGTAAATGAACAGCTACGTCAAATAAATGCAGCTTTGAGGAGGCAAGCTAAAATCGAGTCCTACGCTCCTTCTCTAAGTTATGCTCCTGTGGGTGGTTCTGGTAGAATAGCCGAGAGTGAGGTGGTAGTTGATCCAAGGAAGGAAGAATTGATGACCCGTTTGAAGACGGGAAAGAATTACCTCAGGAATCAAGATCCTGAGAAGGCTTATGTAGAGTTTAAGGCCGGATTGGAGCTTGCTCAGCAACTAAATGATCCTATTGAGGAAAAGAAAGCAGCTAGAGGCTTAGGTTTGTGCATTGGATAAATTCACTTAGAAAAAAAAAGTCTATATGCTGAACTTGATGTTAAGAATATATGATCTGCTTTTTTTCAGGAGCTTCATTGCAAAGGCAGGGAAAATACCGTGACGCTATCAAGTATCATTCTTTGGTTTTGGAGATATCTAAGAGACAAGGAGAGAGTTCTGGAAACACAGAAGCATATGGTGCAATTGCTGACTGTTATACTGAACTCGGCGATCTGGAGAGAGCAGGGAAATTCTATGATGAGTACATCGCGAGATTAGAAACGGATTAATCCGATTTCAATGCCAATAAGTCTCCTTCCATTGCCATTAAGGCTAAGATAGAATTGAGGTTTGATTGCTGGAGATGTTCTTCAGATTTTGCACTTTTTCAGTGTTGTAGAAATGTTAACATTATCTATATCTCCGGCTTGTGTGTTTCAGTGTTGAGCATGTAATTTTAGCTCCGTACGGCATGTTGGATCTCAAATTGAGTTTGCAAGGTTGCATTTTTGTGTTGTTTCTAGCAAATTGAGAATACTGTCCAACAGGATATGCAATTGCCCTGGATCTGATATGCAGATAAAAACATTTCACAGATCGGGTTGATACTTGCTATATTCGGATATCCGAGCCATGTGTTCGGGTCGGATCCGGGTTGCATGTATAAACCAATATATGGGCCGTGTGAGAGGCTATCTTGTGGCCCGAATATTATTGGGCTGTTGCTTAAACAAATTGAATAAACGCCTGTTCACTGTATAATTGATTAAAATGAAGAGCCCATTTGGTTTTAGACGTGGAAGGTTTTAGACGTGGAAAGGAAACGGTTAAGGAAATATATCTAGCCTATTTTTAATTTATAATTATTGATACAAGTGGTAACCATTACCCCCTTTTTCCCAATTTTCATGTAAAATTTGAGCTAACTCTCCTAATCCATTTCCTTCATTTTAACATGGGGCATATCCCCTATTCTCCTCTAATTATTTCCCTTCTCCTTCTCTCTAGACAAAAAAAAAAGAGGATCAATACCACTCTTCCATTCCATACTTTTACACCAAACGGACCCGAAGTTTATTTTGAGTAAAAACATACTTCATTGATCCAAAGTCATAACGCTTTTCTTGAAAAACTTACATGTGAGATAAAACAATGTTAATTATTTAATCCAAATATTATCTCTTATTTACCTTTTCATAGAGATATAAATGAAGAAATTTATGTAATTATCTTTTCTTTTTGAAGAAATCTATGATAATATCATAAATAGATATAATCACTGAACTAAAAATTCCTTCTAGGCGCTAGAAGGTCTCAGCCCGCCTAAGCGCCCTTCCAAAACAGCCTAAACAACCGTTCACCCCGTTTAGACGCTAGGCGGTTCCTCTCCGCCCAGGGTCCACCTAACGTTTTCTAGAACATTGGATATAATATAATGCAAACTTTCTTATATACACAACAATACAACTAGCACTAGCTCTATGAACTACTAGCAAATAGATCTTCTTTAGTTTGGTGCATCATATGAATTTGATGCATGGCTGGTGGAGTGCTCATAATAAGTCATGAGAGAGTGCAACAGCTGTAGCTTATGAGGCAATCTTAATTATACTATTTTTTTAATAAATTTTAATTTGCACCACTCGTGCAATCCTCTGATGTCTGATACAACAATTAATTACTTGCTATTATTTTATCTTTTCTTTTTGTCTCTATTCACTTTAAAATATTACTATTATTTAATGAACCAAAATGTATATTATAATCCAGCATTTTATATGTACAACCAGTTAAAAGATAGATAAAAAAAAAAAAGTCACACTATTAGTTAGCGTTTCAGAATGTATTAACCGACTCATATATATGTAATTAATTCTAATAATATTAGCTAATGGGCTAATGGCTGAGAAATGATGAAAAAAATATGATCACAAGTAAGATTTTAAGTTATCATGTTATCCGTGTACAATTAAAAGATAGATTAGGTGAAGTTTATGTCATCCCACAATGTATTACTTATTGCTATGTTCTTATTGTTTGGAGTACTGATTATTTGTAGTCTAGTTATTTGATGCACTAGCATTTATACGATTCAATACATAAAGAAAACATTACTAAAAAAAATTGTATAATTAAGAATATTATTTTTCCGTATAATACTATTATTCCATTTTATTTTTACTACAGAAAACATTTCAGCTAAGAAATAAGTGAATGTAAGAAGAAGAGGCAAAAAAATTACTAAAAAAAATCTGTTAATCTGAAATCTTAATTGTTTTCTACTTTGGAGTAGTTAAATATTTAAATTCCAGCTCTTAATTAATTCTTACCAACAATTATTTTTTCTTTGAAATACAATGTCTTGGTTATGGCCGGTGAGACATAATTAATAAATAAATAATTGACCAAAATTAAATTAAACAAGGGTGTTGTGTCGTTGGGTTAGCAGTAACATGGACTTAAGTGAGTCATGTTCCATTTTGTTATACAAATTGCTTATTTGGGTCGAAATTTTGTCATACAAATTATTAATGATTCGGATTTATGATCTAAAAAATTGAAATTGATATCTAAGTATAAGACTAAAGACTAACTACATAGGCTCCGTTCGTTAGTGTTGATATGCTAGTTAAAATGCGTTTATGTAGTTGATATTATAAAAATTTCAACTAGCGTGAGTGTTTGGTAGATAGAGTTGAAACGCGTTTATGTTGTTGATACTAGTTGAAATCTTAGGAAAAAAAATAAGGTGGGGGGAGGGACCTTAAGGAGTTGAAATGAGTTTATTTTCCCCCATTAAAAATTTGCTCCTTTTTCTACCCCTCCTTTTTTTATCCATACGTAACCCCGATACTCTCACCATTGTTCTTCTTTCTCGTTCGCTTAATTCTCTCACGTCGGGTTTTCTCTTCTCTGTTCTCGACTTCTATTCTCCATTTTTGCTCTATATTCTGCATATATCGACACTAAAAAACAAAAAAGAACACCACAATACTTCATGTACAACTTCTCGATGATAGCTAAGTTAACGTCTTCTAGACTGAGTTTTTTTTCTTCCAGACTAAGTGCATGCAAGTGTATAAAAAATTACCAAAAAACAAACAAACAAAAACACCATTAAACTTACGAAAAGGAGCCCATCAGATTTCTCTACAACTTATGCCCTTAATTGTAATTTTACATCAATTTTCAACTCTGATAAATTATTCTTTTCCGAACACTATATAGTTTATATAAAAAATAAACATCTCATTTCAACTACAAATTTCAACAGATAATTTCAGCATCAACTACATCATCATCAACTACATCAGCATCAACTCATATAAGTACATTGTTACCGAACGGAGCCATAGTCTAAACTTATTGATTGTAAGCGGATGTACCTTGCTATCCTAATTGTTAAGAAATTATATTCCATTTGAATTTCCAAGTTGCAAATGAATGAAATAACAATAGGAACGATTATTAGATTAATAATGATATAATAATGATTAAGAAGTCATTTTGGTCGAATAATAATAATAATAATTGGGAAGTTGGGGTTCTGGTTTCACAGCAAAATCTAGCTGTCTTTAAACAATGTTCAAGGAATTTTAAATTATTCATATTCTTCGAGTTGTCCCTAATGTTTCCCATAACCCTACAATCATCCAACCTCATTGTTTTCCTCGTCGATTATACTAATTTTGCATAATAAATTAGGGTTAGAAAAGCTCCAATTACAATTAGGGGTTGTTTATCTGAAATTTTCATCCCTGCAGAACAAGATGCACACTACCAAAAAAACAAATGAAACAAACTGTCTTTAGCTAGGTTAATTAATCACAATTAGGGCCATGATTGCTACTATCTACTTTCTATATTCAATTCTTGCTGTTCTTTTTAATTTTAAAATCTTTTTTTTAAAAATATCCTTTAAAATTTGTTAAAAGGAGTAATATATTAAAACTTATTTATATTGCTTTTTTCTTTTATTTTTATTTTTTTTAGGAGGAAAGAATTCGATGTACCAGAGTCGGACAAACCGACATGACATGAGGAAAGAAACAACCCAAACAAGAAAACAAACTGGAAAGAAAAAACACCACAAGTACACAACGGAAAAAGTGATGGAACCAGAACTGGGGAGCCACCGAAGGAGCAATAGTACGCAACACCACAAGAAGGTAGGCGAAGACGACAACTGGGAAAAATGTACAAGACGAGATCTTAGAAAACAACTGTGTACACCTCAGATTTAGACTCATTCGGAGAGCCTTTAGACATTGATCACACATCCGCGCTTTTTCCTTTATTGACTTTCAATGGTGGTGAATTTTTATAGATATTTTTAATTATTTATTTTAATAGATGTGAAAAAACTTTATAAGGACAAAAAAAAAAGAGTACTAATCTAAAGTCTAGCTAGCTTTTAACAAAGTTTGTCCACCATAAAAATATTGTACAGCAATAAGGACCAAAAATTTTCATTGTACGTGTTTTTTTGGGAGATGAGAAATAATAATCCATGATTCTCCCTTCTTGATGTAATTTACAAGTTTATCTAGATTAATTAAGGAAAATTTATTTTTTATATTACTTATTAATTTTTATTAGAGAAATAACTCTATTTATAGAGTAACTTACTATTTAAATCTTTAGAGCATTTTTAATAGTAAGTTTTTAATTTATTTTTCAAATATCTTTTTTAAATTTTATGTGAAAGCATAAAAGATTTGTGAAAGGGGGATCACTATAATATTTTCATTGTAAATAAAGGAAATGTTGTCACTGATATTATGTTAGATACATGCATCCAAAACTAACTTTTAACATTTTTTGAAATTTGTGCATTTCTCTCTACTTTTTACATTTTTAATAAATAAAAATAAATTTTCATCTAAAAACTATTTTTCATCAAAAAATGAAACGCAATGTGTGAATTTCAAGAGTGTTAAAAATAGATTTTTGGGAACAAATGAAACACTATCAATTGCAAGAAACTCTTCTTGTCATAAATTTTTTATATGCCAATAAAAGTGAAAAGAATATGGTCATCTCCAATAGTTTTTCTATAATTTTCTACAAAATGAAGAGTCAAAAGTCATATTCTCTAAATAAAATTTACTTTAACTCCAACAGCTTCTTCATTTTAGAGAATCTTAAATTTATTAGTTCTATTTATATATAAATTTTCTTTATAAAATTTCATATGGCCAACCACAAGTTTTCATGTATACACTTTTAATTAATGCATTCTCCAAATAAATTTGGAAATTTTTCTAAATGTAGGGAAATCTCCTCAATCTTTTAGAGAATTCTCCATTATAAAGAATTAGATTGGGAAGCTGTTGGGGTAAAAAAATGGGTAAAATTCTCCAAATGCACAATTTCCAACAGTTTGGAAAAACTGTTGGGGATGGCCTAAGAAATTGTGGCATGACGAGTTTCTTGTAATTGGTGATACTCATCTACAAATCTTTCATACTTTCATGCAAAATTTAGAAAATAGATAAGATATTGTTATGAATATCATAAACGTGAGATAATAAATTTTATGCTAATGTGGAACAAAGATATCATAAATGTCAGGGATTTCTCGAGGCCATTCGTCATGGCATTTCCCGGATTCAGATTGAAGGCGATAACTTGCAGTTGGTTAAGGCCATTCTTGGCGACTGGCGCTGCCCGTGGGAGATTGAAGTGTTGCGTGCATACATCCACTTTTTGTTGACTCAGTTTCAGGATTGGAGTATCACTCATGTCTACCGTGAGTGCAATTCTGTAGCTGACTTCATTGCTGGCTCCTTCCAACGTGTTTCTTCCGTTACACCTGCAGCTGATTTGGGTTTCTATATCCTCATCCGTCAAGATGTCCTAGGGCGATCACTAATTTGTTAGTGACCTCTCTAATTCCTTTCCTAATAAAAAAAACTCATTGAAAATACTAAATAAGACCTTACAAATACTTTGTAATTAGCTTAGAATATCACTTTGAATTCTTGCATGTTTAAAAAAAATTGTAACTAGCTTATAGAAAAACTCAAATAAAAGATTACTCCCTCCGCTCTATTCTATTTGACACTTTAGAGCTAAAATCGTGTTTATTAAAACTTATTATTGTGGAGTATTTATTTTAATTAATGTATTGGAAAGTGTTTGTATTGATTTTTTTTCTTTCATTCTATTGGCTTTAAGGATGTGTGAGTAATTAATTTTTGATTACATATAGAAAAAATTGAATTTTCAATAATATTTCTTATATTTTCAATGAATTTCTTAATATGTGTAAATTGCTCTAAAGTGTCAAGTAAAATAGAACGGATGGAGTAAAAAAATGTTTTTGACATATATTTGAGGATTTGTAACTAGCTTGGTAGCAAGGAAACAAAATTAACCTGACAATGAATATGGTAATTATACCATAATTATACTTAGGATTTGTAATAGCAAATTATAACTATTTACGTCGAGTTTAAGTAACATACCGGCGATTCCGCCGGTCAATTACCGGAGAGAGAGACTTGGAGTATGAGAAATCAAAAGTCTCTTCTTTTTCTTCCCCTTTCAATTGATCCAAATTTCCACCCTTTTAATATCCAAATTTATGTTATGTCAATGTTTTTTGTTTTAAATACATGCATTAATATAAAAAATATGACTTTTGACATTTTTTTATGACGTATCACATTCTAGTTTTGTGAATTTTATACCATTAATTCCGTTTAATATAAATAATAAGTTTTCATAATTGTTGATAAAAAAACATTTAAATTATATTCTAAAAAAATTCATAAAAAATATTAACAAAAGAAGAAGAGGTGAATAACAAAAAAAAAAATCTATAGCCTCATCTATTAGCAAAGATGGATGAAGAGGTTAATTTACCAACCTTGAAAATTTGTGGAAGATGACATTATTCTTTCCTCTTGACCTTTTTCTTCTCGTGTTCATATTACAAACACTCAACTCACTTGGGCAATACATTGATTTTTGCCTAATTCACATATTCAAAATAAAATAAAAAATACATTTTTTTCAAAGAAAAGAAAAGAAAAGAAAATATATAAGAACAAAAGAAAAAGGGAAATGTAATGGAAAAATGATTAGGAGAAGGAAGAAGATCTTCATCACCCACAAATCAAAATCCCATTACACTGTCAAAGATTCCAAAAAGAAGAAAAATTAAATTAAAGCCAAAAAAAATCGGATCAAGAAGAACTCCTTTCAGTTTTCCCCTTTCCTTTTCTACTAACCCAATCTCCAAAAGCCCCAAATCCAATCCAAAAACCTCCCCCCATCTCCCTTTTCTCTGACAATTTGCTCGGCGGTTTCCATTTTTTGTTTGTTTCCTTCCTTCCATGGAGTCTCCCTTACACCCTGGAGTTGGAATGGGAGGAGGAACCGGATCATCGGAGCCTGTCGGCGGCGGCGGCGGCGGAGGCGATTGGAGTTTGGAGTCGGCAGAGAAGATAATCCTCCGATGGGACTCCACCGTGTCCGAGGAAGCTAGGGAAAGGATGATCTTCGATGGTGACCGGCAAGAGGTCAAGCGCTATCTCGAAGCCGTCGACGAGATCCAACTCTCCATGTCATCCGCCTCCATAAATTCCGACGATGAACACCAGAGCCAGCAGCAGGCGGCCTCCGCCAAGGCGAATACCACTATCCAAATCGCCATGGCCAGGCTCGAGGACGAGTTCCGCAACATCCTCCTTACGCACTCCTCCAACACCGAGACGGAATCTCTGCTCCTAGATTCGGGCGGAGCCGCCTCCTCGTCTTCTCTCCTCTCCAACTCTACCAGATCCGACTACTCGCAGCACTCCGTCGGTGGAGCCGGCGACGATTACGCCCCTGGAGGCGATGAAGACGGCGAACTACTACGAGGCGGAGGAGGATCATCGTCTTCTATTTCCTTGAATCGATCGGGTGGGAGTGGGATCTCGAACTACAGATCGGCCAGTAGCATACGAGAGATTGAACTGATACCGGGGGAAGCAATTGACGATCTCCGATCAATTGCTGAGCGGATGATTGCTGCTGGATACCTCCGGGAGTGTGTTCAGGTCTACGGAAGCGTCCGCAAGCAAAGCCTCGACAACGCCTTCCGCCGTCTTGGAGTAGAGAAGCTCTCAATCGGCGACGTGCAGCGCCTTGAGTGGGACGCCTTGGAGGGGAAGATACGGCGGTGGATCTGGGCGGCAAAGGTATGTGTTCGCACCCTCTTTGCAAGCGAGAAGCGTCTCAGTGAGCGGATCTTTTACGGAGCCGCTGGAGTGGAAGGAACCGACGACCAGTGCTTCTTGGAGTCGGTGAAGGCGCCGGCAATCCAGCTCTTCAACTTTGCAGAGGCGATAAGCATCAGCAGAAGGTCGCCGGAGAAGCTTTTCAAGATCCTTGACCTCCACGATGCTCTGGCTGAGCTCCTCCCTGATGTTGATGACGTATTCCGCTCTAAGCCGGCTGATACAATTAAGGTTCAGGCGGAAGAGATCGTCTCCCGATTGGCGGAGGCGGCGCGTGGGATTTTATCCGAGTTTGAGAACGCCGTTCTACGGGAGACTTCCAAGGTTCCGGTCCCTGGTGGTACAATTCATCCCTTGACAAGGTATGTGATGAACTATGTAAGCCTAATCTCCGACTACAAGCAAACCCTACTAGAGTTGATTGTGTCAAAGCCTGCATCCGGATCACGGTATTCCAATGACCCGTCTGTGCTGGACATGGATTTAACAGAATCCGAGGAGTTTGAGGGGAAAACTCCATTGGCCTTGCATTTGATATGGATTATTATGATCTTGGAATCCAATTTGGAAGGGAAATCACAATGCTACAAAGACACATCATTAGCGCACTTTTTCATAATGAACAATGTCCATTACATTGTGCAGAAGATTAAAGGATCGCCGGAGCTAAGAGAGATGATTGGAGACGACTATTTGAAGAAGTTAACAGGCAAACTCAGAATAGCAGCCACCAACTACCAGAGGTCTACACTAGTAAGGGTATTACATTGCCTGAGAGATGAAGGTTTGCATTCTAGTGGGAGTTTCTCTTCAGGGGTGTCAAAGAGTGTGTTGAGAGAGAGGTTCAAGGCATTCAACGCCATGTTTGAGGAGGTGCATAGGACACAAGCTACGTGGCTGGTTCCTGATCTCCAGCTCAGGGAGGAACTGAGGATTTCTATTTCTGAGAAGGTGATCCCGGCGTATAGGTCTTTCTTGGGCCGGTTCAGGAGCCACATAGAAGGGAGCAGACACGCAGAGCAGTATATAAAGTATTCGGTGGAAGATTTGGAGATTGCTGTATTGGATTTCTTTGAAGGAAACCCTGCTCCTCAGCATTTGAGAAGGAGATCACAGTGATAAAGAGTGCCAGGCATGGAATTATTGCACAAATGATGAAACGAAAAAGTTTGCTAAGAAGTTTAGAAGTCAGGAAATTCATTCTTTTAAGTTATTTTGGTCTGAATAGTATTTGAGTCTCCATCAAAAATGGAAAAAGTAATTGGGTCATACTAGGAATTGATGAATGGTGTTTCCAGGCAGACACCTTAATGAGTTGATTCACGGTTGCGCTACACTGGGTATGATTGGCTGTTTTTTGAACCTGAATGCATTGTCTATGTTGTTCTTGTTGTACCAAATTCTGTGAAGAGCAGTTGGCTGATGTGGGTAGCTGATGAACAATCTTCCTGGCTCATGGTTGATTGGTTGCAAAGAAATGAACTATTTGGATAGGTGCACATTCCACGAGTTCAGATGCTTCTGATCCTGTAAGAATTATCATCTGTGTTGTAACACATTCCAGGTTTTTGGTTTGATTTTTTTTCTTTTTTTTCTCTCTTTTGTTCATATAGGAACTTTGCATGTGTATCTTTCTCTTATACGCTTTGATATTTAAGGCCAATCTTCATTGCCACCCCCTTTGTTCAACTGTTGGTTATTCTTGCTGTCTAATGAGCACACAATACACATTCACATTTCACGTCTGGGAAATGGAATCTTAAATGCAGAAATGGAAATTCTTGTTTCATAAAAAGGGCATTCAAACGTGCTACAAAGTACAAAGAGTATGAATATTTGAGATGGTTCATTTCCTATTTCTCAGGTAATTTTTTGTAACTAATTCTGAAGTTAAACATGGGTGTATTCTGAATTCCATTGTGCAATTTTTCCTTGTTCATGTTTGCATGGATTTTGAGACTTTTTTTTAACAGACAACCTCTGTATGAGTTAGACAACAATATATGTACAATCATGGTTGATGAATGAATTGTAAGAATTTGACAATTAATGATAATGTGGACATGACGACTTTTTACCTTATTTCTGCTACAAAATGATACTGTCCAAATCAAAACGAAGCTCAGCTACTCCACTATGGTGGGTCAATGACATTATGACACCCAACAAGAAAATTAACAATAACACTACTCGTCTACTATGTCATGTTGCTAGAAGTTAGTCAACAAACAAAATCCTACCATTGTTACACATAAGGGCTGGAATTAAGGGAATATGCAGGAAAATCCCGAACGAAGTTTCTTGGATGTCAATGTCGTCTTCGTGTAATCACAACAAGGGCTACGAAGTTTCTCAGATGTTGCTATCCTGAAAATATAGTGTCTGAGATTTGGTGTTCGTTTTTCACACCGTTTTGTCTTCAGTGCTGTCGTTAGAATTTGGAGAGATCCATTAATCAACGTCATATACACCTTAAGCCTTAAGTCTTAACTCTTAACAGATTGTTTTTTCTCAAAATAGATTTACGAAAAAATGTTTAGAGGCGGCATTTATGGTTTGTGGTGATTTAAAATCGTTTCACTTTTGGTTGCAAGGATGCTTCCTAAATACTGTTTTACAATTTGTAGAGCATAATCTGGAAAGTAATACAGGCTTTTCACATCCCATAATACTGTGATTTCTCTAAGATTATCGCATTCGAAATAAGAAGATAAAGATTATGCTCCATTCATACACTAATGAAAAAGATCTCTATACAATTATTCATAAATCCAGAGTTTAATAAGATAAGATTATTTCTTTAAACTTCTATCACAAACTGAACAGAGATTAGAAGCAAACAAACTGAACAGAAAATTACAAAGAGTGGAACATGAAGAGTCGAGAAAGTTCAAGCCAAAAGGACATGAGCAAGGTGCTTCCCTGTATAAAATACAACATGTGTTGAATCTGAAACAACAGATACAACCATGAAAAAAGCAATAGACATACTGTCTACCAAAAAACTCAATCTTCCAATTTTGAACTCAATAGCTCTGCAATCTGTAACTAGGGATTCTACTGATTGCTTGTGCCTTTCCCTTTCTCCGCCATTCTTGTCGAACCCAAATCTCGAGCATCAATATTTTCATTTTCAATTTTTTAAGATCTTGAAGCAGTTAAATCTCTAGCACAATAACTGCAATAAGCCAAGATTAAGAAAAAAAGAATCAGCTATCTTTGACAAGATGAACAAAAACTTATAGTAGTGAATTTAAATTTGGCCTAAAACATGGGATTTAATTTAGTACTCACATTCAGAATCTGTCTTGACCCATTTAGACCCATCACTTGCTCTTGGTCTCTGTGGCTCTTGTTCCTCCTCGTCCTCGTCCTCTTCCTTTTTCTTTTGTGCATTTTTATCTTCAATGCATCGCTTCATGGAAGTTGCTCGAGATGGGTGTTGTGGGTATATCTTCTTCTTAAGTATTGTCCTCAAAAGCTGCCATGAAAAACACACACACATCAGTAACCAATTTCTTTCAAGTGTTGAAACTCAATTTAGAAGCTGAAACAGAATTATCCTGAAAATCTAAGAGTTTGAGAGCCTTACTTTCTCCATCCTTGTCTCAGGAAGAGGATCTCTCAAGCTGGGAGCAGGAGCAAACCCACTAGAACACACAAACATCTTCTTAAGAAGGAAAGTCAATGACTTCTTTCCAATGTCTTTCTTACTCTTTTCTGCCCAAACTTCTTTGCATTTTCCTATAATCACGCTTATGGTGCGTTCAATGTCATCCTCCTTGTAATCAGGATCGATGCAGGCCGCGTTTGATAATCTTCGGCTGACCTCCAAGCTTGAGGGGCAATTGAGGAACCTGTCCAAGGGAAGATCAGAATTTTGTTCTTCCTGTTTGGCCGGTTTTCGCTTCAAGAGTTTTATCAGCTCCTTTTGTAAATGACCCACTTCTTCTGGTGTGAATTCAGATAAGTCTGGGGATGAAGAAGGGTTCTCCTCATGGGTTTCAATCTCTGAAGGAGGGTTGTCTTTTAGATCATTGGTTCCAAAGGTACCGATTGTTAGTAGCGATTGAGGCCAGTCACTGAACTCTTCTTTGCTTGATGCTCCTTGATTTACATGATCTGCACAGATCAGAAGATCAAATCAGCAAAGGAGTTTCAAAATCTTAAGCAAACAGAAAGGCTTAGATACAAAAGATCTAAATGAATTTTCTTAATGGACTAGATGCAAGATCACTCAAAAGTCATCACACTATTCATTCATAACTTGGGAAACATATTCGCGCATTTTCAGCACGACGGTCCTTTAACCTTTCAACTTACAGAAGCGACCCTTCAATTTAGTAAACTTACAAAAATACTTGTTACAGTCAAGTTGGAATAACAAAACTCAAAGTGCAAGCAAGAAAAAGCAGAGACCGAAATTCTCGGTTTTGCACAATACAATTTTGAAAACAGTCAAGGAATTGGGAGCTGGTGGGATGACTTCCAATGAGTTCAGAAACTATATGTGAGCCCAAGAAATTACATGCTCTCCAAAATCACCAAAAAATTTAGTATTCATGTGAGCACAAGAAATTACAAAGATGGTTGTGGGAATGTAAATTAATCTTATATTTACTAGGTTTTCCTATGGTTTCCCAATCTATAATATAGTATATGCAGCATGCACCATACTCAAGATTTCTAGCTTAAAAAACAAGTATTCCGAATTGTTTATGTAGCATAAAGTAGCAACATATGTGCTCCGGTAATCCAACTTGGTTGGAACCAAAACAAGTAAAGATTTGAGAATTCTAGTAGTAGCCAGAAAAAGGAGGCCTCGAGTAAGATGCAGATTGTTCCACCCAGTCAATTGAAAATTCACTCTACTGAGGAAGATAATTTATTTTGCAAAATTAAAAAGAAAATGCAAATCCATGAATTCAGACAAGCTTGTAAAACCAAACTAGGCAGGTAATAGGATAAAAATGCCCATGTCTTGTGTTGTCTACCAACCAGACACAACATGGGATGCGCCGCCACAATTTTCTTGTCATGCTGTATGTATAAGACCATAACTAATTAAAGTAGAAGGCATAAGATGCTACAAAGAAACAGATAAATGTAGTTGGTAACTAGAGTAATGTATTAAAAAGGATAATACGATGCTAAATTATAATTAATGAGGATTAAGTTAACCATGCAGATCTAATGAAGTTAAGTAAGTCCACAAGATGATCACGAATCTGTTGAGAAATATCATGGATAAAGTGTAATAATCCCATGATGTATGGGAAAGTGCATGCAACAGAATCTGTTTCAAGAAGTTCTATGCAAAAGAATGGAGATAATGCAACAGATAGCGACACGCTGCAGATCAAACAAAAGGGACAAGCTAAGTTCTTGCATGACAAACTTTATAGTAAGATCTACTGATCTAGCTTATATAGGGCCTATGAAACTTATAACACAAGAATTTAGAGTACGAGATTAGGTATACTTACGGTGACTAGTAGGAACAGCATTTGTCTGCTGGTTTGCTTTCCCATTAAGCTTGTTCTGAACCCAACCGAAGAACTGGAATAATCACACATGTTAGATTAGCATTCTTAATAAGTCAAATGTAAACTACGAGATGCAAGAACTAACTCACCTTCATTGGCAAAGACTAGTGTATGATCTTCTCAAAAACAGAAGGGAGATGACTGTGGAAGCCAATGAGAATTGAGCTTCACTCTAAAGAGAAGATCTTGGAAGCCAATAAGAAGTGAGAAGTTCAGCAGAAGATAAACAATTTTCTTGAAGGCGCAAATGGCGTGGAAGCTTGCTATTGGATTGGTTCAAGTTCCTAAACAGTAGCCTTTTTCTCTTTTCCTCTGTCTCCTCTCTCTCTCTTTACCCTTTCCACAGCTGGGAAGTTCTATACTCTAAATTCTGTTAACCTGGTTCCTTGCTTTCAACAAATATTTATAAACACAACACGTACACTGGAATACACTTGAAAAAATCTTTTTCTTATATAGAGATCTAATTGGTAACTGTAATTAAAATATTAACATGAGTGATGGTGAGGATTTTTCGCAAGCAAACTTCATTTATAACTATATCTATGCTTTCATGTCATCACGTTTATCACTCGATCACAAGATCACACATCCCGAAAACAACCTTTATTAGGCAGAATGTTTAATTTAACCTTCCCACAAATTTTCTTTTAAAGATAACTGCGTGGATCTATTAACATTTTGTTGGCACACAATTTCCCATGGACCTGTTCTTAAGAGCAGTTGAAAAAAAAAAGAGTTTCACCAAATCACTGCATCTATATTTTCTGGCAACTCAATAAGTGTGAAACTAATTCATATCACAATCAAAACAAATGCATATTAAGATAGACTAGAAATCATGTAACACAGTGGTACTGAGTAGACATTTTGCAATATCTTTTCAACACATCAAATCAAATTACTCCATACAGTAAAATTAAAATAAGATAAGGGTAACATTTAATTTATTAATAGAAACTCTTTCAACAGTGGAAATCATAATACAGCTTGGTCATATGAAGGAGGGATTGTCAAATCCTTTGTGGTTGTCAACTTGTCATCCCTCATTTCATGTATCCATCCTGTTCTCTCATTCTTGAATCTATGATGAATGCAACCAAATGGGGTCATCTCTAGTGAGCATCTGCGAACTAATCTTTTCTCCTCTTTTTCATTGTATCCTTATATTTGTACTAAGTTTTTGGGTGCTTCTGTTTGTATCATTAGTTCATTACTTTCCACCAGAGAGGCCCAGACCTATATTCTACCAGCTATACTTTAGAACATTTTAGAAGAATAGCTCTTGGAAATAGGTTTATTATAGCCTTATAGGCAATTTAATTAGGGCCTGAATTATATGGTCTTGCAACAGGTCAAAAAATTTCACCAGAAGTACGCACATGAAACCTTATTTTTTTGAATATATCCTCTGTATCATATTATTGATTAGATGCTAGAGTTGACACAAGAAGATAGTAGATAAGAGGAAAAAAAAGTATGCTTCATTGATACCACAACTTAGTCTTGCAGAAAGATATTTAAAAGATCTGCACAGGTAAACACGGCAAGAGGTGAAGAAATTCAAGCTAGTGATCCTAAAACATGTGTTTTAGAGACAAATCCTTCAAAAATCATGCAACAAATCTCACTCGCGACGCAAAACAGAGACATCCTCTAACATACTCCGATCTTTTCTATGCAAATGATGTAGTAGTATATATCTTTATATAAAATGCAGATCAAGGACACTTTCTAATGACATGGAAAAGATATTAATACTAGTTTATTATGATCTACTTTTGTTAAGCCTGTTATTTGTGACTTGCTGATAAAATACATTTGATAAGGTAGTTAATACTTGATAAAAATAGGTGATAATGACCCCTATAAGAGCAGGTTTGTCATCTGTGACCCAAAAATGGAAGAAAGAAAATTATTATTCAGAAAAATGATAGGCAAATAGCCAATTACAGAAAGTGAAAAAAAAATTAAAAAAAAATAGAATTACAAGATCATCGAAGCTGATGTGGAAACCTATGGGCAGGCAGTGGGTTTGGTCCAGCCAATGAGAGTGCACAGATCTTAAATAAAGGGCGACTGTACACCCTCGCTTTTCAGCTACTCTATTTGCCAACTCGGAGGTGGGACCCTTCTTCCCCTGCTCTCGCCCACACACTATAATTTCCAGCCCCCACTCAACTCCAAAATTCACTTTAAAAAAATGAGGTCCAATATCTCGGCTAAAACCCATACGAAAGAGTGATGGTATTGTGAAAGAATGTTGGGATGGGGCCCGTCTGGTTCAGTTACTCTAAGGGCACTGTTTTAGGACGACACGTGGGACGGACACAGGGCTACTTAACCGTAGCTCCACGTATGACGCATCCTGATCGGACGGCATGCACATAATTTTCTTTATTCACCATGCAGACAGTCACATGTGATGATGAATAGGGGTGCAAAATACACGATAATGTAAATGATTAAATCTGTTTTGGAGCTTAAGCAATACAGCAAGTGTACGTACTTTGGTTTGCCACGTCTTACAGATCGCATAAATCAAATGCTAAACACCAAACGAATAAGCAACGATTGCTGCGTGGCTCGACCAGGACCATATAACACCCCCATGCCGACTGTTAATTCCTGGTTTACTTTACAATTAAGATCATTACACATTCATATGTAAAGAATTAATCGTATAATCATACATCTTATCCTAACAGCTAGCTAGTGGCTACCCATTTCAGAACTGATTCAACGCAACCAAAATTCCAAGACAAATTAACAGAAAAGGGAGATGAGACCTCTCTCGAGATGCAAGAAATGGAAACAGTGGAAGAAAAATATATTATCATCCTATCAGAAATTTTGAAGCACAATCGAATTGGATGGGGGGTCGTCACGTCATTGGATACGTCAGTCGTCCGCCCATCTTTTTCAACAAGTCAATAGGCTCACGTGGGGCAGAGAGGTCTTGCTAGAAGCCTGGGTGGGTTTCAAGGATTTAATTAAGCCCAAAATAGAGAGCAACAAATTACTTGGCCTAAGATGTGGAGGTCGACAGTCCACGGGATAAAGGTCAAAAGTATTGTAAGCTTAGAAATTTTGACCAGCCACATCTCGAACCCTCTCATTGGATCTCACAGTTAGAAATGAAATAAAGAGTTCAAATTTAGAGGAGGGACGTGTCGATGATTAAGGACAAGGCAGGGTGCTTAAAATTGGCCTAGAGAGTACCAATAACCACACCCAAATGCAGTTTATACTATCTAGGATATTCGGTACACGATCTTCAGATGGAATTAAGAAATCAATTTGCAATCCTTGACGTTCTAGATTGGACTGTTAATCTGGAAAACCAAACCATTCATTTCAACTAGCTGGATCAATTTTATTTTATTAAAAAAAAAAATATGCTTGTGCATGGTTGGCGGTCAATATTGGTCAAGTAGAATTCTTCTGCCCTTCGCCCCCCTTTCCCCCTTTTTTAAGAGAGATTCAGGATTAGAGCGAAAATCAATATAATTATATATATATGCTCCTACGGACGCTAGACAGTATATTCATGAATTTACAAATGATATAAAAATGGCTATACAAATTGTACCAAGCATTTAGTTCAAAAAGAAAGCCATAACTCGAGATTTTATTATAAATCTACAACTATTTTTTTCCTTTTAGCAAGGATCCCAGTGTTGGCAATAGCAACTAGACCTTGTTTTTTCTAACTAAAATTTACTCTGTTATACAATAAAATGTCAGTAATATAAAACATAGTCCGCGGCAGATAGCACAATGTTATTATGCAAAGTATATATCCTATATTGATGCTGCATGGCAGTCTGGCAGGCACAAAATGAGTAAATGACGTAAAAGACGATCATAAAGTGAATATAGGATACGAGAAAAAGAGAGGAGCTTTTTACAAGCAGAAGCAAGCGAGGAAGGAAACATAGCAAGGAAATTGTAAAGACAAGCAAATTACTCATAATCTAATTACCAAACGAGACAGCCCAAGTGCAACCCAAGCCTGAGCTAAACGGGCTAATGACTTGCAGATTTGGATTCGGTTGGAGCTGATAAGGCCCAAGAAACTCAAACATGAAGATGAAACCTTAAGCTTGTGCCTCTAGTAATTGGGAATTGGGAGATAAAAGTTAAATTCATTGATTTGAACATGTTTCTTACTCTTGCAACTCAAATTGAAGACTCAAAAGAGACAGTATTTATACACTGACATAGGCAACACACACAAAAAAAAGCACCCACAAGCAATTTTTCAACTTAAAAAAAAGTACCCACAAGCAGTTTCTCAGAAAAAACTAGTGCCCACAAGCAGTTTCTCAGTGAAAAACTAGTGCCCACAAGCAGTATTTCAAAAACAAATAGTACCCACAAGCAGAAAAAAACAAAAAAGAGATAGACGGTGCAAAGCTATATCACATCAAACAAATCTTCCATTGCTGAGATGGGGAAGGTTAAGTGAAGCAACGCTATATCACATCATTCCTCCTGCCTAAATCGCCTCTACTTGTCGTGCCTACTTGTCGCTGGCACGTTTTGTGTATAACTAAGTTAACTTACCAGAAAAGTTTACATGGAATCCTCAACTTACCTCATTATTAGATACTGAATTCCAGAATGTTGAGATCAGACTTCTCAAAGAATGAAAAAGAAAAATGTGCAAAAATAATGCCTTGAATTTGAAAACCAAGCATCTCAGCAGCATGCCTAAAAACTGACTCCTCAAAGAATTTGAAAGGGCCAGTAGGATTCCTCTGATAGTAACATTATGCAAAAGAATATCAGATCAAAATTTCACAGTGAACTTAAATTGAAAAGACAAAGTCCTCTTCCATTTAAAAAAGTCTTCTGTAGTTCATAATTTAAATACAAGATAAAGCATCAGCTATGGAAATTAAGAAACAAGCTAAATAGTGAGAATACATATATTTAACTAAGTAACAGCAGAATAAATAGCTGCCTAATGTTATGACAGACAAAAAAATAGGGAGACAATAAAGTGCATCACCTTGTTCTTGTCCAAACAGAGTGAGAGACTGTGAGGTATTAAGAAGCTGGCTGGGAGTGAGAGAAATCAATATTTGTTTTCTCACAGAGCAACTTCATAACTCATCATGCCTTCTTGGAATCTCATCTAAAAATTAACAAAAATAAAAGAAAGATGAAAATATAAGGCATCAGTTGCATCCCAAACCCCAACCACATAGCAACATCTCTTCCCCCAATCATTATTCTTTTCTGTTCAAAGATGGGAAGCTCACCTACAGCTTTATCGAAGAAGAATTTTATTTCTTTTTCAGCAGACAAAGCAGAATCAGAACCGTGAACACAATTGTTTTGTGCGTCCACCCCACACATCGCCCTAATGCTGCGATACAAGAAAGATAAATGCAATGAACAGTAAGAACAACCATGGAGAAGAATGTAACAGATACATCAATCAATATACTCTGAAGCAAACCTGTGAGGATGTGTAATCTTGGCCTTTTTAGCATCAGTTGGACCAATAAGTTTACGCCAATCAGCAATAGCATTTTCCTTCTCCAAAACCATTATCAGCACTGGACCACTAATAACAGTAAACAAAGATACTCTATATAGTTCATCATTTCATGACATGCTATAAATGATCAAATAGATAACCAATAGAGCTTACTGCACAATGTATCCAGACAAGCAAACACACGTTTCCTGAAAACTTGCAACCAATAACTAGATACATGAATCATCAGTGAGCACGATATATACCTTGTCATGTATTGGATAAGGCTTGAAAAGAAGCTTTTGGAAGAATGCTCAGCATAAAATCTCTTCACACTTTCCTCATCCAGTTGAGTCTTCAATTCCCTCAAGATGTGAAAGCCAGATTCCAGAATAACCTTTTTAATTGCATCAGTGTGGTTACCATAAAGACCATCTGGTTTTATGATTGCTAAAGTTGTCTCCTTATTAACTATATCATGGCTCAAGCTGCAATTATTCAGGAATTTGAGACATTGTCTACTTTATCAACTATATCATGGCTCAAGCTTCACTTAAAAAAGGATCACTTAGATACTATAGACATCGGCTCCGAATTGACACAAATCTCATTACACATTCTACTTCAATCAACTGGTTGAAATATTTGAACAAACGCAAAAGCAACCGAAAGATCGAGATTTACAGCAGTCAGCCGCCAGATCATAGAGAGATCTTTCATGGCAAAAACGTACATCGAACAAAAATTTGCGAAATCAAAGAATTCGAAAATAGATAACGATTTTCAGCGACTAATCGAACAGATGATTACTGAGAAAGAAGCGGAATATATACACAGAATTGCAGCGACATTGAGATCTAAGGACTGAGTCGCAGAGAATTTACCTAATTTCACCGCAAGCGACGAAGTTGAAGAAGAATACAGTGAGCAGGCATCTATAGGCGAACGAAGGGATGAGAAAAACCATTGCACAAGCGACCGAAAGAAAAGCAAGCAACAACAGAAAAGCTTCGGATGTTTACAATCTTGAAAAAGAGTGGAATGCTTTCGTGAATCGGAAATGCACTAGTGAAAGCATAGTTTCGCAAGTGAACTGCTATGCACAATATCATCTCGAATCGGATATTTCGATATTACCGACTTATGTAATCTCTTACGTATTGTCTAAATTTCTCTAGAAATTAACGATTCTTCGTATGTAACCCTTGTTTCACTCAACCCTAAACAAAAGATAATTTTTATTAATATAAAATGGTCCGGTTCAAGAGAAAACTCAAAACGTCTCTTAGCCGTTCAATCTCAAAAATTCAATCACACATTAGCTAAATTAACAAAAGGAAAAAAAATTCAGAAACAATACATTTATTTATGCATGATTTTCACACTGAATGTGCAGTATTTTGTATATGATTTTTTTTTACCTAGGGTGGATGTTCTATTTTAGAGAAGTGTGTAAGACTTTAAAATGAGTGCGCATAATTTTAGACGGAATATTACCGCTCTTGTAATTGAGTGTATATTGCTTTATAACACAGTGCGAATGATGATATAAAATTATATACACTTATTATAAAAGGTCATACACATTTAGTTTAAATATTATACACACTCAATTATATTATGCACACTCAATTATATTACCATGTGCTCTCATCTTTTATATTTAGTTAATCTATTCCACGGCCAATGTTTTGAAATCCTCTGTAGGATGATTAGTCACACATCTCAAGGAACATACAATTACATCGGTTTATAGCTTTATCACCAAACCTAGAAATATGGTCAATGAACAATCAGAAAACATTACTCTCTTCGTTCTATTCTACTTGACACTTTAAAAAAATTCACATATATTAAGAAATTCATTGAAAATATAAGAAATATTATTAAAAATCCAAAATTTTCTAAATGTAATAAAAAATTAATTACTAATCTACTATATATATAAAAGCAATAAGGTTTGGAGCCTTCTCATTGCGCCACCTAGGATTTCGCCACATGGAGATCTTACATTGAGCCACATAAGATTTCTACACATGTCATTTTCTTATAATTTACACCTCATCATAAATATTCCACCTCATAACCTACATGTCAATTTATTTTTCCACGTCATTCATATGTTATGTACACATCATATTACCATATAATCTACAAATCTCTATCAATTGCTAATTAATTTCCTTCATTCGTTGATTTCGTTCCAATTTTTTTTTGGCAAGTTCCAATTTCTAAACAATTGTTTCCTTGGCAATTAACTTATCAAGCCACGTATAATTTGTTATGTATAAATTAGGATATTTCTATATATTTTCTAACTTTTTAAATTATAAGTTTTATTGTTCATATATATTAATTTCATTTAATGAATTTTTAAATTTCTAACCCTTCAATCTTTTTGAATTTTGTTTACTATATATATATTTTCCTATAATAAAATCAAATCTTTTTATCGAATACTTCTTTCCCACAATCGGAATTGTTCTTATCTATAAATTTACGTAAAAATTCATGATCTGTTAAGATTTTAAATTTAAATATTGATAAAAATATCATACTAAATCCTTTTAGACAACTTTTCAAAATTTAACAAACCCCTAATTTGAATGACTTATTGAACAAAAATCTTAACTAATTTTTAGAATTTATAAAATAACATTTTCAATTTTTTGATTTTATTAATATTTGATTGCAAAATATATTTATATTTTATGTGCTCGAATTATTTCCTTGAAAGGTTAATAAAAATTTTAAAAATAATTCATGTATAAATAAAAAAAATCTATTTAAGATTAATTGATGAATATTTGTAACTAACTTAAAAAGTTATTTTGTTGAAGGTTAATTGAATGAAAATCCTATTTCTTAAAATATCTCCTTATATTTTTTTAACTAAATTTTATTTTAATCGAAATTTTTATCAGCATACTGTCAAAAGATATTACTAAAGAGATTATGAAGTTTCTAATAAATAAAGATTTGGAAGGATACTCAGATTATGAACTTTCCAAAAAAAAAAAGATTTGGAAAGATATTTTATACTTATATTATATTATGATTGATTTACCTTTTTTATTTTATGGTAATTTATATGTATATATAAAGTAGCCATTAGTTGATATTTGATTAATTAAGAAAAATATAATCAGGATTATTCTGACCTCTACTTCTTTTTTTAGCGAATCTTAACTTCTACTTGCTTGTTTGAGTAGATTTTTTCTTATATAACATCTATCTACCCATTAATAATAACTAAAGCGGTAACAAGTTTTGCCACCACATTAAGCCAAATTCCCCCTTTATTAAAATAATAATTTGAGATAATTAATTATGCACAAAATTTATCCCCAAGTAAATATAAAGATAAAGTAATATTTATAAAAAATTTATCCCAAAGAAACATAAAGATAAAATAATATTAGTAGATTTGTCCAATATATATAAAAAAGAACATTATATTTATTACAATCATAAAAGATAAATTATAATAAAGATAAGAAAAATTATGTACACGAGATCACATATATATCTTTGAAATAAAAATAGCCATATAAATGATAATATCTTAGAAACATAGATTATGTGTAATTTTTAAAAATTATTATTTTTAAATAAAGATAAAATATATCTACCACCATATTGCATCACATCACCCTATATTAAAATAGTTATTTAAAATAGTGATATAAAAAATATATCAATAATACTTTTTTATTTAAGATAACTTGAACAATATAGATAGAAAAATATGAAAAATTAGCGTTTAAAATCTCATTTTATTACATGTAAAGTAAATATAGATAAGGAAAATTTTGTGAAATATTTGCTTTTATATTTTTTTAATTATCTTCTTTCCAAATATAACACAATCAAATATATTAACTTTTACTTCATTTTTATGTATTTTTTTATTCTTATATAAGACCATAAAGTATTATTTTTAATTTGTTTTTCCAAAATTTTTAAATTTTATATTTTTCTTCTCTCTTAACATAAGAATATAAAATTTATTAATTTAATCTATCTTTTTTATAATAAATATATTTAATTACGAAAATTATAATATAATAATTTTTTACTATAATGGGTTAAATAATTAGTTCTATTCTAAAATTGTAACATCTCTTAAATAGTAATTTTGTATTTGATAAAAAGATTTTTGAGTAATTTTTATAGATGATAATGTAACCAATTTTCTCAAATTTAATTTTTCAACTGTTTTTAGTTTAATAAATTGAATAATGTCTTTCATAACATAAAAATATAAAATTTATTAATTCAATTTATCAAATTCTTTGAATAGAGTTATTCAATTACGAAAATTACATTATGAAGCCTTTTTAATAGAAATTTTCTGATAATTTGATTTATCCTTAAGTTTTAATATTTCTCAAATAGTATTTTCGTATTCGATAAAAGAAATTTGTTTAATTTTTTTATTGATGATGACGTAGTTTCCTTTTTCATATATACTAAATTGAATGATATTCCAATTTAATCATATTAGTCCAAAATTTTATATTAAACTAACAATATGGTTTAAAAAAATTCCTTATAAAAATGTTTAAAAAGATAGAGTTAAATATTTAAAATATTAAAAAAATAATAAATATCTTTTATCTTTTAGCATAATATTTTTCAAAAATTTCTATAAAGATATATGTTGATTTTATTTTACAATAAAACATTAATGATAATTTCTTTATAGATATACATTGATTTATTTAAACAAAAATACAAACAATATAATATTTACTATTTAATAAATTTATCATTGTAGAATAATGAAAATTTTAGTACTCTACAAGTTTATGTACATGGAAAGTAACAAAAGATATGAATAATATAATATTTAATCATATCTAATATTTAGTTTATTTATCCACCATAATTATTTTCTCACCACTATAAATTAAATTAATTATATTCTAACTATTTTTCATAAGTAAATTATATTTTTTTCATATTAAATTATATCTTATTTTTAAAATAAATTTTAAAATTTAAATTTTATGTATTCCATATTTTAAAAGTACATATCTTTTTTGTTTTAATTTATTCATACTTTATGTCCTATTTTAAATCAAACTTATTTTTTAAATATGGTTAAGGAAAAGGAGAATTGTAAATTATTTTATGTGAATAATCTATTTTTATTCTCAACTTTGAATTTAATAATTTAAAATTGATTTTTTTTTATTTTATTCCAAAACAAAATAATTTTTAAAATTGATACGGACAACAAATTACTTAAATTAAAATTTATATTATATTTTTCTTTATGAATATTATATTTATAATATGTCTAAAAAATATTGAGTCGTAGTCGTGCATGCACGACGGGTACAACTAGTACATCCTTAAAACCAATAGATGGAAAGAAAAAAGTCAATATAAACACTTTCCAATACATTAATTAAATAAAGGCTAAAAAATGACAAGTTTTAATCAACAAAGTTTTAGCTCTAAAGTGTCAAGTAGAATAGAACGGAGGGAGTATAAGAGAAGAGATGCCTTCAAATTTTTGGGTGATTTTCTTTTCCAAGCATATTCCTTATTTTACACCAAAATTCTATTTTAGCCATCACATGGGCCAAGTACATTTATCAAACCCATCAGACAATCCATCAACTAACCAGCACCTCAGAAAAATACAAGCAGGCAGGCCTTGTTCACAATGCATATAATACATACAAATCTTTCTGATGCAGAAGATCACAATAACACAATATATGCATATAATTACATACATACGTTTCTGCTCTCTATGAGCAAAGATCATAACAGCATTCGAGGCATTCAAGGCAGGCAAGGGCGGCGCAGATCTGAGAAGCAACTATACAACACTGGTTGCTAACCTTAGACAGTAAAGTTATGCAGCACATGCAACACACACGATCAAGTACGCTGTGGCAACAGTTGGTCGTCGCCTGCATTAATATGTCAGCTGAATCTGGATCTTTTACTATTACCCCAGGAGGGATGTTCATATTCGTCTTCTTCACGTCTCCAAAGCCTATACCTATGTTAGGGAGCACTAGCACTGTGTTGGTGGCCACCATCTGTTGGAGTTCAGCCTTGCTGTATAGTGGTTTCTGCAAATCAAATCCATTTTTTTAATACTCTTAAATATTACAGTAAGATTGTTATATTCATGAGCTACACTTGTCAAGTCAAATCTATGGCTTTTAGGTATATGTATTCACAAAGATATTTACCTCTATTATTATGGATATAGAAGGTTTCTTTTCTCCACCGGTCTGAAAGAGAACCATGTGAGTGTATTCCGAAGGAATTCCAGTTTGCAAACTCATGTTGGCGACCTGCAAGAACAAGCAAGAATGAGATGTCTATGAGCCAATGTGATGTCACATTATAACTGCAAATATGACTTGGACAAAAGTTGCACCGAAATTTTGCAGACAAAAGATAGAAAAATCTTGTACCTGCTTCTCAATCTCTTTATTTTCCAAGTACCATGCGTTTGCTGTGAGCACATCCATCCGTCTCCGTGCAAATATCTATCAGAAAGGGAAATTGAAAAGGTCAATATATGAAGGGAGAAATATTCATATATAGCTCTAAAAAAAGGAATGGTGACAGGATTTAGAAATACTTTGCATGTAAGAAAACAAACTTAGATTACAAAGTAATAGAGGTTCAGATTTGAGAGGAATACTTTGTCCAGTGGAATATCCTTTGCCTGCCTTGCTTTCAGGTCCATGACAAAGCTGCTCATGTCTGCTAGTGTACCACTAAGTTTTATCGACTCAGGGAAGTCGCCAGTGTATCTTCCAGATAAAAGCAATGGACTTTGACATGAAAGGTCACGGATACTAGCTGGATAAAACTGTGATACCAAACATGCAATATAGAAGAGACCAACATCAGTCATGAATGATTCTGTATATAAAAAATGCAGAAAATGGATGAATTCAGGCCATTAGAAGGTTGTCCAAAATAAAAAGCGAAGTTCATCAGTAAGTCATCAGGAAGAGCATTGCTCAATCTATGCTTGAGAACTCAATAAAAGCATGTGATTCTTGACATTGCCATACCAGACTTCTGATGCATTAAAATTTATAATCAATCATCAAATGGAACATGAAGAAGACTCGTACAACAGACGAAGGAATTCTTCTTACCGTTAATTGTTTTTGATGCTCCATTCCGTCAATATTAATATCAGCAAGAATGACAGACAATGCTGACTCACATAGCCTTTCCAATAGAGGAGCAATATGATCTGCCCAAAATTAGCAAAAGGGATCTAAGGAAATACAGAAGAAGATCCTTCTCTTGTTTAAAATTAGCATCCTTCATATACGAGTAGTATCACAGTCAAGTACTGTGACTCCTAATCCCAAAAAAGGAAAGAAGAAGAAGAATATAAGAAAAGAAGGAAGCGCTCAATCTTGCAAGTGGAAACCCTATACCGATAAAAAATATGTAACCGACCTGCATCATAAGAAGCATCATAATGTCCCTTGCCAAGTTCAGCCAGTGTTTGCAAGAAGTAGTGATTACAATATGAACCTGTAATGTGAAACACAATAAAATTATCCATCATGTATTACAGTATAAACCTGAAATGTTTTATTGCCTACTATCTAGAAGCTTACTTGTGCATTCCTTAGTACTACTAAAGGTTGTAGTGATTAGGTTTTAATCATCCATCTAACAGAGACTTACCTATACCAAATGTAGAAATTCGAGGACATTGTAGTCCTCCATCTGCAACATGATCTTTGACAAGATTGCAAATAGCTCTTTCATCTTCAACTGACCCATCCGTGATAAGCAAAATGAATGGCATTGCATCACTATTTACGGTCAGCAGTTCCATTGCCTGCAAGAAAGCTCCAAAGACAACATATAAATAGTCAGACAGAAATCCAGGTTTAATGTATTAAAAGAAATAAAAATTTTAAATGGATTATAGAGTATTATTGGGTGTAATCCAAACGGGTTCTTAGAGTGCATTTGGACTACACCCAGACGCACCCTTCCAACAAAAAGAGGGACTAAACCATTGTAAAATGAGTTACCTGATTCAGAGGAAGCAAAATGTTTGTATTTCCCACTGCGTCAAACTTAGAGCTCATCCACTCATTAGCATTTTCAAGAGAGTGCTCTGTTGCTGGGGCCATTGATGAAGAAAACAAATAGGTTTCTGTATTGAATGCTATAATGTTAAAGGAATCCTGTGGATCTAATTTTCTCAGAGAAGCCAATATTGCTTGCTTTACATTCTCAATTGGTGCTCCTTTCATGCTTCCACTTATGTCAACAAGAAATACTATTCTTTTTCTGAAAACCTGTTGTAGTTACAAACATGCTGTCAGTAAAAACTGCAAAGTACTGTAAAATCACAGGTCAAAGCACATTTACAAAAATCTATATTCTATTGGTTTAGTCCTAGTTGTAAAAACATATTATTGTTGCAAGGATCCTCAATAAGATAGAGCAATATAAGCAAGAAAACATAAACAATAGGATTTCATAGTATTAATGCTTAAGCACCTTCATGTTTTGAGCAAGTCCAGGGAAAAGGTGAAGGCTAAAAATCTCTCTCTGATCAAAATCATTCAATACGGGAGACTGCAAAAGTAGTCCCCCAAAGATGTTGTTTGACGATACCTAGCGAAGACACGTGAACAACATACATAAGGAGTATGTTAAATGTAACAACAAAACTTTATAGAGAAGGACGTGAAACATCGTCATGTTTTCAAGGTCTTACAGCATATGTAAATTCAAAGTCAGCTCGCGACCAAGTGAGGACTTCTGCTTCATATAAGAAACCCAATTTGTCAACTTGACGTCTCAATTCCTAGGAAATTGCCATTGAGCCGGTGCATCAGTTATTTCTTAATTCACACTAATAAACAACTGGTGCTAATATGTGACATAAATACCTTCAAAGGATGGCTGCTGCTTTTGCACATAATTTGTGTCTCAGTGCCGGAATTCACATTCAACAATATCTTTTCTCGTTTAGAGATCTTTCCAGGTGGGGTGACGTACAGGGGAAAGCTAAATGGTAATCTTAAGCAGAATTGACCATCTTGGTACAATAACTTCTGACTCCACCTGGCTTTAATTGATATGTTAGATCCACCCTCCACCTGGATCATTTAGGGAACACGATAATTTTGGCCTTGTCACTACGTCAATTATTTTGCAAATTACAGTAGAAAACAAAAACACGGCTAAGAAAGTTAGGTTGCAAGACCTACAAAGAAAAGAAAAGCAAAAAAAAAAAATACTAACATAACTCGTGCTGATTAGACGAAAACAAGAGATACCTTTGGGATCTTTAGAGTGAAAATACTTCGTTTGAGAAAACCACTGCAGTCAGCTTGGGCTAGGCCTTGAAAACTTGAAGCATCCTCTACCATGATTAGCTGGCTTTGATATGATTTGCCCATAACCTCTATCTCAAAACCTAGAACTGAACCCTGTTAGCCAAACCAATAAATCATGCTACTTTGAGAACTCTCAGTTAGGACAGTCAATAACTATATAAAATGGCAATAAGATATTCTACAGATTAGCATGTTGGTACCAATAACATTAACAATCAATAAGATTCCACTCTTGATGTTGATAGTAAATAAGTGAAAGCAAAACAATAGTTAGAAATGATTTTCCATAATTGTCAAAAAATAATGATTAAGGTCACTATTATGTTGACCTTTTGTTATAACTTGAAAAATGGCAATAAGATATTCTACAGATTAGCATGTTGGTACCCATAACATTAACAATCAATTAGATTCCACTCTTGATTTTGATAGTAAATTAGTGAAAGCAAAGCAATAGTTAGAAATGATTTTTCCATAATTGTCAAAAAATAGTGATTAAGGTCACTATTATGTTGACAATAGTTAGAAATGATTCCACTCTTGATTTTGATAGTAAATTAGTGAAACCAAAACAAGAGTAACCGCAAGGACAATTGCTAAATGTATGCTTAGAATGAAGGGACAAACACAAGTACTATAATGAGCAAAATTTGAGCCCATCACACAGGTAAAAGTCTAGGGACCTATATTGTCTCTCCCCATCACAAGCTAAACTCTTTAATTTTAGATGGCTGGTAAATAATTCGGATCTAATGCCATGTAATTCACATGATTGATGATTCATTATTAACAAGGCAATTTGCCTAACTCATGTACAACTTATTGAGTGCTTTTTATCAACATAGTAATAATGCAATTTAATACAGAGATTTCCTTTCCTAACTTTCCTGAAAATATGCATTCCAAAAATAAATACATTTCTCAGAAAATCTCAGTAGTAGATACATGTCATATGTGTCCACTTGATTCGGCCGCAGCATTTTCCTGATTTTCTGTCAAAACTCAATAGCCATCCGTCCCACCACAACGACGTCACTACCCCACAAGCTACATTAATCTTCCCCCACCCCACCTACCAGAAAGGAAAGGAAGAGAGAGTTGAAAAGAAGAAGGACTAATTTGAAACTAGGTTTCATCTAACCACATGTCCACCACCGCGACCAAACAAGTGAAATTGAATAGATACGACCGTCAAATAACCCTCCTGACTGGAGCAAATTGTAATTCATGGATGTAATTTTGGACTTGAAATTGTAATTTTGCTAAATTAACCCTTAATTTGGTTTTAACTCTTCGAGGTTCTTTGTTATTCTTCTCTTCGCTCTTCCATGTATGAACAAACTAGAAAAGCATAATTCAAAGAACTGAATAGGAGGAAAATGAAAGGAAAGAGAGAAAACGGAAAATTAAGAAAGAGTGGATACTAATACCTGGTCGCCCATCGCAATCGCAACACAGCAATCAGCGCTCCTGTTCCCCTTGACACAATGCAATCTCCAGCTCCCACTCACCGTCACAAACGCCGTGTCCAGATGACAATCCACCTCCGCCTCGACGCCGTACATGTGGAGCGGAATCAGCGCCGGCGGATTACACCGCCCGTGCACGTACGGCTGGTAGCTAGGAACGTCGGGGTTATCCACTATCAACGGGTCCGAAATCATCGCGTACACCTTCGGCGCCGAAGGGAGGTACGATTCCCGCGCCGACTCCGACTTCTCCATCTTCGGCGGCTTCACCGGCGGCTCGTCTCGGCTGTAGAGCACGCGCTTCGAGAGCGCGAGTCCTACCTCCACGGACCTCGCGAAGGCGTTCTCGTCCATCGATCGGCGAGAATTTTCCGATCGGCTAGATTCAAGGGAAATTTGGAAAAAAATAAAGGTTAAGAGAGAAAAGGAGAGATGAGAAGTTTTGTGTTGGTGTGGGGATTGAATGAGATTCGGCTTTTGAAGAGAAAAGGAATTAATTCCAAGAGTGACCAGTGTAAGACCACTAATTGCAATCTCTGTTCTTCTTCAAGAAAAGAAAGGAATATTACGGCGGGTAAAATTACCGCAGAAAAGTTACATAAAATTCACACTTTTGTCTTGGCCAATTAGAGGAGGGCGCGTAGACTGTGGATTATTGTGGGTAATATTTTGCATTTGTAGTAGTGCCAAATGAATGAGAGAAATAATAACGGTTTCTTTTTTTTTTTTTATAAGGCAAGGGATTTGGGTTATCGCTAACAGGCTAGTGATCGCCCAAGGGCATCCTTGTGGATGAGGGTGTGCAAATCCGAGTCGATTGCAAGTAGAACTGAAGAAACGCGTCGGAACGACTCAACGATGTAGTCCGCCACCGAATTGCACTCATGGTTGACGTGAGCGATACTCCAATCCATGAAACGAGCTAGCAAGCAGTGTATGTCCGAACGAAGCAACTCAATCTCCCACGGGCCGCGCCAGTCACTAAGAACGGCCTTGACCAGCTGCAAATTATCGCCTTCAATCTGTATCCGGAATATGCCATGACGAATGACCGCAAAAAGTCCTTGGCGTAAGGCGATGGTCTCAAATATCCGCATGGACTGATGGCCAATCAATCCTCCGGTTTCGTTTTGGTTGTTGCATGTTTTGACCTTTGAGATGGATCGAGGTAGATTATTCATTATAGACTGATAAATATATTTGTCCCACCGTCCCACATGGCAAATTTCGGAGGCTGGATTTGACAAATTTCGTCCGCTATTTTTTTATGTAATCTAATTTTTATAAAATTAAAATTAATTAAAATCTTTCGATACTACATAGTTACGAGATAAAGTATTTAAAGTTTAAATTTTAAACACTTATCTGAAAATGCACATCCGCCCAAAAAATGGCTTTTAATTGCTATAAATTGTTAACATTACAATATACATAAGAATTGTGAAGTATAATAATAATTCTTTTGTTCCTTGCAAACTAATGGAATTTTCAATGAAATTTAGCTCTAATAATAGAAGGCATTTTTAAAAAATTAATACTAATTAGAATTAGAATAAAATAAGCCTTATTGTATAAAAATTAAGAGCTTATGTGTGGCATCCCTTCTATATATTAAGGGTGGTTTGTTTTAAATTTTTTGTCAAACATGTGCCTTCTAAAAAAAATACTAATTGATGGGTGAGTTTTTCTGATGTTTCATGTCTTTGTTATTATAACTAGTAAAATGGCGGTCAAATCTCTAAAAATGGCATATATAATTTATTTAGTCAAGTATATATATTTTACTCCGAGTTTATTAGCTGCAAATATGATCATTATTTGATGGGTAAATAATGTCATTTTTTGTGTCCCGCCTGAAGTGGCCAGGTAGTAAAAGCGAGGTATGTGAGATTTAGAAGGTCTTAGATTTAATTATATTCGACCCTACTTGGGTGCAAAAATCAAGTATCATCATTCTCCTTGTCATTGGATCGTACCGATCAGCGCAAGCCGATTTACTTGATTCGTGGTCTTTGTCGATTGGGTCACACGCCTAGAATTTGCATCTGAAGATAAATTCTTTGTCATAAAAAACAATGTCATTTGTGATCTTGTAATTATGGATTTAACTTTCTTTTTCACTTGTTATAATGACTTTCTTATAATAATAACATTAGTAGTAGTATAATGTATTTTTCGGTGCACATAAATATTTTCATTTTCAATATATAGCCATCATAGTATCATTTTTAGTATCATTGACCCAACAAAAGAAATAATATCTAGTAACGTATAATGATGTATTAACAGGGTAACATAAAGTGGCTTAAGCATGCTTAGAAATAAAATCGTGATTAATGTGTATGGACCCATCTTGACAAACACCAATGATAATGTTGGATCACGATTCACGTCTCTCCTTCCTAGTTAATCACCACGTTTAGTTAATTAGTTTGTATGGGGGGAGTGGTTGAAGTGTAGTGGTTAATATGTGTATATTGCACAAACTAGACAAATCTCAGCAAGTAGGTAATTATTTAGAAGAGTTTTACCATCCAAGTGACAAATAAGAATTTTTAGCTAGAATTAAAAGAAATAAGTTGGTCTTTCAAGAGGAACCAAATGACTTCATCCCTGACTTAACCAGATATATAAAAATCTAAATAGAACAATGGGATCAATCATCTGGATGAAATGAAGATGAAGAAAATGGAAGAGAAAAACAAACAAGAAAGAAGGAAAAGCCAAACTAAGACACAAAAATGGAAGAAACCAAAGTTTGGATATATAAAATGCAATTTTGATGGATTCAGATTATCAAATGGACTATCTTCTGGAGGATGCGTTTTACGGGATCACAATGGTAGAGTGATAGAGATAGCAACACAAGTGTATGCCAATACTTCGGTCATCAAGACATAAGCTCTAGCATTAAGAGATGAAATTAGATTGGCGAAAAATAGAAACTATAAATATGTGGAGTTTGAAGGTGACAACATTCAAGTCATCGAAGCTGCTCAGGGACATCGACACTGCCCTTGGGAGATTGAAATGATCTCTGCGGATATTTTGCTACTCCTCCAGGAGTTCTAGGATGTCCGGATTTCTCATGTCAACAAGGTCTGTAATACTGTGGCCGATAAAATTGCCAAGCTGGGTCATAGCTTCCTTGCTGATATTATTACAAATCACCCAGAACTTCAAGTTCTCATCCGTCAGGATGCGCTAGGACGCCCTCCCTAAAGGAAGGACTCCTAATTCTTACCTAATTAAAAAAAGAGCTATGTATGATATAATTTGCAAAACTAAAAATAGAAAATTTAATAAAATTGAGTTAGAAGGAGGCAATCTCATTATTATAAATGCACTAAAGGGGAATAGATTTTTCCCTTGGCAAATTGAGATGTTAGTCGCTGACATTTTTTGTACTTCTACAGTCCTTTGAGGTAGTTCAAATTCAACATGTATCTCTTTTTTTTTGGGTCGGAAAACAGAGCTCAACTCTCGTGGTTTATTGATAGATTATATAGAAAATTAATCCCCTAGGGGGGACATTACATCAGCTAACAACAAGTCCTTAATACAATCATGAATATAGAAAAATTCAACTAAAGGGGGAGCCAAAGTAATTGACAAATTGGCTAATGCATCATCAACATTATTTGAGGTTCTAGGGATGGCAATGAGCTTGGTTTCTTAATCTCTAGCGTTGAGAAGTTTATGGCACTCTTCCAGCATAAAAAAACTCCTTGTGGGGCTTTAAAGCTTGTTGAGAAAGGAGCGTAACAGCCTGTTGCGAATCCGTTTGGACTTCCACTCTAGTAAAAGCCGCACATTTGGCTATAAACAAGCCCTTGGCGATTGCACACAGCTCCGAGTGGAAAGCCTCACCATAGCCATTCTTAAAGGAGAAGGCTTGCAAGAAATTACTGAGGTTATCACGAAAAACGCCTCCTCCCCCAGCAGCAACCGGATTGCCTTTTGAAACCCCATCCGTGTTAAGGCAAATCCACCCTTGGTTTAATTCCACTTACTCGGCCCACGACTCGCTTGATATGATATCATGGGCCTAATCTCAACCTTGGCCGAGGCAAATGCAGCAGTAATGCTCCACCAATCGTGAACTTAGCTGAAGAACTTCATCAGTCCCTTCAAAAATCAGCTTATTACGAACCTTCCATACTTGCCAAAGCATATTAGCGAAAATCGAGCTCCATTGATCATCACTGCCGATGTTAGATGCAAACCACTGTCTTCACCACAACTTCTCAACATGTTTGGATTGCTCTGGCTGGTGGTAATCTTCACCACAACTTCTCAACATGTATCTTGTGACTGCAATAAGGTGGCCGATTTGACTACTTTTCTACGGAATTCCTACAATACCAATCAAATACAGACCCATTTTAAACCTTATGTTCTCATCTATAAAAATGTTCTAGACTGAATCATTTTTTTGCCTAAAGTTTATCGGCCTACTACAAAAAGTTGCCTAGTATTAATTCACCAAATCTTTATCAACTAAAAAATTAAAAAATAAATTGACTAATGTTTGCAATTACTTCTATCTTTCTATGTTCACTATATTTTTTATGTTTATTGAATCATTTTTAGTGTTTTTTTTCGGAGTCAAGTTGCTTTACTGCTTTTAAATTTACATGATTTTTTCATTTTATTTTATTTCAATCATTTTAGTTACCGGCCCATCAAACTTTCCAATTTCAGCATACGAGTACACACTATATTTTCTTTCATTGAATTATTGAAAGGAAAAATAAACAAGAAAGAAAAAGATTTCAATGAATTTGTTTTTTATGAAATGAAGAATGTAATCCACTAAGATATAATTGAAAATTTGAAGGATAAATGGATAAAAATGAAATTGAAAACTAAAAACAATAAAAAGTGGGATTAATGCAAAAGTTGTACTATTTGCCATTGCTCTCACTTTCGGGGACCATAAGGTGTGCAATCAAGATTTTGTAATCTGCAATTTGTTGTATATCGTCCGGAATTTTCTATCACTTAAAGCAACCTTTAGTTAAGTGCATGGCTCACATCGTTCAATTGTTTCAAAATTGTAGACTTTGCATTATACTCCAGAATTACATCTCGTCTGAAAACGACTGAACCTATAATCATTTTGTTTTTACCATACTTTCAACCTAAACCTAAAGGCATGATTGAAGGCTCCAATTCTTAAGGCTATTCGAATCCCTATAATTCATATCGAGTTCTAAATTCAACTTTTAAAATTTCCCTTTATATTACATCATTTTTACAATCTCGCACCCCAATATATTTACTTATTTTTAATTTTACACCATAAATTTAGATAAATATCAAAAATGAAATATTATTTATATATTTTGAATTTGTAATTTAGATTATAAATTATACTATATATTATAAATTTACTTTTATAATTTATATTGTGTATTTATTGAGATGTGTTAGATTTGTTGGTCCAATTGTCAACTAGGTCAGGCCAATTGTATTTACAAGAGCGTGTAGTATATAATTATGTGAATTACTTCACCTATTGTCATATGGTTTTGGTTTAATTTGGAACTCAGACCCCTTGTTTATTAGCCCACGGACTTTAATAGTATAGTTTCATAATATATATATATATGTTTTTTAACAATTTAGTTAATAACATAAGTATTATTCCGAGAACAATCATCTAGTATATATTCATGATAAGCCATTAAGCCTCATTTTCACTTGATCATTAAGTAGAGATGCGACTTATTATAAAATCTGCAAACGGATCTCAACCATTTAATATGGGTGGTTTTCTAAAACTTTTTTTCTTTAAGCATTTTAAGGCATGTGGAATGATACAGTCGAGTATGAACATGCGATTATAAAATGTGAACTTAATATACTAATATATGAACATATGCGACTTATACATGATCCTCAAAACTATGAAAATAAACTACTAAAATATGAATCTCTTATACTAATATGTGGACATATGTATAATGTATGTGAACTACACTATACGTACAAACTTTTTAGAATAATTAAATGTGAACCTCGTCTTATTATATTATGAACATATGCATCAAGTATGTGAACATTTTGAAAATTTTCATGTTCATCGAGTTCAATGACAAAAATAAGTGAATTTTTAAAAAAAATATATAATTATTATTATACCTCTAATTTTAGCCCTCCATCATTCTAATTTAAGGACTCTCAATTGTTTGTAGTTTGTAGGATAATGAGCATTTCCACTTCTTTTTTTGGGAGTATCCATGTGGATGAAATCTTCAAAATCTTTTAGTGTTGCATGAGTCATGGAAGGGTGGGAGAGCGCCGCCATCATTGCGATGTGGTACGCCACAAGGTTGATCACTCTGAAGATGTAAACCAAACGACGAACCTCGAATCTCTAAAGCGAGACCATAATTTTCACCATGATCATCTCGACTTCCCACGGGTAGTACCAAATGTCATTGATGAGACTGATGTTATTACCTTCAATCTCGATCCTAGAGTATCCAAGATGTAGTGCTTCGTTAATTCCACTTTTGAGACCAAGGGCCCCAACCATAAGCATATGTTGATTTCAACAACTACCATTCACCCACGTGATGACTTTTTCTTTCAAGTCCGTGAGAATGAAACTGAAAGAAGCAAGGTTAGAGCCTTAGAGGCATTTTTAGCACATCTAAATTAAATTTAACAAAACTTTTTGAGTTATAGTCCATTTAATTTTTTTTCATTTCCATCTTGTTTAGTATTTGTTTCTACGGGAGTTTGTGCTGGAGGATTCCTCTTCACAAATTTATGCGAATTTCCAATCTTATTGTTGTTTGCGAAATAATCACACAACCTCTTCTTACTCTTTCTGATCCTGGTTATGGAATATTTTTCGATTTCGTTGATACCAAATACACCACAAGAGTAAGGTTGATCAAATTCATTGTTGTTTATGTTATTTTTAAGATGATCTAGTAGGTGGATCGGTTTGATGTTTGTATCAATATTTGTAATTATTCGAAGAAGCTTTTCGATCAATTTGTTCAATTGTGTTAAGTGTTTGTGGACAATAAAAAATGAATGTATTCTAGGTCCTTTGAGGGGTGGTTATAATGAACGCAATGGAGGGTTATTGGAATATGACATTCAAATAGCCAGGCTTTTGCAGGGACACCATTGGTTGCAATTTTCTAGATAAAGTTTTTCACTTTCGGTGGGTTGTTAAATTTCCAGATCCATTTTAAAAAAAGTCTACTCATGTCAACCCTTTGTTCTCCATTATTATTTTAGTTGCTGAGTTGGTTGAAAAACACTCGTCCATGTTATGACCTGTATTTATCATGGATCACGTTGGTAGGGAAAGGTGAATTGATCGATAATTTGGTTTATCTCTTCCTCTTAGAGGACTTGATCTAATTCTTGTCGTTTATAAGGTATTCGACGACCACCAATTCTTCATTCATGAAGTTGGTATTAGATAGAAGTCACGATGTGGTCAAGGGCATGTTGTCTTCAAGAGATTGCTCACGGACAATGCATCCACTTGAACAACGATTCTAGGAATCCGTAGGTGTGTTGCAAGCCTAAGACCATGCAATACAACCTATAACTCTTATCGCCTCACAAAATCCACATCTAAACGTGTAATTATACATGAAACGACCAACAAGTCCCTCAACAAACCACCACCTATGGCCGTGCTCGGATTTTTAGGGAATTTATTTTGACAAAAAGTATAACTTTAGATGTTGTGAAGATTACTATCAATAAACCACTCACATTTTGTGTTATTATAAGACTAAAATGATAATTATTTTGAAAAAGGTAATATATAGGGGGAAGAGTTCAGTGCGAATGGGCGCCCAGGTAAGAATTGAGAATAAATCTCGTTCGTTCCTTCCAAAAAAATCAACGTTCCTGATTAACATTCGTTAAAAACAATAAAATACGACACAAGCGAATTTTTCCCGTATTATTCACGTATTTTTCAATAAAATACGGAACGGGCGAATTTTTCCCGTATTATTTCCGGATTTTTCGAAAAACAAGTTTTTATGCGACGCGCCCAATTTGTTCATCAAAACTGGCGATTTGTTCATCAACCAATTGTTCATCAATACTAACTATTTGTGCATCGAGTTTTTGATAACAATGTTCATCGATTTTGAACTTTTTTAATTTTTAATTTTATTTTTTAACCTTAGTTATGTGTATGAATACAATATTATATAGTTTTTTATGCACATATAATTAGTTTCGATATACCAATATTTGTTCATTGATATACTACTATTTGTTCATTGATATAACATTGTTTGTTCATTGATAAACCATTATTTGTTCATTGAGATACCCATATTTGTTCATTGATATACTTCTATTTGTACATTGATATAACCTTGTTTGTTTATTGATATATCCTATTTGTGAATAGAAATATACTTATGTTTATGTGTCAATACCATCAATTTGTATATTTAGAACTATTAATATAATCAACTTGTACGTTTAAGACTATCTATTTGTGTATTTTTGTATTTATTTTGTGTTTTTAAGGCTATCTTGAATGCAAAGGATAATACAAAAGCGCTTTAAGGCTAACTTGTCAATACGAATGAAGTGCTCAATGTAGTACCTAAACAAGATAAATTTGATTTAGAAACTTAAATACAAAGAATAATACATAAAAAAATCTGACTTTGCAATAATATGGTGTATGTTAAGAGGTTACTAATGAACAAACATGCATCTAACAATGAACAATAATATAAAAGGCAATGAACAAATATGCATAAACCAATGAACAAATATGCACAAACCGATGAACAAATATGTCAAAACCAATGAACAAATATGAATATAACAATGAAAAAATATGCATGTATCAATGAACAAATATGCATAAACCAATGAACAAATTGATGTTACTAATGAACAAATATGCACAAACCGATGAACAAATATGTTTAAACCAATGAACAAATATGCAAAGTGTTGATGAACAAATCCACATTGTTGATGAACAAATCTGTAGTATTGATGAATAAATCCAAAGTACTGATGAACAAATCCACATTTTCGATGAACAATCTGGGCACGTGTCCTATTTTTTTTTTTTTTTTCAAAAATACGCGAATAATTCGCTAAAAAATCGTTCGTACAGTTTTTTTAAAGTGAAATGATCAGCGCCTTTGATTTTTCTTGATCCAACTGCTCTTATTCTTTTTTATTTCGCACATGAGCGTCCATTCACACTTGAACCGGAACCGGACATATATTGTATAGTATTTTTTAGAAGTAAAATAATAATTTGGGATGATTATATAGATAGATAGATAGAGATAATCCATTGCTCAAACAAAAAAAAAAAAAAAAAATTCGAATGAGCCACCGGCACCTCCGGATCTCTCTGCAACCGGTGTAGGTCGGCTATTCGCCTACTTCTTGATCCAATTGGTACCAATTCCAATCCAGACGAACAAGAGAAAGTTTGAGAGAGAAAACAAAGTACGAAAGCAACAGTCGAGAGGATAAACGAAGTGGAATTTTTTTTTCCCTATTTGATTGGGCCCGATTTTTCTTCTTCGATCACAAAACTGGCGCATGACCCGTGAAGAAAGGGACGAAATCAACTGAAGATAGTAAAATTAAAGCGATCTATCGGGAGCATATTCTTCAGGATTTCCCTACTTGGAAGGAGTTTTTGAGCCGCGTCCTTCCGTTACAAGTAATTTAAGACAGCCAAGCAAAGGTTTCCACTTTTTTTTTGGTATTCTTTTCTACGTTTTAACCACTCAAATTCGCCATTTTATGTTCCGAGCTTCCGATTTTTATGTCGCTGTCCCGAGTAAGAAGAATCGAGGTTTAGGGTTTTCCTGTTTTCGCCGATTTCGGATTGGAAAATTATGCCCAGGTCGATTTCTGTATCATCTTCATATTCTTGCTTTGAAATGGGTGCCCTTTTTTGTATTTCCGATTGGATTGATATAGCAGGAGGCTTTCGTTATTCGTTTTGGAGTGATCGAGTTGTCTTCAATTTGTTAGGGTTTCTCTATGCTGGATTATGAAGTTATCGATCTCAATTTCAATATTGAATTCTGTATTTATTGTAATTGGATAACTTCTATGGGATTTTGATGTAGTACTGGGGTAACTTAGAGCTTAGGTTGAAGAATCTTGATCTGCTTGGTCAATCACTATGAAACTTTAAATCTAAAAAAATGAAACATCCATTTTTTTATATTTCCCTCTTATTGGATTTTCGGTAATTCAGCCTGAGGAACATCATTTTGGAAATCAGAATAGTTTCTTGATCAGAATAGATGCCTTAGTATTTGAGCGTATTCTATGGAGCTCCTTTTGCTTTCTATTGGAAATTTGGAAGTGTTAATTATTTTTAATGTCCAGACTAGTGAAATACCATGATATGCTTCTGATGTGGTCTTAAAATTTTGATAGAGATTGGAGCTTCATGGCAACTGCTACTATGGCGACAGCAGCTGGCGCAGCTGCCCTATTGTACTACACACTAAATAAGAAACTTGACTCACCATCATTGGAAGAGGATGAAAATGCAAGTGATTTCAATAGTAATGTTCCCTTGGGGATTGAACGAGTTTCACATAGGTTAATCCGAGCACCTGGCACATGGTTGGAGACAATATCAACACTTTCTGAAACACTCCGTTTCACCTATTCTGAGACACTTGGAAAGTGGCCCATTGGGGATTTGGCATTTGGCATTAGCTTTCTTCTAAAGAGGCAGGTAGGCATTATCACTTCAGATGTTTCACTTGCCAATTTGTTCTTTTTATTTTCATTTGCTTGTTATTTTTAAATTGAATACTTGTTGTTATTGTTGGTTTGTCATGTGCCCTAGGTGACTGATGGATGAAGATAAATACGAAAGTTAATTCAATGTATTTTTTAGTCCTAATCTAAGTATACTATTTTATTTATGGTTATACCTTTATCCATCCTGTTAACTTTTAACCTGTAACCTTGTATCGAAGCTTCAATTTTTTTTTTCCTCTTTGTGCTGAATTCTTTGGGGTGCATCCTCATGCTCATTGGCTTTTATACACTGCCTTTGAGATGGGTTTAGTCCCTATATCAATTTTGGTGCATTCTTACTAAATTCAGTTATTATTGTCACAGAGCTGAATTTCAGTTTTTTTTAGGGTCTATCGGGTGTACCCCCTTCTCTTGGGCAGGGGTACCCCCATCTTAACCCCCCAGATATTGCTATAGCGGAACCTCACAGGTTCAATGTTGTTGTTGTGCTGAATTCTCCATGTGTCTGATTGAACAAATCATTCTTTGTTCCTAGTCAACATTCTGATGAATCATTTTCATAAGATGTATTCCTATGGAGAAGATGATTTCTTTTCTTAAACCTGGTCTGCTTGCTTAGAAACAGCCTTCTATTCATAGGGTGAACGCTAGGTTTTCCAAGAAATGATCGAAGTTATTCTAGGCATTTTCTGTTCATCATTTATTCATTTGGATGTGCTATCTTTCTTTGTATATGTTTCACCATGAAATGGTACCAGCAAATCTTATTACTCCAGCTTATCTTACCCAAATTCATGATTAAGGGAGTGATCTAGGATGCCAACAGCAAAGTCATTAAAGAAAATTTAGGGTTTTCGCTTAGCGCTCCCCCCTGTCTGACATAAGACGGGATGATTTATGGATGAATGGAAATAAGATGTAAAGGCAGGATAATACTACTATGCACATGTTTACCAATCTTGATATTATTTGGTTCCAGGGAAACCTGCATGTTGAGCGTGTTTTTGGAGGGAAGGACAGTGTACGGTTGAAAGGGCCTGAGATAGTGGCTGAACTTAAGTATCTCCTAAACCTGTTGACTCTTTGCTGGCACTTCTCAAAGAAGCCATTTCCAATATTTTTGGAGGAAACTGGCTATTCCAACGAGGATGTTCTTATCCAGGAACCTAAGGCCGGAGTAAGTCATGTGACGCCATATGGCAGGATCGGATTCATATTATAGTATTATACATCTTCTCAGATCAAAACATATTCTATGTTCTTACTATTTTTCTAAACTCTACAGATTTTAAAGCCAGCATTCACAATTCTTGTTGACCACAAGACTAAACACTTCCTCTTATTGATCCGTGGAACTCATAGTATCAAAGATACTTTGACTGCTGTAACCGGAGCAGTGGTTCCATTCCATCACACAGTTGTTGATGAAGGGGGTGTAAGTAAATTAGTTTTAGGTTATGCACATTGTGGAATGGTTGCAGCTGCTCGGTGGATTGCAAAGTTGGCTACTCCTTGTATCTTAGAAGCACTAAGCAAGTACCCTGATTACAAAGTAAAGGTATGTCAGTTTGGAATTGAAATATTGTATCAGAAACAATTTCTGGTTATTAGTTGTTCCTAATCCACACAACATTTTGTTCTCACCTTGACTCCTTAATAAAATGTATGCAGATAGAGATGTTATGGTACATACCAAGTGAGTTATATGTCACACGTGTAATGTAACTTAATTTGACTTCTGTTTTGCAGATTGTGGGGCATTCTTTGGGTGGTGGAACTGCAGCACTTCTAACTTACATACTCCGTGAGCAGAAAGAGCTGTCAACAACATCCTGTGTGACATTTGCTCCAGGTTTGTGCTGTTAACTTAGCTTCCCAGAAACGTTCTATAGGTTGTGTTTAGTGAACATGTGTTTAATGTAAACGGTAATAGATTGATGTTTCTATTTCCAAAATTTCTGAAGTCTCAATACTCCTTTCTCAATTCTCAATACTCCTTCTGCCTGTGTTTTTTATGACTTAAATCTTGGATATTTAAACATGAAAGTATTTGGTGGTGATATAAAATTTCTAATTTAATCTGTTTAACTTTTATCTTAGTTCTAAGTTCTAAAAAATAGTAATTGAATATTGATATTTGATGTTTCGGTCCTTTTGGACATGTAAACATAGCAAAATGACAATATCTGTGGATAAGTTGTTATCAAATTTATTTCTAACTGTTTTTATTAGTGTTAACAAGTTGTGAATATATATAGAAGTTAAAAGGGGTTGTTTGGATGGCCAGTTGAATGCATTAAGTTGCACTATACATTTTGGTGTTGCTTGTGTTCATGCATGTTTGCGTCATATAATGCCTTTTACTGAGTGTGGGTATATCACACTTGCAGGTGCTTGCATGACAAGGGAACTGGCAGAATCTGGTGTCAGTTTTCTTGTTTCAATTATCAATGGAGCGGATCTAGTCCCTACCTTCTCAGCTGCTGCAGTGGATGATTTGCGTGCAGAGGTTTTTTCCCTCTAAATCTTGATGAATATTATATTTACACTATCAATCACTTCATCTAATCTGTTACATTTTCCTGACAGGTGACAGCATCTGCTTGGGTGAATGATTTGAGAAATCAAATTGAGCAAACTAGGATTCTCAGTACTGTTTATCGGTCAGCATCAGCATTGGGTTCTCGCCTTCCATCCATTGCTACTGCAAGGCAAAAAGTTGCTGGGGCTGGAGCAGTTTTGAGGCCTGTGTCCAATGGAACTCAGGTTGCCTATTTATATTCTCTCTCTCTTCTGTATGTAGTGATTTTGATACCTTTCCAGTTGAGTTTCCCCTTTTCCCACTGGCTATATGATAAAATTCAGTTTTCCCTCTTTCTTCACATTTCCATTATCTAGTTAGTTGCTATTTTTTTTATAGTTATTCTTTTTAATCGGAATTAGTATTGTTTTTCCATTATAAAAAGGAGGGTCAGCACCCAGCAGCCTAAGGTATTCATATACTTGATTATTGAAATGAGTGATATATTGTGAGGATTCCTCAAAATTGGCCGAATAGTAATCAGAATTCTATCCCTTTATTTTTGTTTGCAGGGTTATAATTGATTTCGCAAATAAAGATCTTATCTTTAGATTTCTCTCCTTTGCAGGCTGTAATGAGAAGAGCTCAGAGCATGGCTCATGCAGCTTGGACAACGGGTCCATCACTCCGCCTCTCATCATGGTCATGCATTGGGCCCCGCCGCCGTACTCTTAACATTCCCCAAGAAGAATCAGGAGATTCCCCTACGACTTCCACAGAATCCCAGCCTCTTGCCATGGCCGCTGAGATCGATGCCAGTGTTGCTGATGGTGAAGAGCTCGTTGACCACCGCCACTCTGTCGTGGACGACGACCATTTGACCGAGGTCGAGATGTGGCATCAGCTCGAGCACGAGCTCTACGACGAGGAGGAAGCCGATGCTGATCATGTGGAGGAGATAAGGAAAGAAGAAGAAGCTGCTGTGGCCGAGGTGACGGGAGAATCAAGTACTATTAACAATGTCAGCAACACATCGGATCCCGAGGTGAAAGAAGTACACCGGTTTTTCCCAGCAGGGAGAATTTTGCACATCATTACCCTTCACGAATCCGACGACGAGTCTGAGGATAACATTCAGGGTAATACTGAGACCGAGACTGCGACTGATGAAGCCGTGAAGGTTGACGAGGTTCCTGAAACCGAGGTCGGGATTTTCATGACTCCGAGGGCGCTGTACAGTAAACTGAGGCTGTCAAAGAGAATGATAAGTGACCATTTCATGCCTGTGTATAGGAGGCAGATTGAGAAGCTGATTACAGATCTGGAGAAAGAAGAGGGATTGTGAGAGCCTTTTTTTGAGTTATACCCAACTGATCACTCACTGACTCACCTCTAATGAGCGACACGCCCTCTGTATAGATTGTCGCCAACCCGAAAAAAATACATGCTGTGGAAAATGCTCAAAGAGCGCATTAGATTGTTAGTTATGCGTACTTGGAACTTGAAAGCTGTGTTTTGCTTTAAAGTCCATCTTCGTACAGCTGAATTTTGTGTACATGGAAAATGTTTTGGGTTGCAAGAGTTGGGAAGATGGTGTCTGGGAATACAAGACACACAGGGTTCATCTTTATTCGACCTTTGAATGAGGTTTTTCTGTGATTTTGGTTCACGTTATGTGGGTTTTTATTTCCAATTTAAAATACAGCATTAGAAAGATCAGTTTAGCTTAATTAAATTACAGTTTTTGTACCTGTTTATAAGAGCTGATAAAAATGACTCCGGGTCATCCTATTTTGTTTGGCCTTGACGGAAATTTCGTGGATGGTTATTATCTTTCTTGTCAAAATTAATAGTAAAACTGATTATGACATTATTGTTTTTTATCTAGAAGAAACTACTGGCTAAGGTCTAAAATAATTTTTTCATTTCTGCTCAAAGAGCGCATTTAGATGGGGATTTGACGCGTGCACGCGCGATTTGACGTAATTATGTGGATTAATTTTTAGTTAGTCGGCAATAGTCAAGTATTTTCATGAATTATCATAAGTATGGTGTTAATATTATGATTATAAATTTATAATAGATAATTAGCATTGAACGACTTGTTTATGATTTCCGTGCTTCGAAACATACAAAAAATATCGATCGAACTCATAATATTTTTTTGGAAATTAAAGCCACGACAATTTTCTATCTTAATTCTTGTTGCGAGTTGCGAGTTGCGAGTTGCGAGTTGCATACAAGTGGTACTTACTACTTAGCATATTCTCTTTCGATCTTAATTTTTAAACAAAATAATGTAGGTCATCTATTTTAGCAAGTAAGATCTTAGGAATAATTTTTTTTTATCCAAGGAATATTAGTTAGCATATTATTTAATCTATAGGAGGAAGCTTGAGTTTAGGTGTGGGAACATGAATATTTAGAAATATGATTTTTTATTCAATATGATTATCATATATTTCACGATTTACCTCTTCTCTTAGAATGGTGAAAAAGTGTGCTTAGCATTCACATCCCACACACATAACGTGTATTTTTTAGCTTCTAAATCTATATAATATTATTTAGTGTTTTAACTTTTAACATGTGATTTAATGAGCAATTTATTAGCACTACCTATATAGCATATATAAATTATTTTCGATTTTTCTAACCTATGTCCATGGCAATATATTTTAAAATTGTATTTATTTAAGTTTAATTATTTTTGTAATAGAATTTATTAATTTTCTTTTAGGGTTTTAGTTCCCATTAGTAGTATTATTAACCTATGCTCTTAGGACATAGGATAGAAAAACAGAATTATTTTATACAGTACATAATTGCTACTAATATTTGTCACGCCAAACAAGCTAGGTAGTTCAGGTGAAATTTCATTAAGGTCTTTTTAGAAATTATTGCAATTTTCCAAAAAATATAAAAGCAACTACTATAATACTTTTCATATTCAATTTAGGAGAAACAAAGTTTATTTCAATTTACAAAGAATAAAAAATACAAAAAGTAACGCAGAAACAAACCAATGATTCGACCAAAACAAATAAAAATACACCAATGATTGGACCTCTCTCAGCCCGGCCTCTCTACCGCCATTAAAAGCCAAGTTCAGCCATCTCTTTACTTCCCCCTTTCCTCTCTTTTCCCTTATCTTCTCCACCTCGCAAATTTTCCTCTGCGTGGATGAACCGAGCCTGAGAGTTTCTTCTCGGCATAGGAGCAGAGCTCAAAAGCGAAAAACTCTTGAAAAATTCTCTTTTCTGTTGTATCTTTGTTTTCTCCTTTTCTCGAATCGTATAGGAGAGAAAGTAGATTTTTGGCAGAAGAAACGAATTTCTGCTCGCTGGACTTGGAATTTTGTTTATGAGCTTGTGAAGAAAACGAATGTGTATGGCCGTATTCGAATTCTCCGTTTGCGGATTAGATAAAGAGTGGGAAAAGGAAAGGTAGATAGCTGTCCGAAACGATTCAGTATCTAAAAGGTCAGAAGAAGAACCAGAATCCTTCAATTTCGTGGAGAAATTTCGAATTGCCTGCTATCGAACGAGGTGCGCTGTGTAATTAAACTCCTGTTTGTTCTGCAAGTTTTCGTGTTGTTTCTGGAATTTTTCTCATGAATTTGGGGCTGATTTCTTTGCAGGGAGAAAGCGATAGGGTGGAGAAATTCAAATTCAAACCACAAAAATGATGTCTACTACGATTATCAGCGAGCCGGTGATGGTATCCTCACAGGAATCGTCGTCGTCGTCTTCAAACGGGAACAGCAAGAAGAACACGCTCTCGGCGACTCAGATCGAGATCGAATCGGCGAAATGCGACTGTTGCGGGCTCACGGAGGAGTGCACGCCGGCGTATATAGAGCGGATCCGGGAGCGGTACGCCGGGAAATGGATTTGCGGACTCTGCGCGGAGGCGGTCAAGGACGAGATCGTCCGGTCGGAGCGGCTGATCAGCACGGAGGAAGCGCTCGCTCGCCACCTCAACGTCTGCCGGAAGTTCCGGTTGTCGTGGCCGCCGGCGACTGATCCGACGCTGCATCTCATAACCGCCGTCCGGCAGATTCTCCGGCGGAGCTTGGACAGTCCTCGGGGACTCCGTTCCACGCCGGCGAGTCCGATGCGGGGCTCCGCCGGCGACGGTGAGATGATGAAATGTCCGGCGCTGATGAGGTCTGAGAGCTGTTTCCCTAATCTGTCTAGCTAAATGAGAATTGAGAAACTTGCTTAGGGTTTTGAGTCTTGAAGTGCTGCTGCCATGGAAGAAAACACTAAAAAAAATCGACTACTAAGAAAGAAAAATAAAGAGGAGGAGAAAGAGTTTGATGTGATCTGAATGCTAAGTGTAAAATTACTGAGAAAATTAGCTAAATTAGTGGATGTTTGGTATGATCTGATCATGTTTAGTCCACACCAGGAAACATGGTAGAAAGAACTGGTAAGGGTCTGTTTGGGGCTCTTTTTGTTGTTTCTCTGTGTTGTTAAATTGTCATGTGATCCCTTGTGTGTCTCCATGTAAAAAAACTTTTAGCTAATTTATAGTGCTTTTTGCTTTGTATGTGTATATATGACTATGGTGCAATAAAAGGTGTCTTGATCAATGTTTGTTTATAGTTTGCAATGAATTATTGTGAGTAGATTATTACATCAAGTAGTGAGAGCAAATGGTTGCTTTTGCTTAGGTGATTGTAGATCAATAGGTATCTTCATGGGGGCCAAACTATACTTATTCCTCTTATTATTATAGGATTGCTTACTTTTTTTAGTGCACTAAATTGCCTGTTGTATATAGAATTTTATATGTATTGCCACTTGGTAAATTTATAGACTTATGGTGAGATTCTGAGCTATCTATCTCAATGCTTTTTCATCTTTTTTGTCTTGGAGTATTAGTATTTTGTAACTTTTTGTGTTCATGTTTGAGATTGATAGAAACTTCAATACCTGTTGATATTGCTATATGTTTGAGGCTCCGTTCGTTAGTGTTGATATGCTAGTTGAAATGCGTTTATGTAGTTGATCCTATATAAATTTCAACTAGTGTGAGTGTTTGGTAGATAGAGTTGAAACGCGTTTATGTTGTTGATACTAGTTGAAATCTTAGGAAAAAAATAAGGTGGGGGGAGGGACCTTAAGGAGTTGAAATGAGTTTATTTCCCCTCATTAAAAATTTGTTCCTTTTTCTACCCCTCCTTTTTATCCATACGTAACCCCGATACTCTCACAATTGTTCTTCTTTCGCGTTCGCTTCTCGCACGCCGTGTTTTCTCTTCTCTATTCTCGACTCATATTCTCCATTTTTGCTCTATATTCTGCATATATCGACACTAAAAAAACAAACAAGAACACCACTAAACTTCATGCACAACTTCTCGATGATAGCTAAGTTAACGTCTTCCAGACTAAATTTTTTTTCTTCCACACTGAGTGCATGCAAGTTTATAAAAAAAATTACCAAAAAAAAACAAAAAAAAACACCACTAAACTTACAAAATGGAGTCCATCAGATTTCTCTACAACTTATGCCCTTAATTGTAATTTTACATTAATTTTCAACTCTTATAAATTATTCTTTTCCGAACACTATATAGTTTATATAAAAAATAAACATCTCATTTCAACTACAAATTTCAACACATAATTTCAGCATCAACTACATCAACATCAACTACATCATCATCAACTCATATAAGTACATTGTTACCGAACGGAGCCTGAATTCAAACTTAGATCATTTAAACAACACTTAAAAAGGGCGCTATTTTACCACTAGACCAATTAAGACATCTGACAATACTCATATATGAAAACACGTGGTGGTTGTCCTACTTATGTCACTAATTATTGCTCCGATAATACATATGGGAAATGAAGCACCAACTGTTAATGCTTATCTTAAGAGGTGATAAGGTCATAGTCCATATAAATGCTATACTATTTAAGTATTAATAATGTACCGATCAAAGTTATTGTGTTGCAATTTGTTATATCAAGAAATTGTATGTCAAAGATTACAAAAATTTGATCGAAAATGACAAATATTGATTCGGATATATATCAAATTCTGCCCAAAGCCTAATGTCAGAAACTTGTGATTAATTAATGAATAATATTCACATGATACACATTACTTGAACAAGCATAGAATTTGGTTGCTTGGTTCTTCATACAAATCACCTTGGTTTGCTTTCACAAGAAAGATCAATGCGTGTAATAAATTATTATGAAGATCGAGTCTTGCTGGCCAAATCAAGAAAGAGTAAATGACTCTATGTTTCGTGTGCCGCCCATACTTTTCCATTCTATTTTATTTTGCAGGCTTCACCATATAATTGGTTGATTTGGTTTTTTGGACTTTCTAAATTTGGTTTGCTCACAAATCTAAGTCTAGCCCCTCAAATGAATTTTATTTGTCATTTTTCACTTGACATATTTAAAAAAATACGGAGTATTAACTTAAACTCAATTAGTTGTGGTCGTCATACCATACATGACTATGCAAATTTTAATTTTTTTAGTATAATAAAGTATTTATGAAAAATATAATATAATTTTAATATAACTAGGTACAAACATACTATTTTTTAAAACCTGATATTGTATTTGAGATTGATATATAATAAAGTATATTAAAAAAAAACTAAAATACACTAATGTAAAAGATAAAAATAATTTAACTATTAAAATAGATAAATTATACAGTAATAAATAAATTGTATACGATAGTAAATAGATAGAATAAATATGGTGAATAGGAAATAGATAGACAATTGGATAGAATAATTTTTTTTTAATTCGTAATAGTAAATTTAGTTTTAGAAAAATATTTTTTACATAAATAGATAAAGGTGGATTTATTAGAAAATTGAAATAATATATTTTTTTTATTATCAAAGATCAAGTGCTAAAATATGAAAGTGTTTCTGAGACATTAATGAATTGAAGCCTAATATATATTCTATTATGTTACTTATCCTACGTCAATTGGTTTTAAAATGAAATCCCACTGAGTTTTATGTGTTAGATCCGTACGTGCATGTGCGCTCGGACAATCCTTCTTGTGTTAGTATTTTCCCACCTACTTTATCACGAACTATTTGGTGTGGGTCCCTTTCCTGGTTGTTTGGGTCAGACCTCGCGAATTACTCTTCACCCCTTATCTAGGCTAGCCCGTCATGACTGCATAATTTGGGAAGTTTTTTGGGCTCGACGATGACTTGTCAACTTTAAGGCCATATAATTGTCAAATGTTAATTGGACCAGATTAATTGTCACTTGAAGAGTTTAAGGTGTGTGTGAAAGTGTTCCTACGTCGAAAATTTAATGAATTAAAACCTAATATATAATTTATTAAATTATTTTTATTGTCAATTGATTTTAGGATAAAACTTCACTAAACCTATATGCTAATTCTATATAGACATGTGTGTTCGAATATAATACTCCCCTTCATCAATATTGACATACTTTATCATAAAATGATATATAATCAATCTTTGGAAGCACTATTCGTGTACTGATCAATTTCCGTAAATCTAAAGTTCTTGAATAAATAAAGGGAGTCATATGTCTACACTTGTTTTGCTCTCCATATATATAGATCCTTGGTAGCTTAGTTACTATATATGATCGTGTAAGTGGGCTTTGTGATTGTGAGGATATGATGAATGGATAACAAATCAAATCTACTCTCAAATCATCATCGATCACCAGTTCACCACCACCAACCAATACAATTAATAAATCATACAATACCAAAAATCCTTTGGTTTGTATTTTCAATATAGCAGCAACAAGTCAATCCTTAATTATGCATGCGTTGTAGACATATCAAGAAAGTTCTGGAGATCGAGGTGATGTATTTTGCATGGATAAGTCATAAAGAGGTTTACGGTCACAACCTAAATCAAAATACCTCCGTAATTAATTAATTAAACTCAACTTTTCTAATAATTAGATAGATAATAACATCTCCAACAAAATACAATTAAGATCGAATTCGATGACGAATCAAACTTATAATCTGTCATGGAGAGGTTTGTCTCTGCTAATTGGACTGATATCATAACCCCCAAAATCATCCTCAACAACAACGGCCTTTTCATCTTTCGGTTCTCTAAGGAGCAAGATGTGATATCGATTCTTGAACGCGGGCCATGGATGCTCCCAGGTATGAAACCGCTTATCCTTAGGCGTTGGTATCCTGGCATGAATCTTGACTTAACTTGCCTTGAATCTATTCCCATTTGGGTGACTCTACATAACCTTGATGTGCGATTCTGGAGTGATTTCATGTTGAGCAAAATTGGGTCCTCTATTGGTAAGCCAATCCAAATGGATAAACCCACAGCTTATGAGGACAGAGTGTCTTATGCCCGTATCCTTGTCGAAGTCTCTGCTAAATCTGAGTTGCGACGAGAAATCCATCTTCGATCGAATGATGAGGTGATTATCCAAACCCTCTTGTATGACTGGATCCCTTGGCACTGCCTCAAATGTAAAACTTACGGACACAAAGAAGACTCTTGCCTGCTTCCCCCCAACACTTCCCCCAATTCTGCCACTATTAAGCCTTCCCCCCAGATGACCCGCTCATCATCGAATCCTACCCCCAAGATCCCCCCTCCTCCCTCTTCCCTTCCCCCCCTTCTACCTAACCCTCCTCCCTCTCCTCCGTTGGCCTTACCAACTTCACTCGACTCCCAAGGACCCTCCTCACCTCTTCCTACAATCACCCTCGACCTGCCCAACCCCAACTCTTCTCCCAGCCCTTCTGAACCCCCTGAAACCACTATTGTACAACAAGTTCAGATTTCTCCCACACAACCCCCTCCTAACTCTACCTATCCCTTTCCCCCACCAAATCCAACCTTCCAACTTATCTCTAAAAGACTCCAATCTTCTCCCCCCCTATTCGACGCTCAAGGAGCCTCTCACCCCCAACTGTAATTAATGATTAGCACCAACATTGGATGTTGGAACGTACGAGGCCTTAACCACCACTGCAAACATAGTGCTGTTAAGGATCTTGTTCGTCATCACTCTCTCCATTTGATTGCCTTACTTGAAACTCATGTCTCCTCTAACAACATCCAGACCACTGTGGGACACCTCATGAACTCCTGGCTTTCTTACTCCAATGCCCATTTGGGAGATTATGCCAGGATCATCCTTCTCTGGGACCCCTCTAAAATCTCCCTCTCCATCATCTCCCATTCCCAACAAATGATCCATTGTCGTATCCACGATCTCAACAGCTCCACCAGCTTCCTTACCTCTTTCATCTATGCTTTCAACACCCCTTTAGCTAGAGCCAGCCTCTGATCTGACATTATCAGCCTCAGCAACTCCATCTCTGACCCTTGGACCCTCCTTGGAGATTTCAATGTCATTCTCCACCAATCTGAAAAACTCACTGACAAAACTTCTTCTACTCCCTTTGTCCCTAATGAACTCCAATACTGCCTGGATCATGCTAGCCTTTTCGACATGCATTTTCGCGGTGCCAAATTCACATGGAATAACAAACAATCCAATGGGTCCCGAGTTTGGTGCAAATTGGATCGTGCCCTTATTAATGAGGAGTGGCTGAGCTTATTCCCCTACGCCACCACACTTTTTGACCACCCGAGCATTTCTGACCACAGCCCAGTCATTGTCACCTTTGGTACCCAACAACCCAAAACTTGCCTCCCATTCCGCTTCAGTAACTCATGGGCTGCCCACGAACTTTTTCTCTCGACTGTTGAAGAAGCATGGACCCCTCAATTTCCTAGTTGTGCTATGTTTAGAGTTGTTTCCAAGCTCAAAGCTCTTAAACCTAAATTGAGAAGATTCAGTAGTGGCAGCATTGAGACCATCCAAAACCGCATCTCCTCCAACAAAAATGCCTTGAAAGCCCTTCAACAACTTGCCCAGAACCAGCCCTTTAATGATTCCATCCAAAGCAATGAAGCTACCCTTATCCAGTCCATTTTCAAGGACTCCAATGCCCTCAAATCTTGTCTCCGACAACAAGCAAAGCTAAGCTGGCTCAAAGGAGGTGATAAATGCACTTCTGTCTTTCACAAGTCCATCAGGCAGAGGCGCTCTTCTAACCACATCAACTCCCTTCTCGACACCCATGGGATTACTATCTCAGCGCCCACCACTCTTACCAACCACATTGTTAGCTTTTTCTCCAACCTCCTTGGGGCTGCTTCCGACCTTGCCTTTCCAGATCACCTCATCGCTCCTGGACCCACCCTTTCTGAATCCTCCGCCAGCCCCCTATTGGCCCCTATTACTGATAAAAATGTTAAAGAGGCCCTCTTTGATATTGACCAGCAGAAAAGCCCGGGCCCGGATGGCTTTAACTCCCTCTTCTTCCAGGAAACTTGGGCAATAACCGGCCCCGAGGTTTCCCAGACCATCAAAGATTTCTTTCAGAATGGGAAACTACTCCGTCAAATCAACCATACCGCCATCCACCTCATTCCCAAACTCCCGAACCCCAACCTCCTCTGACTTTCGACCTATCTCTTGTTGCAACACCCTTTACAAAATCATCTCCAAAATTCTTTCTGACCGTATCCGTGTTGTGTTGCCTGATATTATCTCTGATTGCCAAGGCGCTTTTGTCCCCCAACGCTCTATTAGACACAACATCCTCCTTTGTCAAGAACTCTTCAAACACTACTCTTGGAAGAATATCACCCCGAGTTGTGCCATCAAGGTGGATTTCAGAAAAGCCTTTGATTCCATTGAATGGTCCTTCATTGAACACGTCCTGTGTTATTTTAATTTCCCCCCCACCCTCATTAGCTGGATTCTCAGCTGCATTACCTCAGCCACCTACTCCGTTGTGATTAATGGTGAGCTTCAAGGCTTCTTTCCAGGACGACGAGGGCTGCGTCAAGGCGACCCAATTTCTCCCTACATCTTTGTCCTTGTAATGGAATACCTTAGCCGTATGCTTAACGCCCTCCCTTCCAACCCAAACTTCCGATGGCACTCCAAATGCAACTCCACCAACATCAACCACCTAGCCTTCGCCGATGATCTCTTTATCTTTTGTCGGGGCGATATGGCCTCAATTTTGGCTGTCAAAAACACCCTTGACAACTTCGGGTGTCTCTCGGGTCTCTTTGCTAACCCTTCCAAAACGGCCATCTTCTTGGGTGGGGTGGAGGATGACTCTAAACAACTGATTCTTAACTCCACTGGATACTCTCTTGGCACCTTGCCAGTGAAATACCTCGGTGTCCCTTTAAGCTCCCGCAAACTCCTCTCTAGTGATTATAATGAAATCATCCTGAAAATGACCTCCAAAGTTCAATCTTGGACTGCTAAAAACCTCTCTTATGCTGGCCGGCTGGAGCTCATTAGATCCGTCCTTTACGGTATCCAAACTTTTTGGTGCAATGTCCTCCTTTTTCCGAAAGAGGTTATTTCTAAAGTGTAGGCTATCTTCCGCTCCTTTCTCTGGACGGGCCACATTGGCTCTTCCAAGTCTCCCATATCTTGGGAATCCCTCTGCCTCCCACGTTTTGAAGGTGGACTTGGCTTCAAGGAGCTTCTTTCATGGAACCAAGCCTCCATGGCAAGATGCTTTTACGAGCTCCTTGGTCCCCCAAAAAACATCTGGGTGCGATGGGTCTCCACTAACCATCTTGTACAAGACTCCATCTGGTATGTGAATGCCAAGCCTAGTGACAGCTGGGCGTGGAAATGCCTCATTCAACTCCGAGACCGCCTTCTTCTCCACACCCCCACTCCCGACATCCTGCACCAAAACTTGATTGATTCAGCGGGTAAATTCTCCTCTAAAAATATCTACGATCTCATCCGCCCGAGAGGCCCTCATTGTTTGTGGGGTCGCCTTTTGTGGAACGGCATTCACTCCCCAAAATGCTCATTCATATGTTGGCTGGCCCTTCACCAGCGACTTCCTACAATGGATAAACTTTGTCGGTGGTTCCCGATTGACAACATCACTTGTGTGCTCTGTAATTTGGAGGATGAATCCTCTCACCATCTTTGGAATACTTGCACTTTCTCTAAAGCTGTCTTCTCTGACCTCCTGGATTGGCTCAACATCCATCAGCAACACCACACACTCCACTCTTGGCTTGAATGGCTCGATCACAATCAACGGAAGAAGGATGTTCGCTCCCGCCTTCATGCTGCTGCTCTCACTGCTTTTGTTTATTTTGTTTGGCAGTGTCGCAACGAGGCCATATTTCAAAATATCCGGCCCTGTGTACGGACTTGCTCCCGTAAGATCGTCTCTCATCTCAAGAACTGTTTGATTGCCCATAACCTTAAACTCCCGTATTCTGCGGGTTTTAGAATGTGTAATCGCTCTTAGTTCTTGTGATTCCTTTGAGAAACTGCACACCTTAAAGGTGTTTTTTGTAAACTCGCCTCTTTCCTCTGATATATATTTAACCTACTTCAAAAAAAAAAAAAACTTATAATCTGTCTATGATGGATCACTTACCCTCATCCGGCAGGATGCTGTAGGGCGATCACTAGCTTGTTAGTAGCTACCCTAATCTCTTTCCTTATCAAAAAAAAAAATAAAAAAAATAAACTGGCAATCGTGTGTATACAAATTCAATGCATAAGTTATATAAGAAAATTTATCTTAAAATTAATTAATAAACTAATAGTACAAGAAATAATTCATCAAGTTTATATATTGTCCAACACTTGTGCATTAATCTTGTCATGTATACTTAAGTGAAAGATCTTGTTGAAGAACAGTCAACGTACTACCATTAAGCTGACTTTTTTTTAATATTGGATGGTATTGACCCTAGAACTCTAAATTAATACGGAGTAAAAGAATTATACAATCGTTTTTAGTGCTAAGTCTTAGCTAATACACAATTATTTTTTTTGCTTACTTTACCCAATAATTGGCATTCTTTATCAAATAATTGATGATGTCATACACTAATATATATGACTCCAACCTCATTATGTGGAGATTAGGCTATAAATTACTATTCTATTAATTGGTAATGGCGTGTCCGTCACATGTTTCCGTGATCAATTATGACTCTAAAACCCTCTACTAGATCTCATAATTATACTTCTAATATACTTTTTTTTAATCTGGGTGCAACATCAAACTTATAGCACTACCTACGTGGTATCTGATACTATGAACCAAAAAAGGTCACATTTATTAAATTATCATTATTATTATTACAAATTTTTAAATTATATTTAGAAATATTAAAGTGTATTTCAATTGTTAAATATTTTTAAAATTATTTTTTAAGATTTTATGCTTCTCTTCTTAGGATTTAGTTTTCATATTTAACATTTTTTTTTTATATCTTTAGAGTATAGGTTAAAAAAAATCGTTATTATTATTATTTTATGTGTTTCTAATGAAAATTCAGGAGTATAGATTTTGGATGTCCTACAAAGGGCATCATAGATCTCTTTTTGCAACTGATTTGGCATACAATATTATTTCAACTTATCCCCAATGGTGACCCTAGCTTAAAAACCAAGTGTACATGTGGAAGATAATAAAGTGTATATATAGAGACAAATTAAGATTTGACCATTCTTTTCTCATACACCAAATAAAATCTCCATTGAATGGTTGTGGAATCACAATGTGATGTTTGATATTGATGTGCATGTGGGGATGATGTGTAATTTTTTGGGGGATATTGCATTTGTCATACATCATTATTATGCATGTTCATCATACATATATATTCTACAAGTCCATGACAAAAACATCACCAATTAATATAGCAATTTCACATGTTTGTTTCTTGTTCTTATCCTCTTTGGGAGACAAGGTCACACATGCTATAGCTAGGCAACTAGGCAGGCAAACTAAGTTCGATTCTTGGATGTAAAAATTACCTTTATTAACATGTTATAAAGAACTTTGCCTATCTAAATTTTTTTTATTTTTAGTAAAAAATGTTGATTGTGATAGAATAGATGATTGGGGCTCACAATTTGGTGGCCAATACTTGTGAAATTCACATCAAGTTCTATCGTGTCAAAACTTTACAAGTTAGCTTAGTCGAATATTGTTCGAAATTAATAGGTTATATGCTTTAAGTACCAGAAACTTGTTGAAATTTTTTAAATAATTTCTTAAACATGTATACTCAAAAAATTTATAAATTATTTTTCTAGCAAAAGTGTTTTTTTGATGCTTTTCTAATAGATTTTTGAATTTTTTATATACTAAAATATTTTTGCACAATTTTTATTATTATTACTTTTCTAATTAATTAATCCTTTATTAATATATTCAACTCAACTAGTTTGATATTATAATAATATTTTAATTATTATCTTAACTAATTTAATTTCAACTAGTTTTTCAATTTCGACCCGCTATTTTTTGTAAGGATTTTGATCACTTCATAAACCTAAAAAGATGTTATATCAATTATGGAGCCCCGTGTCACTAGCTAGCTATAGCTTAAAAACAACAATCAAAGCTAAGAGCAATTAGAGAAAATACATTAGTACACTTTGCTTGCCCTTTTTGACCTTAAGCCGGCAAGGCGGCAATTTAAAAGTGGATTAGTGGTAGTAATTAATCAAACAGATAGATTATGTTTGTATGTCTTTCTTGATATATAGTTAGTTGGTATGGAATCTTAGATCAATTAATTAAATAGAAGCAAAATCTAAAATAGTTTTATTAGGTTTCAATCTAAGTCCCAATTTACATTTTAAAATTTGCTTGTAAAAATGGGGAAATTAGAGTGATGGCTATATTTGCAGATAAAGAGAAAAATAAAAATATACATCATGTCTGCCAATTCTACGTAACTTGTGGTTGATTATGATTGGCGTTCGACCTAGACATTATCACTTCATAGAGCCAAGGGGCAACCTATGTGTTATATGTATAGGAAGATCGAATTGCCGAATTAAACACAAATTAAAAGATTAGACATTCCCGAAAAAGACCCATCACCACAATTTAACATTAGAAAAGTTATTAGCCAGGTTATTTTTGAGTGATCAAACTTTTATATTTTGGGAACTCAATGTAGGTTTTAGATTTTTTGAGCGAAATTTCAAAAAAAAATTCTAACCTCTAATATATCGATCTTATTGTACAAGTAATTGGATTCCTAATTAGTTTAGAGAAAAGAGCCTCGATTGTGACTCCTCTACTTGGTCTAAAGTCTAAACGAGCACCGGTACTAGATCTCTTTATCTTCGCTTGCTAGAATGAAACAAATGAGGATTACCAAAAGCTCCTTTCTAGGGTCGGCCGAACATACAAAAAACGAGCCAGAGAGTAGGATTGCATAGAATGCTATTCCTTTCTATCTCCTTCTTTTATTTCATAAATCATAATTGACTTTTACCAAAACACTAAGACTGCCTATATTATTGGGTCGATACACGGGCAAAGCCCAAAATTTATCGAGGCAACTTAAGAGTTGGTGTGCTGTAGAGCGAAGATTACATCAGAAAAATAAAATGTTCACGATAGAAACCGAATAGAAGAAAGTTCAATAAAGGGTGCATCATAATAAAAAAGCAAGGCTGGTAACACCATCCGTCTCTTAGTTCGCCGCTCTTTTATGGCAAACTTTAGTACTCCAACTAGGGGTGGTCCATAAAAAACCGAAATCGAAAAATCGAAAAACCGAATATTTTTTAGGTTAACCAAATCGACTTTTTTTTGAAATTTCGATTTGATTAACCGATCCGCAATATTTTTGGTTTATGGGTTCGGTTTCGGTTCACGACTTTACATATAACGGTTAACCGAAAAACCGAAAATATATTAATATTTTATTCAAATATTAGTTATCTTTGATTTATTTAGTGGTTAAACTCTATGGCCTTCAAGGTGTTAATGTAGTTCGAGTCTTTTTTTCTTCAATTTTAACAATTTATACATTATTTTTCCAGTTCACATTGATATAAGAGTCGCTTATTAAATTTTATAGGATAAAAATTAATACACAAAATGTTGATTCCACACAATATAGTATATACTCACGATATTTGTTTACAACAACCAAAACAATATGATATAAGTACATATTTAAAATAAAAGTCTTACTTGATCACTTTTTTTATTCAAATTTTATTATTTTAGTCTTAATTATTTAAGGTAAAATTACATAAACGGTTATCGGTTAACCGTGAAAACCGAACCGAAAAATTGGGTAACCGAACTACGGTTAACCGGGATTCACGGTTGGGTTATGGTTCATAATTTTAAGTAACCGAAATCATGGTTAACCGAACTTCGGTTAACCGAAATCGCGGTTAACCGTTTTTGGACACCCCTAACTCCAACAAGCATGGTCAAGGAGCTCACTCCTAGTAGCAACATATCAGATGGCGATGAGGGTGATTAGAAATTGTCCTTGACTTATGCAAGCAAGCTATTAGTTTCAACAAAGATTCGCGTTAGGTCTAATGTCATGGCATAATCGAGACCATAATACTGTATAGTGCCGATAACTCCGCCAATAATGCTGTACAATTGCCACATTTGAATAAATAAGCTGCAAGGAACTGGCCTGCAGGATCACATGGAAAAGGCCTCCACCACCTGCTGGTTCGGGGTTGCCACGAGATCGAGGTCCCATCTGAGTTGAGCTTCACCCAATCAACGAGAGGGAGGCACCATGGTGAAGCGTAAGCGGCTGTGGACGATGGAGAATTAGCTCTAGAAAGCAAACAATGAGATTTGGAATAGTCGTCCTCATATTGCACCACATTGGATGAGACGACATAAGAGAGCCCCACAATGACATCATTACCATCAAAGGCAAGCATGTTTCTAGTCTTCCAACAGTACCATAACATGTGCGAGAATTAAATTCCAAGGGTGCTTGAGGAGATTACAGTCAAGCCAGAACTTGATGTCATCCTCTGCAAAAAAGACGTGATCAAGGGCATTGTCAGCAAGCACTAACCAGACATTACGAACATCATTTAGGGAAAGCAATTTCATGCAGTTTGCACTCTTATAGATATTTTCTCTTTAGGTGAATTTAATTCGAAGGTGGTGCGGTGTTTTCGAATGCTCAACACGTCAAATCTTCGTTAACAAGAAAGTCTTGAACTAGAGATGTTTTTTAACCTTTAAAACCTTCACAGTCCTCATTTATTTATAGGCATTCGGGAGAAGTTATTGTTCTACTTCTGCAACGTGGGACAAGTGAGGTTTCCCTTTTTGATTGATTGAGAGAGAGGTGAGCTCTGATTGGTGTGGAATGCTACATATCTTTGATTGGTTGAGGAGGCGGTCTTAGATTTACCAGATCCTTCGATGTGGGAGAAGTTATCATGCTAAGGAATGATTGCCTAATATAAAAAAAATTTAAAAAGATTGCGGGTCTTGCGGATTGACCTGCAGCACGACGGGTTCCAACCCATAAGTTACGGGTCGAGTCAATTCAGGTTGCGGGGAACCCGCATCCATAAATATCCCTAGTGAAAAGGAATTACATTTTAAGGGAATCAAATAATTGTACATGATCTACTATTATACTAAGAATTAATGTTTGATTTGAAAAAAGAGGAGGAATTAATGTATTAGTTGGCATCATTGAGTTGAATTAATGTTGGATTTTTAATGATAATTATTTTGTACATTAATTGTATTACTAAATTTAATTTGATAAAAAAAAGGAGGGATTGATTTTTTTCTTTCATTGGTCAAATTTGCTATAGAGAAGGAAATCAACACATAATAATCATCTCCAATGTACTACCACTTCATGTATAATAACCCTAAACGCACTCCTTTTTTACCTCATCTCAACTTTCAAATCACAGAAAAGTACATAAAGTCTCCGAGGCAACCAATTCTCACAATGTCTCCATCTCAAAAAATGATGTTTATCCTCATGATAATGGGAGTTGTTGTCGAGTTGCTGCAAGTTCAAGTAGATGGAAGAATCGCCAATAAGATCATTGAAGTGAATATCCACAACGGTTTGGAATCTCGAGAGATTCTACAAGTACACTGCAAGGACAAGAGACACGACTATGGGGTCCATCAAATTCAGCCCAACCAAACGTACGGGTTTAAAATCTCTCCAGACATAAGGGCAGACTACTTTTGCGGGTTCGTCTTCCATAATGTACTCCACTGGTTTGATGTCTATGTTCAAACGAGAGATTACTTGGATTGTCACAACACTGGCCATTGCAATTGGTATGTAAAGAAGGACGACCCTTGTAAAGGAACTAATCTTTCTCATTGCTACCCTTGGAATAAGAATTCATTCAATGTACCTGCAATTTGATCATCTAGTTAATCCACTAGGTTCGTTGTTTGTACTTTGACCATCGGTTATTCGATAATAAGACTATTATATGAATTGACTTCTTAAGAGCTTGATTTATTTTGAGCAATATGTACTTCGATTGTTTGTATTGGGTGTATTGGGACCATTCATAAATTAAATTGGATGAATGCGTATGATTTAATTTGGCCATAAGTACAAGAAGTTTACCATATATAAGTGAAAGTCCATAAGCTGGAAATGGGGGGTTGTGCACATACAAGTCAAGTACACTGTTGGGTCTATCTTTTTAGGCCCAAAGATAAATAGTCCTCGATCGGCCCAGTTAGCATATACACCCAAACATCCGGGAATCTCGGCCTAGGTCACAACTAACACCCTAAGATTCAAGGAAGATGGTAGTCAACAAGTTAATGAAGGAAGTCCATCGTTAGCATCAAGAAAGGAAGAATCCAAAGGTGGTTACAACTGCCAAATTTCCACCATTCACGACATGGGAAGTGGGTGTCAGCTATGGAACTTCCGGCAAAAAAGTGAACGCGGTTCCAAAAGTGAGAAAATGGGGAAATTAGGACTAGAAATGGGAGAATAATCAATTGTAAGGTGGACACTTTTTGTAACCTGAACTCGAGAGTATTCTCAATCGAAAGAACACAAAATCATTCCTTCTTTCAAAAAGAACTTGAGCAAACTTCATTTAAAAAACTCGATTTTAACCCAAATCTAGGGCGTTCAAATACTTAGTATTTTCGCCCAAAACAATTTTGCTCCCACCGTCCGTCTACAATCGGAGGGGTTCTAAACACCAGATCCATTATAGCAATGGTTACTACCATGAGCACTCATGAAGAGGAAACTCACAAATAGCACGATTTTTTTTTGGTTGAAACACAAATAGCACGATGGTGTTGAAGAATTATAACACTGTGAGGAATCAACTGCAATCAATTACCAATCTGAATTAGCGAAGTTTGATTAGAGGCTGCAACCTTGAAAAGGAATTGTCTGATCAACATGCTTGCAATGAAAAGCACAAAACCAACATCGAACGCCTCACCTTTGACAACGAGGGGTTACAATTGCAATTACGGTCAGTTTCTTCAATTGGCCCATGCGCCAAATCTACGAGAGAGACTGGAGGGGTATCCTCTCGGTTGTGACTCAACGATGGAGAAGGAACATCAAGAAGCTCGATAGGAAACGACACCCGAACCAGTAGTATATACGTAACGAGTTCATCACTCCATCGGCTACCGTCCTAAGAGTACCATCTGTCTTACCCATGCAAGAACTTAACACCGGGGGGGCGTACATGACCACCTATTCTTCTTTGATCGGCAGATGAAGTTAATCCACGCTACCTTGAAGACACTTTCATGGACGATGATAATGCTCTGAATCGGTGTCATCCTCGAGACTTGGAAGAGATCGTCCACGGTCACTTCAAGATGTTTACATATCAGATAGCCAGAATCCCGGGGGATCCCTCGACCAATTGAGAGAAGCGATCGATGAGTATGATGAGTCCCCATTCGTCCCTTCGATCGCGCGGGTCGAGATACCGAAGAAGTCTTCAGTCCTGACTATGAACGCTTATAACAGGACCGAAGACCTTGATGAGAAGCGGCTATCTTCAAACAGAAAATGATGACTAGTGTCGTTTCGTATCACTCATGAGAGGCATTGATATGCAAAGGATTTGGAGTAGCCCTCATGGGGCCCACCCTGAAATGGTTCGTAAATCTCCCTAGAGGTAGTATAAAGTCCTTTGCCGAATTGATTGATTCCTTCCAGGCGCAGTTCGCAAACAGTCGAAAATTCGAGAAACACTCCAGTGACCTGTATTGTATAGTGCAAAAAACCGAAGTGTCCACCCGAAAATAACTCGATAGGTTTAACCGGGAGAAGGTTTCCATCCCGCATTGTGATGTCTCGACCGCCATGGAAGCCTTCCGGCAGGGTTTAGACAAGAGGCAGATCTATAAAAAGAACTCACAAGGCACCCTTGTCATAGCTTCGTAGATGTCCAAACCAAAGCACTAGCCTAGGAATGGACATTACTCTTGTAGCGATGTGTACGTTCAGCCTTGGGGCACGCCCGTATGACCAAACTGGTTGTTGGACCCTCCGTTCTAGTTTGGTGAACCCTCAGAGGGCGCGTTGTCGGGATGGAGCGGGAAGAAATTGTTTGGACTAGCCATTTTTTAGTGAAGAGATCTTTGATGTCGAACCTTGCTTAGGATGAAAAAGTTCTCACAAATGGCACCACGGTTGGAACTCAAAATAAATGAGCGCTATTATCGATATTTATGTTATTAATTCAGGAAAACAGAGACTTCACTCTTCTCTTTATTCAATGCTCTAAACAACATACATCATTAAAATATGTTACAAATAAATTATTTGCGCCTTCTTTAGATTATGCGCGACGCGAAATTTACACTCTCACAGATGTTTCTATCGTTGGGCAACTTGAAGTCTTTTTACTAACTTCACTTCGGAGGTAGCATAATCTTTTCGAATGCTCAAGACGTCAAATTTTTATTAACAAAGAAAGTTTTAAGTTAGAGATAATTTTTGACCCTTACAACTTTCGTCGTCTTAATTCATTCGGGAGAAGTTATTTATTGCACTTATCCGATGTGGGACAAGTGAGGTGATATGTTCCTTAAAAACATTGTATGCACCTGCACAACGTGTGATCCTACTTGGACCATTTTCGTTATGAAAATTGATTATGCACCAAATTCGTTCTTATCCGATTCAAAATGTATATGACCCATACCATATCTATTTAATAATATTTCATCGAGGTGATAGATTTCGACAGAGCCAAGTGTTAAATTTTGTCACACCCTCCATATTAAACTTTTAATTTCATCTACAATATTAGTTGTTATTTTTGATAAACTAAATGTGAAAAAATAGCTCTCCGCGTTCAATTTATAGGAAAGATATATTCAATGTAGGGGGCTAAATTTATTCGAAAAAGATTTCATGTGTTTCCTCAAATTTGGACGCTAATTCTAACAATTTTCAAATCAGGACAATCAAAGGCTTGAAAAAAGCTTGGTTACTCTTATTTGGATGCTCCGATCTGTTTGGCGTCGTTTCTTTGGTCAGAGATACCCCTTCCTTTAGAGTTGGTTCCGAATATTGAATGATGCTGGATCCGAATTGGAGATGGGCAAGGGGTATGAGTGGTGGAGTTTGTCAGGTTCATGGTGGCTCTGGATTTTGTGTCTTTCGGTTGTTCATGCTCTGCTCGCGCCCGCTTGATTTGACCTCTTTTTATGATCTCTGTGTCGTACTGTCGTATGAACTCTGGAACAAGAATAATAAATCAACATCCATGTTGTACTCTCTGATCAGACCCACTATTTGACCATAAACTAGTTATGAACCCTGGTGAATCAAACGAAAACAGGTCCATTATGGTTGAGGAAACCAAAATTAGTGGATCAACACCCGAGACTGGATTTGATTTTCTTGCTGGACAAGTTGAGTTTTACTTGCGCAACAAGTATAGCTTACTTGCGTTGCAAGCTTGTTTTACTTGTGCTGCAAGTATTTATTGTTTGCGGTGCAAGGTTTGAGAATTTCTTTTGCAGGATGGCTTGTACTTAATTTGGGTACTAATTTTTCGAAGAGTTAGAGTTGTAGTCGGTTTGTATCGGACCGAGTTGTACTTGGTCAAGTCACTTGGTGCTCTGAGTAATCTGAAGATCCTTTATCTCGGTGGAGGGAACGTTAGTTGTCCATTTCGTACACCACAGGATGGGTTGACCTGCTGTCGACGGCGTTGTTTTTAGTGCTTTACTCATCCCGATTCCGATCTCGTTTTGCTCTTCTTTTCGTTAGATTGTACTACCTTTAGTCATTTCTGCTTGTCTTGTGGGGCTTTTGTTGACTCTCTTAATTATTTACGACTGGTTTTTTCTTAAACGACCTCTCATTCTACCAAACATATTTGATACTCTGAATTCTTACATGTTTCAAATTTTTTTATAGAAAAGACATCTTACCTAGATAATCACCAATAATTTAATAGGTTAAGATCAACCTCAATCTCTTCCACTTTAGATATTGACAAAAATTATCAAAGATTGTCAATTTCAGCCTTCTCGATTTTAAAGAGACATAAAATTTGGCTTACACAACTAAATTATTTTCTTGAGGAAAGCTTCAGGAAAAAATTCAAACGGTTCGACTAATGTGATAGACACATAATAACTATGATGGTTTTTTAAAATTATTTCAAAACTATTCGAACAATTAAAATTAATGATCCCTTTTAAAAAAATTAAAATTAACAAACAATAATCAAATTTATCAAAAATTAGTATATTGGGCACACATTAGAAATTCCCAAATTCAAAAGGCACGTACCATAATTTTTTACTCACAATGAGAAAGTTTCTCCTTTTTGTCTCACTTAGGTTCCATTCGACAATGTATAAATTGGAAGCTTATTAAACTCACGAACTGAAAAATAATCAACACTCTCAACCTTATCGAACTTATCGAACTAGCTTATCGTTTCTTTTTAAATTTTAACCCTTCTCCTTTTTACCTAGTCTTTTTACAGTTTTATAGGCCATTGTTGTTATTTTTTCATGGGTCGCCTCCCGCCACCAGATCCACTACCGCCGCACCTCCGTCGATAGATATGCTTTTGCTTCTTAATCCTTCGCCGGAGACACCAATTCCTTCACTCACGGTATAAATTTGTGACTCCGTGAGGAATCAATAAAGCATTCATCTATTCACAATAAAATGTGTTAAAGTCCGGTAGGCCAATATATAACGTGAGGTGTCCACACGTCCGTCGCACGTTATCTTGAATTGGGCTTAGAGAGCTATTGCTATCCGGCCGTTATACATATCAAAGTTAAGTATGTAACGACCATATTGTACCATATGTATACATGTACTTAGTCTAATTTTGTACAATTCAGTTTGATTGGCAATAGGTTTACTTGATTTTGAACGTGGTTTGCTTTATATAAGGAGAATCAACCAAACAATTTTCTAAGTACGCAGCATTAAATACCAATGCCTGCAAAACTTTCTGCTAGATTTTACAGATGCCAAACTACATTTGTTTAAAGACACGTCACGCGTGTGCCAAAAACAATCTAATTAAGTTGGCACTTTAATTAGATTAGCTTCCAAATCTTTTTATTGTTGATAATCTAATGAATTAGGCTCCGTTCGTTAGAGTTGAAATGGGAGTTGAAATGAGTTTATGTAGTTGAAATGAAAGAAAATTCAACTACATGGGTGTTCGGGTGTGGTAGTTGAAATGCGTTTATACTAGTTGACACTAGTTGAAATTCCGCAAAAAAAATAAGGTGGGTGGTAGGACCTTATGGAGTTGAAATGCGTTTATTTAAAGTAGTTGAAATTTAATTTAACCTTTTTACTATCTTTTTCAACTCTCATAAACTACTACTTTCCCAAACACTATATAGGTTATATAAAATATAAACAACTCATTTCAACTACTAATTTCAGCACATAATTTCAACATCAACTACATCAGCATCAACTCATATAAGTACATCGTTGCCGAACGGAGCCTATATAGGTTATATAAAATATAAACAACTCATTTCAACTACTAATTTCAGCACATAATTTCAACATCAACTACATCAGCATCAACTCATATAAATACATCGTTGCCGAACGGAGCCTAAGTAAAACCATATTCAAGCAGACATTATACTTGATGCATAAATTTTCTGTTCTCACACACGCAAACATACATTTGTCAAAGCTTTAAAAGTGAAAAGAAAAAGACGAGGAAATGGAGAATTGGAGAAACAGGTATTTTATATATGTTTAAGTATACAAGAACAAGTCAGATGGATACCACGTGAATCATGATTTAGACATTGCTACAAACTTGTAACAAATGCACATCTTTACATGATTAATCAACTTATATGAAATAACGTGTTTAGGCATCTAACAAGAATGTATTATGAGTTTATGACATGTCGGAATTTAGACGTTGCATTGGAGCTGGCATGGACCGTAGTAGTGTATGTGCTCTGTAAGTTTTCTCGACTTCTATCACTATCGTATTGGACCACCACACATCACTATTAGAAAAAATATGATTTTAGTAAAGTTTGATAGGTCAATTATTAGGGTACTTAGCTATGTACGTGTATAGACTTAACACATAAATTTAGTAAAATTTCATCCTATAACCATTGACATGAAAGAAGCAGTCCATCAATATTATATAATAGATATAGTTTATCTAAATTTTCATTTGATATCATGTCTTAATTAAGGTCAACAAGCTCAAACAACTTGGGGGCATTGCATTGGTTAGGTATGACTCAAACAAATTCATAAAGAAATTCAAGATCGAACAAGTTTTCATATCATGTTAAAACCCAGTAGGTTTTTCGATACACACGTGTGCAAATAAGCTCAACACAAATATCTAATATGGTAAAGCATTGTTCTAAAGATTCACGCCTAGGTGCTCGAAGGTGCTAGTTTACCTAGCCTTCCAGTATGTTTAGGAGACCGTCTAATTTATTTAGGCGTCTGTTTAGGTGTTAGACAGTCTCTCTCCGTCTAAGCTCTGCCTAGGTACCAATCTTAGGTAATAGGATGAATAGCACAATTTCTCCAAATTACCAGTATAGGATTCTTTATTTTCACATATTTTTTTTTTACAGAATACAAATAAATTGTACTAATTGATTGGCAAGTGGGTGTGATGCTCAAAGCATTTAGGTGGCGCATAAGTCCATAAAGGAATGTCAATTATTACCGGGACCATTTTTTCGGTGTCTTTCTTGATTGCCCAATGCTATTTTAATAATCCAAATGTTGGAATATTTGCATAATCTTCAACCGCTGTTCATACTATTCACAATTGAGGTGAAAAAGACAAAATATCATTACAACAAATAGATTAGGAGTTGTTTGGTAAATTATAAGATATAAACATGGATAGAAAATTGTAGTAGTTGGTTGTCCCCTTCCTAATTTTAGAATGCAAAGACCAGTCAAGTCAAAAGTACACCGTTTATTTTTATCTAAATGATAATGGAGAAGATTGGCTAAGAATACGTGTCCTTGAGACCAGTAAAGTCACTTGTTTTTCTATTTTACCACGTGCAATGTTTATCTATCTTAGGGTACCATAATAATGGTGGCCCTTCTTGCAAGTGTCACCTTTGTACGTTGCAATTAATAACACACTAACGTGTCATCTTTTAATTGCTTCAAATTTCACGATTTCTTTCCGCATGAATCAAGGTTCCATTTGTATGTTGCAATTACAGCACACCTTGATTTTTCTTCCATGTCGCATTCTGGGCCCAAATGCGGCCCAGGACCACATTCAAATGTGGCCCAAATGAGAGTACTTTTTGTTAACAAAGCTGCATGTGCAATTTCCAATTGTTGGATGCATATTTACATACAAACATCTCACGATGAAAGCACGAAAGATTTTGGTCCCCTCAATTCCAAATTGTGACACGCTTCCTCGCATGATAAACGATGTGGGTATCGCCTCAATCGATCGATCGAAAACTCGATGATCCGAAAAATGACATATTAGATATAGGACCAGTTAAAGGTAAACATTATAAGAAAGCAACATGTTCTCTGTAATGGACAGAGCTTTCTCGGGGCAACATTAAGTCATTAACATCTAAGAGGAACAAACACCGACACTTCATATACATTGCACCCGCGTGTACTTAGATGGAGACGCGACCTAAAAAGAAGGATAAGTTTGGGTTGTGAAATTTACAATTCATAGGAGAAGATATGGAGTTACAATTAATAGGAGTAACCAATGTGTTGCTACTAGAATCCAGAGTTCAAGCACATGATCATCGAGCGAAGTGGAATTAAGGTTCTTCATAAACCCTCTTTACAAAAACAAATTTGTTGTTGTTCTCATTTCGATTTTCGCTTAGATGAATTCTACTATGGTTTTGAGAACTAAAAACCGAAATGAAAAGGTTATAAGACTAGGTAATGTGATTCAACTTCCTCTAGTTTGCGAAACCTCAATAAATCACCCAATCCACTAGGCATCAAGGCCAAAACAGTTTCATTGCAAGAAAGGCGGAGAAAACAGAAAACAGAGAAGAAAGCAAAGAACTAAGAACTAAGGGTTCGTTTGGTATCAATATCTAAGATATCAGATATGGGTATAGGTGAAAGAAGCAAGCAAAAGAGAAACAAAGTTGCCTGTAAGAACACCATAAAGATTCTAGTGAAACTTTGCACAAACGGAATAACCACCATGGCTCCCAAGCTCCCTCTTCTCTCTATCCTTTCTCCTTTCTCTCTCTTTTACTTGTCCTCAATAAAGTTCTGAAAACCACCATGGAAGCAATAGATTATCTCAGAGAAGAGCGTTCCCAAACTTTCCCAAAAGCGGTACACAACAAATGTTGTAAGAGTGTCGTGTATTTGTAGAAGAAAAGATTACAAGGAAGAAACTTTTTGGCAGGAGAGTTGAATGCATAGCCTCTGCTGTTTTGAGAGGGCCAATATTAAATTTGACGTTCACTGCACAACTTTTTATGTGTTCTGATGAACAACATTTTTTGTGTTCAATCCTTGAACAATGCCCAGAAATCAGTACTTGAACTCTCCTTTTATTGCTTAGTGCTTACAACCAGTTAACCTTTGAACTTGAGACTTACTTTTGATTGTCATAACATAAAAGATGCACAAAATTATGTTTTCTCCTGTCCACAAACTACTGTACAATGAGAGTGCACTCCAAAGAACAAAAATGAGACACTAATTTGGTAAGAATGATAGAGAAACTAAAAGCATCTCAGTAGTCATAATAGCAAGTGGAGATTAGATATACATGAGCAATACACAATCACCTTAAACCAGCCAAAGACAACACACCCATTGCACTTCCAGCCCTAACAAACAGAAACAACAGATACAAGCCTATTAAGCCAACACCCAACATCCTAGTAGGCCGCATATCGTTCTTTAGCAACAGAACAACTGCCAAGATCAGCCCACATAGAAGAAACCCAATTGTGTAAAAGAGGCTACCATCTTCAGGCACTATGTATAACTCCGGTCTGCTAGAACAAGCACCAATCAACAACGAGATCCCTAAACCGATCAGAACGTTGAACATTGGACCTGCGTAGCAACCTGACAAGGCGATCTGAACACCGTCCTCTCCATTCAATGCCAATGCAATGTTTGATACCAAGTCGCCCATTGAGTTTCCCCATGCCAAGACGGTTAGACCGAGTATTGATGGATTGATCCCAAACATGACACCGAATGAAACCAGAAGGGAGACGAGTTCATTTGCAACCATGTAAAACCATACAATGCTCATCAAGAATCCACCTAGGACCCATAACAGGAGGAATCTCCTTGGTGGATGGTCTGGTAGGGTATACCAATATGCAAGAAGACCGAGAGTGAAACCAGTGGCAATGCCTAGTAAATAAGCAATGATTTTGCTTAAAGGGCTGATATTGTCCTGTGTAGTACAGAGAAAGGCGAGGAGAAAGGGAGCCAAGGAAGCACTGGCTACAGCATATGGTTTTGACCATGATTCCTCTTCAACCATTGGAATAGTTAGCCGTCTCATAGCTGTGAGAGGAAACTCCATGATCAAGAAAAGCTTAGAGCATGAAAATGAAAAACGGTTATGTTCCACATCATCATCAGTCCAGCCCCAGGGTCTTTCACCATCAGGGCTAGTTTTAAGGTACTGGTTTGAGTAAATGGCGACATTTGAAGCCCACATCCATTGTGGAAGAGATGGAGGAGGACGAGGAGCGTCATTCTCACTCTCAAAGTCAAGTAAAGGACTGTATACTGCGTTTTCATCTGCATTTCCTTGGGAGGAATTAGAAAAGACGCTACCCTTCACAGGAAGAAGTGGTGTGAATGAGTCAAATTTCAGTCTCTGAGCATGTTTTCGTAGGATCTCATTCGCAGCAACTGCAACTGCATAAACGGCGTAAATCATGACAAATACAATGGCTGCTGCAACGCCGATCTCTCCTTTAACCAGAATAAAAAGAAGAGACAGGATTGTAATTAAAAAGAAACCAATATCCCTAATAAAGCATCTTCTGTCAATCTGAAATCCCTTATCAGCTATCAAGAGAGAAACAGTTCCAACAACAACACAAGTCACAAAAACTGCACCGCCCAATATGCTGTTCAATCCAACTTGACCAGCATCAGTCCCTACAAACGCTGCAATGCTAGCAAACACGTCCGGAGCCCCATTTCCTAAGGGAAGGAGAGTTACACCAGCAACGGTTGGAGCCAATTTCAACAAGCCAGATAGTTTTTCTAAGGAACAACAAAAGTAATCTGCTGCAGTGTTACCGAGTAGATAAAACAAGGCTGCAAGCCAAATAGCCAGCACTGCATAACCAAATAGGCTGAAATTCTGACAATCACAGTAGAAGAATTTCAGGTAATCGAAAAATCCTTCTGAAGAGCATTCGGGGTGTGCCTTCAAGTACTCACACTGAGTACTAAAACCTGAATGATCATTGAGGCCGACGCAAAATGCAGGGTTTTCTCCCCCAAAATTACCATTTAAACTAGACCCATTTGCCAATTTCAATGAACTGTCACTAATTTCAACAGCTCTTCTTCTAATTACATCCACATAACCAGAACCACCATCAAAATATCCATTGTCATGCCACCCTTGACGGAAAACTGATGATTTTCTTAGCAAAGGGTTTCTGAGAACATCTACTCGGTTGTAGAAAAGGAACAGAAAAACCAGTGCACACAACCCACTGAAAGTCCCACGAGCCTGGGCGTGTATTCTAGGGCTAAAGAAGGCCAGTTTCTTCATTTCTTTGATACCGAATACCCCAACAAAATCACTCTTATCTCTCTCTCTCTCTTACAACTGATATGAAAATTGGGGCCGATCAATCAAAAGTCAATCATAACACGCCTAGGGATCAAGACGATTCAAACCCTAGGGTTTTTGCATTTGGGGGAGGCGATTAATGCGGAATTGAGACAGATTCCTTAAGCATAGGCGCAATTTTTTTTACCAATTGAAGAAGGTGAAGATCAATTTGAATAGTAGGTGAGATCTTACCAGGGGTATTTGGGTGGCAAGAACTGCTTCTCCTTTACTGGTCGATTATGCTTTTGTTTTCCAAATTGCAATCCCGCACGTCTCAAATGTCGATGGGTTTAAGCTCTCAGGCAAGCTTTTTTCGTTATTTGATCTGTTCAGACAAGCTTTTGGGCATGAAGTTTCGTGGGAAATTGGCGTGGGTTTGGAATTTGGATGCTTCTGAAGATGAAGAAAGAGGATTTTTTGATTTTTTTTTCCCGAATCTGAAGAATTGGAGCAATGGGCTTCTATGTTTGGGTTGCTTTCTTACATCCAACTATCCAAGTAAGCTTGGGCTTCTAAATATTGAATTTCACTTCCTTTTGATAGTTTTCCATTTTATATTTATTTTATTAAAGTACTCCCTCTATCAGGATAAACTTGTCATTTTAGAGTTTGTCTTAAAAATTAAGAAATTATATTCTACAAAAAAAAATTTAAGAAATTATTTGATTTAAATAATATATCCTCAATCTTATTAAGATCTCTTACCTTATTTTATTTTGTAGATTTGTGTAAATATTTTCAATTAGTAGGGATATTATTGGGGAAAAATAGGTTAAAATAAGTTGAATGACAACTTTTATTTAACAAGAAAATCAAGCTAAAATCACAAGTTTACCTTAACGGAGAGAGTATGATTTTGCTTAGAAATTGAACATGAGTTATGAGTTATGACTTAAAATTGGGCAAAAATTGGGTTCCATGTTAGTTTAAAAAAGCATACACGTGGCGTGCCTGAGAGCAAGGTCGACGCCTTAGGATGGTCGCGCGAGGCAAAATACGAAAGGAGCGCGCCTTGTTACGTCTTTGTCGAGGTGTGTCCTAGCTGAGTTGTTGATGTGTGCGCCTCTTATGGGTGTTGAAATTAAACACTGTTTTAATCTTAAAAAAAGGTAGGTGATTCCTTTAAAGAAATGTGATCTTTAAAATTTTACTTTAAACTTTTTTAAACAAGAAAAAAATACATAAAACTAAAATAAAAAGGAAAAAAAGATATAAGAAGAACGAAAGAAGAGTAAAAAGACGAGAAAGAGAATGTGAGAAACCCTAATTTACACGTCATGTCACGTTCCCGCCCATCATCTCCCACCTCGCCCGCACCTTGCCTCCACTCGACCAACCGTATCCATGCCCCCTGCTTCTTCTAAAGCTCTGCTAGTCAATCAACCCTCTTTTCGGTTTTTTCCGGTTAGTTCATAGTCTTTTTTATGAAATTATGTTAATTACGATCCTTTTATGTATTTATGCATTTATAATATAAGAATTATGTTTTTCTTTAAGTATAAAATATGTAATAGAAATGATTACTACCATTCGGTCGGTCCATCTTCACTTCCTACAAATTTTACGACTAAAAATATTATTTAATGGTCATACAATTTTTTCCTCCACAAGACAAGTGACATTTTTATTTTTAATTGGGCAGAGACTGTAAATCTTTATATTTTTTTCTCTCGTGTACGTCTCTCTCTAAATACATGACAAGAACTACAGGATGATGAAAGGGACAATGGTTGCTCCATATCTTTACTCCACATCTCATCTGTTAATAGTGTGATGGGGATAATGTTTTAAAGGGAAGGTTGATAACCATTCCCTTGTATTTAAGCAACACTTTTACGTAATCAAATTTTGATTTGATTTCAATTGTACGTAAGTGCTGCCATTAGTAATGAATTGTTAATTTTCAATTAGCTTAGGTGTTCCCATTGATTTCACATCAAGATTAGACCACTAACGACTCATAATCACCGGCCTCGTATAAGAGGTACACAAGCATATAGGGTTTCATCCCAAAACCAATTGGTGATAGGAAGAATGGTTCATGATCTTATATACTAGCTTGTTTCACTCTCAACTTCTCATGTGGGATTCACGAACCCAACACTAACTTTGCCTGTATCGGTGTATCCGATATGAAAGCTGAGCAACTGGACAAGTGTATAAATGTGTTAATTCTAACTTGAAACAATCACTTCTTAACTTTCATGTTAGCTTATTTGCTACGGAGAAAATTTTTTTAAATCGAAAAAAATGGTTTTTATTGTTTTTGTGATGTAAGATAATATTGGACAAAAAAAACATCAACATTGACCTAGTATAATTCTGTTTGAGCGAAATTTAGAAGGTTAAGATGGAGGCACCCCTAGCTAACAAAGAGGATATGCGCTCGGAAGACCTAAGAAAATTACTAAAATTCAGCTATGTGACTATGTGAGTTGTGATTATGATACCTAAATCTAGCTAGTTAGAATGCACTAAAATTAATATAGAGGTTATATTCATTTCAAAGGCATTGTATAAAAGCCAATAAGTATAACGACGCGCCCCAGAATTAATTTTTTACAAAAATTTAAAAAAATAACAACAAAATAACAATAGTAATAATAGTAATAGTATGTGTAGTAATATTAGAAAAAGGAATAGTAAAGTAATGCTAGTAATAGTAATAATATTAATAAGTAATATAATAATAGTGATAATAGTGATAGTAATAATAATAAATGTGAAATGAGTGTGCATGACTAATGATCTATTTACTATTTATATTTGGATATAAGGTATGAGTATTGAGTATATATGGATATAACTCATACTCTTATCTAATTAATATTCGGTATATTAATATTAAATTGATATTTTGTTGTTTATTATATGAGTTATCGATATTTGTTTTATATGATATCAAAGTGTTATTTTGATATTTCCTAAAAAATAGGTATATAAAAAATATCACCCATTCATACATGTTTTTAATATTTTGATCAATATCACTCATATCCATGTCTTAATATCTATATTAATATTGATACTCAAACCTCATATTTATCGATACCAAAAACGAGTGTAGTGTACATGAGCATAAAACTAAGTGTGTGTGAGTATTATACTAAAACTCACCGAGTGCGCAATCAAATAACTAAGTGCGCATGATCTTATAACTGAGTATGCGCAATATTATAACTAAATATGCACGATCAAATAACTAAGTGCACATGATCTTATAACTGAGTATGCGCAATATTATAACTAAATATGCACGATCAAATAACTAAGTGCGCATGATCTTATAACTGAGTATGCGCAATATTATAACTAAATGTGCACAATCAAATAATTGAACTGAGTCTGCATGATCTTATAAATAAGTGAGTATGACCTTATATGATCATGATCACAATCAATTATAAATTCATGCACGCTTAGTTATACAATCATGGGCCGAATACATGGATGGACCCCTCAACTTACAACTTTTGTTCTCTCAGACCCCCCAACTAAAAAATTGCCTATTAAACCCCCAAACGTTACACTTTTGTTCTATTGACCCCATTTTTTTGATCGTGAACTAGACGCGCGATGACATGTTGCCACATAAGATTTTTTTGATGACATGTAAGCCACGTGTGCCATATTTTTATGACTAGATCCCATTGTGATATATAATATGTATACCTCATGAAAAAAAAAGATGTATATTATATAGTTTGAAACTATATACAGTTGAATGATAAAAGGGAGGGAGAGGGGCATTGGAGGGAGATTCCACAGACTCGATCGGACGAACCCTAAAGCCAAAAACCCCAAGTTTGAGGGGCTCAAAGATCGCTAGGTCGAAGAGCGAAGGGGACACGCGAAATTGTAGTCTTCTCCATCATCAATCTCATCTTCTCATCAACCCTGAAGATCGAGATCACTTGAAGACGAGTTGGGCGATTTCGAAGAGGTTAGTATCATCAAAATCTCATCTCCTCCATCACATCAGTTTAGTTGAAGATTTTGTTTTGGATTTGTTCCTTTCGAGCAAAATTGTGGCCTTATTATGTTGATGGATTATGTTTGTCTAGGAATGGGGTCGAAATTCGTAATATAGTTTGGCATCATGGTGGTACGTTTGTCGATTCTCCAATGCCTGCATATTTAACTCAATTTCCAGAAGCATATAGCAATAGAATCGACACAGATGTCTTCAGTTACTTTGAGTTAGGTTGGTATGTCAAGAGCTTGGGCTATCAATCATTCGAAGGGATATTATATAAAGGGTTGAATGATTCATTTATAACAGTGGATGATCAAACACTGGTGGAGCTTGCTAATAGAGTAGATGATGGTGACACAATTCATTTCTACATTAAGCATGAGATTTCACAACCTATAGTGGTAGAAGATCCAAACTTGGTGGTGGGTGATCAATTACCTCAGGGGTTAACTCCAAATGACCCAGTGGTTGTGGAAGAAGATTTACAGCTCACTATTGTAGATGATTTAGGTGTTGATGAAGATGAAGTTGTTGATTTAGGTGTTGATGGTAATGTTGTTGAGCAAACTGATGGGGAAAAAGAAGCTGGTGATGAAGTTGTGGATGAAGAAGTTGGGGATGAAGAAGCTGTGGATGAAGAAGTTGGGGATGAAGAAGCTGGTGTTGATGGAGATACTCAGAGTGATGATGACAACTACAGTGGTGACATTGGTGATTCAACTGAGAGTGAGAGTGTCAGCTTGGAGATCAGTGATAACAGTGAGGTGGATGATGAGTTGAGGGAGGTTAGGCAAAGAGCAAGAGACCTTAGAGAAAGGAAAAAGGTGCATAAGGAAAATACACAAACTGCTCCAATCACATTGGGTGAGGTGGGCAATGATGATGGATATGAAAAGTGGGGTGAGACTGGGCATGACTACAAAGGAGAGGTTGGTGGAGATGAACCATACTATGGTAGTGAATCAGACTATAGTATGGAGAGTTTTGAGTCTGGAGATGATACTAAAGGAGTAAGGGAGGTGAAAAGGAGGAGGAGGAGGCATGTAGTTTATAATCCTGATTGTGAGTATCCAATGTGGGAGGTGAGAATGGTTTTTGAGAGTGTGGAGCAGTTTAGAGAGGCAATTGCTAAGTATTCTGTGCACAGGGGAGTCAAGCTCAAGCTTAAGCCGAATGAGAGACTCAGGGTTGTGGCAAAGTGTCAACATACAGGTTGTAAATGGACCTTGCGTGCCAGTTATGATGGCCCAAGTAAGAACTTCATGGTGAAGACATATAGGCCTAGACATGACTGTAGGAGGTACCACAATAACAAGATGTGCAATTCAAAGTTCCTAGCAAAGTATTTTGAGGCCAGAGTGATTTCACAACCTTCTATCAAGCTATGGGAGCTCCAGGATCTGTGTAGGAAAGAGTTAAAGATGTATGTGGGAGTGTCGACTTGTAGGAGAGCAAAGCATAGGATATTGGGGAAGAATATTGGTGACTACACTGAAGAGTATGCAAAGTTGCATGCTTATGTTGATGAGGTTAATAGATCAAACCCTGGATCCACATGCTTTGTTGTTGTTGACAAAGAAACTGAACTAGGAAAAGAGGTGTTCAAAAGATTCTACACATGTTTCAAAGCTATGAAGGAAGGTTGGAAGAATGGGTGTAGGAGGATTATTGGCATTGATGGATGCTTTCTCAAAGGAGCTGTTGAGGGCCAGTTGTTTGTGGCTGTAGGCATAGATGGAAATGGGCAGATGTTTCCCATTGCTTGGGAAGTAACTTCACAAGAGTCAACTGTCACATGGACAAAGTTTATCAGGGCCTTGCAAGCAGATTTGGAACTTGGAAGAGGAGAAGGACTCACAATGATTTCTGACATGCATTTGGTAAGATTGTACATTCAATTTCTCTATAGTTTTAATTGATAAAATCTGCCTAACCTCTTATTCATCTCTTTGCATACAGGGTATTAGAGCTGCTATACAGAATGAGATACCTCAAGCAGAACATAGGCTTTGTGCAAGGCATATTTATGCAAATTGGGCAAAGGAGTGGAGAGGGACAGACAGAAGGAAGAAATTTTGGGCTTGTTGTTGGTCTACCTTCCCAGTTCAGTTGAAGGACAACCTTGATGCCCTTACCAGGTTAGGAAATGGTCTTAGTGATGATTTCTTATCTTATGGGAAGGAGAATTTCTGTAAGGCATTCTGTAAGACTGAAGTCCAGTGTGATACTGTGGAAAATAACATGTGTGAGACATTTAATAGCTGGATATTAGGTGCTAGGCATAAGTCAATAATCACCATGCTTGAAGAAATTAGGAAACAAGTAATGGCTAGGATTACAAAGATGAATGCCTTTGCTAGGACTTGGATATGTGATATTGCACCAATTGCCTTGTATAAATTGGAGAGAAACAAGGATAAGGCAATGCAGTGCAACCTGATATGGAATGGAGCTACTGGATTTGAGGTTGAAGATGGAGATTATGGCCACGTGGTTGATTTAAAGGAGCAAACATGTAGTTGTAGAAGTTGGCAGTTAAAAGGCATCCCTTGTGCCCATGCAATATGTGCAATGCACCAAGTGAATATGAACCCTGATGACTATGTGGTGCATTGGTATAAGAAGGAGACATATTTGAAGGCCTATGCATACCACATTCAACCTGTCTTAGGCATTAAGATGTGGCCACCATCTAATCATCCAGAGATTATGGCACCACCAGTTAGAAAGAGAAGGGAAAGGAAGAAGATAAGTCGAAGAAAGCCAAGAGATGAACCTAAGAAATCTGGTAAGATGTCTAGAAAAGGGGCTGTCATGACTTGTAGTGTGTGCAAGAAACAGGGACATAACAAAAAAGGGTGCCCAAGCAAAGGAAGGCAGCCTGTTGCATCAACTTCTGCTGGTCCAACTCCACCACCACCACCACCACCACCACATGCTCTTGCTCCACCACAACCACCAGCACCCCATGCTCCTGCTCCACCACCACCACCAGCACCACATGCTCCTGCTCCACCACCAACACGAGCACCAGCAGCACAAGGAAGGGGAAGGATGATGGGAATGGGTATCTACACCAACCCTGACACTGGTGTTACTATAAAAAATGTGAGTACCCTAACTTGTTCCCATTATGACTTAAAATTCCCTTTTTAAAACCCTATGTTGTTTGACTGTGTTTTTCTTTGGTGCATTTAACAGTCAGGGTTTCAATCCCAGAGGTTGTTGAGGGGGAGGAATCCACCAAAGGATGCAACTCAATCAGTGGAATTCACAATGAAGAAGAAGGGACTGAAATGGCAAGGGAATGAAGCTGTGACTAGGAGGCAATTAAGGAAAGGGGGAGGTCAATCATCTCAAGACAATCCATTGACAAGCCAAACTAGTTCAAGCAGGCCATAGGATATCTCTTATGTAGCACTCTTATGTAGTTTTAGACTTATCAAGGAGGCTTTTGTATCTATGTGTTGGTCCTAGCTATCTGTTGCACAAACAATCTGTTGCAAGCTTTTGTACTTAGTCCTAGCTATCTTTTGCACAAACAATCTGTTGCAAGCTTTTGTACTTAGTCCTAGCTATCTGTTGCACAAACAATCTGTTGCAAGCTTTTGTACTTAGTGTTGTTGCAAGCTCATCTATGAGTTGTTGAATGGGAAATGCTGAATTTATAGCAAGCTCTTGCAAGCTTTGGTTATGACATCTGTTGCATTTTTAGCAAGCAGTTTTGAATCTGAATTTTTACCAATCTGTTGCAACTGTTGCAAGCTTTGGCTATGACATCTCTTGCAATCTGTTGCATTTTTATCAATGTATGAGCTGAATGAGTTATGACATCTGTTGCAACAGTTTTGAATCTGAATTTTCAGCACAAATTCAGCACATTGCATATAGACACACCAATTCACACACATCTGTTGCAACTGTTGCACACATTATCCAGGGCTTATTCAGCATCAAAAATTGAAAAATGTTGCACACACACCAATTGAGCATAAAAATTTCAAAACTGTTGCACATATTCAACAATTCAATACCAGTCAAAGTGGTATGTAGCTTCCATTGATGCAAAATTCTACAAACCATACACTTAATCCATGTTTCCATTAATTGAAATTCATCTAGGTAGACTTAGTACATCACATAGCTTTCATTACATAGCTTTCAAGAGATGAAGCCCTATGCTCACTACTAATAGAACCAAATAAATGTTGGCTCTACGCTTCGCCTTCTTCCTCGCTTGTTCAGTCTCCTTCACTCTTCTTAGCAACCCCGAGATGACATTGTTTGCATGATCAGGCAATGGATCATCAACCCGCATAAAGAATCGACAAGCTCCAACCCTCTTCCAAAAAAACACAAAAAATAAGCACCACATTTGGCCAAATCGTAAACCCTAAAATCCAAATAATGAAATTGATTTACTCCATAATGTGGACACCCAAAAAAACGCCTTTCCGGATTAGATACAGTCCAAGAGTGCTTGATTGAAGCGGGAACTCCACAAAAAAACGCCTTCCCTAATTCACGACCTCCATTATTGCGGGATAACATGCTCCAACCTCCGACATTGGAAGAGCTTCTGAAACTCGAAGTAGCCATGGTTGCTCAGCTCAAATCTCGACCGATGTATTTCGCCCTGGCTCTCTCTCAGATTTGAGCAGATTCGGCCGTTGGGATGGTGAAGAGAGGAAGAGAAGGGGGTGAGAAGTCGCAAATCTGATTGGGAATTTAAATGTGTTTTTTTTCCTCAATTATCCTAATCATCACCGTAACACGGATGTAACTCGCAAATCTATACCGTAATACTCACGCGCGTTGCCAGATCATCAAAATGGGGTCAATAGAACAGAAGTGTAACGTTTGGGGGTTTAGTAGGAAATTTTTTAGTTGGGGGGTCTGAGAGAACAAAAGTTGTAAGTTCAGGGGTCCATCCATGTATTCGGCCTACAATCATGCACTCTCAATTAATTATAAAGTCATGCACATTCATCTAAAAATTAAAGACCACACTCTGTTATAAGATCATGGACACTCAATTGTAACGTTTTACACACTCAAATATAAATTTTGCATTTTTTAAATGAAATATGATTGCGCCATTTAATGAGTTATTGATCTAGACCATTAATTTATTTGATATCCAACAATCGTGATGGATTATCATTTCACTTGGCCCGACCCAAACAATAAGGACCCAAAATCAAACAAGATCGATAAAATACCATGAAGACTTATTTTTGGGGCTAAACAAGAACGTATTGGTATGAATGCACATATGTGTATGAGCCTAGTACATACAAATCTAATGGGTTTCAGCTTAAAATCAATTGACATTAAGAAAAATAATTCAAGAATTTATATTCTAGGCAATTTATATTCCAAACTTTAGACGGGGAATAAGTTGAATAACTACTTCATGATAAGGTAATTAATTAAGCATCTACATATGAAAAGTGTACAATATTTAGTCGGATATGTACGTACCTTTTATGTATGAATTGCATTATGTATATTAATCATTTGAATCAATATAATTTTTTTTGGTTGAATGAATCAATATTAATTTGTACTTTCAATTCACAAACTACAACATAATTGTCATCTTGAAAATGACTTTCATCTAGATGTAGGATCAATAATCTTTCTATCAATTGGTTTTCTTTCCACTCATCTAATTAATTAAAGTATGTATTTTTACCAATAGTACTAATTATAAGGCTACTTAATTCAGTTAATTGTATTACAATTCTAGCCTTCTAGGTGACTTGGATTTAGCATTGAGAGACATGACACAAAGAAATAAAGTTTGTTAGTGAAACTATATATGTTTTTCCAACTAGTACACCTCGCTTTCATTGGCATGATTCTTATTGGGGTGTTTAGTTGGAGAAAGGGTTTTAGATTTGGGTTCACGAATTGAATACTCCCATTTGGTGTTTGCTGTATATTTTTAAAAAATTTGAAACATATTTATGAACATTACGTTTGAGAACTATTTCATACCAACCAGACCTTGTACAAGTGTACTATAGTGAGTATTCATTTATCTTGCTAAGCATAAGAATCATTTATCAAATTTGTCCCAATGGTCCAACGTACCTTACTTATCGGCTTATACAATCTTGCCTGATTCTTGATTAAAACTACATGGAAAATTAAAACTGTAGAGTATTTATGGCCAATGGAAAAGGTGGACGGACCTAGTACACAATCTCCCTCTACCTTCATCTTGACGCAAGCTATGTCTTTCAGATTGGCTTGGTTTAACAAGGCCGGGTAGAGGAACTCCGATTGCTGGCCGAAATGAAACACAAGTTCGGTGGACTTTGCCTAGAGAATCTTGGGTAAAAGTTAACTCTGATGGTGCTGTCTGTCAAGATTCAAAAAGAGCTTGTGCGGGTGGTGTTATAAGAGATGATTATGGTCACTGGCTTCAGGGATTTGTTCATAACATCGGCATTTGTTCAGTCTCGGTTGTTGGATTATGGGGTGTTATTCAAGGGCTGAAACTTGCCTGGGAAAGTGGGCATAGACGGGTGGCCTTTGAGGTTGATTCTCAGATTGTTATCCAGCTTATTAATAAGCCGCTCGATAGAGCTCATCCACTTTTTAGCCTGGTTGCTCAATGTCATGGCTTCTTTCGTAGAGACTGGATTGTCCAGTTTCGACATATTTACCACGAGGCTAATCGGGTTGTTGATGGTCTTGCTTCTTTAGCTTATTCCTTTCCTATTGGGTGCCATTTTTTGGACGTTTCTCCGTTGTCTATTTCTTCTTTACTTGCTGATAATGTTAGGGGTTTGGCTATTCCCCGAATGATTCCCAATTAAGCCTCTTTTATTTTAATGCAGCGCTTGTCGCCTCTTTCTGATCAAAAAGTAATTCATGTTCTAAATTTAAAATATAGGATAACTTCTTCACACACCTCTTAAATGGAAACCAATCTAACCTAATTCACATGTAACAATTATAAGACCTTAGAGTCGACGCATCATTGACGAGCCTAAATAACTGTCCAAATCGCATCATCGATCATGACCGACTAGCTAATGTAACTAATGGCAGACTTGAGCATACATATATGTATAAACCTAACACATAAATGTAATAAAATTTCTCCCTAAAATCAATTATTAATTAAAAAAATCCCGAAAATTTATAGACAAAATAATTTATATCTGTGTAAACAGCATTGACGTTTTTAAACGTGCAATAATTTCTTCACCCATCTTCCATCTATTTCTTTCCATTTTGTAGCCAAAGAAAACAGAGATCGATCGATGTTGATGTTGCGGCTGCGTGCATTATTAAAAGTTTAGAGCAAATAATTAATACTTGTTCGTTCAATAACTTCAATTGTCATGTGTCGTAAGAATTCAGAATTTCTTTTTAACTAATTAAAATGTATTTCACTAGTTATATGTTTATCAACTAATAATCAAAACTCAAAACGTTTTTTTATTAAGATGATACAGAATAATTTTTAAAACTTTTTTGGTAGAATTTTTTATTATTATTTTAATTTAGATATAACCTGATGACGACGACAACAACAACATATATCTACCCAGGTAAGGTGGTCAGGTGGATTCCGGTATGGACATAATCTAGGAGGTCAAGATATACGCATCCTTACTATGGACAGAGAGTCGGAAGAGTATTTTTAGCCGACCCAACGCTAAAACGAAGGAAAAACAAAAGACTGAAAACACCCCGACCTATTTTTTTTTTACCTTGAACATGAGTCTTTACCTTGAACATGCAACTCTTGCTCCCTTATTTTCAGAGCTAAACATTCAAAAAATGTGACAAGAAAATCGAAGTAGGTTTACCTACAAATTTTCTACCCGGCCTATCTACCTTAGTACAAATGTAAAGCAAAACCTATGTTAGTTCAAAAAATTGTGCCATGTGTCAATTAGTGAATTTTTTTTGTATTAATTAAAAAAAGTGGTCATTAAAAATAGTAATTTAGGCCCTATTTTTGAGCCATGATCCCAATTCCCAACAAACACATTAAGAATTTTTTCACAACTAAAATACTTATATGAATGCCATGATCCCAAAAATTGAAAAACTTATTCAATTAAAAAAAAGTACGCTCAATTTTTTTCACAATTCATAACCTATTATTTGTTTTATTTTTCAAAAAAAATTTAATTAATAAAAACGCATGAGTTTTTCACACTTCTTAACCTATTATTTGTTTTATTTTTCAAAACAGAATTTAATTAATAAAAAATATGATTTTTTCACACTTCTTAACCTATTATTTTTTATATTATTTACATAACCAAATGAAAAAATAATTACCTTATATTTCTCGAGTTTGGTTCAAATGAAACAAACTCTTATCCTAAAACGAACTCTTATCCTAAAACGAATGCATTTTTCGTAGTTAGTAATACACTTTTCATATAAAAGTGCATTGAAAAATACAAAAAGTGCATTACGAAAAAGTGCACTAAAAAAATTTGAAAAATGCATTAAAAAGTACGAAAAGTATAAATGCGAAAAAGTGCACTCTGAAGTATGAAAAGTGCACTACTAACTACAAAAAAGTGCATTCGTTTTAGGATAAGAGTTCGTTTAAGGATAAGAGTTTGTTTCATTTGAACCAAACTCTATATTTCTCCACTTATCTCTCCCACTTCTCCCACTCCATGTGAAAATTTTAATTATTTTTATAAACTTATCCACTCATCTCCCCCACTTTCCCACTCTTTGTGAAAATTTTAATTATTTTTATAAATTATCCACTTTCCTACTCCATGTGAAATCCTTACATCTCTACACATCCATCAAAATATATAAAAGTAAGAACAAGCGATTCTTCAAGTTTAAATGCAAGTTGTAGATCACATTGACCTTTAAGTGAAAATTTTAGAAACATACTATTTATTGTGGATTTTACTTATAATTTTACTTTATATATCACAATTTTTCTTTTGAAAAAATTGTATTTTAAATACGTTGGTTGTATTCAATGTTTATCTTAAAGTAAATTAAACTATAAAATTAAAATTATTTTATTAATATTTTAAAAAATAATCAAATATTTTTTTATAATCACCCGTACATTGTACGGAAACGACACTTGTTTTCTTTTTAATTGTGTTTTTCCTTATCATCATATATATACTTAACAACGATAAATATTTTGTACAATCGGAATAAAATCTATAATCTATCAAGAGATAATTAATCAGATTTTGACTTACAAGGCCATCATGCTTCCAAAACACCCCAAAATCAATTGCTTCCTCTACTTCTCCTAGTCAACACCTCCAATTTCTGATTTCACACCTTTCATCTCAAAACCATATACATGTTACACCATACAAAAACTTTATAATATACATTGTAACATACAAGAAAAAAATATAGTAAAATATTACATCACAATCATACAAAACGAATATTTTATTTATTATATAATAACATTATAAGGTGCACATTAATTTGCATTGTCCATCTCTCTTCCTTCACATGGCCTCTCCATACTCCAACACCTCCCTCCTCCATTCCCAACACCAAGCACCGCCCTCGGCCGCCGCCCTCCGGTGGTGGCCCCACCGCGGCCGCAACCTCCTCCCGAGGCGGAGGCGTAGGCGGCTCCCTATTCTCCGGCTAGGCCAACAAAGGCAGAAGAATATTTTCTCCCTAGGGAGGGTTTTCCGGCGGATCCGAGTGAGATGGATGAAAATGCAATACATATGTCTGATGAAGAAATTGAAACGATACTACAAGAATCTGATCAAGGATCTGGTGGAGGCGAGCGCGTCGACGGAGCTGATGCAACAGAGGATGATGATGGAGGCATCCTTTGCTGTGCCTGTGATGGGCTTGTCTCATCACTATGGTGGCCATCTCAATAGGCCAAGGTCTGTTTTTATGTTCTAATTAAGAGATGGACATGGTGTTGTTTTATATATATGGCCATTTGAAAATTGAGCAAGTGTAATAAAATTCTTGGGTATTTTTTTCCTCTTCTTATCCTATTTTTAATTATAATTTGTTCTTTCAGTTTTAATGGGCAGAATATATTGCTTAATTAATACAAATGTTTCATTCAAATATATTGTTCTTGATCTAATCTAAGTTGTTAAGCTTGGGAAGGTAGATCAAGATAAATTTCTTGATTTTCTATTTTTTCAGGAATTTAGTTGTTATTTGTCAATATATGTGGTAGCTAGTTTAATAGTTAGGGTTGAAAAACCTACCTAATTAAAAGCCGTGAGGGGCTCTTATACTATACTGTAATTTGTTGGTGAACAATAATTGTTTGCAAAAAATATGTTTGATTTAGGAATTAGATGTATAATCTTTTGGGTGCGAAAGGAGAATTTATGGAACTTTAAACTAAGATCCACCATAATATATTGACAAACAAATATAAAATTTGACCTAAAACGAAAAACAAAGGTGTAAATTTTTCAACGCTAGTAATGACATATATAATTCTCAACTAATAGACGAGTAGTTTCCTAATTATATTATTGGAGTATTTTACTTTTTTAAAATATGCAAAACTCTTCTTTTTTTGTCGAAAGCAAAGCTTGGAACTTGGAAGGGTATAAGAAGAGAACATTTTGAAATTAAATAACTTTTTAAGCATTTTTAAGATATAAAATTTGGTTACTAATAACATAATTTCTTTTGGTTTTCCACTTAGTTTGAAACTTTTAAATAGAAACGGATCTTTTAATTTAGTTTTTTCATACATATCATTAGAGAAATTCGAACTAAAAATCCTAGACAAACGCTTAAAAAAACCGAACGCCTCGTCCTCTATACCAGATAATTAGTACTAATAATATATAATATATGTAATTAGCTGGTAAGAAGAAAAAATAAACTTAATTAGCACTTGATCTTATAAATCTAATGATTAATCTAATAATAAAGATGGGTGAGGGGAGCAAGCTTGCTGGTTGGAGAATCTTGACATCGAACTTCCATGTATATTGATTTCTGTGACAAGTGACAACTACCAGTATAATTTAAGTTATAGTAGTGGCAAGTTATGTGTATGGATAATGGCTTATAATTAAAAACATATCATAACAATTAGTATGATTCATAATTTACTTATAATAATAGGTTATTCACTTATATATTCCATATTAAAACGACCATTATAGATTTCCAAATTTCTATTATTTCCATCGGCCATTAACACATCACACTCTGCGTACGTACTATATATGTTGACATTTGTTAGAGGAAAATCGGGAAAGGTAATGGAGATAAAATATTCATACTTAGCCTTTAAATGTAACTTAATGTATTAAGTTGAACGATTAAAATGGACCATTATTTTTTTTCCTTTTTTTAAAAAATGCGGTAAGAAAAAATAATTGTAAAAATTATGCTGAAGTGTGCCACTATAATTTAGTTTTATTATAAAATATAAAATTTTAGAAGAAGCCAAGATCTTAAAATCACAACTACATATGATCACAACTCATCAGACTATGAGATTGTCTGCTTGATCTGCATATAACTTGAACAACCTGATCCTACCATGTCAAATTGTCAGTTTTTTATATGCATGTATTATTCTTGTACACAACACTACATATTTGAAATGAATATAATATTATACCTTCTTAATTAAAGAATTGATTAATAACTTTTTTATCATCATATATCCCAACCTCTCTGAGCTGTAAAATAATTTAATTATTTTTCTTATTCTGAATAAACAAATGATTCGGAGGAGGCTAGATACACAATACTTAAGAAACTTTAACAATAGTTTAATTTTTTTTGTCATCGTTAATGACGTTTGAACACTATTATATATTATCGAATTACCCTAGATGATCTACGGACAACATAAAAAATAAATTAAAATAAAAGAAGTACGGAAGACAAAAGGCATGAACCTCACCTAATACATAAATAAAAACAGGGTAAGTAAAGAATTTAAATTAATGGAAATTGATATATTAACAATTAACAGTACTCTTAATCAAGGACAATGATAATTGATGACATATCTCAACATTATATAGTGTATTTATTTATGTTATTTATTATTTTGAAATTCGAATAAAAAGATAAATATATAGATTGAAGACAAAGTTAAACAATGTCATATGAAGATGTACGTAGAAATTAACAAGATACATAAGCAGCTTGTATGATAAATGCGTTAACGTAGCATGCAATTTAAATTTATTATAACGCTATTAACATAATATATTTATTTTATATTCATAAAATGTCAGAGATGGAAATCGTCCATTGATGCCCGAACCATCCGAATACCCGATCAGAAAATATGGCCATCCGAATACCCGATCAGAAAATATGGAATAATTCTACAATATAAACTATTCGTGATATTTTATTAAGTTAAATTTTGAATAATGATTTATCTTTAAATTTTTGTAGCTTATATATACTTTATGACATAATATAACTTTTATAGGTTTCATCAAAAAATATAAAATAGAACACCCGAACGCCGAAATCCAAAGGATGATGGACGAATTGGTGGGGGATGATGAGTTTCATGGAAGATGGATGGATCAGCCGGAACATTTATCTTACGGGTCAGGGTGATAATCGATATGGGGCCATTCATATATAACCCGATCCATTTATATCCCTTCGTATTCTGAAATCTGTAAAATGTGCTTTAAAATTATTAAAACATCACCTTGGACATTGCCACCTTGGTAACGCTTTCGAGACTATTGTGTTGAAAATTGAAATCAAGTGCTTTGCCTTGCCACGGAGATACAGATTACAGATACTTGTTCTGTCACAATTTTTTATAGAGAAATAAAGGGTGTCAATATTCGATACGATTGAGTATTAATATATTAAAAAATATCAGATTTAAAATTATAATGTAAATGTACATTAATTGCGTGATGAGGTTGAATTTGTGTGAATTAAGTCAGGTGACTTAGGCTTAGTTGACGTATGCCCTTACGTAAGACCGGTTAGAGGAACTCTGGTAGGCAGTAATCATTTTCCAAGAATCCGATTCATAGTTAGGCTCCAATTGGTTTGTCGTGACATATAAAAACGGAAACGGAAACGAAATAAATTTAGACCATTTTTAGTGTCATAAAAAATGATTGAGGTGTATAAGCTCTTTTTTACAAAGGATAAGAAGTTGTGCAAAACAAGTTAGATTTTTTTTTTGTCAATGTATCATTACACTAAAATGGACTACATTCACTTATATTCCGTTTACGTTTCCATAAATTATAACCAAACGGGGCCTTCGTTCTTCATCAATACTTGTTAAAATGTTTTATGGACTGAAAAGTTAAATAAAAGGTAATGGTTTGGGTCATGCTTCTTTCGTAGTGTAATCGTGGTTTAACCTAGAACTATTAAGATATCAACAGATCCAAGCTAGATCGAACTTGTACTCAAACATTCAAGCAAGAATCATAAGCGAAAGGACACACGAGTTGTTGACCCGGTTCGAGTTCAAAGAACTCTACGTCCGGGGGACCTCAACAGGGGAGATCCGATCCCAAGCATTTCACTAGATCAAAGCTCAAGAGGTTACAATGTACAAGAATCAAGCACTCGGCAAAACTAGACAACAGAGACAAGACGAAGACGAAGATCTAAGAACAGAAACAAGAACAGAGGTAGGGTTCTAGAAACGAAAGGGCTTCGGCCCCCTTTCACGGCTGCAAGTCACACCCGGACTTCAACTAGACACCACAAACACCGGAGATGAGCTATCGCCGGCGAGCTACTCTTCCTCTTCCTCTCTTTCTCTCTTTCTTTCTCTTCTCTCTCTCTTTCTCTGGATTTCTAGGGTTAGCGTCGCGTGCAAGAATGAGCTCCCATCGAAGCTCCAACTCCTTTTATAGCTAGGTTATCGGGAAAGCACATCAAACGTTGCGTTTCAACAAATGAAGCTACCGACTTCAGCTTTGGGCTGAAGACAACTAATTGGGCCTAGCTCGTTATTGGGCCAAGCTCAAATCGACTTCATCCGAGCTTCATCAAAGGCAAGGTCTGGTAAGCAAGTGACTCGGGTTTGCCTCCAAACCGGTTTGATCCGGGGTGACATTAAACCCCGGTTCACCTGTAAAACCAAACCCTACTCTCGTGATGAACCCGGTTCTGATTTCCTAGTTCTACCTTAGTGCTTAATTCATATAATTGTACATATACATGTATGTATTATTTTACAACACGTAGAAATATATGGAGAATTGTGGACATGGAATTCAAATACTCAGATGAGATGACAATATTCATTTCGAGATAGGGACACTTGACAATGCAAATTATGCAAGCAAAAGTGGTTAGACAAGCTCAGTTACACAAAATTAACTGAAATAATCACACGTAATAGAGTCCTGTTAAATGGATTATTCCAAGCATTCTACCATCAATAAGTCAAATCTACAGCGGATCTGATATCCAAAGAGTATCTTAGCCCCAGCAAAATGTCGTAGATTATAATGTGTTGTCGTAAACCCATATCGAGTGTGATATTTTCTGTCACTGAATCATTCACAGCAAGCAGGATTTGAATCCCTTTTCTAGCTCCTGGCCGTCCAAGTTCTTGCCTATGAACACAATCTTGTTTACCCTAGGCTCGTTTGGACCCCACAATCGGTCCGGTGAGCCTTGGAATATATCATGAACGCCCTGTAGCGAAAACAATGGTTGTTAGAAGATGAAGTCTGGAATTACTGGTTGTGTTTGCTGGGGAATTTACCATGTGTAAAAAACTTATTAGTTCAAATCTGTACTTGAAAAAAGATCAAGTGTAATAGTGTATGACATTACCTGGAAGACGAATCTCTCTTCCATACCACTAACAGACATAAGACCTTTCATCCTGTATATGTCTTCACTACGTTCCATCAACAATGTGCCTAGCCACATGTTAGCCTGGAATAGAAGAAAAGACACCACATTATTCAAGTCATTATTTGTTGGAAGAAAGCTGCTAAATGTTCAAAAAGATACATACTCAAAAAGCTTACAATGTTATTCAAGTGGATTGCAAAAACAAATTAATCTTAAATTGAGAACCATGATAAGTTGATAATGAAACTGCTTTTATTTTTACTTGTCTTTTACTTTGTGATGTGAATTTTATATGCACCCTTTTACATTTACAGCATCATTTCAATAAGAACCATGCTGAGAAGACGTCCTAAAAGAGGAAAATAAAATCTGCTCCTAAGATAGGACTTTTTTTCGTCCACACGAGCAGCTTCAATTAGGGCTAGAGTCTATGCTCTATAGTAAGACACAAGTTAGCGAATAATAGGAGAACTGACCTTATCCAAATCTAGGGTGCCCTCACAAACAATGCTTACAGAGGAAACACCAGGATCATGAGTGTGATCATGGGAGTGGTGGTCATGCCCTGCAACAAAATGACAAAATAGTATGATCACTTATCACTTGTATAAGGAACACATAGACATGTTTTTTCTGGCATATGTAAACTCCAGACCAACTAACTAAAAGCAAAGAATCGTGAGTATTGTATTACCGAATGAAGCCTACTCACATTCTACAGCTAGGGAATGACTATCATAATCTAGGGTAATGTACAGAGCATCACTCGGGTTTTATTTTTGTACAGGAGGATTTCTCTAGAGTTTTTTTTTTGTTTATTTCATTCCAGAATCTAGTTATTCTATAGAGTAGATATTTCTTGTGTGTGCTCGATTCAAATTGCCGATTTGCCAATGTTTGGATTCTAACAATTCTTTGTAATGAACACCTAATAGATATCAAAATTATTCAGGGTATTCAAAAAAAAGAATAACCAATTTTTTCAATTTCATCCTGAAAAATAATTATAATTCGGATTAAGAAGAATTACCATGCTTTTCATGACCATGCTCGGGATGGTCACAGTCGTGAGGATGGTCGCATTCATGATGATGATCATGGTCATGGTCATGGGTTTCATGGTCCTCTATTGAGCCTTCATCAGTTACAACACTCTCAATTCTGCAAATGTTCACGAAAAGTGAGATTCAAATAGACCAAACTTACATCAGGAAAAAAATCTTACCCATATACATTTTAAAAATTATGATAAATTACTACTTATATCACATAAGTGAGTTGTTCAATTGCCACCAACTTAATAAATTACTGCTTATACCACATAGAGCCATTACAGGCCCAGTTTTTCAGCATATACCATGAAGACAATTTGTGGAATTAAACCAAGACCCTACATCAAAGTCTAGTGAAACCAAGACCACAACCACTGTTCTAAAAGTGACTCCCCGTCACATCTTGTATACTTCTATACGACCTATAAGTCTTGAAATCATTTCTATAGCACAAAAATTGTAGTATAACACAATACAAAGTTAGATATATATATATATATATATGTGTACATTTTAGATGATAATATTAGTTGCAAATTAATCCCACGATGAGGATGGAGATAAAACAAGAAAGGATCTTACTTCTCCAGGTCAAAGCCCCCAATTCCAAGAACATAATCCAAGTCAACTTTCCCAAACTTTGTTTGCTTCATATTAGCCATTGTATTGATACCCTGTCATTTGATGCAAACAATTCTTAGTGAAAAACCTTTGTCATATACAATTGAAATGAAGTACATGGGGATTAGAAAGGAAGGAAAAACAAACCCTTATTTTCTGAATCAGAGCAGAAACTTCTGACTGACCAACAAGATCCGTCTGGAAAATAAATAAAAGAACCTTCCTTTAGGACAATGAGACAGTTGGCTTTATTTCTACTCAAATTCATACATGCTCTAGAGTAATTAAATTGAGCAGATACAAATATGAACAAAAGCCATCATTTGAGATATTACCCTGGAGTGTAAAGAACAAAGTACCTTGATTTTGCTGGTATTTCATGCCAGCAAAATCAAATACCAGCAAAATCAGCACATAAAACTTCACAAACTGGTCTAGCATCTAGCATTTTTAAGACACAAGAACAGTATAACAATAAATAGAGTAACAACACCATTAAGAACATACCTTATTAACTATTATACGATCTGCATAAGCAATTTGCTCTATGGCTTCATTCACAACTCCTTCTGGCTTAACCTCATCCAGGTGAATACCGGCATGTTTAGCATCAACCAAAGTTACAACACCATCCAATTTGACTTCATCAAAGATCTGATCTTCTGCATAAAATGTCTGGATGATTGGAGCTGGGTTTGCTAGACCTACAGATTGAAGATATCACCTGTTATGTCATCATCATCATCATCATCATCATTGACCCAGTGAAGCTCCGCTATAGCGGAATCTGGGGGGTCAAGATGGGGGTACCCCTGCCCAAGGGAGAGGCGGTACGCCCGAAAGACCCAAGAAAAACTGAAATACAGCTATGTGACAACAATAACTGAATTTAATTAGAGGGGGTACGCCCGATATCTGTTATGTGCTGCCCAAAAAAATAAAACAGCCGAAAATATGTAGAAGAGTAAGTGACAAATTACTGCACTAAAAAAATTGTGACAAGTTGCTCACGAGTCCTTGAAGTCCCAAGGACTCAAAACTACATGCGCCCTTATTCATGCTTTCTTTCAGAAACCAACACGAGATGATTAACCTTAGTATCTAATGTACTTCGTTCATGTTGTATAGGACAATACATATACCAGGTGGCTAATTGCACAGTTACTAATCAGAGGGTGGAAAAATATAAATAATATCAGACTCTTTCTTTTGAGTATCGATGGGAAGAACAAGCAAAAGGGCTTCCATTTCCAGTTTCCACTAAGAAAATATATTGTTTAATTAATTGTTTGCATCTAGTGGCCCAACTTACAGAAATCCACGAATAACTGATGTATGATTAATGGGACAGGGACTGGGGTAACTAATAGACAGAAAAAAAAATCTATACTCAGGGTATCTTTGTGCCCAAAAATGCATAATGCTAATCACCCACTTATAAATATTGTGTTTTTAGGAGAAGTGAACATGAATATTGAAACATATAATAAGCATGGAAATAGAATGCTGCTAAAAAACTTATAATCATATATTCATAGACCTGTAGTCTCTATCACAATATGATCGAATTTTCCTTTCTTCTTGTCAACCAACTCTGCGATCATCCTCACTAGATCACCCCTCACAGTACAGCATAAGCAGCCATTGTTAAGCATTACTATATCTTCAGCTCCAACAGCTTTGGCCGCCACCAAAGAACCATCAATGTCTACTTCACCAAACTGTTATAAGAGCCCCACATAAAGAAAAATAAATAATCCACTCGACCATAATACATAAATATATATCAAATTTTCACATGAGAGCATGACTTCTATGAGCCTATTTATGCATTCCCAACTGTTATCCCAGTAGTCCAATTGTAGGAAACTGAAAATGAACCCATACCTCATTCTCAATGACTGCAATCCTTTTGCCATGGTCAGCAGTCAATATATGATTAAGCAATGTTGTCTGCAAGGGCCAAGCAAAATACATAAATTAGCAAGCATGAATCCACTATCCACACAGCATAGAAGGAAATCCAAGCCATGTCAAACAAAAGATAAGCACTTTAAGTCCTACATTATACAGTCAACAGAACAGGCATAAATTTCAAGGAAAAAGAGCTTATAATCAACAAATTCTTCAATAATAAACTATGGAGCTTTCTTGGAAAATTCAGTTTCATTTCTCGTCAAAATAATTAGCCAACTTCAATAGCCTCAACTCAAAATTTCACATGAGTATACATTATCTCGATTCTAAATATATAAAATTTCATCGCAAGTATTCCAATCAATATTTTCCATCCTTCTGCAGCACAGGATAAAATTTCGTTTCAATTCATACTTTATACCTTTCCAGAACCTAAGAACCCCGTGATGATGGTAGCGGGGATACGATTATCCGGGGGAATCTTCGTCGTCAAATCGTCAGTCTCCGGCGAAGAAGTGGTTGCTGCTGACGCCGCCGAGGAGAATCGCCTAATCCTAGGGTTAGAAAGGGGCGACTTCAAAAGACTTGCTGGCAACACTTGAGAGGTCAAACTACGGCGGACGCTCAGAGAGTAAAATCCAACGCCAGGCTTAGCAGTTCGGCTGAGAAACGGGAGACGCAAAGAGGAAGACTTGCAAATTGGATGAGCTTGTCTAGTGGCGAAGCTTATGAAGGAGGTAGCTACGTCCACGGATAGCGACGCCATCACCGACGGCGGTGGTGTGTGCTGAGCGGAGAAGAATGAGGGCGCTGGATTTTTTAGGGGGGAAAACGATAGGCTTTCAGGGTGTGTTAATGGACGCTTCGGGAATTCCGAATTTGTACTGAATTTTTGGTTTAGGGTCTTTCAATTTGGGATGAAATTTGTTTTTTTTTTTTTAATGAAAGGGTAGCTCAAGTAGCAGTACTTCTTAATACTAGCATAGAGTAATGTTTAGGGTCTTTTTAATGAATTCGACACTCACGAACGAAAAAGACCTCTAGATTTCTTCTTGATATTTTTTGCCTTCGACTAGGCTCCTCATTCAGACTGAATTTTGGTTTAGTTTGTTCTAATTTTTAAATAAATTAAAAAAAGTTTACACTTATTAATTTATTAAAATTAGTTATATAGAACCAGCTAAGGGGACTAGGGGAGACATAATATGTGACACCATTTAGAATACAAATGTTAGATGTATTTTTTTGTAGTACAAATGTTAGATGTTAAAAAGCATTAAAAACCACTTTTTGCATTTTTTTGTATTCAATAGTCTTTCTAATTTAAATAATTTGTTGCTTGTTTTTAAATTTTGGACTCCAACTTATAAGGACCAGGAGCCCATTTCGATAGTAAATTTTGGACTCTTAATCCAACCAATAAGAACCACGAGCCAATTAAGCCAGTTATAAAAATAAATATGAGACCTATTTTTCTCTTAAATGAAGGAGAAATTTACAAGAATCAAAAATAAAATCTCTCAATTTTTTTAATGTCTTCAACCACTAGGTCACATTCATACGGGACTTAAGTTATTTGTCATTGATAAAAATTAAGGAATAAATCTTTATTGATTCAATGTAACGCATTGATGTATCAAACTTTCACATTGTTTTGTTATTTCCATTGATTCAATGCAACGATGCATCAAACTTTTACATTGTCTAGTTATTTCTAAATAAGTTTTTTTAGGATTTTTTTTTCATTTTTTCCATTAATTGTAGAAAAAAAAATACAATAACTTTTGATTGACTAAAAAATAAATCAATATTTAGAAATTTTATTTTATATCTTAATGCATAAAATAATTTATAGATTTTGCAACTAATGACATTTTACTTCTACCAAAAAAAAAACAAATGACATTTTACTTTAGAATTATCCACAAAAGATTGGGTTCATAATCTAAAGGGCCTTCTATTTGGGCTCAAATAATCCGGGTTTGGAGGCTCCGAATCCGAAAACAAGTCTACCTACACCCTTCTTGCCTGATACTTTCTGGCCTCCACGAATTCTCGCATCCATCTACTTCAAGACGACCACCGCTATCGCCGCCGGGAAACAACGAGAGAGAAACAAAAAAAATGGTGAGGAAGAAGGTCCTGGAGTTCGACGAGCTGCCGCCAGATGACTTCGATCCGGCGAACCCGTACAAGGACCCTGTAGCAATGCTGGAGATGAGGGAACACCTCGTCAGAGAGAAGTGGATCGACATCGAGAAGGCCAAGATCCTCCGCGATAAGGTCAAGTGGTGTTACCGTGTCGAAGGCATCAATCACCTCCAGAAATGCCGTCATCTCGTCCAACAGTACCTCGAGTCCACTCGCGGGATCGGCTGGGGCAAGGATGGTCGCCATCCCTCTCTCCATGGTCTCCTCTCTTCCTCTCTCTTTCGAATCTTTCTTTCGCTTCGTGTTTGATTCGAGATTGGTTTGTGATTTCTTTCACACGTTAATTGCTGTTTCTGATTGAATTTTAGGTCCGAAGCCGGAGACGGCAGATTCGGAGTGATCTGCTGCTGATGAATGTGGCTGAGAACATTAGGTAATCGCTTCTACTTTTATTTTTAATTGGATTTCTAGCAATTCGTTCTCAGTTTATACAGCTTGGGATTTTGCTGGTCAATGGTAGCAAAACTATGATTTAAGTGAATTAGTGAATTACCATATGGAATGCCATCCAAGAATTTTACTTGTAGTGGCCTCTTTGCGATCAGATTGAACTGTTTTTCTCATTGACTATATGAAACCTGAAAGTTTGGGTGATTTGTTTGTGCGTGCTGGGTTCCTAGCTCCTTCAAATGTACTTATTTGCACTTTGGTTGATGTTCAATGACCTGTTCACCTGGAAATTGATCATTTGATTATTTGCACATATAGAGATTAGTAGTCTATTGCTAGCTAATAGTGTGTCTGCACAGCCCAGTTTGCACCTTTAACATTTTTGTGCTTAAGAAATATTTGATACCTCAAAGAGGGAAATATTAGATAGCATCAGAACTTCATCAGGTTCTGTATCAGGTTCTAGTGTTAATGTTTTATTCAAGCCATCATGATCTGTATCAGGTTCTGGTGTTCTAATGTGCGTAAACTAGGCTTGCTATGTCATAGATTGGGTGACATTTAGTATTGAGTTTGTGTTGCCAGGTTATGTGTACTACTAAGCCATCTCTTTAAGGCTATTGAATGGATGATCCCCCCTTCTTCCTTCAATCATGCCTAACATTTGTTCCTTGCTGGCCCTTATATTGGGTTGGAGTGTTTGTTGATTATCGTCTTCATAATGTATCCAATTCATTGTTTTATCGGCGTCTAATGGTTAGCTGGGGGTTTGGGAATGGAATATCAGCTCACATGGAATTTTTTTGATTCTTGTAGGTGATTGAATTTGGAGACGCCTACAAAGACGTGCCTGGATATCTACTTAATGCTCTTTCTGTTTCAGTTCGTCAATATAAACTTTTCTTGACCAAATTCTATGTGACTTTGATGTTCTTGATTCATGAAATACCGAGTGGAACTCTACTTAAGTCTATATGAATCCGGAATGTAGTTCATCCCCTAATAAATTTACATTATGTTCTATTTTGATTTGCGCTTATAATTTGGCATGGATTTGAATGTCAGTTCTTGATAAAAGAGGCTTCTATCCATATTGAAGTCTATTTTTTGTTTTTTTTATCTGAATTGAAGTCTATTTTTTGCATGGTCTGGATAGTATTATACTGGTTGTCAGCCTTGCAGATGAAGCAGGAATGTCTCTTTTGGATGGTGATTTACTTGAAAACTACTGATTAATGATTTGTGAAGGATAAAGCTCCAGTGTAGAACTACGACACCTGAAGTGAGCCCGTCACAACTCCACAACTCCAACTACCGGAAATAATCCTCTACCGGAAATAGATTGAGGTTGAGAGCTGCTGCATGATTGTGTATTTTGCAAAGGCTCACTTCACAACTCCAGATCCGAGAAGGCAGAACAGAATTGGAATAATTCAAGTGTGTTGGTATTAACAATTTAGCATAGTTAGTTAGTTACTAGTTAGTCAGCACAATTCAAACAGAAGTATGTTAAATAACCCACTCTTTGATGGGATGGTAAATCATTTATGGGAATAAATCATAGCAATACATATTATGAGGTCCAAATCAATGTCACGTTCTATAGCCACCATTCTACTCACATCCCACCACCGTGCCGTCGGAAATAGGAAATATATTGTGTCGAAATCTACCGACTACTGTCGCCCGATCAGATACTTATTCTGCGTATTTCAGAATAGGCAATTGACTCAAAAATCAATGGATGGAGCTTCTATGAGAACTAGAAAAATGTTCATTCTGCGAAAATAAGGACTGATTTCTATAAATTTGCCTAAACTTGATTTATTTTATTGTGCTATTGATTTACCACGCCATCAAAGATTCAAAGGTTGCGTTATTTGATTTAAATTTTCCCTAATAATATACTGAACTTTTGTGAATCATGCTCCAATAATGATATTGGTGAACAAGTATGCATCTGCTGCTTTTTCAGAAGTCATCTTAAATGTGGCCATTCTTACGCGTAACTGATTCGAATAGTCAGTGGAGATCATGATCATGACCAAACGGAGTATGCAACTGCTAATTAAAGTTCATTATTGTTTCTGATTTTGGAAGCTTAAAAGGTTTTGTTGTTACTAATAGATATTTGTCACATTTGCAATCACAACAAACTGTGAAAGCGCATATTTTATCATCCAAACTTGAATCTTGACAGGATAGACAGCCAAGTATTTCTCCAAAACTGTTCACCACAGCTTGGCGACAGAGATTTTTCCTGCAATGCAATGACTGAAGAGCACTATTGTTAGTACTCTAAGAGCAAAATACATAGTTAACACTAACAGGCACAAGGCATTGTCATAAGAAACTTATCAGAGTGCTAGTAAAGCTCCATCAACGTATCATGCATATTTTGATAAACAAAAGTCATCTGCATAATAACAAGTACCACAAATTAAACAGTGTAAAAAACCAACACAGTTCATAAAGGCAACTGAAAACGTGCTAGAAGTATGAAAACGCACATCTACCCTTAGATGATCATCATCAGCTCAGGCCGAGAATAAACATTCTCTCCTTCATCCTGCAGAGTAGGATAAGCCGCCACAAGCGCATCCTGTGCACCAATATACAGCGAGTTGTATATCTTCCAATAAACCTCTCTGACCTTCCTAGCCGGATGAAACAATCCCTGAAGACAGTAATTCAGTACACAAGCTGCTCCCAAAGCCACCCTCATCCCTTCAATTGCTTCCATAACAGCATTAATCACATGAGGCGAGGTTTCGAATACATTAGGCCAGACATAGTTAAGCAGATGAACAAGCGCGTCTTCACAGCCCAACCCAGCCACACCTAAGGCCATGTGCTTCACAGCAGAAGCCGCTGTCTGTCTATGGACTAAATCTCTATCCATTAAAGCATCTTCAAGGAGAGGAGTAACTGCATAAATATAGTCTTTCCCCATTTCACCAATGTACTCAAATAAGAAAGACAGAGATTTCAGTACACCGTTCTGAACGTTTAGCTCTGGGACCCGGTATTCATTCATCAGTGCTGGCAGAACAGTGAATGGAGAGCAAGTCTCAGCAACTATAGCAATAGCTACTGTTGTGCAGACACGGTTTTGACGCTCTTGGACTTTGAGATTATTTAGAAGTGTTGCAAGGACGTCTTGTGGTCCTATGGCTTTAGCAATGTAACCGAATGTATTCACTGTAGCACGTCGGATTCCTTTCTTGTGGGCTTTAAGCATTTCTAGAAGCTCAAAGCAAATCCTCATCCACTCCCTAGCAGGGACAAATTCTGCCCCACGGTCTGCAATTCTGCCAACTAGATCAATACAATTCTCCTGCACTTTCTCATGCCTGTTCTTCAGAATGGGTGTCAATCTAGGAAGCAGATCTTTAATAGGTGGGGTCATTTTTGTCATACCAATAACATTGACAATGGCTTTAAGTGCACCTAGAATTGAACCCAAGACCTCCGGGTATTCTTCCCCAAGGTACTCATACAGAACGACTCCAAGATGGCCCATAAGCTGCTCCTCCCCACATTGCTTCATTACAACAGCAATTCTTGAAATAAGGTCAGCTGCTTGCTGTCTTACCTTTGCACTCTTGTTGTTCAAACGCCATTTAATTGTACCACAAATCTGAGGTAGATAAGGTTTTACCCTCTGCCCGAGTGAATTCACCACAGCACCAAACCCATTCAGCATAACATTTGCATCATCACTTGTCTGCTCTTGGAATGCGTAAAGAATACCGTCTATGAGAAGCTCTTCTAAGCGAGCATCAATATCTGATGAGCCCAAGTTAGTGACAACCTTCTCAATTGTCTCCATAACCATACGCCTGTAAGGTTCACTTTCATCTTTAAGATCCTCCACAACTCTGCCCACTATGTCAGCAACTCCAACCTTGTTAGCTATCTCTACTGTTGTCTCTACGAGCTGTTTGTAGTTTCTCCTATCCAAAGCCATCCTCCTCACCCAGAAATGTTTGAAGAACTCGGGAAGAATATCACTTCGAATGTAATCAGCCTCTACACCCTCTGTACTAACACACTGTTTCACCACCTTGAGAACAATTTTCTTCATTTCTTCATCAGGCGATTGGAATTCTCGAATCAGAACAAACATGACTTCCTTTGTGTAGTAGCTAGCATATAGTGCATCCATCAGAGGAATAATAAAACCAATTGCTTTTAAGAAGGCAGCCAAGACCTTACCACGATGTGACCTGATACCCTTCCATAAAGGCTTCAAAACAGAGTCGAAACTCTCAATACCATATGGAGCAGATGCCTCTGCAAGAGCAGCCAGGGAAAGAGCAGTGATTGTCCTCACCTTCTGGTTTTCATCATTCAGACCATGCTCAATGATCTCCACCAAAGAACGCAAGTGAGGCAATACAGCACAACCAATCAAGATAGCAATCTGCTGGACAATTTTGATTCCAGTGTGCCTAGCTTGCCAGGACTTCTTACTCTGACACACAGCCTTCAAGAATGGCAAAAGAGCTGGAATACCAAGGGCAGAGGCAACAACACTGAAAGCCCTGGCCGTGGTATTTCTCACATATTCATCAATGTTATCGATATCTGGCCTCATAGCAGCAATCATAGTGGCCAAACCAGCAGCCTTACTCAGATTCGATATAATCTCTCTTCCCTCAACACGGGCATAGTAGTCTTCATCAATCAAAAGAGGCTCAATCACCACAAGAATCTTGTGCACATAAGGTCTAACCAATTCATCCAGCTTATACAAAATTCTATCAATTACCTTAACAAGAAGATGTCTCTCCTGGTCCTCAAGTGTCGGCTGCATAAGCAAAGGCAGTATCTTATTAAACAAAGGTCCAGCACCAAACTCCCGGGCCTTATCAGTCAACTGTCTCAAAGCAGTCTTCCTCTGAGGGGGCGTTCCATTCTTGACCTTGAGCAAAAGCTTCAAAATCTTCCTCTCCTTCTGCTCTTCAGGGGGCAACTCATCTTCATTCACGTCTTCCATTAATGACTGGAAAATGTTAATGTCCTCAGGCTTCATACTTGGCAACCCACCAGGAAGTTCCTTTGGAACATCAAACTGCTGACCCCTAACCTCCTCAGGAATAGAATAAAGAGGAGTCCCCATGGGAGTTGGTGTAGCAAGAAGCTTTCTAGCCGGTGTCCTGATTGGAACATAAGAAGCAGGGGGGTCCAAAATCTTATACCCTTCCATTGGAAACATAGAATCAAGCTCCTCATCAGTCAATGGCCTATTTCTATCCTCAATATCCTTCTCCCACCTCATCAAGTTATACTGCTCGGGAGTCATAGGACCCCTCAGATTAATCTGCCCAGGAGTTGGAGTTGCAAGCTCACTTCCACCAAGAGGAGTCACTCCAGGAGTATAGGCAGCAGCAGGCGTTGCTCCACCCATAGGAGTGGCACTCCCCATAGTAGCTGGTGTCTCATCCCATCTTGACCTCTGTTTCTTTGGAGTGGGGGTGACTCCCCCGGATAACTTCGGTGTGGCATCCCAAGTCATTCCAGAAGGAGTAGCCCCCGGAGTGACCCCACCAGCTGTCGGGGTCGAATCAGAATCATCATTCAACCGACCAGGGGTAGGAGTTTCATCCCATCTGTTCCTTCTTGCAGATGGAGTAGCATCACCCACCCTCCCCGGAGTAGGCGTTGCGTCCCACCGACCAATACCAGCCGAATCTGGCAAATCCCAATCGGAAGATGCAGTCTTAGTCTTCTTAATGGCTGCTCCACCATCCTCTTGATCCTGCGACTGGTCCCACCTATTCCTCCTCTTTGAAGCCGGAGGAGCAGCCACAGGAGCAGCACCAGATTCTTTCGCCTCTTTCTTGCTCTCCTCCTCTTCCTTCTTCTTCTTAGCAATTAATCTCAGAGTATCCTCCTTGTCCCTCTTTAGAGCTTCCTCTCTCATCACTTCTGAGTATGTCCTAACGTTCACATCCGGAGTCTTATCCCCCATCGCAAAAGCGTCGTTCCTGTCCGGTGAAAGCACACGGTTCAATCTCCGGCGCCGGTAATCGTCCTCCCGGTCAATAATTTTCTGAGGACGCCGAAATCCGTCGCCTGAGTCGTCCACGCCGCCAGGAATATCCTTCTGCAGCGATTTTGGAGCTGTGTACGAGGCAAGCATGCGGGCGACATCATTGCCCATCTCGGCGGCGTTTTCGTCGTCTTCGTTCACGGGGATCGATTCGACCTCCGGCCGGTTAGAGCCATAAAGGTCAACATCGTAAGTGACGGCGGTGAGAGAAGCAAGCTGCTGCTCCATCTTCTTCCTCTCCTCCTGAGTCTTCTCGATCTCATCATCGTTCGATGCCATAGTTTACAAATCCCTAAATTCCCAAACAAAATCAGCAATACAAGTCGGAATTCCAATCAACTACAACAAAATTGCTAGTTTTGATAGGGCACTGAGAAGAAAGCACTTACCTGGGAGAGATTTGGAGATCAACGAGTAGAGCGCAGCTAGGTTTTTTCCCTCCTGATTCAGTATTCTCGGTCTCGTGTTATAGTGTTTTCGGAAACGGGAAAGGAGGAATGGCGAAGCACGGGATTAGCCCGATTACAGCATTATATATAGCGCAACACCGCCTTGTGTTATAGTTATGTCGCAACAAGTGGATCAGACTTTGGGCCGGCCCTTTATATCTCGGATATGAAGCCCTATTTGAAAGGCCCAGTTTAGATTAGCCCGATTTAGGGCATCGGCTAAATCACACCCATTGTTGCTCTTTTTTTTTGGTAGAAGGAGAGGCGGTACTCTCCGGCCTTTCAAGGGGGCGTTTTATTAATAATTAAAAAAAAGTGGGCTAAGTAGTACTCAAACGGGGGATAGCCCAGCCCCTTATATCATCAGGCGAGACAATCCGCAACCGAATTTGCCTCTCGATACACATGACGGAATTAGATATTCCAATCCCTACTAAAAAAGCCTTGGCACTGAACGACCAGGCTGTATAACGGATGACTCCTACTCACCCGAGAATTAAGAAGGCCAACAACAAGTTGCGAGTCGGATTCCAAGATGATTTTCCGAAAGCCCTTATCCCAAGCTATCTTCAAGCCATCCAAAACTCCCCACAACTCCGCCATGGGAACCGAACAAGATCCAATATTGTGCACGAATCCGGTTAACCATTGGTCGTAATGATCTCTAAGGACCCCTCCTGCCGCAGCGATGTTACCATTCTTCACCGATCCATCGGTATTGATTTTGATCCAATCTTTGTCTGGCGGCTATCCAAGAGACCTCCTGCATAGTTTTAATGGACCGAATGATAGAAAACTTACCTGAGATACGAACATAATTCGTGACCTGTTGTAGAATGAAGCCAGCCTTATCCGGAATTTGCGCTTCCTCGCCAAACACTTTCGCACACCGCCATCTCCATAGCCAGTACAGAGTTGTTCCAAAAATTGCACACCATTCCACCTCTCCAATCTTCCCATTAGCCAGGACATTACTACGGAACCACTCCGCAAACGATCCCTGAAAAAAATTAGGCACGAGATCAGCAGACAATAAATTCAACCAAGTGTTTTTAGCTCTTGTGCAATCACGAAACAAGTGTTCGTAGGATTCCACAACATCGGCTTCATCGGGGCACAACGGGCAAGAATCAACAATAGTAATATGTTGTCGTTGCCTTTCCTCGTTGGATAAAACACCCCCGTTGCACAACAACCAAGTAAAGCATCGCACACGTTCAGGTACGCTCAATCTCCAGATTCTGTTATATAAACCGTGACCGACCCCTGCTCTGTAAAAATTCCCACGTATCAGATTATATCCAAAAGTCACCGAAAAATTCCCATTGTTGCTTTTTTTGGTCGAGATTAGTTGAATCTATGTGATATTCACGAGATAATTTTACTAAAAATTATAAAATATTTATGAAATTTATATAAAATCTAAAATACTTGTATATAATATCGTAATAAAAATTATGTAATTTATAAGAAAATCTTTAAGATTGTACCTCATATTTTATCTACATATAGATAAAAAAAATTATATACTTAAAGTCTGAGTCTTATTAAAAGATTTAAAAATTATTATGCATAAAAATTAATATAAAAATTAGATCAAATCTATAACTATATATTAAAACTATACCTTTTTGAGCCATCTAATGGTGTGCGAAATGACAATGTGTAAACAGTGGATACAGAACGCAAGGTAAGAGAAGCTGGCGAAGTTTCGAGGTATTTTCCCGACAATCTTTTTCATACTCATCCATAAAAGCAAAATCCTTGCTCCCGTTGTTTAAAAAAATTGGTCGAGAATCACAAATTATGTTTCGTTTTGACATGCAAATGTGAAATGCAAATATAAATAGTTTGCCATCATATTGCGATCTTCATTTTGCCCAAAAACCAATATGGATTTTCGTATTATTTTTTCCTACACCAATTGTGCACATATTTTAAATTTTGATATGCGTGTGATATATAAAAAAAATACTTATATCCACTGGCGTAGCCAGAAATTTATGCTAGTGGGGGCTAAATTTCTTTGGATAAATTTTTTGCCTACCTAAAAAAAATTACTGGTGAAGCCAGGATTTTTTTCCCCATAAAATATAGAAAATAATTATATTTTTCTGTATATAAAAAATTATATAGAAAATTGTGTATTTTTTTCATAAAATTTTGTATTTTTCAATATATAAAATTATTTTAATATATTTTTTATATATATAAATAATAATTTGCTTTTTTCTGACCAAATAAACTAGTTTTTGTCAAATAACCTAATTTTTTAATGTAGTTTTTGTCCTCATCAGTAAACTTGAAACACTTAATTAGAGCTACAAATATGTGAAACACTTAATTAGAGCTACAAATATGTCATCAGTGTTTCTAAACCTAAAACAAAGAGTATTTTTAAATATTTTAATTTTTTTTTATATCCGAGTGGGGGCTACACATAAATACGCCCCTGCTTACATCCATACAATACTAATATTAAAAAAAAACAGTTTTACTATAGAAGAATCAGTAATCAGTTAAACTTCTACCCGTAGTCACATATAAGTATAGATAGTTCAGAAACTAAGTCTTAAAAAGAAATAATAAAATCTACAACATAAAACTTCCAAGATATCCTAAAAAACTACATCTAATCAAATCTTTTTAATTGAAAATTGCATAAAAGTAATGACTAATGAATCTTTTTAATTACAACATAAATCTTTTTAATTGCATATACGGATATCTTTTTAATCAAGATATCCGTATATGCAAGCTAAGAGTAGTAATGACTAATGAAGTGTTGCCGACACTTGACCACGTTTATCGCTCTCTGCCTCTCTCCACCACAAACCAGAAGCAACCAACCGAGAGCCAGTCGCCATCCATGTCCATAAATAAGAACAATAAGTACTAGGAAACAGAAGTGCTAGTACAAATAATGAATACTCTTATGCACCACGTTTTCTTCTAGGAAAATATATATGTTGCCCGTTTCTTTGCTAATTGTATTTGATTAAAGTAGCTTGTACAATACTTTACGGTTCATTTGGTATTGATATTTAAGATATGAGATATCAGATATCGGTATTGGTATAGATACCAAGATATCGGTACGAGTGATATCTAGATATCGTATATAAATATGGATATGAGTGATATCTTTGATATACTAATTTTATGGGGTATATGAAAATAACACTCTAATATCACTATGATATCAGAAGGATATCAGCTGATATCGATATACTCCTATACTAAACAGCAGATATCAGTTTGATAGCGATATCAAGATATACCAAACAACAGATATGGGTATCAGTCATATCCATACCCATATCTGATATACTGGTATGGATACCAAACGGGCCCTTAATGTTATACAGAGTATTAATTAAGGTAGGCAAAGAACCTATATCCCAATTAAATACTGTATTAACGTAAGGATGATAAATACCATATTAAATGTAAGGATGATATATACTAAAGTCTTGTTTTGTTTGTCGTGACATATGGCAACGTAAATAGAAACGAAATGAATCTAGACCATTTTTAATATCATATTATATTTATATAAGGGAAAATCATCCAACAACTTGTCCATTGTAAAAGTGAAATATAAGGAAGTGATTCCACCACCATTTTGTTACTCACCCCCTTGATCGAGGAATGATTGAGGTGGAGTAAGCCCCTTTTTACAATGAATAAGAGGTTGTGCAAAAAAAATATATTTTTTTGTCAATGTATCATAACACTAAAATGAAAACGAGGCCTAAGTGTGAAAGGCAAAAATATTATAGTACAATAAGAGAACCTATGGGGTATAATATCCCAATTAGATCAATACTTTCCTTATTATCAAAAAAATCAATATTTTCCTTTTTTTAAATTTGTATTTAATAGAGTAGAAGGTTATTTTAGTTAAGAATTAGATTTTTAGATAAGTATTATTTTAGATTATTTGGTTTAAGTAAAACAAACTTTTATCCTAAAATGTGAGACGAATACATTTTTCCTAATTCATAGTGTACTTTTCATATTTTGTACGAAAAGTACACTACAAAGTACGATATTTCTTGGAACAAGTCACCAAGGAAAATCATAATTGATTTCAAACAAGCTTTGGGAACTGCAAAACTAGCAATTATATGGTGGTGTATATGACATCGGAGGAATAAATTGGTATTTCAATAGGCGCGGATGACCTCATATCGGATCTGGAAAAATACATTCGACAATAGTTAATAGGGTGAAAAAAGTCCATACAATAGAGTGCAGACGAAGAAAGTATAGGTAGTGTGATGCGACCCTACCTATGGACGCCTTCAAGAGGAGAATCACCCATAGTCGTGTCAAGGCCATTGCAGATTCACGGCTGTGACCCAGTCGCTAGTCTTCGCATGCCATGGCGCACCAACCACCGTGCCATCGGAGGTGCGTGTTATCGCCATCAACACTGAGGACACATGTTTGCGCCAAACTCCCTGCACGCACGCCCTACGCCAAAGACCTCGATGCCACTTAACATTCCTCGCCACGTCAGTCGCGTGCCAGTGTTCGCTAAGATTTTGGATCCTGGCATGGCCGGTGCCAGCGTCTCGCCCGACGTGTCTCCGTGCGCACGACAAGGCCAAGGACTTGTCTTGTCGTCTTGGTGTCTTGACTTGGTTTTGGTCATATTTTTCCTATTTTAGTATTATTACTATTATAAGACACTTTATTATTTATTTAAACTATTTTTAGTATTATGGATGTTTATTTTTGTCATAGTATTATGGATATTGAGCCTCAGTTGCATTCAAGCCCAAGTCCACCACCTGTATATCTAGCTCCTAGGATTTCAAACCTCTTCTATTTAAGGAGCCCTTGGCCACCTTTACTAGGGTTATGCACACTTTGATTCATAATTAGAGTAGAGTGAATTTCCTCCTTATTGTGAGTTTGTGCGTCCCCTTTCTATCAATTATCAAACACCTTTCAATTGCCTATAAACGTTGGTTGATTCTTTAAGGATCATCACGTTGAGTCTTCCATTGGTCCATAGCTTTGGATCAATCATCCTTATGAGTTCCATCACGTTGGTTCTCAACCCTCAAGGCTTCCGCAATTGCACTCGTGAGACCTAATACGTGTTTCAAGTCAAATATCCGGGTGTTCTTGAGTCCTACCGGAATTAGGCATAGCAATGGGTTGGGTCGGGTGCGGGTGGACTACTTCCACCACCCGACTTGTGGTTGTAAACCATCCACTCGACCCGGTATTTTCACCCAACGGGTTAACCCGTCGGTTTTCGGATCGGGTCGGTTTTTTTCGGGTGTTATAAAAAGTTGAAATTTTTAATTTTCAATCACAAATTAACCTTAAGTTCATTTGTTCAACGAGTCAACCCGATGACCCGTAAACAAAATAAACTTAACCCATGACCCGACCCGTCGGATTACGAGTCAACCCGTTTAATCCATCTAATAAAACTTTAAATTTTAAGCTAAAATTTAAACCTATTTATATAGGGCCTATCCATTGGATTAGCCAAAAAATAGATTTAATTAGAAAGTCTCAAAACCCATCTCTATGGTTAGGCTTCAAATACTTAACACTCTTCTCTTCTCTTTCCCTTTTTATAAGCTCATCTTCCCCTCTCCTTCTACTAATTTTCCGATGTGGGACAAAAAATCAGGTGATCGGGTCAAGTGATCGGGTCGGGTCGGGTGAGGCCATACCCGAAACTGTACCCGCTTTATCACCCGAAACCCGTTTTCACCCGTTTTTGTTCGGGTTTTTTTCGGGTCGGTTTTTTGGGTGCCCATCGGGTGCGGATGAAATTGCCAAGCCTAACCGGAATCAACGTGGCATCATAGTGGTGGATGGGCAAAAGGTCGAAGAGATAATAAGCAAAAGCATTGGAAAAGACCATAACAAGACTAATACAAAATAAACTTTGATGGATCCAAATTTATGACCACCTCCACCTCCTCAGATTCTATTACTCAGGACTCGAACGCTCATGTAAGATTGTAAGAAGCATGGCAACCTCTAAGTACGGTCATTCTTCAGTGCTTCAAGCAGAGACGTTCGACCTAAGAGATTGTCTTCGAAGAGCAAAATAATTGAGATTACGAAAGATTGAACTAGAAGGTGACAACCTTACAGTCATCAATGTGACTATAGGAACTAGAAAGTGTCCTTGGGAAATTAGAATGCTTGTCTCTAACATTTTTTCACTCCAATGGTTCAAGGCGGCTAGGAATCTGGAATCACTATGTTGGTAGGGAGTGTATATTGTGGCTAATAAAATTTTAAAGTTGGGTCATGATTTCACGAAACAAAATTCAAAAACATCCAGAACTAGTTCTCATTCAAAAAAATGTTTTAGGGCGTCCCCAACAAAATAGAGATCCCCTAATCCCTGTTAAAAAAAGCCCCGTACGTCCTAATTACTTACCAATATAAAAGAATTAGGAACTACATGGATACCAAAAGATGATTGGAGATTATATTATGTGGTTGACAGTATATGCAACTATGCAAGGACGTATCTCAACTCATCTCATTAACTCATTTCATGAATTAATACCTACAAAAAGCAGCTTTCTACCAACTACCACATTTTGCTATGTTCATAAGATGGACTGACAAATTAATTAAGGTGGTTAGACAATGACATAAGCTACGTAATGTCTTACTTAAGCATACAACTTGATATTCATTCATGTGATTCGCGTGGCTGTTCAGGAATTCATGAAGGGCAACATTTAGTTCATTTTTTTTTTTCTGTCTCAACATTGCTAACAGGATGGCAAAATGCCAGTCTCCTGCTCAAGTATATACATGAGTAGGCTACTATTTTTCACAAACAATTTGCTTATATATATAGCCCAACAAGTTATAACTCTATGTCTCTATCCACTTTTCTCTTTTATCCACTTTTCTCTTTTATCCACTTATAATGTATATTAAATCTACAAAATGTCTTGTAATATTTTTAGTTTATGTGTAAATTAAAAAAAAATCATACTTCATATTCAGTATGTTAATTATAACAATTAAAGTTCAACCCACAAAATATTGTTAGTCGTTGATCTCAACAGATCGAACGGCCCAAACGCGAGCATGCATTGGTTTACACGTGGCCGTATTCCAGGTTGGCTGAGACGCTCAAACGACTTCGTTTCGTCGGACCTTTATGCACAGTAAAAATTTATATTAATCGTAAAAGAGTTTATATATAAGGGTACAACTAACCCTAATCTACTTAAACAAGGAAACTAACATATACACATATAATACATAAAAGGACAGCCTAATATATACAATATATTCTAATACACATAAAATTTGGGCAATCAAACCTAGCGTTATCTGCATGGGTTTTTTGAGTTGCAAACTTCTTACAAAAAACAGTAATAATGTAAGTATAAAACTATATATGCAATCTAATATTCTATACTCCGTATTATTTTAATTCAAACGGCCTTGTAATGTAACTAGCTTGTTTTGGTTGTTAAATAAATTCACATGAAGTTGAAAAATCTCAGAAAGTTAATAAAATACATGTGTTTGGTTGAATATTAGTTAATGAAAACCCATAATTTTTAACTTTCATGGATTTCTCAATTGGTACATTTCAAAGTAATATAATTACTGAGGGGGGAGTGGATAAGATTTTCTTCCCACATAGTTTCCTAGGAAATAGATTTTTAAACAAACATGTTTTTTAAATTCCTATGATTTATAACTTCATGTAAATTACTTCAAATGAATTAAATTCTTGGAAATTATAATTCCCATGCTCAATGAAAAATGAGAGATGGTATATCATCTAAAAAAAAACAGATAATTAATAAGTACACAAATCAAATTTTGTTAATTAAAACTTGACTAGTTTTGATTATCATACGTCAATTAATTAAGTTCAATTATATTCAAGGCGACTAAAATTTTTGGTAGTTGTTCGTTGTCACAGTAATTAATTAGTTCACCCTAAAAAACAGCGAACAAGTTGCATCAAGCCATCAAGTCATATAAATAAATGGAATGAAGGTTGCTCTATTGTGCGTTGCATGCTACAACTTTCATACTAATCAACATTAACATTAAAAATATATAGCGATCGATGGCGGAAAGTGCAAACGGCGGTGCTGACGGTGGTTTGATGGCGGATAAAAAACCCACGGCGGTCGGTGACAAGCTTTCTTCTCGGGAAATGGAATCTCTGGCCGCGCTATGCGATACTTTCTTACCGTCGGTGGACGTCCCAAACGACGTCGTTGGAGTCGTCGGGGAGCCGACTCTCCAGTTCTTCCAGACTTCGGCTGCCAAGGCGGGAACTCCTGAGCATGTGAGACCTTTCTAATTAAGCTTATTTACATTTTGTAAGCTAATAATCAAGTGAATCAATTAGCCTAATTTAATTTAAATCTAAATTCGATATTTTATTACAATTGCAGGTAGTAGGGTTGATAACTCAAAGGCTGAGATACCACGTTTTTCTCCTTCGGCTTGCCCTAATTCTCCTATCAACAGGAATTGGGACTTTGATTTTATGCGGACGAGCTGCCCTCTCTTCTAATTTCCCCTTCGTTCATAAGTTCTCCAACTTGAGCCTCGAAAAGCGTCAACACATTCTTCTCTCCTGGTCAACTAGTTGGTTTTCTCAAATTAGGATGTTATTTGTCGGCATGAAATCTCTCATCCTACTCGCATTTTTCACTCAGGTTTGTACACAGATTATACATTGAATCATCTTGATTTGATCAGCTAAGCTAGGAAATTAAATAAACAAATTTTTATAGTATTTTTTTAGTATAAATAATATCGCATTTAACTTTAATTTATCCTGATCAAATTTTGATAAATGATAATGTTTTTTATATACATATTCGACACAATAAGTGCAGACATTAATATTACACCCAATATTATATTATTTTAATGTAAAATTTTGTATTATACTCTACATAATAAATAAAATAATATATCCTGTTTGCCTAATTACATACATACAGACCATGCATAGACAGTATAGTACGTACATTGAAGTACGTACGTATTATTATTATTATTTTAATAAATTGGGCAGAGGGCAATAATAGGGCATACCGCATACACCATATATATCATGCCAGCTGTATTGAATGATATCCAATTATCCATTAAAATTTTGATAAAATGTGTGGATTTCGATCGCTCGGATTAATTATGAATTGATTGCATTAATCGAGTGGGTTCCCATTTCCCAGTCAAATTTTTAGGTGATCGTGTATTATTTCATTTATTTCTCACCAACTAATTGACCTTAATTAATAAACTCAAGGTAAATGATGACAAGAAAAACCCATCTTGGGAGGCAATCGGATACTGTGGACCCGACCCAGATTTCACGACCCGATCAACGGGAACCACCCAACTAACCAAGGAGCCATGTAGTGGTCAAGAGAAACGCATCATTGGTGATCCCCTCCACAAAGGCATAGTCAACATATCAAACTCAAGGGAAGTACTAGTACAAACCCTAAGGTGGTCCGGCTTCCAAGTCGCGGCTCACAAGAGAGCTCCGACCCCACCCAACCCACCCAATATAGCCAACCCATCCATGACCATCCAATGCGATGCGGTGGTGGTGGGGTCTGGTTCTGGAGGCAGTGTCGTGGCAGGAAAGCTCGCCAATGCTGGCTACAAGGTGCTAGTCCTAGAAAAGGGAAGCTACTTTGCACGATCCAACCTCTCTTTACTAGAAGGCCAGAGCTTGAGCCAGATGTATGAAAGTGGTGGGCTAGTACCCACACAAGACGCGAGCCTCAGTATCCTGGCAGGGTCCACTGTTGGGGGTGGGTCAACGATCAATTGGGCTGCCTCAATCAAGACCCCGAAACATGTCACCCGAGAGTGGTCTGAGGCCTATGATCTCAAGCTCTTCGACAGCCAGAGCTATCGAGAAGCATTGGATGCCGTATGTGAGAAGATGGGAGTGCAATCGGGAATTGAGAAGGAAGGGCTAAACAACGAGGCTTTAAGAAAGGGATGCATGGAACTCGGTTACCCGGTGCATGACATCCCTAGAAATTCACCTAAAGACCACTATTGTGGTTGGTGTTTCATGGGTTGCAAGGATGGCAAGAAAAAGGGAACGATCGAGACATGGCTACGAGACCTCGTGGAGTCGAGCAACGGGTTGATCCTTTCCGGTTGTAACACCACAAGAGTGTTGTACTCAAAGGGTAGTAGTGGTTGCAAGCCAAAGGCTAGAGGAGTGGCCTTTGAGTTTGAGTACAAGGGTGCAAGGGAAGTGTGTATAGTGGAGTCTAAAGTGACAATTGTGGCATGTGGAGCTCTCAATACCCCGTTGTTGTTGAGAAAGAGTGGCTTGAAGAATCCCAACATAGGAAAGCACTTGCACGTGCACCCGGCGGTAATGGCTTGGGGAGTCTTCCCGGAGGATGAGAAGAGGAGCTACGAGGGAGGCATCATGACGTCCATGTCGCCCGTGGTGGCTAACTTTGAAGGATCGGGCTATGGTGCTTTGATCCAAACTCCATCTCTTCATCCAGGCTTGTTCTCTACCCTTATGCCTTGGACCTCCGGCGTTGATATAAAGGTAAAGTTCTTTACTATCTTCTCCATTCCTTTTTTTTTGGTCTTGGGAGCTACCATAGGAGTCGAAACGAAAACCTCATAGTACTACTATAAAGTCTTAACCATTTGACTAGATGCCCGAAAACTCTCTATTCCTTTTTATTTGGTACATGCATACTTCACATGAGCTTTATATATACATACGTGTGTACTTTACCACAAATTACTAGCCAATTTCTTTTTTTCTCAATGAATTACATGTACATGTGTTTTAGATGAGGATGTCAAAGTTTTCAAGGACCGCTCACTTACTCGCAATAGCAAGAGACAAAGGCTCCGGGGAGATCATTTCACAAAACCCTAAGAACATCCGTTACCACTTATCCGACACCGACGTCGTCCATCTCAAGGCGGCGACGGAGAAGATGCTACGGATACTAGCGGCGGCAGGGGCAGAGGAGATCGGGACCCACCACATCAGCGGGCCCAGGATCAACGTCAAGAGCGCCAGCTGTCGCGAGCTCGAGGGGTTCATTAAGCGCGCGAGCGCATTGGAGATCCAACGCAATGCGACCATGATAGCATCGGCCCACCAGATGGGGACGTGTCGGATGGGGGTGGACCCACGAACGTCGGCGGTGGGCCCCAATGCCGAGGCGTGGGAGGTGGAGGACTTGTTCGTGGCTGATACCAGCGTTTTTCCCACGGCGTTGGGGGTGAACCCTATGGTAACGGTTATGGCCATCTCTTATTGCACCGCTCAAACCGTGGTTGAGGTTTTGAAGAAGAAGCGGGACGCGGTGGACTTGCCATTTGTGGTTAAAATATGTGATTAGTTCGAGTGATTAAACGTCGGCATTGAAAATGAACAACAAAATTAAGAATCCACATATAGTTGTACACTTGTACGTACGAGTATGCTAATAATGTTATTTTCTCATTCTCAATGATATGAAAGTATATTGCTCTAGATATTACAATATTTCATTCAGTTGCACATTATACCCGGACTTTTTTTATTTTCACAAAATATCCTATACTTTGGAGATAGTTGCTCACTCTACTCTTGAAGTGTCCATATTTTGGGTAAATTTATGGACTGACTCCTCACCTTTTTATTTTGTGACAAAAATACCCAACTCTTGTACAGATAATTTTTAAAAATTATAAATCTTGTCCTTATAAGGATTAAGGATTAAAACATTAAGAAATGATCATTTTAGATCTCTTTTTGTTATAAATCAAATTTTGTGAAAATTAATTTAAAATAATCAATTTCCTTTATATACAAATATATTTGAAAAAGGTTAGTAACATTTTGGGTAAGGTCCAAATTAATAACATAGCCTTATAAATTTACTTTTCTCGTTTATATAAAAATAATATCTTTACGTACTTTTATCATTTGACTAATACAAGTTCTCCACTTTATAATTCACCACACAAATCTATAATCATAACATTAACTTTAAAAAAAGTTCATCTTAAGACTTCTTGTTCATTATTTTATAAAAGTTCATAAACTTCTTGTCCATTATCTTAAGAACTTTCATAAACTTATTTTATAAAGGTTCGAAAATTTTGAGATATTACATAATCACCGAGTCTAATTTTTTGTTGAAAATAAAAGTAATAATTATGAATATTTTTAATGTCTTGTTTGTAGAGCTGTTAAAAGCTAACCTAATCCGCTGATCCGACCCGAACTGCCCGATAATTTTAGGGTCAAGAGCCGAAAATTTCAACCCGAAACCCTAAATAAACCAAACCCTCTATAACCCAAAACCCGTTGGGTTGACCGATTTAGTATATTTATAGATTTTTTAATTTTTATTTTTAAAATTATAATATATTTTATTATTAGAATAAAAAACAGATTATAATTAAATATTATTATTTAATTAAAAATTGATTTTAATAATCATTAAAAATGATATTTTAGACCCGTTGGTCAACACGACCCGACCGAAAACCCGCTACAACCCGACACAATTGACCCTTGACCCATAACGAAATCGAACCTGATTTAACTTGAACCCGAACCCGCCCGACTTGACCCGACCCAATTGACAAGTCTACTTGTTTGGTTTCTTTTTTTAAAATAATTGAGGTTTTAGTTTTCCAATTACTAAAAAGGAAATTTGGATTTTATGTTTAATTTAATATTTTTTATTTAATTAGTTTGTGTCACTATGTTTAAATAAACAGACCAGAACATAAGTTGTACACTATCTTGTATTCTTGTTGGTTAAGTTGGACAAGGTAGAACATAAGTTTTTATACTTTTATAAAAAAAAGGGTTTTGAAAATTTTCTTGTGTCTAAATTTATTTTGAAAATAATAATGGAAAAAATTATTAAAATGGTATGCTTTGTAAAGTAAATTTTATGGATTAATTATTTATGTGGTTAATTATAAAGGTGAAAAGTTATAACACAAGTTTTATAAAAAAGTTATGAAATCTTTTTTGCTTGTATCAAATTTTTATAAAAATAATAATGAAAAGAGTAGTAAGATGAACTACTTTGTAAAATAAAAGTTATGGTGTAATGATTTATGTGGTTATTATATATGTGAGATTTATATAAAAATAATATAATTATTTTTATAAATGAGAAAATTAAACCTATAAATGAAAAAAATACATGGATTGGACATTTTTGTTACAGAAGGAAAAAAGAGAGGGGATAATTCATAATTTTACTCAAAGCGTGGACACTTCACCTATTACATACAAGGAAAATGAATGAATATTTCATATTGATTAGAAAAACTATATTCTATTTTAATTTTTTTATATCTTAAATGTAAAGGAATTTGCATAATTTGATCCTTATTACTTTAATAAGCATTTTGTTCCTTTAACTTTTTTTTTCTTCTCTTTCTTGGCAAAAGACAAAACAAACATATTCATACTTATTAATTACAGTAAATGTAGGAAAAAGAGTTAAAGGAGATTTATCTATCGTTGGATCATGTCATTATCAATGATTGTGAATCTCTTCACATCTCGGGCGAGAGAAAGAGATAATTTCAATTTTTAAAATTCAGTGAAAAAATGGGAGAAATAAATAAATCAGTGAAATGCGGGAAGTAAATTCAGTAGAAAGCGGGAGGAAGAAATAATTCAGTGTAAAAGCACTTATTTGAATAAGAATTGACCACTCGTTAATATTCAATTGGGCCTTAGAGCAACCCCAAGAGCTTCTCTATATATCTTGATATTTGTGTTTTTAGAGAATATTAGACTTTTTTTAGTTCAAGAAATTCTCTATCCCATTCTTCAAAATTGGGATGGAGGGGAGAAAATGAAATATTTTCCCTAAATTTAGGAAATTCTCCAAATACATTTGGGTAATGAATTAAATATGGATATATACATATAAGCATGCAATTGGTTATATTAAATTTTTTTGTATTTTAAAAAAAATTATATAAAATAATAAACAATAAATGTTAGGTTCTTCAAACTAAGGAAATTGTTGGAGTTGAACTAATTTTTTATAGAGAATTTGACATTTGATTCCTCGTATTGAAGAAAATTATGGAGAAACTATTGTGCATGCTCTTAAAGGCCCAATCCCTTTTTCGCTACATTTTTAATCCTTTTTTCGTTACATCTGATAAGATCTCATCAGTAAGGGAAAAATGTATTAATGATATAATAATAGATTAGATTTAGGGTAAAATACAAAAAACCACCCCTTATTTTAGGGAGTTTGCAAAAAATCACCCCTTATTTTACTTTTTACAGAAAATCACCCTTTATATCTATTCCGTTTTCATATAACCACCCTCACCTATTTACCATCCAATTTTCCGTTAAATAAGAGCAAAAAAACGCAATTGCCCTTGAAATATTGTACGTTTATGCTCTTCTTCAATCCAAGATTCCCCTTCTTCCTCTCAACCTAACCCCAAAAAATTTTGATCGATCGGGGCAACCTAACCCCCAAAGAAATCTTGTTCAACCAGGGCAAATCGACCTCACGGATCCAGGTAGAAGACCGTTTGGAGTAAATCGAATGCTCAACCCAACTGAATCAACCTCTCTGACATTGTGAACGAGAGGCTTGTAGTGAGCCTTAGCATCCTCCAGCTACTTTCTTGAAATTCTGTCGGCGAACTTCCATCATCGGTGGGTGTCTCCCTCGTCGGCGAATTTCACAAGATCCGGGGGCGGCTTGTGTGTTTACGATAGAGAAGATCCAGCCTCGTCGACGGAGAACGCGGCCAAGATTGACGACAAGGGCTCGCAGTGGGTTCCCGGCGAAGGCAATAAGCACGAGATTGAATGAGTCCTCTCCTGGACTAATGCTTCCGACGACGCTCTCAGCGGCTAGCAAAGAAGCGAGAGAAAGAAAAAGGCGATTGCAAGAGGGGTTGGAATGGAGCTTCCTTGAACAGCTTGTCCTCCCAATGGGTAAAGTTTGGAAAGGAACCCTCCCTTCTAGCAAGCAATTTGGGTTCAATTATATAATAGGATGGAAAATCATAAAAGTGAATTTGGGTTTAATCATAAATGTACAATATCCCAAGGGCAATTGTGTCTTTTGATCTTTTTTTACATAAAATTTGATGTTAAATAGGAGAGGGTGGTTATATGAAAACGGAATAGATATAAAGGGTGGTTTTCCGTAAAAAGTGAAATAAGGGGTGGTTTTTTACAAATCCACTAAAATAATGGGTGGTTTTCTGAATTTTACCCTTAGATTTAATTGGATTAAGGAAAAAAACAAGATCTAGATCTGATATGGAAAAACGGATTAGGAAAGAACTCATAGCAAAGTTCTCAGAAATGTAAAGAACACAAAGAACGGTCGTGCATAGAGAAAAAATATGAGTATTACTAATTGATTGGCTCATTTAGTCATCCAAGATTGAGTAATTTATATAAGAAATCAAAACACACTTCTATCCGAGTGGGGTGGCCAGGTTGAGCTCCGCATCCAGAATGAGACCCCATACAATGAGGATACAGGCACCAACCGCCGTCCCCCATTCTTCTGGCACGGCTAAACTGAATACAATATCATTGACCGTGGAAATGACCGAGCACAAATGCTCCAACCACTCCAATTTTCGGAGCGAGACTTAAAAATATTTTTAGTATATCAAGGGAAATGCAATGGCATTTTTATAAAAATAATTGCAATAACCTAAAGTGTTTTGAATAATTAGTCTATGAAAATACTTGATACATAATAAAAAGTATAATATAATATAAATATGATGATTTTTCATTAACGTTATATGTTCTACATATGAAAATAAAGGTCATGTCTTGTTAAATTTGAACCTTAAATCATGTTGTGTCATTTTTCTAAAAATAAGTGCAATGACCTAAAGTATTTTGAATAATGGTAGTAAAATACAATTATTTTAAAATTATATAAAGGCCCATGTCTTTTTTTAGACAAAAAAACAAAGTAGTATTTGATTTGTAAATTGTACGTAATAGCCAAATGTCAATCAAAATTGACATACTAGCTAGGCTTTTCTTTTCCTAGGTTCCATCTCCATTATCCGATATTCTCTCCTGAAAACTCCATGCTCATTGGATCACTACCCAGTGTAAAGAAAGCCCCGTTTCATTATCAAATCTCTTCCCAGACGGCGTCCATTTCTCATCTCTCAAAACCTTCATGCTCACTAGCAGTTTAAAGGAAAGCCCCATTTCATTCTCAAATCTCTTCCTAGACGGCGCCCATTTCCCATCTCCATTCCCAGGTAACAAATCTTTTTGTTATTTTTCTCATAACTCTACTTTCAGGTATTACATGGTATGATCTTTTTTGAAAATTTGAGGTGAAAGCATGCATCTTTTCTTCTTCTCTTTCATCCTTAATCATCCCTCATTTTCATTGTCTCTTTCTTAAATATAACCTCTAACAACTATCTCCATTTATTTCAAGTTTCGTTACTATTTTATGAAAATACTTGATACAAAATAAAAAGTATAATATAATATAAATATGTTGATTTTTGATAAATATTATATGTTCTGCGTATAAAAACAAAGGTCATGTCCCGTGAGATTTGAACCTTAAACCTTTTAGTACTTTCTAAACATGTTAACCATGCATCATGTTTGAAGATTAATTTTGATTTAAAATAAAATGTAAAAAATATAATAAAGTATATGGATTTAATATGTGCAATAAATGTACCTTGTCCACAATTTTTTAATGTTATATATAGATACTCCGGTTCTGCTTCGGTAGACTTATCTAAAAAACTCTATGGATACATTTCTAAACTCTGTGGCAATGACATACTCTTATGGCCATATATGCCTTCTATCTTAGGCAACGACAAAGTTCGTTGCTATAAAAGATATACTAAGTGGTAAGGTAACACTTGGTATTGCAACGACAAAGTTATTGCAACAAGATTTGTCGTTGCGAAAAAATAGTTTTTGGCAACAACTGAAGTCGTTGCAATGTATTTTTGCAATGCCGGTAAAAATTGTCATTGCGAAAAATGACTTTCTCAACGACAAGTGGTTTTTTTGCAATGACTTTTTTTGTTGTGAAGAAACTGATTTTCTTGTAGTGATTGCGTCCACATTCTCCCCGTGGCGGCTGCTACCAGGTATGCCGTGTTGGCTCGCAACTATTCCATTCTTCCCTACTCTGTTCTCGCGAGCGCCCTTTCACCAAGGTCAATTTCAGCCCTAAGAGTACGGATGGATGCTTCGGTGTCTTCTAGCTTAGTTACACCTGCTGTTACACTGACTTCTAATGCCTTTCTCCTTGTTTTTAGGACATCGATCTCAATATGGATCTAGTTGCGAGCATTTTCCCCGGTTACCATTAGTTTCGCTCTCTAAGCTTTGTGGCAGCTCCATCCTCTATTCTGCGCATGTGTGTGAACCACTAGGAACACTTAAACTTAACAACCACCACATTGAACACTTAAACTTAACACTTAAACTTAAAACATATACAACCCCCTATACTTGTGCGAATTTGTCACTTAGACACCTCACCTTTGGTTTGGACCTATTGAACACTTAAACTTAACAATTTGGACCTATTAAACACCTCTTCGCTGATGTGGCGAAGTGCGATGGTGCCGATTACGAGGTTGAGGATGACGAAGAGAACGACGGGAGTGAACCAGCTGTTGACGGAGGTCCAAATTGTTATGTGGCATAAATTATGCCTTTGTGGCAAAATACCAAATACGCTTATGTGGCACATACGTGGACAAAAAATAGGCTTATGTGGAACACATGTGGACAAAAAATTGGACATGTCAGCGCGAGTGTGTTACACTCAACGAGATTGTCAGCGACCAGGTGTCTAATAGGTCCAAATTGTTAAGTTTAAGTGCTCAATAGGTCCAAACCAAAGGTGAGGTGTCTAAGTGACAAATTCGCACAAGTACAGGGGGCTGTATATGTTTTAATCCACCACTAGGTCGTGGCCATCTCCCATAGCTTATGTTGTATTTGGGTCTCTGTCTCCGTTAGATCCTGCTCGAGTGGGGTGGCCAAGTCATTGCAAAAAAACCACTTGACGGGGTCTCTGTCTCCCATAGCTTATGTTGTATTTGGGTCTCTGTCCCCACCCCCCAAAAATAAATAAAAAATTCTTGCCCTAAGAGAAAACCATTTTCCCACCTATGGTTAGCGTCAAGGGAATCACAACCCAAATCCATATGAGCTTGTTGTGCCGATTCTTCCCGATCCCTATGATGAAATCAATGGCCATAGTGGAGGAGCTTGATGTGAATCCGAGTGGGGTGTCCAAGTCGAGTGTTGCATCCACTATGAGAGCCCACATAATGAGTCTAGAGGCAACAACCTTTGTCCCCCTTTCTTCCGGTGAGACCAAATCGAATACAACATCGATGACCATGAAAATGGCCAAGCATAAATGCTCCAACCACTCCACCTTTTCAGAGCGGGCCTTACTCTGGCGGATTTAGGGCACCAATGCGGCTAAGAACAAGGAAAGAGCACAAGGGATAACCATAGAACACAAACATACGGGATCGGATATGCGATATATGTGAAGAATCTTCTTTGGATAAACCTTGTGGAAACCGGAATTAATTCAGAAAAGATTAATCCAGACCTTATGCGGAAATAAGAGTTTATGGATTGCTACTCTTGATTGCTACTCTTGGTGAGAAGGCATGGTGGGAGAAGGTATGGTCGTCAGAGAAGCCATGGGAAAAAAGGGAAAGCACAAACCTATTTTTTTGCCAAGGAAATCTCACATCAAACCACTTGTGTTGACAATCTACAATAAAATGGTGTTGTGGAGCACAAGAACAAGCACCTATTAAAAATAGCTCGAGCGTTACTATTCCAATCTAATCTGCCCAACTCTTTTTGGGGAGAATGCAACCTGACTTCTACTTATTTTATCAACCGCTTTCCTTTGGTTAGCCTTGCCTTTCTCACTCCTTTTGAGAAGTTGTATGGTGAGCCACCAAATTATTCCCATTTAAAACCATTTGATTGTCTTTGTTTTATATCCACACTCAAAAGCGACATAACCAAATTTGAACCTAGAAGTTTACCTTGTATATTTTCCTTGGATACCCTCATGGAACCAAAGGATACCAAGTACTTAGATTTCTACCCAAAGAATCCCCATATCTAGAGATGTTCAATTCCCTCTCAATAATTTCTCCAACATTCGTGTTAAGTTTTTAACAATTTCAAATTCTAAAAATGTACAACACTAACAAAGGGATAATGCAGGGAAGCACAAAAGACTACTACAAGGTAAATTTAAATGTCTCCACATGGGTATTTTTTAAGATGACCACTAAGTTTTCCGCCACTAAATTTTTGGGTATCTAGTTAAGTAGTTAAACTTCCAAAAATAGTATCTAGAGATTTCCAATTCGACTATCTAGTTAAGTAGTTAAACTTCCAAAAGGGACATAACCAAATTTGAACCTAGAAGTTTATCTTGTATTTTCCTTGGATACCCTCACGGAACCAAATGATACAAAGTACTTGAGATTTCTACCCAAAGAATCCCCATATCTAGAGATGTTCAATTCCATCTCAAAAATTTCTCCATAGACATTCGTTTTTAGTTTTTAACCATCTCAAATTCCAAAAATGTAGAACACTAATAAAGGGATAATGCAATAGGTAGCACGAAAGACTAGTCTACATAACATATAAAGAAGAAAATTTTGGCCAATTTATGACTAGCTATTTAAAAGAACAAAATTTTGGCAAATTTATGACTAGCTATTTAATGAAAATAAAAAATAAATAAAAAAATTAATTGAATTTATTGTAAATATTCTTTCAATTGACCTTTAATCTTCCATAGAAATTTTTTGATCTACCATTTTGTGTACTAATAACCCTTTTTTAACTTAATTTCTCTAATAAAATGGGTGATGAAATTCTCTAATTAATTGGACACCTATTAACTTTCTATTAAAGTCCTCCAACTTTTCACATTTCTAAACAACCTTTCATATTTCTAAATCTCCAATTTATATAATATAAAAGGTCATCTCATCCTCTTCATGTGGACACCCATCCATTATAGGAGAAATTTGGAAGATTTCACAAAAAGCCAAGTTGGTTGTGAAGAAGAGATAAATATGTAGATGCACACAAAATGATGTCCCATGTATAAAGCCTAGATATAGAATATGCAACATCCTGGTGTAATTTTCTAGTTGCTTTGTATTTAGACTTGTCAAAAACTGACCTAACCCGTTAACCTGACCCGACCCGCACGATAATTTTAGGGTTAAGACCCGAAAATTTGAACCCCGAAACCCGAAATAAACCGAACCCGTTGGGTTGAAACCCGAAACCTGTTGGGTTGACCGATTTAGCATATTTATAGATTTTTTAAATTTATTTTGAAACTTATAATATATTTTATTATTAAAATAAATGAAAATAATATATTATAAATAAATATTACTATTTAATTAAAAATTGATTTTAATAATCATAAGAAAAAAGGGTATTTTAGACCCACTGGTCAACCCGACCCGACCGAAAACGCGCTATAACCCGACCTGATTGACCCGTGACCCATAACGACCCGGAACCCGATTTAACCCGAACCCGAAATGACTGAACCCGAACCCGACCAACCCGACCCGATTGACAAGTCTATTTGTATTCAACTTATCTTCATCGTAAATGCATCCTCTCATCATGTTGCTATCATCCTTCCCCTAATCCTCCTTCTCTAAGTATAATTTTTTCCTTCATTTTCATGTATATGTATGTGTGTTTAATGTAACCTCTAACTTTCTAATGGTTAACTTTGGATGCAATTGATTTACATGCACCCCTTCAATGTAAGTATGATATCAAGTTTATGGATTTTTCTTTAAATTAAGTTTATGTTTCATCTTATTGTACAAATAATCGTATATATTTGTTGCTTCATTCCCTACCTTTTATTCGTGTATGTTCCACGTCATATAAATATTAAAATTTTAGTCATTTATCCACAATTAAGGTGAAAGAGTAAAAAAGAAAAAAGACAATCTACTAATTTGGATATGAGTTTTGGTTTTTCATTGAATTAAAGAGAACATTAAAAAAATATAAAAACACACAAGTTTACTAATATTAGGAGTATTAATAAGTGTTTTAATTTACTAACTATTACCAAATGTCTTTACAAATTCTTAAGCTTTTTATTCCTCTTTTAAATTCACAATGAAGGTGAAAGAGTAAAAAAGTAAAGAAAGGAAAATTTACTCTTTATTAGTTGATTTGGATGTGAGTTTTGGTTTTCCATTGAATCAAAGAGAACATCAAAAAATATACAAACACCAAAGGTTAGTAAAATTAGGATCATTAATAAGTAGTTTAGTTCACCAAACATTACCAGATATCTTTACAAATTCTTAAGCCTCTTATTCGTCATTATCTAATGCCTTTACAAATCCTTAAGCCTCTTATTCCTCTTTTTAATTCACATTTTAAGGTGAAAGAGTAAAAAAGAAAGAAATTTTACATCTTTGGTTGATTTAGTTGTGACTTTTGGTTTTCCATTGAATTAAAAAGAACATTAAACAAATATAAAAACACCCAAAGTTAGTAAAATTAGGAGCATTAATAGGTGTTTTAATTCACCAACCATTACCAAATGTCTTTACAAATTCTTAAGGTTCTTATTCCTCATTATATAATGTCTTTACATATTCTTAATCTTCTTATTCCTCTGTTAAATCCAAAATTAAGGTGAAAGAGTTAAAATCCTTTAAATCCACAATTAAGGTGAAATAGTTAAAAAGAAAAGAAAATTTACTCATCTTTGATGGATTTGTTTGTGAGTTTTAGTTTTTCATTGAACTAAAAGAAAACAACTAAGGTTATCCTTTAAGAATATGTAAAATTAGTAAAATTAATAGGTGTTTTAATTCACCAACCATTACCAAATATCTTTACAAATTCTTAAGCCTTTTATTCGTCATTATAGCCTTTACAGTTTAGGACCATTAATATATTACATTGTTATCCTTCAAAAATAAATTTGTATTGGTCTTTACTATGTAATACTTAAATGCACAAGAAATTTATATTTCATATTTCTCCCTTGAATGGTAAATTCGTGAATAAAATATTTTAAGAATTATAATGTAGCTCAAATTATAATACTTAAATCCAATAAGACCAAAGTTAAAATAAACGACCTTAATTTCTTAAATAAATATCTACCCACGATACTGAAATTTGTATAAATTTTTTGACCCGTATGTAGTACAGGTATGACAGCTAGTACCAAGTAAATTTAAATGTCTTCACATGGACATTCATTAAGATGACCACTAAGCCTTCCACCACTAAATTTTTGGGTATCTAGTTAAGTAGTTAAACTTCCAAAAATAGTATCCAGATATTTCCAATTCGACTATCTTAAACAATATCATTCACCAAAAAAATATAATCAAGACGACCATCGAATCAATATTTTCAGGCTGTAAGATGAAAAACAAACAAAGAAATCGTACACAAATATCACACTAGCTAGTACTTATAAAATGCTTGACATGAGTCAGTCTTCTTACATTTGTGAAGAAAACTGAATTATCATTCTTTTTCACGGTTGAAGTTGCACCTTATCCATTTAAAAAAAACATATATTACTTTGATTTCTTACTATAAGTTAAATATATGAAACACAATTATAAGCCCTTGTTTGGGTTACACTTCATTTTTTATTTCATGTGTTTAGTTGACATTAGAGTTAGGGGAATTTATTTTCTAGAAAGTTACAATTCTCTCAAATTAAAGAATTTTTTGCAAGGTAAGTAATTTTTAAGTTTTAAATAGAAAATTCCTATTTCATTTCCCGTGATTTTTTAATTCCTAGAAAATAACTTCCATCATTGAACTAAACGAGACTTAAGAATGGTTGTTCTTTTTTAGGATTATATTGCATTCAATTTCCAAGCTTTTCATTCATCTTTTGGAATCAATACATTGAGTTATTGATATAATTGTATGTAGGGCTGTAATCGAATTGAATCGAGTTGAGTTGTACAAGCTCGACTTGGTTATAAATAGGTGAGCTCAAGTTTGAACACGAGCTTAGTTTGAGCTCAAAATATTTTTGATCTTGGTTCAATTAAATGTTCACCGAGCTCAAGGTTAGCTTGCGAACCTGTTTATTTAGTTTTTCATGGGACAAATTCACAAACAAGTAGCTTACTTGGTAATTTATATATACAAATGAAACTAAAATTTAAACTACGTAGTTTGAGAGAGACCACCAAAACTATACAATTTAACATAAACTATATATTGTATATAATATATGCATATAGTAAAGCTTATTCATGAACGTATAATTTAGTTTGTTATGAACTTATAATCAAGCTTGCTAATAAGCATTAGAGCATATAATCGAGTTCGCTCATGAACAAACAAGTTGAGTTATCTTGTGATTAAGCTCAATTCATTTATGTTTCGAGGCTTAAAATTGTGCTCACACTTGACTCATTTACAAATAAAAGTGAATATAAAATAGAATTAATTTCTCATGAACGGCTTTGAACTTGTTTGGATTGGTAATTTCATAATCCAAACAAGCCTCCATATTAGTAATAGTTCTTGCCCACAATATAAAGTAGGCTTGAACAAAATTTTAGGCCCATGTAATTGTTTTGGGCCAGAGATATTTTGGGTCAACTTTAAAGAGCCCAACTATCACAATTCAGATCCATATTTTGATATTCAGAAAGGATGAGATGAAATGCAACTTCCGTACACGTTGTTCGATCTTTTTCTTTTCATCTTCAATCCTGGAGAATGAAGCCCTAAGGCTAAACCCCTTCACCGTTGCCCTAAATTAGGGTTTTACAGTCTCGTTAATCTACTCTTCCATGGCGTCCATGGCTATCTACCTCAGATCTCGCCCTAGATCGTTTCTGCGAGCCTCCGCCCCTGTCTACTCATCTTCCTCGCGCTCCCACTTTTCCTCATCTTCCTCTTCCTCTCCTGATCCCAGAGATGAAAATTCCCAAACCACGGAAAACAATCAAAGCAATTCCAGATCCTCCTGGAACGACGTGAGATCCAAGCTCCAAGGAAGAGACTGGAGACCGTCTCAGCAACCTCCTCGCCAGGGATTCTCCTTCTCCCAAGGCGCTAAGCCGCCGCGCAACAATCCTGTGGACTTGATGCAGATTCGGAAGTCTCTGTCGGAATTTAAACAGCGTTCTGACTCCCCCTCTGGGCCGCCGGGCGTACGTGATTCGCAGGGCGAGCCGGTTCTTTCGTTTCAAGATATGTACAAGAAAATGTCGCTCAAATCTGCCCAGGGCGGCGGCTCTGCTGATAAGGATACTTCATCTAGGCTTGCGATTGATAGTATTAGGCAGCATTTGAAGAAATCACCGGGAGCAGATAATTCTAACCGGCAGCGTTCATCGGCGTTTTCACTATCCAAGTATCAGGAGACCTTGGAATCGAAGCCGAGAGAGGAATCTAATGCGGTAAGCGGTAGGGCGATTGACGAGATGAGTGGTGGTCTGCCACATACTGTGTTCGGGAAGGAGTTAAAGGAGAAGGAGGAGAAAGTTGAGGACGCTAATGCGTTAGTGAAGGACTATTCGAAAAACGAATTGGGTGAGAAATTGAAGCAGCTGAGACCAGATGGGGTGAAGAAAGGCGGGGACTGGTTTTCGCTTTCAGAGTTAAATGAAAGGTTGATTAAGTTGAGGGAGTTGGATAAGCTAGAAAAGTCGACGGCCTCATCTGAGAGCTTTCGTATACTGAGGGATACACTCCACAAGGTCAGGTTGTCAGACAATGAGAATGCCACAAAGACTAACAGTACGTGCATCGATTTATGGTTATGATTCTAATTTGGTTTTTGGTATGAGTTTGGGTTTTCTTTTTGTCAATTTCGGAGTCAAGTTATGAGGAATTGAGTTTAGTTAAGATTGACGCAGTTCTAGCTTGTGAGTATGAAATTGGAATGGGGATTAGGATTTCCTGTAAAAACTCTGTTATGCAGCTGGTCTAGAAGGATAGTTCGTATTATATGGTCATTTGTATTGTATTTCTAATATCTTAAGGCATTGCAAATTATTGAATGAGTGGAATGCTTGTTGAATAAAAATGGTTTCTTGCAGATCTAAAATTTGGTTTTGTGGGACAGCTGGGTGGAACCCCAGCCTATATGTTGGCTCCTCCTAAAGAGAACCTGATAGAAAAGGTAAGGTTTTCAATAAATCCCCACATTTTTTATTTACTTCAGTTCCCAAATTTCCAATGTCTACTCAATAATGCTTTTCAAATTGCTCGTTCCATGTTTTGCTGTCACTACCTGGTGCATCTTATGATCATCTAAATTACTAAATCTTGTGTTAGATGAACATAAATGGACTTGATCTTGTAGTTCATAGGAAGAGGGCGTGTGAATGCCACACGCTCCTAATGCATATCATACAAGTCTCTTGCACGAAGTTAACCTGTAGGTTAACACTTGTTGAAGAAAGACTAAGTTTTCAGAAAGCTACTTGTCCAGATCCATATTGTATGAAAGTTGCCATTATGGTTACATAGTTTTATCCTAAAATTTCCAGATTCTTGTGTCCCTTTCTTTGTATTTCTTACCATTTTATGCTACATGTCTTTTTTTCCGTTTTACAGGTTCTGGTTATGTTTCTTTGTATTTCTTACCATTTTGTGCTACATGTCTTTTTTCCGTTTTACAGGTTCTGGTTGCTATGGATTGAACTTTCCCTTTGTTATCAACTAGGTTTAGATACCTGATTAGTCTTGTAGTTAAATACTTTGCTGGCAGTTAAAACTTTATCATGATTGGTTTTGTTATCAACCATATCTATTATGCTGCATTTACCATGATTTCTGTAACTCTATGCAGTATTTCCATCCAGACAATATGTCTTCTGCTGAGAAATTAAAGCTTGAGCTGAAGGCTGTTAGAGATGAGTTCAAAATGTCGGAAACAGATTGTGGATCAACCCGTGTCCAAAGTAAGTTTTGCTGCATATGTTTATAAGGTCTAAAATCCTGATATATTGGGCTTCCAATTTTTTTTCTCCCTTGACAATTCATGTCCACATTGCATTTTGCACCGTCAATTTCTGTTCATGCACTTGACTTCATGGTAGTTATAAACATCTTACACAAAATTGCTTGGTGAGTTATCATTTGAAGACAGAAAACTTAAAAACTACATTGAGATCTTCATTTAGGATACTCCAGCCACCTCTGTTTTGCATGGTCTTCTTGTTCCCACTACTTGCATAGGCTTGTTTTGCCTTTGTTGAGAGATATAAATGACAATATGTAGGATAGAGTAATGGCAAAAAAGTAATGGTTCTTTAAGGATATTCCTCCATAGTAAAACGAATACATGTTCAAAAGCAAGGGTAGAGCTTGCAGTGGTCATTGAAATAGCTGAGGCCTTGTAAAATTGAATTCAAAATGCTATAACTGAAGACACTGTGTTGAGAATGTCCTAAGCCAAAATACTTATCTTGTTGCAGTTGCTCAACTGACAACAGAGATAAGTCATCTGTCTAAGGTTTTGCACAAGAAGGTATTGTCACTACTCACTTATAATTTGCCTGTTATTTATACTTGACGATGCTGAGAAGGAATTGATTATGGTGATGGCAGGACAAGCATTCTAAGAAGGGCCTGCTAGCGAAGGTGCAATTGAGGAAGAAACTGCTCAAGTATTTGAGGCGAACTGACTGGGATTCTTACTGCTTTATCCTCTCTAAGCTTGGCCTCCGTGACAACCCTGGCTACAAGCAGTAAACCATCAAAGACATACGAGACTACCAAACTTTGTATCACCATTTTGTTATTTATGGAAATCTTCATGTCTTTAGGCTACCTTTCTCTCGGAATAGTGATAGCTATAATAAAAATGCTGTCTTTTCACTTGTTAATTTGCTATTCTGTCTGTATAACTGGTTCAACCTCAATCTCCAGATTAGAAATTTTGCTGAAATTGAATTATAGCATGCACTTGGATTCGGTGCATTTTTTTTGTTTGCTGAAACTTCACCAGATTCGAACTTCCACTTTTTGGAACGCCTTCTACTAGTTTTGTTTATGGAATTGGTATTAAAACTACATTGCGATCAGGCAAGTCGAAATTGTAGGATCACATCTTTATAACCTTTTTTCTTTTGAGAAAATATTGATATAATTGGGGATGACGAAACTGTAAGAGTTTAAGCTTGGTGGTTGAGGAGTTAATTCTAAGTGTTGATAGTAATTGTTTATTTAGTATCCGCAAGAAGGAATCACTGATGTGGTCATCGTTCAAATTGAAATGCATACGAAAATGCTGAATTTAATCACAAAAGATAATCTGATCTTTCTTCATTCATTTCCATATCTTTCAGATCAAAAGAGCTACAATTCCAATTCATATCCAATTGAATGGAACAAAAACAATGCTTTGGTGAATCTGCCTTATTTATATCATGCAATCTCCTCCATCCGAATGCAACAACCACAGGATGACCAAAATCTCAGGAGCTGGTTTATTCTCAATGAAGAACAAAGGCAAAGTGCATGATGACAAAAGAGGTACCACTAATAGACTCCTTATTGTGTTCAATGCCCACCTTCTTCTTGTCCCTCAATTTGATCAATCTTTTTCCTTTTTTTTTTGGTCGGATCAATTTGATCAATCTTTTTCCTTTTTTTTTGGTTGGATTAATTTGATCATTCCTTGTGTTGAATAAAAGGTGTTCCTTTCACTTTCTTCCTCTCCAAATCACAATGTGTAATGCTGATTCATATTGTCTATGTCTAGCCCCTTGAGCTTGACAACCGATTCAACGTGCCCTTTCAACGTGTGAAGCTCCCGCAACCTGATCATAGAAAGACAATCACATTGGCAAACTAAAGAAAAAGAAGCATATGTGCAATCAAATCATCCAAAACATCAACTTATATATAACCTTGAAACCTCAGCGCGTTTCTTGGCTTGCTCGGCTATTTCAGACAACTCACTGTAGCTCTTCTCGTTGAAAATTTCGTTGGTCTCAGGTGGCTGTAGCCCGTGAAGGGTACGTTGAGCCATTGCCCATTGTGCTTCCCTTTCCCCTTTCCCAAAGTCCTTTTTATTTGTCAATGCAATCTACAATAACATATCATGAACATCCTTCATTAGAATACAAGCAATTTTCTTCAAGCTTAAGGAGAATGAGTTGTGAAATGCGAGCTAGATAAGAAAATTACTCTATTCTCAGTCATGTTGTTCCATGCCCTTCCACTCAATGCGTAGCGAATCATGAACTTGAGGATGTCAAGAGGGACGTAGAAAACGATGCTATAGATCCAAATAACACCAGCCCATCCCCAACCGATTCCCTTAATGTGTGCAAACTCCCAACTTGCATAAACAGCAATAACTGTGGCAATCTAGTTTATGCCATGGGTGAAAGAAGTTAGAAAAGTCATATTAAGCTTTGGAGTTGAAATCAATTATGGTATGAGACTGTGAGATGTGGTCAGACTCACCAATTGTGCTATAAAGAAGGCGATGAGAAGCATCATACCGGGGCGCTCAACAAAGGACCAACTACGAGATCGAGTGACAAAGATGAGTGCTTGGCTCACAATGCTGACTTGTAGGTAAAGAGCAGACATTATTTCCCTATCATTTCCCCTTATTGATCTGACATGGAAGGTTTTCTGCCAATTGCAAAGTATTATACTGATCACTAAAAAAGCCTCATAATGATCTTATAAGTACTTGTAGAGGCCTTATAATGAATAATAATGACTTAAGGAATGCTAATTAGTAATGGTTATGTAATGAATAATGTTTTTCTTACAGTGAAGAAGTCGGAATCATGAGCCGCCCAGAAAAAGATAACCGACATAACAGCCAAGTATGTACCAAGAACAATTCCGGTGGCAAAGATCTCATTAAGCTTCCATGAATCCGGTGTAGGAGAAGGCTTCACTCTATCCTTAGAGATAGTCATGATTGTCCCATCATTGAGGATGGCTATGATCAAGACCATAAAAGGAGAGAAATCAAATTTCCAAATGAGAGCAATGAGCAAGAATCCCAAGACTATACGAATCGTTATAGAGACAGCATAGATAGTGTAGTTCTTCATCCTCTGAAAAATTGCTCGGCTTGTTAAAACCGCGCTAATGATCACACTTAGCCCTGGCTCTGTCAGGACTATGTCAGATGCGCTTCTAGCTGCATCGGTTGCATCATCCACTGCAATGCCGATGTCAGCCTTCTTCAAGGCTGGAGCGTCGTTTACTCCATCACCCGTCATCCCACAAATGTGCTTCCTCTCTTGCAACTTCTTCACAATCTCATACTTGTGCTCTACACATAGGCCATAAAAACAATGTTTCAAGATTAAGGTAAAGCTCAAAACTTTATTATTGTTTATTTCAAAAATTTTGAATCTCAAGAAATATGGCATAGTTGAAATTATACCTGGGAAAACTCCAGCAAATCCATCGGCCTTTTCAATGAGTTCCTCAACCGCGATACCAGCAGTACTCTCATCCTTGTTCTGGCCAAGTAGAGTGGAAGAAGGGTACATATTAGTACCCATTCCAAGTCTTCTTGCAGTTTCCTTACCAATAGCGAGTTGATCTCCAGTGATCATTTTTACATTGACTCCAAGATTCAATGCGCGTTTAATGGTCTCAGCGCTATCATGTCTTGGAGGATCAAAAAGAGGCAAGAGACCCACAAATTCCCATGGTGTTCCTGGGCTTTCCTTGTTCTTCTCAGGAACAGTCTACAATTTACAAAGTGGGTTTCAACTTTAATACAAAATTGAAGCATGAATATACATTTCACTTAAGGGTGCGTTTGGATTACGCATTATAAAGTGGATGTACTTCACCTGGCGTCCAATGCCAAGAGAACGAAGACCACGGTCAGCAAACTTATCAATGATTGAGTGAGCTCTCTTTCTTGCCTCCCCCTTAAGATTGCAAAGCTCAATAATCTGTAGTAGAGAAACAATGTAAATAAGCCAAGCCAATTGATTTGAAAAACAGTTTATCACAAGATGGAGAGAAGCTTTCACCTGCTCAGGAGCGCCTTTGCTGATCCGGTGCCAGTTTCCCTCGCCATCAATGTAAGTTATAGCAGTTCTCTTTTCAACAGGGTTGAATGGCAAGAAATGCACCTCATTAATACCAGCTCTTGCCTCCTTTGGATCAGCCAGCATTCCTACAATACACCTGTCTATAGCGTCTTGATTTTCCACCCTAGACGCACGAGCAGCTAACAAAACTGCATTATCCTTGTCAACATTGTTCACAAATACCTACAACAACAACAACAACAACAACAACAACAAAGGTTTGTTCTTGTCAATTGGAAAGTACCCTCTTTTTATATTAGGCGCCTGGTTGATGCATGAAAAATGTGGTATAACTGTATAAGACATGTATTTTGGCTTTTTTTAAACAATACATTATAACTTAAATGCTACATTTTCAATTTTAATGCTTGATGATGCACAAGTTCTTTATACTACATGATATCCAAACAAACCCGTTAACTTTCAAAATTGTTGTGTGAAAAGTTGAAAGTGAACAAACCTCAATGAGGCTCTTGTCAACTGTAAGCTTGTTCAATGTGAGAGTTCCTGTCTTGTCACTACAAAGAACATCCATTCCAGCCATTTCCTCAATAGCCGTCATTCTCTTGGTGATTGCGCCTTGTTCTGAGAGTCGGTGAGAGCCAATAGCCATTGTAACAGACAAAACCGTGGGCATTGCAATTGGGATCCCTCCAATGAGTAACACCAACAAATTATCTATACCATCCCTATACTTGCGACGCTGAATCGGGTACATCACAACCAACTCCACCAAGATCCCAACCGCAATTGAGATGATGCAAAAGTTTCCAATTGCAGTCAACACCTAACACAATAACATCAGCACCAAATCAAGATTGGATTACAAATTGAAGTTTTCTTTTTGCAACACAAACTAAGATTAGAATCAGTTTTACCTGTTGGAAGTGTCCCACTTGGTTTGTGCTGTCAACAAGATGAGCAGCCTTTCCAAAGAAGGTGTGGACACCAGTGGCTATAACAATGGCTTCAATCTCGCCTTGCTTGCAAGTAGAACCCGAGTAGACTTCATCACCCGGGTTCTTGTTCACAGGCAAGGACTCACCGGTTAAAGCAGCTTGATCAATCTTGAGAGGGTCTCCTTCCAAAAGACGCGAGTCAGCTGGGATGATGTCACCTAATTTGATGCTTATAATGTCTCCTGGGACAAGAATCTCCGCCTCTTCCTCTATCCATCTTCCATCGCGTAGAACCTAACACAAAATCTTGCCTTTAGCTAATAAACAGAAAAAAAAACTTCATAACTCCAGATTTTTTTTGAAGAAACCTTTGTTTTGGGAGCAAGGCCGGCCATTAGCGCTGCAGCTGCATTTCCAGCATTGTTTTCTTCCAAAAAACTGATTGTGGAGTTGATCACGAGAAGTGAAATGATACCCACAAAGTCCTGCCAATCTGGAGGCTTGCCCTGCAGTTTCAAGAATCACCACCAATTTGAGTTGCAAAAGATTTTATCTTGGAATCTTGTTTAGTTGGATAGGATAAAAGAGAAGAAATCAAGATTGACTTACTCCTCCATTTGCCAAGGCAATGGCCATAATCGCGGCGAGTTCCATGACCCATGAAAGTGGATTCCACATGAATCCTAAGAACTTGAGGAGTTTGCTTTCCTGCCATGGAGGAAAACAACACAATGAAAAGAGAGAATTGTAGCATTATTATAATCAATTGTACAAGAATTTTGATTTTTTTTTGCATGCCTTCTTTTCTTCTAGCTTATTTGGACCAAAAATTGAGAGCCTTTTTTGAGCTTCATTGGAGGCAAGTCCCTCTTTAGAGCATATCAAGCGATCAAACACTTCCTCCATTGGAATCTTGACCTGTTAAATCACATGAGAATCATTAATATTAAAGACCCAAAATCATGCAGGAAAATTAGATTATCCTCTTCTTAGATCCTTGTTAATTTTATGTTCTTCAAATGAGAAAAAGAAAGAAAGAGTATTGTAATCAAAAATAAAAATTGTAAGCCCTTACAAGATCAACATTCTCGTTTTTGATCTCAAGCAAGTCATTGTCAGCCATGGCTGCATGAAAGAAAAGCTGAGTACTACAAGCTCACTAATGACTATAATTAAATCTAAAGGCACTTATGTTGCGAGTTCTTTGAAAGACAAGTAAAAATTTTCAGTACATAAAGGTAGTGTTTTTGTTTGTGTAAGCAAGGAAGTCAGTTTATAATTAGAAGAAGAATGAGTTTAGGGTTAGAGAAATTAATTCCTTTAAAAGAGGAATGATTTTTAACGAACAAAAAAGACAAATGTGGTTTTTTTTTTTCAAAGATCCTGGTCTAATGGGCAGAAAAGTGAGTGTTTGAATCTTGACATTGTTACACTTGTCATTTTGTGGATTTTTAAGCCCTGTTTTCTCTCCAACTATGATATCTTCTTACATGTTTATGTTTTTTTGGGTAATTCTTTGGGCCTGCAAGATAGGGAGATAATAACAATCAGATTCACAGATCTATACAAGATCCAGAGTTCATCTGAACAGTTGGAGAGAAGAGAAAGGAGTGATGAACACAAAGTTTGTTACTTAGACAAAGATAAAACATAAAGTGGAAGACAGTTATATGTATATTCATTAACTTAAAAAGTTGTTAAGATTTTTTTATTGTATAGGCATATTAAGTAAACGTGTATGTAGTAAAGCTATTCCATATATAAGATACTGAAATGTCACATGGGGTGCAATTGATAAAGATAATACTCCGTACTAAGATTGAAGAAGAAGGGAATAAAGTTATTATATGAAAGTGAAGAAGAATTGAATATAATAGGAGAAGAATATATTAGGCATAAAATTTTAGAATAAAATATAGGAGTATATATATATAATAATAAGCTTTAACACTAAAACTCTAACGGTTCAATAAAGGCGTCCCGGAAAAAGAACCGTAAAGAAAACCCGAGAAGAGAATTATAAAATTATAACTTAAAATAACAATAACAATAATCCCTAAAATAAATATATTAACGTATCAATTCTCCCTTGTTGACAATCGACTTGACTATAAAATAACAATAAAAGAACAATTATAGTTAAATCTGCAAGCGTCGAGCAAGGGCAAACGAAGGCTGCAAAGGACGAAACTGCGGGCGCCGGAGGGCTGGCTGTGACCGCGCATTCAGGACCCGCGGGCCGCTGGTGGGCTGCGAGTGCTCGCGATGAGACCGCTGCCGCTAGCTTCAAAATCGCGGGCGCGAGACTCATGGCCGCGAGGAGCGTCCACTTGGCTCGAACCCGAAAGAATCGCGGAGCCTCTCCTACAACTCTTCTCCAAGGCACAACTCCAATTGACAACATCCATCATAAATGTTTCTCCCATTGAAGGAGTATAAGGCATCCAATGTTCTCTATTCTTGAAACAAATTTTGGAATGGAACCCTGTTTTTGGGTTTAACCTTGCCAGACCCTCTTTAATTCCGAACGGCGAAAACAGTTGCTCCAATATATTGCAAGAAATTGGGTAGATTTCCCAACGAATCTTGACATACAGAGTTCGACGTTGGCCCTCTCGCTCCTCTCAATGTAATGCACTTTTTGGTATATCGTAATGCACTTTTTCACCATAACGATGCACTTTTATAATTTTCGAGAAATTACGAAAATATCATCGCGTCCCTAATCCAGCAGTTCTAAACGCTCCTTATTTTATTGGATAAGAAGTTGTTTTATTTAAACCAAACTCCCAAATTTTGATTAAAAAAATTGCATTATCTTATCCTAACTTTCCTTTTTGACTCACTTGGATTTTGCACCTTCTCCCTCGGATCTGGTTAGTCATCTTCACTTGAGTTGCTCCCGCTCTATCTTTCTCTCTGGATCACTTGATTCCTTTAGTAAATATTGTTCATTCCTTTCTGAGAGCGTGCTTGACCTAACTTCATTTCTATCAATTTATAGTGGTTGTTTCTTTCCATTTGACACTTTTGTCCTTTAACTCTTGGGGCACATGATATTGTTTAAAAAGACCATCGTACCCTTTTGGAAACTTTGCATCTTGGGACAATTCTATCCTTTTGTAATGGCCACCCAAGACAATAGTGAAAAGTCTCTTTTGTCCTTTATTTAATTGCCACGTGCCCAGGTGGCTTCACAAGGAATGTTTACCTTGCTTTCCTGTATTCTTGTATCTTTCCTGTATTCACTTGAGTAGGGAATTAGTTCCAAGTATTTGTCATTATAAAAATTTCGATTGCTCGAATGGAGAAATTTTTTGATGATGACAAATTTTTATAAAAAAAAATACAAATCAGGGAAACGAAAGACAGATTTGAATGATGAGATTCAACACCAAAGCAAGATAGCAAGATGCTTGAAGATACCTAATTCCCCTGAAATGGACATACAATTTAATTTTCCAAGATATTTTCCTAAAAACTATAAATCTTACGTATACAATTATTTCCAAAGATAGTCCAAGCTAAGCTCGACTATCTCTGCCTCATATCCGACGACATGTTCACTATCAAGCTCCATTATCTCTGGTCTGCGATGTGGCAGCATCAAATAGAGTGACGTCGAGTAATGACATCTAGGGACATCCTCATCAATCTCCACGATCTCAAACTCATGACGTGGTAGCGTAGAAGAGAGTGAGAAGTCATGATAATCAAGCTTTATGATCTCCGCTCACGATTCGATAAATAAATTCGCGAAAAGACATCATGTTAAAAGATAAAAAATATTTATACTTATTTAAAAATATTTTAAATTATTTATTTTTAATTTTAAATATTTATATAAGGAAGTTTTCAAAAGATATTATTATACTAAAATAGATATTTTTTTGATGTTAAAGATAAATTTAAATAGTTAAAGAAGAATTTAATAGGAAAAGGTTAAAATATTAGGAATACAAATTAATTTTGTAAATATGAGGTGGGGCCAGAATCGTTCCGGTGGCTCGAAAAGGTATAACTTTAATATATAATTATAGATAGATTACTTTTATATATATATAGTAGATGGCTATTTTTTGTCAAATATATAAATGTGATCACATGTACATATTTTTTGTTATTTTTTTTTACTTATCTCTTACAAATATAATAAATATAATATCTTTTTTATCTATCTTGGTCAAATATAATAATATTATTTTATTTTTATTTTTATTTGGAGATAAAATTTTAAAAATATCATTTTATCTTTATATTTACTTGGATATAATTTTTTTTTGCATAATTAACTATTTAAAATTAGTATTTTAATAAAGGGGTGATGTGGTGCAACGTGGTGACAGAAATTGCTCCGGCTTTAGTTATTAGTAATAAATAGATAGATAGATAGATAGATAGATAGATAGATAGATAGATAGATAGATAATAGATAGATAGATAAATTTAGAAAAAGGAGATAAAATATGTACAAAATAAAACAATATATGTATATTCCATATTAAAGAGATAAGATATATAAAATCACAATTGATTTAATAAATAAAATATAATTTAATATAAAAGATAAATTAATTTGTTTATTTAAAATATCTAAAATATAAATAATTTAATTTATAGTGGTACTAGAATCGTTTTAGTGGCTCGGAAATATACAATTTTAATATATAGTAATAGATTTTAAACATTTATTATCACAAAAGAATCTCACGCCTTTATCAAAGTGGCAAATTCTATAAATCATTAAACTAACAAAAAAATCCAAAGTTCGAAAATTAAAAAAAGATAGAAGTATACTGGCTGTTTAATCTTTAAATTTTAAAATTAAATATGTTAATAGTATATTAATTAATTAATCCATAGTAAAATATTATAAATAATTCAACTCATTTTAAAAACTAATTTTATTTATATACCACGTTAATTCCCGCTTTTACACAACTATCTAATCTGATAAAAAAAATATTATCTAAAAAATTTCATCTAAATTCTAAAAAGATATAATTGAGGTGGTTTTTTTTTATCTAATTGAGGTGGTGCTTCTATAAATTAACGTCCTCGATCAATCAGTCCAATTCATCTAATCTTCCCACAGCTCATCATCATGGGTTCTAAAACCGTATCTACAGCGTTTGTTGTCCTCCTCATTCTAGGTAAAATTGCATTAATATTTTTGTTTACTTCAATTAACTCTTATTGTACGTAGATCGTTTATCAATTTTTCGGTTTTGTATGAATTGAACATGATCGAATTAAGCAGACTTCAATTAACTCTTCTTGTACGTACGCTCGATCGTTTATGTCGGTTTTGTATGAATTATCGAATTAAGCAGCAGGGCTGGGGGTTCACATGGGAGTAACGCCAGCGGCAGCAAAAGAAGCTCATCAAGACGATCAAGAAACGATCAAAGACACCATCATCGGGATCGATTTGGGGACGACGTACTCGTGCGTCGGCGTCTATAGAAACGGCAACGTGGAGATCATCGCCAACGACCAAGGCAACCGAATCACGCCTTCCTGGGTCGCCTTCACCGACACCGAGCGCCTCATCGGCGAAGCCGCCCGGAATCAAGCTGCCTCCAACCCTCAACGCACTATTTTCGACACCAAGCGCCTCATGGGCTTATTGTATGAAACTATTTTTATACATACACATATTCCGTGCGTACACTACCTCTTAAGGTTTGTTTGGCTTAATAAAAATTAAAACTTGCAGATTCGGCGATAAGTCGGTTCAGAAGGACATGAAGATGTTCCCGTACAAGGTGGTGGACGTAGGAGGGAAGCCGTACGTGGAAGTCAAGGTCAAGGACGGAGAGGTGAAGCGGTTTAGTACGGAGGAGATCGGCGCCATGGTTCTCACCAAGATGAAGGAGACCGCCGAGGCTTACTTGGGCAAGAAGGTCAAGCATGCCGTTATCACCGTACCAGGTACGTTTTTTATAGACACGTACAATATTATTATATGTTTAAAGTGCATATCTTGTTTATGTAAGTAATGTATATTGTTTGTGTTTTGTGCGTAGCTTATTTCAATGATGCACAAAGGCAAGCGACCAAGGACGCAGGAACCATAGCCGGGCTAAACGTGGTCCGCATAGTCAACGAGCCAACGGCCGCAGCCTTAGCCTACGGGCTCGACAAGGGCGACACCGAGAAGAACATCCTCGTGTACGACTTGGGCGGCGGGACCTTCGACGTCAGCATCCTGGCCATCGGGGGCGGGGTCACGGAGGTCCTCTCCACGAGCGGAGACACCCACTTGGGAGGCGAGGATTTCGACCACCGAGTGATGGACTACATGATCAGGCTCTTCAAGAAGAAGCACGGCAAGGACATGAGCAAAGACGCAAAGGCGCTCGGGAAGTTGAAGAAGGAGTGCGAGAGGGCGAAGCGGGCGTTGAGTAGCCAGCATCAAGTGAGGATTGAGATTGAGTCTTTGTTTGAGGGTGTTGACTTCTCTGAGACCTTGACCAGGGCAAGGTTCGAGGAGCTGAACGGGGACTTGTTTAAGAAGACCATGGGCCCGTTTAGGAAGGCCTTGGAGGATGCTAGGTTGAAGAAGACGGATATCGACGAGATTGTGCTTGTTGGCGGGAGTACGAGGATTCCCAAAGTTCAGGAGATGTTGAAGGAGTTTTTTGGCGGGAAAGAGCCGAGTAAGGGAGTTAATTCGGATGAGGCGGTTGCTTATGGGGCTGCCATACTAGGTGGAATTATTCGTGGAGAAAAAGGTAACATAAATTGATCTTAATTTCTTGGCTTGATCAATTAATCCTATTTGATCGATTTACTAAGTTTCTCTTTGAATTGTAGAACTCAAAGAGGTGTTGCTTGATGTGAATCCATTGAGCCTTGGAATTGAAACCGTGGGTGGGGTTATGACTCCTTTGATCACTAGAAATAGTGTCATTCCTTCAAGGAAAACGAAAGTGTTTACGACATACCAAGACCAACAAACAAGTGTCGAAATCAAGGTGTATGAAGGCGAAAGAGCCTTGACAAAGGACAATAATGAGTTGGGTAGATTTACTCTCTCCGGCATCGCACCGGCTCCAAGGTATGTCAAGACTTCTAAATCTTTGTTCATTAAAAATGATTATAAAGGTACTATAGTTTTTAACATGTTTCTTGTGTGTGTATAAATTAGGGGAGTGGCTCAAATTGAGGTGACATTTGAGATCGATGTGAATGGTATACTCCAAGTGACGGCAGAGGACAAGGCGGCCAAGAACAAGCAATCCATCACCATCACCAACGAGAATAACCGACTTTCAGTGGAGGAGAGGCAGAGGATGGTGGAAGAGGCCGAGTTGTATGCTGAGGAGGACAAGAAAGTTAGGGAAAACGTGGAGGCCAAGAATCAACTCGAGTCGTATATCTACAACATGAGGAACACAATCGAAGATAACGACAAGCTAGGCGGGAAGATTGAGGAGGAAGAGAAGGAGGAAATCGAGAGGGCTTTGAAGGAAGCTAGGGAGTGGTTGGATGATAATGAGGCGGCTGAGAAGGACGAGATCATGGAGCGGATGAAGGAACTCGAAGCGGTTTGCAATCCGGTGATTAAGAAGGCTTATGAGAATGGTGCATCGGCTTCTAATGGCGAGGAGGAGGATCAAGATGACGATCATGACGAGCTATAGAATAGATTTTGGGTCTTGTGTTCTTTCTGCTTTTCTAGTTTATTTGTGTTCTTTTTGTTTTTTTAGTTGATTAGATATTTAGTGTAGTTTTTGTTTTTTAAGCTATGTTACACGTTTCTTCAAACATCGTATGCCAACTTTTTTGATCAACTATGTTCTTTCATGTACGTGCGCAAATATTAACCTTCAGTTATGCATCATAGGTTTCAATTCAAATTTGATTCGTCTAATAGCAACTTTGAAAAAAAAACTAAGGCTTTTTTCGCAACATTCTAAAAAATGAGTTATTTCTTGCAATTTTCTAGAAAAAAGGGTCCCAATGGAAAAATATTTTCTAAAACCATACCCTCCTCACTCCTCAGCTCCTCTCTCATTCTTTGACTCTTTCAATCTCTAATTTCACCTCCATGGATTCAATCACGATAGCGGAATCGAAATCATCTCCATGAAAATCGAACTCCACACCAACTATGTCCGATTTCAACTCTTACACAGAAGACCATCTCTCTGCTAACACCGAAGGCGATCAACCCGTAGATGTAATTGAACACGGAGCACAATCTTTGGGTGATGATTCGTGTAGTGTGTTGAGAGAGCCACACCAAGCTCTTGATGGTATTGGCGCCGGCGATACCTCTTCTGGCCGCTCGGAGGCGCTTGGAAAAGGAATTTCTGCTTTGCTGGAGGGAGTAATTAGAGATTTCGATTCGATAGCTGTGGATACTGCTGGGAGTCAGGATCAGCTCTCCGCTGCGCTTGATCGTCTTACTCGGGGTAAACATTTTACTTTCTTGGCGCAATTCAATCACGAAAATGAATTCGGTGAAAACCTAGCTGATAGAAAGTGAATGATAATGGATTGATTGAATACTGTTTTGAAAGTCGAGCTTTATCTGAACCCCAGTATGGATTGTAGGATCTTGATTCCTACATTGTATAGAAGAGATGTTTTGTCAATAAGTTTTGTGCTTAGCTCTTGTTGTAATCATAGCTGGAACATGAGGAAGGGGTTTGGCTAGGGATTTTAAATTTGAGTATGGGGTTATCTGCTTCATGATTTATTGCAATTGCTACTTCACATCATCTTATAATAGCTAACTCATGGAAATGTTGAATTCAATGATTCTCTTATATGCAACATGGTAGAGCTTGACCAGCTATTGGAAGATGCACCTGTGCCATTCATAATGCAGCAGGCTGCAAGGATTTCTGGTGTTAGGAAGAGAGTTTCGTCGTTGAACTTTGTCTTACGATCAATCCAGCGTTGTATTGATAATGTGGATCGAATATTGACAGCGGGATTGCCACATGGACATGGTACGTCCCTTTCATGCTATCTCCAGTTTACTTCAGATAATCTTATTAAAAACTTTGATCTGATTACCAGAGACTTGAAGCTGCAGCCTTGTATGTGGTTCTGCTTATCTGCATGTTGACTGCTGATTTGTATTGAAATTTGAGTTGACAAGGTGCTTGGCAGTTTGTCTTCTCCCCATTGTAAATATCACTCTGAAGATTATATGCAAATTATACTCCCCATTGTGGAGGATTTAGGACCAGCACAAGGACCTGGCATTTATTCATTGAGAACCATAATACTCCCAAATCTACTAGTGGAAGATCTCTTCTAATGTAGGCAATAGTTTTTTTTAATTAATTTATTTTGATGTGTTGTGCTCATTGAATCTTAATAATTGTTTATGTTCTTTCCAGTATATTACTTACTACTAATTACAGGTCATAGGAATCTGCTCTAGCAAGAGCAAACTACTAATAGTTTTGTATATGAGGTTTTGTTTTGGGTGGCCAAGCCAATAACTTGTGTGCTTTGTGGTGGCCTAATAAAGGGTGTCTGCATCTAGCAATTTCATAAACTCATCTTTCCTGATTTTTCTTTCCACGTTGTGACTTACTAATTAGTATATGGATCATAACCCTGTGTTTAACCATGATCTCAATGTATATTACAGAGAAACTAAGCAAAGGATCCAAACCATCTTGAAGCCAATATTGTGAACACATTCTCTTTTGAGCTGAGCTTCAAACCCTTTATGTACGATTACAAAACTGTGGTCATTTTTTGCTTTCCACCTCAAACTGACCATATTATGGCTAGTTTTTTTTTATCTGTTTTGTGACACTTGTTCTGTGAATACAAGATTGTGGACAGTTTCTGCTTTCTCTTTCATGGTTCAATATCCTAATTTTTTTATAGTATCTGCCTAAGTCAAAGTGTGGATTATCTTGTGTAAGGCGGATCAAGTCTGCTATTAGAGGATGCACCGTACATGTAGATTGTTACTACAAGAAATCCAAATCTCATAAAATATTTAATGTCTCAAAAAAGCAAACAGAAGCATAAACAGAAGGGAAAAAAATCTATAGCTCGTCATGATCTTCATCTTGATCTTCCTCTGCACCACTAGAGGATGCACCAGTCTCATAAGCCTTCTTGATCACCGGGTTGCAAACAGCTTCAAGTTCCTTCATCTTCTCCTCAAGCTCCTCCTTCTCTGCAGTTGAGTTCTCGTCCAACCACTCCGTAGCCTCTTTCAAAGCTGTCTCGATTTCTTCCTTGTCTTCCTCCCCGATCTTGCCTCCTAGCTTTTCATTGTCTCCAATAGTGTTCCTCATGTTAAAGATATACGATTCAAGATTATTTTTCGCCTCCACCTTCTCCCTTATCTTCTTGTCTTCCTCAGAAAATAACTCAGCCTCTTCAACCAGCCTCTGTATCTCCTCCTTTGTAAGGCGGTCATTCTCATTGGTGATGGTGATGGATTGCTTGTTCTTCGCCGCCTTATCCTCTGCCGTCACTTGGAGTATCCCATTCGTGTCCACCTCAAACGTCACCTCGATTTGAGGCACTCCCCTGATTAAACATACACAAATATGTTACCATTATAGTACATTTACATTTACAACTATCATTTATATTGTGCTTATGATTATATACCTTGGAGCCGGTGGAATGCCAGAGAGAGTGAACTTGCCCAACTCGCGATTGTCCTTTGTCAAGGTTCTTTCACCTTCATACACCTTGATTTCAACACTTGTTTGCTGGTCTTGGTATGTTGTAAACACTCTTGAGTTCTTAGAAGGAATGACACTATTTCTCTTGACCAAGGGAGTCATAACCCCACCCACAGTTTCAATTCCAAGGCTCAATGGAGAAACATCAATCAACACCATACCACTTTCTACAATAAAACAGAAAATGTAATATATATATCAGATATGATCAATCAAAAACAAGAAAGGAATTAAGATTGAAGATCAAGCTGAATTCATATTACCTTCTTGTCCCCCCAAAATCCCGCCTTGTACAGCCGCCCCATAAGCCACAGCCTCATCCGGATTGACTCCCTTACTTGGCTCTTTCCCGCCAAAAAACTCCTTTAACATCTCCTGAACTTTCGGAATCCTCGTACTCCCACCCACGAGGACAATCTCATCAATATCCGTCTTCTTCAGCTTGGCATCCTCCAAGGCCTTCTTTACCGGCCCCATTGTCTTCTTAAAGAGATCTCCATTCAATTCTTCGAATCTTGCCCTGGTCAACGTCTCAGACAAGTCAATTCCGTCAAACAAGGACTCAATCTCAATCCTAACTTGATGTTGACTACTTAATGCCCTCTTTGCCCTCTCACACTCCCTCCTAAGCTTCCCAAGCGCCTTTGCGTCTTTGCTCATGTCTTTTCCGTTCTTCTTCTTGAAGATCTTGATGAAGTGGTCCATGAGACGGTGATCGAAATCCTCACCTCCCAAGTGGGTGTTTCCACTGGTGGAGAGGACCTCAATGACTACGCCGTCAATGGAGAGTATGCTGACATCAAAAGTTCCACCGCCCAAGTCGAAGACCAAGATGTTTTTCTCAGTGTTCTGTTTGTTGAGCCCGTAGGCCATGGCTGCCGCGGTTGGCTCATTGATTATACGGACCACTTCAAGCCCGGCTATGGTTCCTGCGTCCTTGGTCGCTTGCCTTTGTGCATCATTGAAATAAGCTACAAAATTATCATATTTTCAGTGAATACAACTTTCAAGTGGTTTAATTCTGAAAAAAAAAATTGCATAAATCATTATTAGATTTATTTACCTGGTACAGTGATAACAGCATATTTAACCTTCTTGCCCAAGTAAGCCTCGGCGGTTTCCTTCATCTTTGTCAAAACCATGGCGCTGATCTCCTCCGGACTGAACGCCTTCACCTCTCCGTCCTTCACCTTCACTTCGACGTAGGGCTTCCCTCCTTTGTTCACAACTTTGTAAGGAAGCATTTTCATATCCTTCCGCACCGTCTCATCCTCAAATCTGCAATGTTCAATTACCTCATCATCAACTAATATTCAAGCTCCAAAACCCTAAATTTCTAACCAAGATTCAATCTTTATAACTTTTTAAACTCCTAAACCCTAAATGTCTAACCAAGATTTAATCTTTATAACTTTTTAAACTCCTAATCCCTAAAGTTCTAACCAAGATTCAAACTTCATAACTTTTTAAAGTCCAAAATCCTAAATTTCTAACCAAGATTCAATCTTTATAACATAAGTAAACCAAACAAGTCTTAGAAAAAAGAAGCTAAATGCAAGCACGTACTTTCTGCCAATGAGGCGCTTGACGTCGAAAACGGTGCGTTGAGGGTTAGAGGCAGCCTGATTCTTGGCGGCTTCGCCAATGAGACGCTCGGTGTCGGTGAAGGCGACCCAGGAAGGCGTGATTCGATTGCCTTGATCGTTGGCTATGATCTCCACGTTCCCGTTTCTATAGACTCCCACACACGAATACGTCGTCCCTAAATCGATTCCGATTATGGTGTCTTTTATCTTCTTTTCTTCTTCTTGATGATCCTTTGCTTCTGCCGCTGAAGTCACTCCCATATGAAACTCTGCTTAATTCATCCAAAATGTAGGAAAGAATTGATCAAAATCAAGTTGTGCATTGGTTAAGTAATTGAAAATTACATACATAAAATCAAAGTATACCTAGAGCGAACATTAGAAGAATAGCCATGGCTACGGTTTTCATGTTTGTGCTTTTGAAAGCCATCGAGTAATTTCAAGTTTGGGAGGAAGTCGTGTGTTCCCGTTGGTGAATTCAGATGAGTATTTATAGTTTGCATCGGACGATAATTACTTGGTGTCAAGTCCAATGAGAGAATGCCACGTCTTCACATGGTGTTGTCAAGGATGAATTGGACTTCTTGTCACGCTGATGATATTTTACTTCTGTGTTCCAATCACGTCTTGCCACGTGTGTAATTTAAAAAATTTAATTAATTACCAATCGGTGTTACTTCTGTTTTCCAATCACGCCTTGCCACGTGTGTAATTTAAAGAATTTAATTAATTACCAATCGGATAAAACACAATTCTTTGTAGAGGACGAGACGCTCCTATTAGGTACGTAAGTATCATATTATATCATATCATCCTATTTATCTATCTATCTATCTATCTATCTATCTATTACTAATAACTAAAGTCGGAGCAATTTCGGTCACCACGTTGCACCACATCACCCCTTTATTAAAATAATAATTTTAAATATTTAATTATACAAAAAAGTTATCCCCAACTAATTAAACATAAAAATAAAGTAATATTAGTAGATTTGACCAAAATAGATAAAAAAAAGTACATTATATTTATAAAAGATACATTAAAAAAAGATAAGAAAAAATATATACACATGATCACATATATTTCTTTGAAATAAAAACAACCATATCTATCTATCTATAACTATATACTCCTATTAAAGTTATAACTTTTCTAGTCACCATATTAATTCTTGTCCCACCTTATTTTAAAAAAATTATTTATATTATTTTTTTCAATTAAATTCCTTTCTATTTATTCATGTGAAAATAATTAATTCGAATTTTAATTAAAAGTAACAAAAATTATTTTATCTTTATATTTTTATTTATTTATAAAAAAAAATAATTATCTTAAATCAAATTCTGATAAAAAGGTAAAAAATTCAAATATCTATATAATTACTTGCCTAAATTAAATTTTTATAAAAAAAATTATATCATATTTTCCTTAATTTCCTTTTTGGATTTTTATGTAAATACAGAACATTTTTTATCTTTAAAATAATAATATTTTTTAATCTTTTCTTATTGACTATCTGTTTAACTTTTTATTGAAAAGCTTTTTAAAGAATTGAATTTGATTAATTTTCTTAAGAATTTACATTATTTTTGGCTTATTTATTTATTTTTTATATTTACTTTATTCATATCAAATTTATAATATATCTAAAAATTGATGAGTCGTAGTCGTGCATGGCACGATGGGCACAACTAGTAACTATAACCTAAAGCGAAGGTTAAAAAATTTATTAACAATACATGTCATTTTTAATTGGACCACACCATATTTTTATAAACTAATATTTTATTTTAGATATGATAAATTCTTATTAAATAATTTTTTAATTTTAAATATTATAGATAGGAAGATCAAAAATATCCTTGCCTATATTAATTTTTTATTGTAAATAAGACACCCATAATTTTATTTCAATATCCTTGCCAACATCAATCTAATTATGGGAAATAAAACTAGTAGAAAGGTAAATACTATGTGTACTCACGGGTGCAGGTGTGTAGGTCGAGCTGTGGGTCGATATTTTAAAAAATTCAGGTTGTGGGTCGAGTTGGGCCCAACCCACCAGGTTGTGGGTCAACCTGCATATCCGCACCCTTTAAATATAGTTATACTAGTTTTACCCGTCGTACCATGTACGACTACGATTCGATATTTTATAAACATTATAAATAGGATATTAATAAATAAAAATATAATATTAATATAAGTAATTTATTGCTTGTAGACTGTATAATTTTTTTTTTATGAAATATTATATTCTTCACATTTTATTACTTTTTATTTACGTAAATTTAAGGTTTATCAAATATTTTAATACATCTATTGAATATTTTATTATCTATTTTTATAAATCTTAAAATTATAAATATTTATCATTAGTTTTTTATAAAAGAAAATCATTATATATATCTATAAATAAATTCGTCAAAAGATATATGCTAAAATATTTATATTTATTCTAAATATTTTATCTTTGATCTCAAATACTTGTATAAGGAAGTTTTCAAAAGATATCGTTATACTAAATAGATATTTGTTTGATGTTAAAGATAGATTTAAATAGTTAAAGAATAATTTAATAAAAAAAGTTAAAATATTAAGAATAAAAATTAATTTTATAATTATAAGGTGGGGCCAAAATCGTTCTGATGGCTCGAAAAGGAACACTTTTAATATATAGTTATAGACTAGTTATACCCGTCGTGTCTTGCACGACTATATGAATTTAATACTTAATTTATTTAATGAATATGTTTTTAATTTAATATAAAAAACTTATTTATTAGCAAAAAAATTAAATAAAAATTTACAATTAATGTCATGTGAAACGGGACAAAAATTATTAAGTTGAACCCACTATAATTTTGATGGCTTAATAATAATTTATTTATGTATAAATATAAATAAAAATTACTTGAATTAGAATCATTTAATTTTAAAAATCTTTTACAAAAAATATGAAAAAGGTAAAAATACTCTAAATTCTTGTAATTTTTTTTATCAAATTCAATTCCTTAAAAAAATTTGAATAAAAATTAAAAGTATACTTACTAAGAAACAATAAAAAAATATAAATAAAGAATGACTTTTCTAATGATAAGAAAATCATTTATTTTACGTAAATAATTCAAAAAGAAAATTAAGGAAAAGATAACGTAATTTTTTTTATTATCAAAAGTCAAATTAGGCAAGTAATTATCTAGATTGAAAGTTCTATTTTTTATCAAAATTTATTTAAGATAAATATACATAAATAGATAAAAACTAAAGATAAAATAATTTTCTTTAATTTTAAATAATATTCGAATTAATTATTTCATATAAATAGATAAAAATTTAATTGAAAAAACTAAATTAATATATCTATCTTAATATACAATATCTAATGTCTTATTTTTATATTATCCTAAAATAATATCAAAATATATGAATTTCCTAAATAAAAAAATCTTATGTGGCGAAATTTTAGGTGATTTAACGTGAGAACGACACATAAAAAAATTATAAGTGACGCAATGTGGTAACTTTATTCCTTGCGTCTTTTATATATATACATAGATTAGTTTATTTTTGGGCCTTGGGCTGGCATATTGTTAAGCGTTCAGCCGTTCACTTCTCAGATCTCACGACGAGCCGCCGCTGAACATCCCTACTGCCGCCGCCACCCGCCGGTGGAACTGCTAGTCGTCTCCGAGTCTCCGCCGGCGCTGGCTAGTCGTCCCCGCCGGTGAAATCTCCGCCTACGGCCCTACTTCTCAGGTTTGCACTGGCAGAGAGGACATTTGTGTTGATTCACTTTTTTAAATTTTTTTTTGTGTTATTGCGGCATACCTTTGAGATTTCGTCTGTGACATTTCGTTTGTGACTTTCGTCTGGCAGAGAGGACAACTTTTTGTATTGTCGTCGTAACGCTGCTCATAGTCATAGGTTTTTAAAGCCTCCATCGCCCGCACAAACCAAAAACCAGAGGCTGCTGCTTTTTCTGCCAAATTCCTGGTTCTACCTTCTCCTATTCTCCATCTCTCACCACATCTTTATTCTTTGTACTCTATCCATGGCGGTCGGAGTTCTCGCTCTTCAGGGCTCTTACAATGAACACATCGCAGGCACACTTCTCTTCTCTATCTCTCTTTTCTTGCCTGCAAATTTTGCCTTTTCTTCGTTCCAAGCGTGATTTTGTTCTAATCCAATTTGTAGCGTTGAGAAGGTTGGGAGTCAAGGGAGTCGAGATAAAGAAGCCGGAGCAGTTGGATAACGTCGCCGCCCTCATTATCCCTGGCGGAGAAAGCACCACCATGGCCAAGCTCGCCGAGTTTCACAATTTGGTCAATTTATCTCCCTCTTTCTCTACCTAGAATTTGCTACTTGTTCTTCGACTACTATGATTACTTTCCCGTTCAAAATCCCTTGTTATTGGTTGTTTCAGTATTTGCGTTGTTATGCGATTTCGTGGATGAACTCATGCGAATTCTCACCTCTATTTGATGTCTTAGAACATGGAGTTGCGAATTAGGGTTTAGTTTCGGTTTTGGTTTGAGGATTGAGCCATTGAGGAATACTGGAATTGTAGTTTGGGGCTGGAAGCTGATGGTTATTATATTCATTCTTTGGATTGCCATACAACAGGAGTAGTATTTGCAGCTTGTCATAGGGAGTTTTTTTTCTCTTGAGTGATAGATACTACCAAAAGGCCAATCAACAGAAACTTGAGTTAAGTTATTGCTGTTAATGGCTTTCTAATTGTGGCTTGTTCTAAGATGGTGAGTAGTACTTTCTATTGGCAAATCAAAATGTGGGTGTACTTTTGCCTTGATGGGAATTCATATTCATGTTTGATTGGTTTGCTGTGTTTATAATTCATTTGCAGATAATAGTACCATAGCTGATCAACTCTGCTATTCATATTCTTCTTTTGTGAGGATAATCCTGGACTTCTGCCATGAACTCTTGACTAACTTTTGGTTTATATGTTCAGTTTCCTGCTTTACGTGAGTTTGTTCAAACGGGAAAGCCAGTTTGGGGGACTTGTGCAGGACTTATTTTCTTGGCAAACAAAGCTACTGGTAAGATAATTGTTTCCTTTATCTAAGGAAAACTCAGTCAGTAGCACATAGTCCACCCCTTATTTTAATTCTGCTTTTCTTGTTAAGACATAAAACACACGTGAAGCCCTTAAATTGTGGCTTGTAATTTTACAGGACAGAAAATCGGTGGTCAGGACCTAGTTGGTGGTCTAGATTGCACTGTTCATCGAAATTTTTTCGGCAGCCAGGTTTAGTACTAATCTTTTGTTCTTGACTTGTGGCTAGGCTGCCTAGATGCATAAGCCTTTTTGTGTGCTTTTCACTCTGTCTCAAGCTCTTTATCTATATACATGAATATGTTCGGTGAAGGAATGCTTATTTGTGGACACTACAAGTTCAGACATGCTTTAATCTCATGCTCAACACTTATGAATCAGTTGCTTAAATGTAAACACTGCTTGGAAGGCATTAATTAGTTATCTGAAATCAACCTTATTGTTTACGTATATGTTTTTTATGTGTAAAATTGAACCTGCTCTTAATAAGAGGATTGTGCATTATTTGAGCATCCGCCCTTCCTTTATTTATTGAAGACATGTGATTTGTGCTTTCAATCTTTATAATAATGTGGTTTAAGTATTGATTCTATACAGATTCAAAGCTTTGAGGCAGACCTCTCCGTCCCTGAGCTTGCAGATACAGAAGGTGGTCCTCCATTTTTCAGAGGGGTGTTTATACGTGCACCAGCTATTCTGGAAGTTGGTCCGGATGTCCAAGTGCTCGCCTATGCTGATGCTCCCTCAGACAACAAGCAAGAGGTTTCTCTTTTTTTCTCTCTCTTTAACTACAGTATTGCAGCAGAAAATGCATAGCATTTTTAAAAAAAAATATCTAATGTCTCTACTAGTTTTTTTTTTTTATTTTAAAATTTGTATCATATTAACTGGGCTGATCAGTCTAATTTATGGCCTTTCAGATTCAGCTTTTGCTTAAGTGACTCTTGAAAGTGCATTTTATAGCAAGAATGAACCTTATTTTTGGTAGAACAGTCGGTTTATTTTAGTACATTATATATGACATTGTGTTTTGGCTTTGCTTTTTTTTTTTTTTTTTTTTTTTTTGAAATGGCTTCCTGAATTTTACTCTTTTCAAGACTACCATTTTGCTTTGTTTTGATCATCTGTGCAGTAGTAACTCAATGCATTTAGCAATATTATTTCTGTATTTCATAGCCATGATTGAAAGTCCTGTTGAGGATTGCATCATTTTTTGTTAGCATTTCTGTATTATTATTATTATTAGCCAGCAATTCCCAGTAGGCAAGTATCATTAAATCTCATTGTTCTGTTTCTTTTTTTGGTCAGGTGAATCCTGAATCCGAGAAGAAAGTCATCGTTGCTGTTAAGCAGAACAATCTCCTAGGCACTGCTTTCCATCCCGAATTGACAGCTGACACTCGATGGTAAGATCGTTTTGCTTCTTGAATAGCGAATCCGGCCGTAAATTCTGTCCATGATGAGCATACAAAAACTGTTGTTCCAATGGCAGGCACAGCTACTTTCTAAAGATGGCAAGTGAGCTTGGAGAAGGAACTTCTAGTGGAAGCATAGTCCCAGTCGGAAGCAAACTGGATACATTACAAGAAACAAAGATTGACTTACCAATTTACCTGCCATAGCAAGAAACAAACAAAACAAGGAGAAACAGGTATATAGCTTTTGTGGTGGAATCAGGAGTTGAGATTTCTTTCTTTGCATAAGAATTTGTTATGCATTCATCAATTGATTCTGTATTCTCATTTCTGGAACCGGAAAATGCTTTTAAAAGCTCCCTGACTCACTGCTCTTAGCTAGTTAGCTCTACATGATGCTTATGAATACAAGCAAAGCAGTTGAGGTAACCAAATTAATGCTCCTTTGATGTTGATTTGGTTCTTTGATATAATAAAACACCCGTTTTGAGCTGATGCGGGAAGTGGGCTGGGCTGCTCCATGGGAATTGGATCGATGGACTTGTATGAGCTAGTTCTATACTTCTATGGGCCCAAATTATCTGACTTCGGCCTAATTTACGAAAATATTTATTTAGATCTGTCAAAACATTAAATTTAGATAAGACAAATTTATTAGATTTGTAACTTAGCTATATTTGTAAAGTTAATGTTTTGACAGAAAATCATGCACTTTTTTTTTTGTCATTGCCACCCCAGTCTAGCATGCACTTTCTTAAATAGCAAATGATGGACATCCAATGCAAAATGTCATGTACATTTAGGCCAATGCGTTTTGCACAGCTAAATAGCTCTTACACATTTTCATAGAAATTTAACTTATCCAAACCTAGTATAATAAATTGCACATTTAGGTCACTATTTATACACATTAAGGCAAAAATCTATACACTAGACCATACTCACAATTTAACAAAGCATTCACATTTTAAAAAACATTTTGCACACGTAATACGAAATAGATGAAAACTTATGCCAATTTACTTGCTGCTTAGATGAAAATTTATGCATCCTTACAGGATTTACAACTATAATATTGGAACTTTTGCAAATCATAAACAACTCATGAATATTGGAATCCCCCTGGTTTCGGCACACGATCATTTGATGCTTCATTCGTATTCATAGAGTTATTATGGTCGAACATCTCTTCAATAATTAAGTATTAGTGTGTAAACCTGGCCTTCATTCACTATTTTTATTGTTAATAGAATACATATAGATCAATAAATTGAAAATAAATTTTGCTTCAGTAAATCTCTTCAAGCTACTGAATTTTGCTAAATGTACATTTGTTTCTGTTTTAATTCTATTTTAGCCCAAGTGTACGGACTGCATTTCTGTAATCTACCTAGTCTACCTAGTACAAATGTGAAGTAAAAACTATGTCTTCATAAAAAATTGTGCCACATGGCACAAGCTAAAAAAAAAATTGCATAGAAAAAAAAGGAGAAAATCAATTAAAAAAAAGTACAAAATATTTCTCCCACCAGACCACTAATCTACGATCCCCACTAATGACTAAACCTAACTTTTTCAACTTCCACTTACTATCTATACATATTTACTTTCGGGTGAATCTATTATATCGGAGTATGTGATTTATTTATCTTTTCTTCTTCAATATGTAATCCCTCCATAGCCGGTTTGGATTCGTCACGGTCCGGTTTGTCCAACATGCGTCGTTCTAATTGATTTCAGAGGTTAAATTTGTTCGTTTCGATTCGTCAATTAATTAATTCGATCAATTCATTGCTACGTGGAGTTGCTTGATCCTGCAATCAAAGGAACAATTAGCCTTTCTAATTCATGTGCCAAATTTCCGTCCGTAGTTAACTCTTAATTTTACTAGAAGTTTGGAGGTATGATACACGAAATCAACAAAATTTTAATTTTTAATGTGAATTATATAGAGGAGATCGAACTTTGTCTTGCATTAATTCCTGACAAGTAATTAAGCTTTACAAGTTTCATAGTGTTGAGAATCCTCCTTCCCACATAGGAAGTTGAGAGTTAAATTAGCCTACATGTATAATCTTGTGTTACTCCTCCTATTGCCAATTGGTTTTAGGTTGGAACCCCATTGAACTTGTGTGTTGGATTTACGTATGCGCACGACCCCCGTTAATGGCAGTCTTGCATTAATTGTCATTAATTGTGATTTTCAATAGATTACTTACCATATGTTAAAATAAAAATGATTTTCAATAGATTACTTACCATATGTTAAAATAAAAATAATGTCTTTTAGATACGAGAAAGATATACAAAGTTTCTAAAAAATGAAGAGTTTGGGTATCGACTTCATTCCCTTGACGAGCTTAAAGGAGAGAGATCCAGTCCAAATGTACTTCTTTTTTTTTCAGAAAAAATAAGTAGAGCAAGATCAAAGTCTAATCTTATTTTCTTTCAAACATGTCAATATATTTACATTATATTTTGTTAGAGAGTAGAATTTATAATCTTTATTGTTTATTAAAATGTTATTTTATATAATGATAAAAAGTTAGTACCCTTAATCCGCTAATTTCGGGTGAATTCATATGATAACATTAACATGTGATATTAAAACATGATTTCAAATATAAATAGTCATAAAATTTAAATTATATCTATGAACTTATTTTTTTTATAATACCCGTACAAGGTACGGGATATACACTAGTTATACATACATAATAAAGAACGGATTAGGTCTCGTGGATCAAGTCTCGTGCATTATCTAGTTTTAAATGGATTATCTAGTCTTATTCAAGCATTCACAGTTTATGCAGATTAATAAATTGAATAAAAACATATCCTCAACTGAGTTACTAATCCACAAGATTTTGGCAATAAAAAAATTGGCCTCCAAAGACTCTGCAAAGCGACCCTTAAATTCAAGCATTCACAGGCCGTCTCCCATCTTTTCCATATAACACTTGTTACTGAAGCTGCAGCACATGTTACTTGTATTATGTAAGCTACACATCTTCATTGCATAAGAACACCATAAAATCTCAGAACAAAACGACATTTTCCTACAATTCATAAACCGGAAACAAATATATCTCGCTTTGCACATTAAAGAACTTAGTATGAAGGAGACTCTCTCTACATCCACAACATTACTCAAGGAAGACGAATACCAAGGAGTCAAAACATATGATCTGAACAGCAAAAGGCTTTGCATTTGACGACTACCACCAATAGAACAATCTCATTCATGCAGCGCTTCTTAAGATCTACTTTCCGTTACCATCTGATTGTTCACCAACGTGGATGTCAAGAAACTCATTGAATCTTCAGACAGAAGTGTAATAATCTACTTGGTCAACCAGTATATGAGAATCAGGAAAGTGCAGACAGATGCAACAAGAGAGAGGATGATCGTGTCCATTGATTTTTTCCTCTTTATTGATGCAAGAATATGATTCACCTGTACACAAATGCCAAATCCAGGAAAGCATATGTGTTAAATGGTTTCATACATTGTGTGTCACAGATATGTTCCCACATAAAAACCCATTTCATTTTTGTCATATAATTCAGGTCCATTGATGAAATGTGACACAATATAAGATGCAAATTTCTGGATAGGCAAAATCAACAGAAAATATTTCGTACCGATGGGAGACGGCTGCTGATGTTGCCAATCTTTGAATTTATGGTCCCAAATGTTGAACGCTGAAGAACAAGTGCTCCAAGAGTAGATTGTGCTTGAGAAATGACCGTATCCATCTGCAATTCAAAGAAAATATCAAATTCAAGTCATAGTTCAGGTGATAGCAAACTATGCCTCATAGGTTTGCCAATTGAGGCCATTTGGACAATAGTATGCTATTTATACCCTTCAAATCCGGGGGCAGAATATATTTAAGGATGAGAATCTCAATATAAAAAAAAAACTGAAACTGCACTGTAAACTTGCACATAAGGACAGCAAATAAAAACCCAATAACATGATCCAGATACATTAGTACTTGAATTTATTCAAATTCTGCCTCAAGATCATCTATCAAACTAAAATGAAAGAATCCAGGTAATCACAGCCTTACCCAGACAAAGGTAAGTCTCACACAAACAAAAAACATACATTTTCTTAAGGTTGAAGCCTATGTTCTGCTACATAATCAATATGAATGCACTCACCATATCTAATTATCCTTATCAAATTTCTGAAACATAAACAATAAATTATCAAAAGGGATCTCAAAATGAATTGCTAAATTATTAAACAGGTAAGCACAATTTGCTCATAAAGCTTGACAGAATCTTAACCTTACCCTCACCAAAATATATTTATTCAACTATTTACCTGCCCCGTGTTCCTGCTAATAGATGCACGTTCTTTTAGAAGAGCTTGCTCTGGTGAATTTCCACCTTCTTCCAAGTCTAGTCTACTCCTATCAAAATGCCGAAAGTCCTCCAACAGTGAGGCGTGTTCTTGCTTAGCTCTAAGGCTTGATCGCAGCCTATAAAATTCCTGCACTTAAACACGTCAAGAGAAAGTGAATTTCACTCAAAGAAACAGTGTTCATTCAATCAAGAACAACATGTAAACTTGTCAAGCAACTGCAGGATTGAAGAAAAAGAAAGGTGACTATAATATGTCCTCTTTCCTTGAGGGGGGGAAATCAGGGCTTTCTAAATTTGAACTTTTATCCGTAAGTGAGAGAAAAAAGGTCCACTGGGAAATTGCATACCACGTTAATGAGGAACATATATAAAAGAAAAAATACGACAACAAATGCATATTTTAATTACTAACATGCAATATCAATTTTAACACATTGACACATTCATAAGTAAACACATACTGCTGAACTCTTTCTTCTATCATACAAACAAATGGGATAGACCACATATTATCAATCAAAACAGGCAGGGATTCAGAACAATCCCTAAAAGAACAAATATCTATGAAATTTTGAGACAACGCTCTTCTTTTCGTGATCTTTCTTTAACTTCCGGAGGGTATAGTGGCTGATAACCCCTGGGAGAACTTACTGAAGCAGATACCTTTGCACTTATGGCACAAGAATTCAACTAGGTGGGACAACCCAAGTACAAAGGAAATACTAAGCAAACAACAAGAGATGATAATAAGAGAGAACAAGTCCTTTATAACTCGTAATGTTAGGTGTCCATCACTCTCTAATAATAGCAAGGCAGGACAATTTTCCCGACTGCACTTGAATAATTAAGTTTTCAAGCATCAATATCAGAAAAAAAATGGTTTACACAGCATCTTTAGTGTTTAAAAAGTTGATCAAGAAGCCACAATACCTGAGTTAGATCTTGAAGGATCTCTTGGTGTCGGGTCAATGTGTGAGAAACCATTTCTGATCCTCCTGAAGAAACCCATGCTTGCATCTGATCGTTCACTTGCTGAAGCTGCTTCAGCAATTGATCAATTCCAGACTCAAGATCATTATTAGAAGTATCAGCTTTTGTGGACACCAATTTGCGAAATAAATTCATCTGGTCATCCAATTGAGCTTCAAGTTTCCTTGCCTGTATTCAACATAAAAATGCATATTAATAAAAAATAAAACTTCAGAAAATCTCTAACAAATCCCACCATCACACACAAAAATAGAGCTTCCAATCACAGTGTAGATACTAGCCATCTCAATGAAGCCTGAGGCATGGCCAATCTTCTAGCAACTTTGTAAAAGGTAAGTTAATCACATAAACAATATCAGAAAAGATAGGATACAAATGTACAAGTCTCGATAAATCATATGATCAATACGATACCCAGATCTTCGCAGCATTCTAAAATCTCACATAGAATCCCAGGATCTACGAAATAAAATGCAGTACCTTACTCAATAAGTAAATCAACGGACAGTTGTCGCCATATAAACAACCGAAGCTCCCAAATCTAAGATCAATCGACAAAAATTACTCGCTTTTGTGCCCCTACCCCGACAAACAATACCACAAGCAAGATGGAGAGAGCCTTCCGACTACCAATTCCCCTTGAAAATAGGGAAATCGCAATCAGTCACAAGCCAAAAGCCGCTAGCGTAAATTCACATCACGATTGACGACAATCAGACGCAAATGTGCAGAATTAGGACAAAAGAAGAAAAAACCCTTCCAAATTCGATCCAGACTCAAGTTACTAGGGTTAAAATAGCAGAAGATCAGGCGAGAGATTGAAGAGGAAGCAAACCTGCTTACGCAAAGCGTCCCAGGAGCTCGGGACTTCCATGGCGGATTGTAGAACCTCCGAGACAAGAATCTAACAACACACTGGAGAAATCGCACGGGATGAATTCAGGAGTGATCCGATCCCACCCCTCCTCTTTCTCCCGTTGGCTTCGCGTGATTGTGAAGGGAGAGAGATGTTTGGGATCCGGAGGGGGAGGGGGTGGGAGTTTTCTGACTTTTCTCTTTGGTTACGGGATTAACGCTATTACGCGACAGCTAAAACTTTCGTGGGTCCCTCTCCTCTTATATACTCCACTCCCCACCACCAACGCATTCACCCACCTCTTGTTAAATGTCTCACTTTTTTTTGGGTTCAAAATGACCAACAATTCAACAATGACATAACCGTAATTAAGTAACATTTAATCCTGTGACCAACCAATAGGCAAACAAATCTCCACTGAATTTGTTTTTCAAATTGGTCAAATGTTGAATTCCTCTTAAGGCTACTGGTAGGCTGTTCAAAATTCACTTTGCTTAGAAAAAGCCAACAAAATTAGGTCAAAATCTACAAGCATCTGGTTACATTTTCGAACTCATTTTTACAATTTTACTGGTTTCGATCTAACGGAAATGAGCATAGCTTGTTCTATTTTTGTATTCAGTGCAAATCACCTGTTTAGTTTGGTTTCACTTTGAGCCCTTTGGGTTAGATGTTCAATCTCATTCTTACACATAGATCTCTGATTTGCTACAACTCACCATTCTTCAACTCAAAATCACAATGAACTCCAATAAAAAACCAACAATCACAATACAGAGCTCCAAGAACAACCAGACCTTTTTAGCAGAATTTGATTTGTTTTCTAAAACATTTTCCATACTGTTTCAGCCAAATTGGTTTGCACAATACAAATTCAGGAAGCAGACCTTATCTGAAAAAAAATTACCAGCTGCATTTTAATGGAAAGCTTTTACACAAGGATAAAGACTACAAAACAGTATGTGTACAGCAAACTTGGCATAAATAAGGAAAGTGTTCTCCTTTTTCCCACAAATCTGAGTGACTAATACTGTCCATTCTCAAGCCCTAAACCATACAAAACACCAGCATATTTCTCCATTGGTCCATTAAAGAAGTTCTCTTTCAGCTTCCTGAAAGCACAAGACGTGAGCAAACTATCGGACCCAGCCTGGTGAGAAATCCCAACTCTCTCCACCTCCAAAAGCTCTGCAAGCTTGTTCAATCCTCCATGAAGACTGTTGCAGAATCTCATCAGATGCTTGATATCATACACAGTTGGGAAATAAGCATTGATCAGCTTGAAGAACTCGGTCTGTGTATCAGGCAAATTCTTGCAGGTCAAGAGCTTCAGCAAGTAACCGAAATCGTATCCACTGTGGAAAGTAACCCAGTGAACATTATCATTCAACACAACCCCAGAAGACATCAGTAGCTCCCCAAACCTCCTCACATCAATTCCCTTTGCGTTGTTCTTCTCGAAATCGATCCCGCTCTCGCAGAGAAGCTCAATTGAGTCATGGGCAAAGATATCTTCGTTGAGATTGAACTCGCGGAAATTAAACTGCCAAATGCAGTGTTTATCAGTTCCACAGGAAGGCAAGTTTCCGTCCTCGTCTGAGAATGTAAGCCCGAGCTGGATCAATTTCAACATGTCGACATTGTCTTTTAGGGTTTGGTAGTGGAAGTCGTAGTTGCTGTTGAAATTCCCAACTGGCCGGAGAACAATACCCGGGAATTCAGTGTCCATGGCAACATAGGGATAATCATCGACAATTTCACGAATCAGATCGAATTCTTCCTCAAGATTATCTCCCCATACCTCTCTGATTTCAATTGTATCGCTTTTTGGCAGAATCGACATTTGAAGATTGGATCTAATTTAAATGAACAAACCATAAATCAGCCTACGAACACCGGAACCAGATCTGCAAACACAGAGCGGCAACAAATCAGAGCCCTAATTTGAGCGATTTGTCCTCAAACAACAGAAATACAGATACAATCGAATGTATCCGTCATAAACAAATCGAAGAAATGAATTGACAAGACATAAAATAGAAACTGAAAAAAGGGTAGACTACAAATGATGATAAATTGGGATTCAGCAACCAACCTGTGAAGATCATCCGAAGAGATAAGGATGAATTGAAAAGCTAGGGTTTGGATGCAGGTGATATAATATAATATAATATGAGGCGGCGAAATGGTTTGTCGCTGTTTGGGACAAAAACAAATTGAAGAATTTATCTTTTTTAGTTATTTCCAATATTAATCGGAAAAATTTAAGACAAATTCAGACCCACGGAGGATTGATAGAGAGGGAAGTGGGAGCCCTCTCCTTCCTACCGACCGCCAAAGCAGAAGATTAAGAAGGGGATGAAAAAGACGCAAAACATACAAAACCAAAGGAAAGGAGAAGAAATGGAGTAACAAATCATCTTAATCCTATATCCTATATATAACAAATCATCAAATATAAAGTATGTAAAATCACACTTATATAATAACATTTCTTTTTATATGACTTAAGAAAGGAATGAAATTTAGACCAAAAAAAGAAAGGAATGAAATTTCGACCAAAAAATTAATAAATGTTTAAAATATTTGTACACAAAATAATGTTTACACCGGTCTCTTTATTTGGAGATTTTGGTGTTTTTTAATGTACTAAAAAAAACTCTTTTTTTAAAAATTCTGGAGAGTAATAGAGAAAATTCCCAACTTGAGAGAAATTGAAACTAGAATATGAATGTTTTTCGATTTCTCAAACTCAGAGTTTTTGACAAATCTTTTACTCAAAACTCAAAGCCAGAAGACTAAGTTTGATCTCGAGACTCTTGATCAACCTTCAAGGTTGAGAAGGTTGAGGCTTCGATGTTGATGCAACTCCTCTCCTTTGTGAAAACATAAAATTTGTGAATCTATTTACAGAAAGTGGATGAATCTCTCGTTGAAATATGGTAGTAGTAATTCATAATATTGTTAAATCTTGCTTCGGATGGTGATAGTTATGATTATATATTGATCAAGATCTTTATTTGCAATATGAGTTTTATCCTCTTTTTCCTTTCCTTTTTTCCAATACCAAACTTCATATTTTGAGATTATTTTGCCTTCCTCGTCGTTTTGAGATTTTCGATCTTTTTTATTTGAGAAAATACGCTTGTCTTGTTGGACCGCTCCGACCATCTGGCTTCGACAATTGTCGGCTCTTTTGGTTTGGGATTTTGTCGATCCCTTTTCTCAGTTGATGTCGATCGGTTTCGGCGTTTTTTAAGTTGTCGAGGCGCTTTCTTCTACGCCGAAGTTGTGTGTTTAGATCACATGACGTGGACCCTTGTCCATCTTGGGGTTCTTGTGAGCTTTTTGACGAGCCACACTTCCATACGTGGTTTTGGTGGGGCTTTTGTAGCTTTGGGTTACTTTGTTGGCTTGATGGATTTTGGCCCAATATGTGGTTCATGTTGCTATTATTTTAAGTGTTCGGTTTAGCCCAATAATTTGAGAAATCGGGTTGAAGAAATGTCAAGTTTTACAATACTATCTTTTTTGTTAGAAGAAGAGTTTGAGATTGTTTTTCAATCTCAAACCTATTTTCCTATAGTTTTTTCCAGATTTTTTTTTGGGTTTTTTTGTTTGCTTTTGTGTAGGTCTGGTCCAGACTCTTTAGTTTGGTGCTTGTATTCCTTTGTTTATGGAATTAACTTTTGGGGTTTCAACCCTCTTTTGAACTGGATCATGGTGGTGTGGAGTTTTCTCCTGCCGTTGCCTGTCTACTTCCAGTTTCGCTTTGCACCCACTTGTTCGGTCATCGAACTTCCGATCTCTCGATTCCACCAAGCATATTTAGTTAATCAAATTTTTTACCTACTAAAAAAAGTGTGTATTGAGTAATAAAATTGTTGCACCGGCCCAACTAATGAAGAACAGCCCAAGTTTAAGAGGGGCCCACCTAAAACCAACGTGGGATTGTCTTCTAGGGTTTTTCTGTGCTCTATAAGATCGCTTCATGTTCTCAAAATTCCCCTTCTGAATACTACTAGAATTCCCGACTCCTCCGATCCGCTGCTGCTCATCCAGGTCAAAACCTCTCTCTCTTCGTATGAAGAATTGCATTGTTTTCGTCTTATAGTGTTCCCTGTTAACTTTTTGTTTGCTTTGCTAAACTGAATTGTCGATATGTTGCTCTTGTGGCGTTTCTTTTCGGCTTTGGTAAATCCTAAATAATTGGCTGATGATACTTTTGAAACAGTGTACTGACTTAAATCATCTAGTAAGGGATATGTAAGATCTGGATTGCCATTGTTACGCAGGGAATCATGCTGTTATAAATTTTATACTTTGTTAGTATCAATTAAGTGTGCCTGATGGAGCAGCTTTAATTTTGTGTAGGTTTTGCTTGTCTATTGAAAAACTAATTCTTGTGCCCTGTGTTTAGTAGTAGGATGGGGAAGGCTATCCCTGTTTCTAAGGAACAACTCGAATTAATCCTTTTCATCCATGAAAAAAGAAGGGAGCTAGCAATCCATGAAAGAAGAATGGAGGCCATCCAAGCCTGTATAAACGAAAATCTCAAACGTTGCGCCATCTTAAAGCGTAATATTGCGCAGGCGGATGAGCTTTTCCGAATCAGCGACGAGAGCGGCGTAATCGATCCCAACAAATTCGAGCCGTGGTTTTTGGACAAGTTCTGTTACATTGAGAGTCCTTGACGGTTGTCCTGGCCAAATCTAATGTTGAACCTGCTTTTTAAATAAAACTCATAGTAGAGATAAGAGAAATTGAAATAAAAAAAAGAAACTAGATAAAAGTCAGAATGTCGGTAAAGGAGTAGTAAGTACTGTAGTAACCAAGGATTTTCTAGACAACTAGTTTCTCTGATATGGATGAACTTATCATGTTTTAGGAATGTGAATTGGATGATTTTTCATTTGTTTCACCTATGCACCAAAAAAATCAAAACGAAATCAAAACAAAATAAATTAAAGAATTTCCTGAATGTGCTCCAAAAGAGTTGTCATTTAATTTTATGGGAGAAGAGTGGGTAAGATCTTCACCATTAAAGTGTAAATTAATGGTTTAGATTTATTTATTTTCTTAGGGTTTATTAATATTTAATAGGGTAATAATAACTTTATTGGATTCAAACCAAAAAAAACATAGATGTACATATATTTATTGATACGGGAAATTATATAAAAAAAAAACCAATCATTGAGAATGTTTACTTGAACTTTCATAGTTGTGGTTAATAGTCCCAACTATGAACCTAATTATCACCAAAAAGAATTTTTGTTGTTTATCGTTGACAATCACAAGATGTATTTCATGTTAATGTTACCCATAATCAATCTTGACAAGTCACAAATGAAAATGTCAAGTGATCATTTTCTGCAAATTTGAACGTTTGTGCTATTTTCTACAATCCCAAAATTTGGAATTATTCAGTGTTGCACTTGGATTACATGTACCAAAATTTGAAAGTTTATAATACCTATTGAATAGTTATTATATTTTGTTTGTTGCACTTTGTACTTGTAGAAGATTTATTGAAAAGTTATTATATTTTAAAAAATCATTATTCTTACTATATGAATTCTTTTTTTTTAAATATCTATGAATAATTCATTGTTCCACTTGGATTCTATATCGCATATAATTCATTTTTTATTTAATAACATAAAAATCCTCGTAAATGGTATAGAATGGAACATAGACTAGGCGAAAGTAGGCTTATGTTTTATAAGAAGTGAAAATGGAAAGTTTGATAGACGAATGAATTTGATCAAAAATCAAGATTTCGGGCTTGAACTTGTCAAAAAAAAGTATTTAGTTAGTGTAAATTCACAATGAAGTGGTCTAAAACCTTTTTTTGGATAATGCAACGTTGCTATATGCATTTACATTCACTCTTGTAGTCATTATATGCTTATACATGACATATACGAGGTGTGGCTCATCTTATCATTTACGAGGATGAAATGATATCGAGCTTTCCATATCGAGGGAATCAGACCACCATGAAAAAGAAAATGAAATGTTCCTCCAAACAATTTTAGAAGCAACAAACAATAGTTCCAAAAACGTGGTGGGTAGAGGATCATCAGCGACGGTGTACTGGACGGAATTCTGAGATGGTTCAAGGCCGTCATCAAGAGGATAGATGTGCAAAATACATATTGTATTACACAATTCAAATATGAGATTGCAATTCTTAAAGGAGTCAATCGATCACTCGAGCTTGGTTCGTTTAATAGGCCATGTCAATCGTTAAATCGAGAGATTTCTGGCATACGAGTACGTGTCAAGAAGAACACTTAATGACCGGCTGTTCAAGTACCATGATCTTGGTTATAGCCCCTCGATAAGAGATCAAAGGCGAAACATTGCAAAAAGTGTGGCATACAATCCCCAGTACATGCACGTCTTTGCTGCACCAACAACCTATATCCATCGGGACATCAAGTCTTCCAACATACTCATTGGAGGAAACATCACAACCAAGGTTGCAAATTTTGGTTTAACAACTATTGACCACCCCGCCACCAACGAGAGAAGACCGTTGAGAACTTATGGTTATCTTGCACTCAACCACTCAAATATGATAGTAAGACTTTCTTACGAATTGCTCTCTTTTATGTTACACTTTCCAGCATTTATAGTTAATTGAAATAACATATTATATTATTATGTATGGCATTTTTTCCCTAAAAAGATTGATTTGGTATATTTTTCTAACCAAGATAATCTTACGTATGTTTTTGGTTGTTCATAAGGAAAGTATTCTATGGGTTAGTTCTCATGGAACTAATCACCGGTAAAAGGGACGTCAAAGGAGACTTTCAGCTACAACCTTGGTTATCATATCTAAACTACAATATCCTTTGCTAATGACTTTCAATCGTGCATGACTAGCTTGCTCATTCACCTTGAGGATCATGTCACGCCTGTCCTCGATAGGGTTAAAAAACCCATCTACTATCACTATGGTTCAAATGCTTTCCTTGTTTTTTTAGATTGCACTAAACCACGATCATCGTTGAAAGCCTCCTTCTTCGACATCGTTAATACTCTATTCCACTTTCTTGTTCCACTTTCATTTTCCAATTAATTATTTAAATACTAAATTAACGTTTAAAAAATTTTAAAAAATATTTTTATATTTAAAATAACTATATGTATATGTGTGCAAAATTTTAACTTAAAAATCATATTATATAATTTTAAAAAATTAAAAGGGTCATAATTTGTATGAAAATCATTCTCTTAATTTATAAAAAATTAATAATAAGCTTTTTAAGATAAAAATTTACACACATATACATATAGATGTTTGCAATATAAATATAATTTTTAAATTTAAAAAAAATAATTTAGTATTTTTTATAGCTAATTGAAACATGGAAGTGGAACACGAAAGTGGAATAGAGGATTATCGCTGCTTCTTCGATGGCCTTTCTATTGATAATTAGTTCCATAATAAACTACTCTCGTGAAATATTCATTGACTTTTTTGGTAAGTAAATTATGAACTACCAAAAGCGTACATAAGATTATTTTGGTTGAAAGAAATATTTCAAATCATTTTTTTCAGATAAAAATATCATACACAATATGTTATATTAATTAAAATATACTAGAAAAAAAACGTAAAAGAGATCAATTAGTAGTTATTAACATATTCGGGTGCAAGACAACCATTAGTTTTCATAGGTCTACTCTAGTTTGCTACGGGGAGGTCAACAATTGTCACCCCAAAACTTAAAACTTTAGTCATAATCACTGGCGGAGGGAGAAGGGGGGCCCACTAAAAAATTTACTATATATATAAAAGTAATAAGGTTTGGAACCTTCTCATTACGCCACCTAGTATTTCTCCACATGTCGATCCTATATTAAGCCACCTCATATTTTTACACGTGTCATTTTCTTATAATTTAGACGTCTTTATAAATATTCTATGTCATAGTCCACATGTCAAAAAATTTCCATATCACTCATATATTATGTACACATCATATTGCCACATAATCTACAAATATCAATCAATTTTTTTAATTTTTTTTATATTGGATTACAATAATGTTTTTTTGGAAATTTATTTACATATAAAAATATTTTTACCATATCTTTATGATCCTAACAACTCTCCAATATAATCTACCAAAAAACTCATATAAATATATACGGAGATCTTATCCTATAATATAAATATATACCGAGATCTTATCCTATAATATATACCGAGATCTTATCCTATAATATGTCAAGTCAATTTTATTTGCTAATCCATATTAAATATCCCATTATTTTTATTTTTATTATCAAAATCTTTAATTTAGAATTATGTTTTTTTTATAATTTATATAAATCACCAATTCACAATTATTATTTATATTTTATTTTATTTATTAATATCTTTGTTATAGTATATTTAAAAAAATATCGATTCATAGTCGTGCAGGGCACGACGGGGACAACTAGTATATAAAAAGATACTAAGTTATTTGATAGATACTAGTCTACTTAGCTAAAATAATTAGGTTAATTTCTACCAAAAAAATAATTAGGTTAATTTTTTTTACCAATAAAAAGAACTAGGTTAATTTTTTACTTTTATGAAAAATACTGTTCAAAATAAAGGTTTTCAAACATACATTTTTTTTACAGAAAAAGTTGTCATTGGACATGTTCGAGTTCTCCATGTTCCGTCATCATATATGTATGCTGACATTTTTACTAAGGGTTTGTCACGTTCATTATTTCTTGATTTTAGAAACGGTCTCACTGTTAGGTACTCTCCCTTTTCAACTACGAGGGTGTGTTAACATATATTATTATATAATTGTATAGTGGGCCCAGGCCCGTAGCTTAGAGAGTGCAAACAACCCATTAGCACAGAGCCCCAAAATATAAAACGGCCCAAATTAAAAAAAATACTATAACTCAGAAAATCAAAACTAATTAATGGAGAATGACGTTTACACTGATCCTGCATCCAACTTTCCACTTTTTACGCCTTCAATCTTTTATTAATTTTTACATTAATTACTCCTTCCATATAGAATTATCTCTACCCACTTTTTAACCCTCTCAAATCTCAATTTCAATTTGCCATCTTCTTCCATAAATTTCTCCTATTTTCCATGCATAGTTATCTACCCACCTTCTCTCAAATCTCAATTCCAAATTTCTTAACGTATAAATCTTCAAATTTCTAGTATATAATCAAACACCTAATTTCTCCTCCAACAAGCTTTTATAATGGAATTTTCTTTATGCATTTTCAATTATACTTCTGATTTTCTCTTCAAGCAATTGCATGCTATTCTTCACTCATGACTCATGTACTGTTCTGGTTTTTCTGAAAATTTGTGGGATTGAAAATCATGCAAATTTGCCAATTGTACAACTTGAAGGAAAAGCCCACTCTCAGGTAAATCTATGAGTTCTTGATCCTCTTATTTATTTGTTTCCCAGTTTTCGTACTATATATATAAAATAAAATAAACCCTAAGAGCATAACTGATTTAATTACTTTTATTATTTTTATGAAGGTTGAACTTTAAATCTTGGATTGAAGTATGAGTTTGGTTCAAATGAAACAAACTCTTATCCTGAAACGAATATTATCCTGAAACGAATGCACTTTTTGTAGTTAGTAGTGCACTTTTTCTACTTTAGAGTGCACTTTTTCGCATTTGCACTTTTCGTACTTTTTAGTGCACTTTTCATACTTTTTGTAGTGCACTTTTTCATAGTGCACTTTTTGTATTTTTCAATGCACTTTTGTATGAAAAGTGCACTACTAACTAGGAAAAGTGCATTCATTTCACGTTTTAGGATAAGAGTTTGTTTCATTTGAACCAAACTCATTGAAGCATAACACAGAATCGGAGGAACTGAGGTCCGAGAAATATTTCGAGAATTATGTATTAAGAATTGATAGCAATTGACAATGATCGTTTGGAGAAAGTAGATCTATGAAAATTTTGCGTCGAAAATGTATTCAGAATTGATAGAACCGAGGTCCGATTTGGCTGATGATTTTGCGTCAAAAAACATTAGAAAAATGGCAATTTTTAGATAGAAGGTGATATATGCTTGAAGATGTATTGAGATATTAATATAAATAAACATTACTCCCTCCGTTTCAAAATAGTTGATCTTAGACAAAATTGCACACTTATTAAGGAAATTTTTTTTTACCCAAACTACCCCCTATATGTAAGTACACTTTGGGAGATTCAACTAAAAAAAATAAATTTTGGGATATGTGTAAGAGAAATTAGTACCCTATGCCCCACTTTAAAAATTTATTTGCAAAAATACCTTCTTATTTCTAATGTAACATCAATGTCCAAAAAAATAGCATAAATGTCTAAAAATATAGCAAAAATGCCTAAAATTATGCCATTTCCTATTTTAGACAAATATTAAATTAATTCAATTTTCTTTATATTTGAGAATAAATAAAATACGTAAATTAATTTTAGATAATTTTGATTTTTAATCTAAAATAATTTTTACAAATTAATAATTACTAAATTTATGTTAAACTAATTGAAAATCATAAGCTATCATCAATAGTTTGAAATCTAATCAAATAAAACCCTAGGTCAATCTAGTCGACACCTTCATCTCTCCTCTCTCCAGCCTCCTGATGAACTTCAATTCGACCCTTTTCTCTCTAAACTTCACTCACCCGCTGCCTGATATCGCCCCCCTCTGTCAATTTCGTCAAGCTCGGGTTTGGTCTCTCTAAATCCCTCGATGTGACGTCGTCCCTCGCCCGAGATTTCATGGGTTTCTTGTCTCACTATTTTTGACTTTATTGCGACCCTTTCACTTTCTTGTGTGTGCTGGAAATTGATACAAGTTATGGCTCCCTTCATGCTTAAGGATACTATTTTTTATGTATCAAGAGCATATCCAACTTTCTTATAGGGTGACAGGATAAAAATTGTATAATGACAATATAATTATTGAAGTGTGACAATATAGCTTTTCTCATATGAATTTAGAATTCAAATGAAGCTAACATCAATCCATGTTTAACTTTCTTATAGGGTGACAAGATACAAATTGTATGATGACAAGATAATTATTGAAGTGTGACTGTAGAGCTTTTCTCATATGAATTTGGAATTCATGTGAAGCTAACATCAATCCGGCCATGTTCAACTTTCTTATAGGGTGACAGGATAAAAATTGTGACAAGATAATTATTGAAGTGTGACAATATAGCTTTTCTCATATGAATTTGGAATTCAAATGAAGCTAACATCAATCCATGTTCAACTTTCTTATAGGGTGACAACATTGTATGATGACTAGATAATTATTGAAGTGTGACAGTCTAGCTTTTCTCATATGAATTTGGAATTCAAATGAAGCTAACATCAATCTATGTTCAACTTTCTTATAGGGTGACAAGATACAAATTGTAATGTGACAATAAGTTTAGAAAGGGTGACCAAATAGACGTTTCACAAGTAAAAAGGGATGATAAGAAACCGTCTACATAAGAGGATTTTTTAGCAAAGGATGACAAGATAATGAATGAAGTACGACAATATACCTTTACTCATATGAACATGCAATTCAAATTTAAGCCATCAATTTATAAGTACTTGTAAAGCAGAACATGAGAATCAGAGGAAATAATAAGTTAAGCAAATATGTTCATAAAGTAACCATAATTAACCACATCAATCCATGCAAAGCAAATAAATCCATCAAGAAAATATATGTTTCAAATATAGCAAAACAAACATGGTCTAAGTAAACAATAAGTTAAAAAAACTAGTTGTAATTGTCATCTGATCACAGCAGAGGCCTTCTATAACTGCTTTGGTAATGTCCCAAACCTTTGCACCTCCCATAATGACGTTTAGACTAATTCTTCTCCCAATGTGCATGAAACCTATTTGTCTTAGGTCTTCCAACAATCCTTCTTACTTGCGGTGGATGGCACGTAATTACACTTCTTTCATCTTGTCACTGTCTTCAGGGATCCTGTCACCATTCCCAAAATCCTGACACCCATATCAGAGGAGACATTATTATCATCGTCGATGATTTCATCTAAAGTCCTGTCATCCTTAATCGGTGTTCAGTCACACTGGCTTACAAGAGGTGCACTTGATGAGACTCTAATCTCTTGCATAGAGTTTGGAGTTTGAAACTCAAAGACTTTCCTGTCAACACCCTCGTCCATAAACTGAATATTTTTCTTCTCCTTAATACTTGTGTACAGATCTATCGACCATATCCCCTCTTTTGATGATTTTGAATTCAAAAATCTATAGGCTTCAAGATCATCTTCACCATTAACTTCAAAGGGTGGAAGGTTTACCTTTATGGGCGACACATAGTGCAAATGTAGATTGTACTTTTCACAATTAATGGATAGTTTCTCCACTATTTTATCCTTAAGGGATTCGAATTTTATAGTATCGGATACAACGAGTGTTATTGCCTTCTTGTCACCCTCATAAGACCATTTATCTCCCAAGACATTCCATTGACCATTTGTAATTAACGAAGTAATATATTGTTTCGACCTGAAAATACATAAATCGTAATACTTAGAAGCAATAAATGATTATCGAAACAATTCAATCGTAATACTTAGAAGCAATAAATGATTATCGAAACAATTCAATCGTATACTACTTACCCATGGTAGAACTCAATGTGTCTCTACGTTTGTTCGTATATCAAAACTGAATGAACAGATAACACTGGATAGAAAAGATTTCGTATCTTTATGTAGAATAATTGTCTACGATTGTTTGCATTGAGATTCGTATCTTTTAAGGTAAAGGATAGAAAAGATTTCGTAACAAATCTAATTCGTTAGCAATTTCCTTCTTCTTTTTAAGTCCGTGACAGGAGCATATTGTGGTATGACAGTAGAGTACACAAGCATGACAGTATAATATCTAGCCCGACTAGATTTTACGGAAATATCAACCCATTAAGATCTTTGCCATATCTTTGGCTTTTTTTTCCTTTTTTTCCTCATTAGTTTCTGCATATTATAACTAATAAATCACTTTAAAATATCTTTTCATATGTCTTTTATTTATTTATTTTTACAATTTTCGTTTTATGATTTTAATTTTTTGAATTTAATAATTCATTTCTATAAAACATTACAAATATAAATTCAAAGAATTAAACAATAAAATAATGAAAATTAAAATTGCATAAATGCCAAAAATGCATTATTTACAATTTCCTCTAATGTGGGGTACTTTTGCAAACTATTTTTGTGCAAGGGGTACCCTTTCAAATCCGCTTATGTGTAATGTGGGGGTATAGATAAGGGTATAAATGAAAAAAAAGTTAGATGAACAAGTATTTTGAAACAAGAAAAAATAGCTTTAAGAACAACTATTTTGAAACGGAGGGAGTATATTTTTTACTTAGTTAAATAGTTTTATTGTTATTTGAAAGTATTTGAGTATATATATTGTTTATCTAAATTGTGTGTCAACAAAAAATTTACACCTAATATGTATTTAAATTTGTATAAATTTATAATATATAAGGACCCAATATTTAAAATTGAACAGGGCTCCCTAAATCTTTAAGACGGGCCTGAGTGGGCCTATCTTGGGCTTTGTAATTGTACTATATATTGATAAATGAATGGTGCAAAAATGAAAGAAAGAAAGAAAAGAAAGAATTACAACGAGGGAGAATGCGCCTCACGCGCTGGGAAATTTGTAACCCTAGGTTTTGCCGGTCATCATCGTTCTTGGGTGTCGATGGGTGAGGACCCGCCTCCCCCGTCTAATAATGGTGGTGATATTGTTATGCAAGTGAACTCGACAGTAGTAACTCCAGTAGTCCGGTCGTGCAAGGATTTGGTTGTTGGGGATAATGGAGATCGTCGAATGGCTTTAGAAGAATCGTTTCTTGACGGAAAAATGGCTATGTCTTTTCCTGAGGGTGAAGAGGGTGATTCGGTTTTCACTATAGAACCAGAAGTTTTATAGACCTTGGCAGCCGTATGGAAGAATTCTCTGATAGTCAAACCACTAGGGAATATGATTCCTCATGCGGTTATGGAACGAAAGCTACGAGAGTTGTGGAAACCGGGAGGTCGTATTTTCGTGGCGGATCTTCCAAATGGTTATTATGTCATAAGATTTGATGCGGAAGGCGACTATGTGAATGCCCTTACGGGTGGTCCATGGATCTTATTCGGCCACTATCTGATTATCAAACAATGGTCGCCGGATTTTAATCCTTTTACGGATGTGATCACAACTACCCCCACTTGGATCCGTATTTCGGGCTTGCCAATGATACTTTACAAAGAAACTGTTTTGCTTCGACTAGCTGCTGGAGTTGGGCGCCCTCTGAAGGTAGACCAACGAACGATGTTTTCTAACAGGTGTAGGTTTGCGAGGGTGTGTGTGGAAGTTGATATCACTAAGGCTTTAAAGGGATCAGTCACCATTAATGGCAGCCGCTTTCATGTTGAATACGAAGGCCTACATTTGATATGCACGAAGTGAGGAAAGTATGGTCACTTAGAGAACAAATGCCCCCAGCATCTCCCAACACCTGTCTTAGACGATAATAGAACTCTTACTCCTTCCCTAGGGGTTGAGATTTTTCAATCAAAGAATGGGCCGACTGACGGAGAACCGCGATATGGTCCTTGGACGGTGGTGACTAGACGGCGGAATGCTTCCAAGGCTAAAGGTTCAGTGAGTACGGCCAAACCAACTCAGGAGAAAACGGGTAACCGGTTTTCTACCTTGGGAGGAGTATCTGCAGACGATCCTCAAAAAGATTCGGTGGTAGCAAATCTAGCGGATAAAGGAAAGCAGGTTATATTTGGCAAAAGTGGAGATTTAGCTGTTACAGTGGGTTGTAGTAGTAAACTGGAAGCAAATAAAAATAAGTCAAAAGATAAGAGGAAAGTTCACATTGCCAGCTCAGGTATGAATATTTAATCTACATCCAAAGGTCGTCGTGGCAAGGGACAAAAAAATGGTTCGAAAGATGCAGGCTTGGGCCGAAAAGGAGGTGACAGTATAATGCAGTTGGGCCAATTAAAATTTGGGCCGAAAGACAACCTAGCTGGAAAAAGGGCTAGAATTGAGAATGAACCGGATTTTGAATTCTCCAAAGGGACAACTGGGATAAGCATTCCGAAAGGCAAAAATCAGTTCAATGTAAGCCCAATTCAGACTCCCATTATGACACAACATGCAGATATTTCAAGCATGATAACAAACCCTGATGCTCATGTTGTAGTAGAGGGTGATACTATGGCAGTTGCTGACGAAAACATGATGGTTAAGTCAGCTGAACAACACTCCGGGTTTGTAGTGCCCGTAATCCCCTATGGTTCCCCATGAATGTCCTTTTTTGGAACGTTAACGGAGCCGGTAAGCCCGGGTTCCGTAGGGCCATCAAATATATGGCCCGTAGGTATGATGTTGAGGTACTTGCTTTATTTGAACCTAAGATTTCTAGCTATCAATCTAAAGAGGCTTGTAATAAGTTATGCTTCTCGGGTTGCGTTAGAATTGAAGCAGTGCGATTGAAAGGCGGTGTTTGGTTACTCTGGAAAGCTAATCGTGTCAAGCTCAATGTTGTCAAATTAGCTGATGAATTTATTCATGCTGTTATCTTGGATGGCATGAACAGGTATCATCTAATTGCGGTTTACGGACCTCCCACTACGACGAGACGACGTCGTTTTTGGCAAGCTCTTTCTGCTGAGATTGAGACAATCGTTGACCCCTTAATCCTTGGGGGAGATTTTAATTGTATTCTACATTCTTCAAAAAGAAATGGGGGTTATTGTTTGCTTCATGAAGATTCAGACGTTTTCAAAAAACTTGTTGATGATGAAGGCCTCATTGATATGGGTTTCTCTGGCCAGGCGTACACTTGGTCTCGTGGTGAGTCCACTCGCACCTTTGTGACTAAGAGGCTGGATAGGTTTTTTGTTAACATTGCGGGGCGGTTGCTGTGGCCTGAAGCGGAAGTTAGACACCTTCCTCGTCTTTCTTCTTATCATGCTCCGTTGTTGATGCTTCTTGATCCGGGAATTAAGTGTAATCGGAAGCGGCGCCCATTCCGTTTTGAGGCTGCTTGGCTTACACACTCGGATTTTCTACATTTTATTAGAGACTCATAGAGAAATGATATGGATGTGATTGCAACGCTGGATGATATGTGTATAAAGTTGCTTAGATGGAATAAACATGTTTTCGGTCACATTATAGAACAAAAACAGCAGCTGATTTCACGCATTGAGGCAGTACAACGACTTTTGTGTTTGAGGCCGACGAATGAGCTGATTGAGAGCTTGAGTAAACTCCAATCTGATTTAGCTATAACCTTGGAACGTGAAGAACTTCTTTGGCTCCAGAAATCCCGCATTCAATGGCTGAAAAATGGTGATAGGAATACGTGTTTCTTTCATGCTACAACAATCACTCGTAGAAGGCGAAACATAGTTAGATTGATGTGTGATTTTGATGGAAACTGGGTTGAGGATAGAGATTTGCTTGAATGCCATGCTATTAATTTTTTAAGTCTCTGTATTCTCTCCCTATTGCTGAGAGGATGTCTTTTGAGTGTATTACTGGTGCCTTCCCGAGTGTGTCACAGGATGATTAGAATGAGTTAGATCGTCCTTTCTCAGATACAGAAATTCATTCTTCAATTAAACAGATGGGGCCTCTTAAATCTCTAGGCAGCGATGGTTTTCAGCCGATCTTTTATCATAAGTGTTGGGAGACCGTTGGAAATCTGTTCTTGATTTGATTAAGGGGTTTTTTAGAACCTTTATGATGCCAACAGGTTTAAATGAAACTCTGATTGCATTGATTGCTAAGGTTGATGAACCGGAAAGAATTAATCAGTTCCGCCCGATTAGTCTTTGTAATGTGTTGTATAAAACTATTACAAAAACCTTGGTGAATAGAATGCAAAGGGTTCTTCCGACTCTTATAGGTCCTAACCAAGGAAGTTTTTTACCGGGGAGATTGATAACGGATAATATTGTTATTGCTCAGGAGGTTATCCATTCTATGAAAAAGAAGAGAGGGGCGAAAGGGTAGATGCTTCTTAAGCTTGATCTTGAGAAAGCGTATGACCGTTTGAAGTGGGATTTTGTTCTGAGCATTCTTACTGATGCGGGTTTCTCTGAAAAGTAGATTAGTTGGATCCGAGAGTGCTTAGTTACAACCTCGTTCAAACTTCTTTGGAATGGGGAAGTAACTGAAGGCTTTTTACCCTCCCGGGGAATTCGACAAGGTGATCCCATATCCCCGTACTTATTTGTGCTTTGTATTGAGCGATTGAGTCAGATGATTAATCAGGCTGTTGTTGATAAGGCTTGGATTCCGATCCGTATTTCTAGAGGTGGTCCAGAGTTGTCTCATATTCTTTTTGCGTATTACATAATGCCTTTTGCTGAAGCTTCCGTTAGTCAACTACGGGTCATTCAACATTGTCTTGACACTTTCTGTCGGGCTTCTGGTCAAAAAGTGAATCCAACTAAGTCTAAGCTATTTGTTTCCCCGAATGTTAGCATGACGGTGGTGGATGCTATTCAATAGGAAAGTGGTTTTGAGGCTACAACCGACTTGGGAATGTATCTGGGGATGCCCATTCTCTATCAACAGGTTTCAGCCGATACTTTTAATCCTCTACTTGAAAAATTTTCTTCTAAATTGAATGGATGGAGGGGACGTTTTGTAACACCCCCTCCTTACTGTACTTGAGGTGTTACCGCCAATAACCCTAATTAGCCCTAATTCAAGGTTACCCAAGGGTTTAAAACTTACAACCACAACAAGTATTATAACACTTTATTACAAACCATTGTATCACCTCCTTCAATACACAAAAACATAACCAACAACTTGAACAAAAATAAAATGTCTAACAACAAACTTGTTCTTTTTCAAACGACCACTTCCAAAACTTTTTTACTTCCTAAACTCCTTGGCTAGCCTTCCCTTCACTGGTTAACTTCTTTAGTAGCTGATGCGTCGTATACAGACGGTGGGCACCAGCCGGCCATGCAATTGAATAAGGTGGCCGGGCTAGTCTAATGAAATACTAAGCAAGTGGAGAAAATGGCGAATTTCCTATGGTTGTGACTAAACATATTGGCATCGTAATCCGAATAACAACCGGTCGATGATCCAACAGTTAGCAGTCCCATAGAGGATAAGAAATGAGGTATGCATAATCAAAAGATAGGACACCACAACTTGCGGTTCCATTACGAATCATGAACAATTGTTGGGAACTTATATTAATCACACAATATTTTTAAAAGCCTCTATCGACTAATCAGATTGACTTAATCAAAGTTTGATTAAGAATCATTCATAACCGGGAGCAAGAATGGTTATCGAATAGACCAACCATTCGGGTATATTAATGTGCCTAACACACTTATCTTATATTACTTTCCAAAACTTTTCACAATCAAGTTAACAACTTTTAATCGGCTTAGGCTGCCGAGAATCCACATGTACATGGTGATGTCGAGATGAGAGGGATTATTTCATCCATGATCATTGATCAACACCAAGTACCAATTGCACTTAGCTAGAGTGCATAAACACCTCCTTTGGCATTGAGCGAGGTATGAGTCATGACCCGAATATTGGGATATGATAGCGAACTAAACCTCCCAGTATAGACTGTGTTATAAAGAGGTCATCGGAGACTCGGCTCCTACCCTTGAAACTAACTCACTTCACAACAATGTCTCAGCATGAGACAACATACAAGGTCGCACATAACGGACCTAAATCCAATTCTAACGCAAATTGAATAAACAACATGGTCATTATTTCTAACAATATAACAACCTATCATATTTTATTAAGCATACAAGTTGTTCCCAACACAAATATTAAATGGGATTCAATTTCTCATTTAATAGAAATAATGCAAGAGAGAACCGTCCACTTGCCTTATAAGACGTGCTCTCAGCCATTCCAACAGAAATCTTTATCACCCTTTTGCCAATTATAACAATAGATTTCTCAACAACGGCTCATGTATACACTTCTTAGTTGTATTCTCAACTCCTACAACTTTCTAATCGATAAACGATTTGATTTCCGAATATCGATATATAATAAATCCTTAGTTATCATGCTTTAAGGAGCCATCTTGGCGAAATTATAACTAATTATCTGCTTTACTTTTGAAACAATTTTTTAAATAAAAATTGTTCATTAGTAACAATTCTAAAAGGTTACCAAATCTCAGATCAAACGGATTAACAACGAATCCTGAGTAATTATCTGAAGTCCTTTATCTGCCAATTGATGTCCAAACTTGTATTCGCTATAAGTAACGATCTAGACGTCCGTTTCTCGAGTGGTTTGAGCCTATGTAACCGTATCAACGTCAAGATTATAAAAACCATAAATTTAATTAGCAAAGCGGAACCGAAAGGTCCTTACGGTGGCTCCGTAACCACCCCGCTAATTAATTTCGAGCGTTAATACCTTCACTTGAACCTTTAGCTCGTTCGGCTCGATGGTGGCTCGACCCAAGAGCTCGAGGGCGGCTGGGTGATGCCCGAAGGCAGCCCTTGCGGTGGTTGATGGTCGGAGTAGCTAGCGAACGCCGGCGACGTCGCGCGGCGAGGCAATAAGAAAGTGCCGACGGTGATGATGTGAATTCTTTACTCCCGAGTTCATCGTTCCTCTCGACTCACTTTTACAGCAGCTACAACAAGTATATAGTAAGGAGGAAGAAGAAGGTAAGGTGGAGGTGAGGAGGAGGTGAGGAAGAAGGTGGTGGCCGATGTGAAGGTATCCCGAAGTCCGTCGTTGTCCGCTCTCTCTGTCTCTCGCTTTCTTTGCTAGCTTTGAAAATGATATGATAGACTTTGACAAGTCAAGAAGATAAGCCTTGAATGAAAAATGCTATCTCAAACTACTTCGTTGTTAAGCAAGAAAGGATGGGTTTTAATACAAAATCCGTCTCGAAACGGGACTCGCGTTAAAGGGATAAAATTATGTACCTCGGGTGGAAAAACTTACTAAATGGAAAACGTCCCTTAAATTATGTAGACCAATAAAACCAATTTTCCATGATTTTATCTTGCTACCTTCAATTTTTAAGGCTTCCGTTTCGTATTTTAAATTCCTTCTGGTACATAATTAAAAAGACGGCTTATCCAATAAAAATTCCTTTTTCCACCGAAAAATCCTAAAATTCACATCGTTCCATAAAATCATTTTGTTATGATTTTAGGATATCACCAAGAATTTTCTAGGATTTAAATTCCAACAAAAATATTGGATTAAGCGTTAAAACGGACAAAGAGGTTAAAAGGATATCCGAGAAAAATTCAAAAATATCCTTAAAAACCAAAGTTGTTACATTAGAACCCCCTTAAAAATGGTTTCGACCACGAAACCATAAAAAGTCAAGTTACAAGAGACAAAAGATTCCGATGTACACAATTACATGAACAAGACTGCAAAGTTGGTAGTACCCCCTTAAAGATTCACACTAGGTGGATATCAACTCAGGATAACGACTAAGCATTTCTTGCTCTGTTTCCCATGTTTCCCAAGTTGTCCTCTCTCCACCATTCTGAGACCACAAAATTCTTACCAAAGGTATTTCTTTACTACGAAGCATCTTCACACGACGTTCCAGGATTCTGATTGGTTTCTCCTCATAAGTACCATTTGGTTAAACTTCAATATCATCATAACTAAGGACATGAGATTCATCCGGCACATATTGTCTTAACAAGGACACATGAAAAACATCATGTACGAGGTGTGTTGCCGGAGGTAAGGCAAGTCGATAAGCTAACTTACCCACTCTTTCTAAAATTTCAAAGGGTCCTACGTATCGAGGATTGAGCTTACCTCGTTTACCAAAACGAAATATTCCTTTAGATGGAGATACTCTCACAAAAACTTTGTCACCAACTGCAAACTCAATATCTCTTGTTTTCAAGTCAGCATAAGACTTTTGACGACTTTGAGCTGTTAACATTCTCTGCCGGATCAAAGCTATATCAGTTGTAGTCTTCTCAATCAACTCGGGTCCGAGAAGAATCTTATCAGCACCTTCATCCCAACATATCGGGGATCGACACTTACGACCATAAAGAGCCTCAAACGGTGCCATCTTAATCGTAGAATGCCAGCTATTATTATAAGTGAATTCTATCAAGCTTAAACTGGTATCCCAACTTGTTGTTCGATCAAGTACACAAGCACGGAGCATATCCTCAAGAGTTTGAATTGTTCTCTCAGATTGCCCGCCAGTTTGAGGATGAAAAGCAGTGCTGAAACACAATTCAGTTCCCAAAGCCTTATGCAAATTCTTCCAGAATCTTGACATAAACCTTCCATCTTGGTCAGAGATTATAGTTTTAGGAGTACCATGAAGACGAACAATTTCATGAATAAAGACTTTGGCCAACTTTTGGATTTCCCATGCTATCTTGATTGCTATGAAATGTGCACTCTTTGTGAGTTGGTCAATAATAACCCAGATAGCATCTTTATGCCCTTGTGTCTTTGGCAATCCTGTGACGAAGTCCATGGCAATGTCTTCCCATTTCCACTCAGGTATTGGAAATGGTTGTAATATTCCTCCTGGTCTTCTATGTTCAATCTTCACTTTCTGACATACTAAGCATCTAGCCATAAATTCTGCCACATCATTTTTCATGTTGGGCCATCTTTCGGTGTAGATCTTTGAACATCTTGCTAGAACTTGGGTGAATGGAATATGCAGAGGAATGAGCTTCCCTCAAAATCATCTTCCTTAAGTCTTCAATTGCAGGTACACAGATCCTATCCCGAAACCACAGAGATCCATCATCCTGAATAATAAATCCCGGTGCCTTGCCTTCTTGCACTTCTCCGCTAATCTTAATCAAAACAACATCTTCTACTTGTTTCTCCCTGATTTGATCTAGCAGAGTAGCTTGAATTTCTAAGGTACTCAAACAACCTTGTTTCCTCTCAAACCAAATTTCAGTTTCTGTTTGAATCAATTCCTGTTGTAGCCTTGGTTGTACTGTCAACATTGCTACTATAGTTTCTTGAGCAGTTTTTCTACTTAAAGCGTCTGCCACCACATTGGCTTTACCTGGATGATATAGCAATTCATTATCATAATCTTTCAATAATTCCAACCATCTTCTCTGTCTCATATTCAACTCCTTTTGAGTAAACACATATTTTAAACTCTTGTGGTCGGTAAAGATTTGGCACTTGACACCATAGAGATAATGCCACCAAATTTTTCAAAGAAAAGACTACAACAGCCAGTTCTAAATCATGAGTCGGATAATTCACCTCATAAACCTTAAGTTGTCGGGATGCATATGCAATAACCTTACCATGCTGCATTAACATACAACCCAAACCTTGTTTAGAAGCATCACTGTAGACTATATACCTTTCATTCCCATCTGTCAAGGTCAAAATTGGGGTACTGGTAAGTCGTCTCTTGAGTTCTTGAAAACTTGCTTCACATTTGTCATCCCACATAAACTTTTTATTCACCTTACGAAGTAATCCTGTCATAGGTAAAGATATTTTTGAAAACCCTTCTACAAAACGTCGATAATACCCGACAAGTCCTAAGAAACTTCTTACCTCTTTAACAATCTGAGGTTGTTTCCATTCAGCGACTGCCTTAACCTTTTGAGGATCTACCATTACTCCATCTTGATTGATAATATGTCCCAAGAAGGCCACTTCCTTTAACCAGAAAGCACACTTAGACAACTTAGCATAAAGTTCATGATGCCTAAGTATTTCAAAAATTATCCGAAGATGCTCTTCATGCTCAACTTTATCTCTTGAGTAGATCAAAATGTCATCAATGAATACCACTACAAACTTATCGAGATATTCATGAAAACATCTATGCATTAAATCCATGAAAACTGCAGGTGCATTTGTCAGTCCAAAAGGCATTACTAAGAACTCATAATGACCATAACGAGTTCAAAAAGCTGTTTTTGGACTATCTTCCTCACATACTCTGAGTTGATGGTATCTTGACCTTAAATCAATCTTAGAGAAGATCTTTGCACCTCTTAGCTGGTCTAACAAATCATCAATCCTTGGTAAGGGATACTTATTCTTAATGGTGACCTTATTCAGCTCACGGTAATCAATACATAACCGGAAGGTTCCATCTTTCTTCTTTACAAAAAGTACCGGAGCGCCCCAGGGTGAAGCACTCGGTCTTATATATCCTTTTTCCAGCAACTCATGGAGTTGTTTCTTCAATTCCTTCATCTCGATAGGAGCCATTCTATAAGGTGCTTTAGAAATTGGTGTCGTTCCAGGTTCCAATGTAATTGTAAATTCAACAATACGCTTTGGAGGTAAACCTGGGAGTTCCTCGGGAAAGATATCAGTAAATTCTCTAACCACAGGTATACCTTCAATATCTACCTTCTTTTCATCACTCTTCAAGAAAATACAAATAACCAACATATCCTTGACGTAGCAGTTTAGCAGCCTTCAAAGAACTGATCAGCTTCCCATTTTCTGCATCACCTTTTCCTTTGAAACGACACACATATTTTCCTTCTTCCTGGATGGTTACCGTTCGGGAACTAAAGTCTATTATAGCTCCATGTTGCAATAACCAATCCATGCCTAAGATGATGTCGTAAGGAGCCATTGGAATGCATATAAGGTTGGCTTTAAACTTCCGACTTTGAATGTTAATGGGAAAATTATTAAGTTGTTTGGTTCCTACGATCTTTTCTTTGTTTGGTAGGTTTACCACAAAATATTCACATGAATTAGTGCATTTTAGTCCTAATTGCTCTACACAGTTCTCATATATGAAAGAATGTGTTGCTCCAGAATCAAACAACAAGAAAATAGCAGTTGACTGAATATATAAAATACCATGACATACAGGAGCTTCTGGTTCGTCACTACGCCTCATCTCATAGAGACGCTAACCTATCTTTGTTGATGCCATTGCCGATTTCCCCTTATTCTACCGAACAGAGGCTGATTTGGCAGCTTCAGTCGGAACACGGCTATTCTGAGCAACAGAGGTTTGACGCGACTGTGCTGAATCATCTTTATTCTGTGGACAATATGCACGCATGTGTCCTTCCTTTCCACATTGAAAACACTTCCTGATTGATTTAGAACACTGCTTGTTGAAATGTCATGTCTCCCCACAGTTATAACAAACAATAGGACCTTTCTTTTGTTTGGATTGAAAAGACTTAGTTGAACCAGACTCAGTTTTATCCCGGTTTAACTTTTCAAACTTCTGAAAGGGTGCCGGTCTTTTGAATCCACTAGATTGTGAACGTTGTTGAGATACTTGTTCCCCTTTCTTTACTTTCTAATCAGACCTTTCCAAAGAAACTTCTAAGCGGTATGCTGCATCAACATAATGTTCCAAAGTTGAACACTTTACATGGACCATTAATGGCTTCATCTTCGGGTTTAACCATTCATAGAATCTCTCAATCTTCTGTTCTTCTATAGAGATTTCAGGTCCATCATATTGTAAAAGATGATTAAATTCGGCAGCCATCTCAGGTATTTTTATATCCTCAACTTGCGGGTACGAAAATTCTCTTTCTTTTTCTTTCCTCATAGCAGCAGAAAAGAACCTATATAACATCTTATCTTTAAACATTCTCCAACTCAGTTTTGGGTGCCTAGACAACCCAGTACTTTTTCACCATTCAGTCGCCCCTTCCTTAAGCTGTAAAGCAGCGATACGTACCTTCTCAGACTCTGTACATGAGATATTTTCCATCAACTGTTCAATGTGGGAAAACCAATATGCTATTTTAACAGGTTCACCTGTTCCATCATAACTGTCAGGCTTCATGGACAGAAAAGTTTTCAAGGCCCGAGAAAAATTCATACTTTAAAAAGGTGGAAGCTCTTGAGGGTCTTCCACTTCTATATTTCCCACATGTCCACTTTCTTCAACTACAGGTGCAACATTTTGAGCAGTTGAGAGAACAGACTGAATAGTTTGAAGCATTAAATTCCTCAAAGTCTCCATAGTTTTATCATCGAAAACTATATTCCTTCTAACCTTCGGATTAATTTGATTCACAGGATTTTGAGACTCTCCTCTCTCCCTAGAATTCCTGTTTGAATCATCCCCTTGTTCAGATCTTCTTGTGTTTACTATCTGAATAACACAACAGAAGACAAAAATTTCCTTTATTCCAAAGCAAAAATAAGAAATCAAAGAGACATATATAAACAAAACTTTCATTTATTTATATCACATCATACACCAACTCTATTTTACAAATCTGTTCTGCAAACAAAGTTAAAACCAACTTATTTACAAAAAAAAAAACTTGTACTTCCTCAAACCATTCTATCAACCATTATTTACATTCTATAAAGGCACATTTAAAACCACAACTTCTTAAACCCTTAAAGCAAACCTTAATTTACATATAAGAAAACCCACAAAACCAACTTATCCATCTTGACTCGTTCATGCCCTTATCCATTCCTTAATACATCGAGGGAGGATGACAGAAATTATCTAAAAAGTCAGCCTCAAACTGCAAGGGATCTTTTAAGATATTCTGATCGTATAAAAGTGATTCCCCTTGCTCTAGTTTCCTATATAAGAGGTTTCTACGCGAAGGGCTTAAACGCGAAGGGCTCAAACATGCAATAATTAACTATGTCTATTTGTAAGTTAACATACCAGCCTCTCTTTGTGGCCTTGAAGACCGTCAGGTTTAAGCCTCTTGATACGAACAACCCCTCGTTCCCCTCTATGGATCTGTCCTTTATAAACACGCCCGAATCCGCCCTCTCCAAGCAAGTTGTCATGGTGGAAGTTCATCGTAGCAACAATAAGCTTATTTAATGTGAACGACTTCAAATTTGAGGAGGATAGTATCTCCCTTTCTGCTCTTGTAGATGACAGGATTTCAGAGCCAAAATTAGTTAATGCATGAAAATCTTCCTTAGAAATTAAGGGTTGGATAAATAAAGACATGAGGAGCAAACTACAAATTGAAGAAAGCGTTAAAACAATAAGGAAAAAAAAAACAATACTTTATTTTTTGGTAGAAACCAAACAAAAATTAGGGTAATTATTAGTTAATCAGAAAATAAAAAGTAAATTACCAAAAATACAAGTGGGATTGACACGTGCCAAAGAACGTATGCAATTGCCCATCTTAATTAAATAGAAATATAGTAATTAAAGAAAGAAGAAACTTTGAAAATGAAAAGGAAGTTTAAATCACTATGTTGATGAACTTGAGGCCAAGTACTATATATAATAGTAGTACAGTAGATTAGTAAAGGAAGGTTAAAGAAATTGTAAAGGAATTGATAGAATTTAAAAAAATCTAGATAGTTAATCAAAAGAAAATCTCACTTCTAAAAAGTACCACTTGTAAACATCAAATTGAAATTTGTTTTTTCTTGTCTTTTGGCTTGCCCTGTTCGATCGGTCAAACAACGCTCTACGTACGAATCGAATACTTTGTAGTCAATAACCTTTGATTCTCGGTCTATTCCATCCATAGCAGCTGCCAAATTTTGGCGGCCCTGTGTTTGGAGAATGAACATGAGTTAAAATTTGCCACTTAATCGTACGAATCGAACAATAAACTACAGATTCGGACTTAAATTAACAAGATCTATGCACAAATTTGATAAAATAAACTTGATTTGAGTCAATTTGATACAAAAACCATGGCAGATCTATGCATAATAGTATCATAAATATCAATCGGATATGAGATAGTTTAAACAATTTATCAATAATAGGCTCGTTTGGTATGGATGTTTGGTATATCCTGATATCGATATCAGACTGATATCTACTGTTTGGTATATGAGTATATCGATATCAGTTGATATCCTTCTGATATCAGAGTAGTATTAGAATGTTATACCGATATCCGATATTTAGATATCACTCATACTAAATGGCCCTTAAAAACATAAAATGAAGAGCGACAATTGAACAAGCTCACAATTATTTAAGAGAGGTTTGAAGGATTGAGGAAGAAGGCGATGACATGGTGTCCGTCTCTCATCGTGAAGTAAGACGGCGGGCTAAATCGGGAAGCTGAGCAACAGATCTGGCTGAAGATGAATCGGATTGTTGTTGTCAAGCTAACTGTATGGCGTGGGGGGTTTAGGGAGAGGCGTGAAATATGTGAATTGGGGACAAGTGGAGAGCAGAAGAAGAAGAGTAGTGGAGAAGAAGAAGATATCCGTATTTTGGATCAACCAATTAACACCGCTTAAATATCCTCCGTGATTTTTTGGCCGGTCATCCAAAGTCACTATTCCTTGATTGGGATGAATATCCAAACTTTTGTCATATCCAAACTTTTGTCTGGGCATTTTAGAAAGTGGAGACGTGGCATGTTGCCCATCAAAGAGAAATTTGTGGTGCTCTTGGCTTTTACGTGGCCTTTGTGGGTATGGACCTGGCCCATCCTATGCTTTTTTAGAGCATCTACAGCGGCAAGTTGACCCGATGTATACTGTCAGTTTTATTATAAAAAATTGAATACTCGTTTGTCCCGATATAAACACGGTGTAAGAAATGAATCGGGGAAATAAAAACCATGAATCGGTGCAAGCACGTACTACGCACGTTTCCCCTTTCAATACACATCATATTGAATAATTCTTATCTGATACACATTCTTTTAAGCCGAGTAATTGCGCCCCGGTCAGAGTTGTAGGGCGCACCGGCTTTTTAGCAGCGGTGTGCCCTACCGCTCTAAATTTAAAAAAAAATTTGAATAAAAGGCAGCGGCAGCGGCCACCGCTGCCCATTAAAAAACAAAAAAAAATTGTCGTATTATGGCAGCGGCAGCGGTGGCCGCTGCCGCTGCCTTTTTTTTTTAAAAAAAAATATTGCATGGAGCGGCAGCGGTGGCCGCTGCCGCTCCCTTGCCCTCAGTAAAAAAAAATACCGCGGCTATTTATACCGAGCAATGAGGCGAGGTCGGAACGCGGTAACAAGAAAAAAGCTCTCAAATTCGTCCCCAAAATTACCTCTACCAAAATAATGTCGGGTTTTTGGCCATTCAACGAAGGGCAAGACTATTCTAGTTCAAATCCGGTAAATGAGAACGATGATCAATATGGCGGTTTTGAAGGAATTCCTTACGGTGGACATGGCTATTCTACTTCAAATCCGGTGAATGTGAGCGACGATCAATATGGCGGTTTAGAAGGAATTCCTTATAGTGGACATCAAAACGATGAGGTTTTGCATCAAAACGAAGAAGCGGTATGTAATCGATCATTTATTAAATTATTATTTTTATTATAAGCAATCATTTTTTAGGGTTGTTATAACTAATCATATTTTATAGTTGTTATAATTGTTAAATTAGTTGTGTTAGTGCAAAATTTTCGTTTTAATTTCTCATATTGTGTTGAATTTGAGAGTTTATAATCGAATTAATTAATGAAGTATTTGTCATAATTGTTTCCAGTTTCCCGATTTTTCTACCTATTTTGTGACTGATAATGAGTGGTCGGAACGGAATCATATGCTAAAATGGGCTAGAGAAGTAGGACGTAATTTGAACATGGTGTTGACAATTAAGAACTCATGGGAAACGAAGGTCCTTTTAGCATGTGTGTTGGCCGGTGAGTACAAGCCAAAGAAGAAGGGCAAATCCGGTGTTAATATGCCGACCCTACAAGTTGGTGATGATCTAAAGGAAAAACCACGTAGCAGGAAGATGGGCTGCCCGTTCGAATTAGTTGGCCAACGGGACAGGAGGACCCATCATTGGTGGCTAAGCGTGAAATCCGGTCGCCACAACCACGACCTTTCCACTGGTCTGGAGGGATATCCTTTTGCCGGCCGCTTAAGTGATGAGCAAAAGGAGGATGCAAGGATATTAACCCTCTCACATGGTGCCCCGAAGTTTGTTATGACATACTTGCGTGAAAAGTGGCCGGACATCACAACTTCGATGAGACAGTTGTACACTTTTCGGCACGATGTATTGAAGAAAGAGATGAGCTCAATGAATGTAACTCAATTCTCACTCCATTTCTTAAAGTCAAATGGCTATTATCTGAATTATCGAGCCGAGGAAGGAAGCAACGAGATAATAGACTTTTTCTTTGCCCATCCCAAGTCGTTGAATCTGCTGAAGTTGTTTCCATATGTTGTGATCATGGATGCGACATACAAAACCAACATGTAAGTAATTATAATAAAAGCGTTTTTACTTGAAATTTAAGTTTTGCACGTTAACTTATTCAGATTAATTAACATTTCAGGTATAACATGCCTTTGAGTGAGATGGTAGGATTTACTTGCACCGGGCACACTTTTTGTATTGGGTTTGCATTTATGGCAAGAGAGACCCAAGATCACTACGAATGGGTGTTATATCAGTTGCGGGAGGTGTTCGAAATGGTTGGAAAAATGCCAGAAGTTGTTGTCACAGATCGGGATATTGCCGAGGTTAACGCTGTTGCGGTCATGTTTCCCAACGCCAAGCACCTATTGTGTTGGGTGCATATCAAGAGGAATTGCAAGGCGTACGCTTTGGCGAACGGGTTTTCTGAGGGGACTGCGGAGTGGTTTGGAAACAAAGCATGGGAGCTATTTTGCTCAACGACAGTAGCAGAGTATGAGGCACGACTTCGTCTATTGCGGATTGGTGAGATTGGAGTACAAAAGCCGCTCAATCCGTTGTTGTTAGCGTACCTCCAGAGGAACTGGCTTACTCCTTGGCGTGATCACATTGTTAGAGCCTACACTGATCATTGTCTACATTTGTTTACAAGGACCACAAACAGGTACGCTAATCAATTTTCCTTATTAGAAAACTCATAAACACAAATATTAGCTATTGGTACTAAATTAACGAAATATTTATCAGGGTCGAGTCCCAACACTCTGTGTTGAAGGATTATTTGGAGTCTTCTGTTGGGGGGTTCAGCACGGTCTTGAGAAAGATGCACGCCATGGTGAACATTCAAGTGCACACTATTAGGGGAGAGATGGAACGAGACCGTACCAGTGAACCGTTGTCCATCAAACATATGGACGAGCCACTCAAAACTGTCTTCTCTCGTCTTCCAGGGAAGGTTTCCAACAATTGTATCGGAGAGTTGTTTGCCCATGTCCGCGCTATATTTGACCCGAACAGGCCTTTCCGTCAGATATGCGACGATGCGTGGTGGACAACCGCCCGTGGACTACCATGCCCTCACCAAGTCCAAGCTTGTATCAATGAATGCAAGCCTATTCAACTTTCAATGATTCATGATTTCTGGAAACAATTGGTGTGGGAAGGCCAAAGGGGAGTAGATGAACAGGTGGCCCCCACAGCCCTAAATCCAACTGACGAGATTTGGACGAGGATGATACAAGACTTCTATGAAGGCAAGATTGATTCTACTGTCAAACACGTGGTTGGTCGAAAATACTTGAACCTCAATTATCCTGAGGAGGGGGATGTGGTGGAGCCATCTCGCAATAGGAAGAAGAAGGGTAGGCCAAGGAAGAACTCAAAGGTTCAACCAAGAGACTTGACTAGGCTGGAGCATCTTCAACAGCGCGGGAAAGGCACTCGTTCTATGCCTGGGGTCGCACTTAGCCATGTTCCAGAGGAGGAGGAGGAGGAGGAGGAGGAGGAGGAGGAGGAGGGAGAAGATGTATATCGTCCGACGGTTGAAGAAAGAGGTCACATTGAAGTTGATCTCGGTGTCCATGTACCCCAATTCATGAGGCGATTCATTGTCAGCGCTCCTGATGTCCTAGGAGACGGTAATTGCGGGTATAGGGCACTCGCTTGTCTTGTTGGGTGGGGGCAGGATTGTTGGAGGAGGATGCGAGAGGAGTTGGCTTTGGAGTTGAGGACCCATTACGAGACGTATGCACGCTTATATCCTTATATTACGCATATTGATGATTTGATCAATCAAGTCAGTACAGACTACTACTGGATGGAGACGCCAACAGTCGGATTGGCGTTTGCTACTAGATTCCAGTGTGCACTTGTCGTTCTATCCGAGCGTGGTCCTCATACATGCCTCCCGATGATATCTAGTGAAGCTCCAAGTACTCCTGTGTGGGACAGTGTCGCGGCGATAGCTCATCTAGGGAACCACTATGTCCCGGTATGTGTCATACACTTACATAAATTTCATAGTGGACTAAATTTTATTATATTATTTACGAATTTGTCATTGTAGGTTATGCTCGTAGATGAAGCCCCCATGCCGACCTCTGCGAAGCTTTGGACCCAATATCATCATTATAGCGTTGATGGGATGGATATTCGCTTTCATGAACGCATGGCCCGGTACGTCAGTTACCACAACGCAGAAGGGTTGCCTCCTAGTTTTTATTAGAGTAGGACTAGTATTTGTATTTGTATTTCTATTGATACTTGTAGGGTACTTGTAGTTGTAAGATATTATTATGGTTATTATTATTTTTGGGACTAGTATTTGTATTTGTATTTGTATTTCTATTTCTATTAGTACTTGTATTGGTACTTGTATTTGTATTTCTATTGGTATTTGTATTGGGGTTTAGGGTTTAGGGTTTAGGGTTTAGGGTTTAGGGTTTAGGGTCTAGGGTTTCTAGGGTTTCTAGGGTTTAGGGTTTAGGGTTTAGAGGGTTTAGGGTTTAGGGTTTAGGGTTTAGGGTTTAGGGTCTAGGGTTTCTAGGGTTTCTAGGGTTTAGGGTTTAGGGTTTAGAGGGTTTCTAGGGTTTCTAGGGTTGTTAGGGTTTAGGGTCTAGGGTTTAGGGTTTTTAGGGTTTAGGGTTTCTAGGGTTTAGGGTTGTTAGGGTTTAGGGTTTAGGGTTTCTAGGGTTTTTAGGGTCTAGGGTTTGGGTGAGCATACTGAAAAAACACAAAGAACTAATCCCTAAAACAAATAACTAATCCCTAAAAAGTCCATAGCACATCCAAATAAATAATCCAAAAAACATTTAAATATCCAAACATAAGAAGTCAATAACATATCCAAACAAGTAATCCATAAAACATCTATCGGTAATAACCGGCATCACTACGCCGTCCAGGCTGGTAACGGGAGGGCGGCGGAAACGGGCGCATGTCTGGTTCAGCTTGGGGCAACTCTCCAAAAGCTACGGTTCAATAGCATTGACATATTCTGTGGCATATGGACCTCTCAATTGACTAGCGTATGGACGGAAACTTCGGACAATCCCTTCCAAGTAAGCCATGCGCTGCGTCAAAAAAACATGATTATTTAATTATTAATAAATTAGTATAGGTAATAATGAACAACATATATGGTTCAATACGGTACCTGGACAAGTTCGACCTCACGGGGAACTGGCGGTGGATGAGCACGTTGATCTCTCATAAGATATGGATGAGACAGAGGCTGAAGCCATGGTACATAGTTTCTGTCCGCTGCATAAGGGAATATGGCCATCTCCCCCTCGGGCACCAAGGATTGATAACGGGATTCCCAACGGTCATCCTCGTCTCTGAAAGTGACTTTATATTTGGTTGGACCCAATCTCGTCTCTCTTTTTACAGTTTCTGGCATAATGACGTCCAACACTGGAATCTTTTGGTGGTAACCGAGTTGCCTGTAGCATCTGTCCGGCATATACGGCTCCCTCACATCGAAGTAGGTGAGTACCCCACGATAACGAGAGAGCACAAGCTCGCCGGTGGAAAAGTTAAGGCCCTGGCCCCACGGCATCCACATAACCTGATCAATCTTGATCTCATCTAATTGACGTCGTATGGCAAGACATTCTTCATCATTGTTGTGTCGGTTCCGATCTGAATGGTACGGGGTCGGATCATCACCCAACGATCTGCTCAACCGACCTCTAAAGGTCGGAAAGTACCTCCAAATCCAAGTCTGTGAAATATATAAATATGTTATGTTATATGTGTGTACAAAACGTTACAATATATTTAAAGTGTATATAAGGTTAGATATACTCACGTGTAGGACGTACATGCACCCACTAATACCCGCAGCATCTCTGCGACTTGCACAACCCAACTGCCTGTACAAGTAGGCCAATGTACCCGCTGCCCATGCATAATGAGATGTCGTCGTATGGTCTAGTACCAGATGCAAGAGCTGTAGCTGGGTAGCGCCATCAGACTTGTCCAAAAACAACGTGTTTCCAAGCAACATAAACAAGTAAAGAGATGCGATCAAATGTGGGTCCGCTTCTTGTGCCACCAGGGCTGTCAACCTATCCCTCAAAAACACCGTGTTGATGCCACCGCCTGAGGTCTGCCTGTTCACCTCCCTAACTTCAACTCCTAGCATTTCCGCCATCCTTAGGCGTAAAGCTTCATCACTCAAAAGCCCTTTCTTAACCTTAGCGCCATTCAATGGAAGGTTTAGTATCTTTGAGACGTCGTGGAGGGTGATGGTAATCTCCCCCCAAGGAAAGTGGAAACTATTCGTTTCCGGGTGCCATCTTTCCACGAATGCAGAAATCAACGCTCTGTCCATTTCCCGGAACTTCCAATCCTTCAGATGACTCAAGCCGCTTTGGTTTACAAGCGTCACCCAATCCTGGTTTGAATGGTTGTCCGCTAAGGTTTTCAAGAAGTGTAACGCCTCGGACCGACCTTGCACCTTAAGGTTTTTTACCCACTGTTCACATTACAACAAAAATTAAGTTTTGAACATTATAAATAATATCATAAATTTTAAAATTATAGGTCGTTCTTACCTGTTGGTGATCCCATATGTAATGTGCCCTATGCGTATGAAAGTGGGTGAGTAAGGACGTGTCGCTTGGACCGCCACCATATCCGCCCACCGGATGGACCGGGGCCGCTAATCCAGGGTCCTCATAAGGCGGGACCTCATAATCATGGGCCGGGATATCGGGCTCCGGAGGAGCCGAGTAGCGCATGGGAGGGGGTGGGTTTGTGTACGACGCAGGAGCCGGGTTTGTGTACAACGTCATCAACGTAGACGGCTCTTCTGGTGGCGTAATATGGCTCGTACTACCATAATGGTGCGTCTCTTGTGGTGGCATATAGCTTGTACCACCATACTGCGTCTCTGGCGGTGGCATATAGCTCGTACTACAACCATACTGCGTCTCTTGGAATGGCATATAACTCGTACTACCGTAATTATACGCCTCTTGTGTTGGATATTGCAGGGGAAATTGGTAACCCCCGTATTGCCCATGAGCGGCCCCGTATTGCCCATGAGTGAATGATGGACCAGTTTGCCCATAACCCGTATTAGCAAATGTGGGCTGGGTACGGTCCACATAGAGGTCCGAAAATGTATCACCACTTCTATTCAGCAATCTTTCGATTGCTGAAATATCATCTGCATGCATTTTTTACAATATTTCTCTAAAATCCAATAACGTGCATAATGCTCATTTAAACACATAATTAATATATCAAACTATTAATTCATCCGTAAATATAGTAACCATGCACATTAAGAAAAATTATGAAATTAACTATTCAAATTATGAAATTTTATAATTATTCAAATTATTTTCTACAACTACTTAATCACTAATAATTATACATACATTAGTCTATAAATTATACATTGATTAATTAATTAATTATTTTTAGGGTGTAAATTAACATATAAATTTACTATCATGTAAACTACTTAATCGATCAAACTCTCGGTAATTAACCTATAAACTACTTAATACATAAAACTAATAGTTAATTCATAATATAAAAATAAATTTAATATTTTGCGTACCTAAACCCTCCAAGGGGGCAATGGGGGCGACGGGGGCGACGGGTTGGCTCGTCGTCGCTTCCGGAAGCGGGACTTCAACCTCCTCTCGAACTCTCGAGGTTGCCTCGCTCTCATTTAAGTTAATATTTCGTCGGGATTCATTCCGCCGTCTACTTGAAGATGACTTCGAGCCAAACAAATTCTAATAAAAAAATTAAGTCAGTTTTAACCTTAATAACTTAAAATAATTCAATTAAAATAAAAAATAATACATACCGATAGCGAAAAACTCTTCATTTTTGGGACCACCTTCAAATGAATTGAGGCAAAAATGGAGGTTTCTAGGGTGAGGCCTTCGGAATTGGAAATGAGAAATTTTGGAGGAAAAATGGAGGGGCGAAATGTAGATGAAAATAGAGAGGGAGTGAGGAGGAGTTGTGTGGAATGAGAAATTTTGAGAGCGGAATCGAATTAAAAGGCCATTCGATCCGGAGTAATTGCCCAACAAATTTTTTTCCCCGCTCCCCGACAGTCAAACTGGGACTCTGCGCTTTGCAGAGTCCCAGGCGAGCGGCAGCGGTAGCCGCTGCCGCTCGCTGGTGCAGATTCCCTCGGGAATCTGCACCTTTGACTAGCTTTTTAAAAAAAAAAAAAAAAAAAAGGGAGCGGTGTGGAATACCGCTGGTAGGAGCAGCGGTAGGGCCCACCGCTTGAAAAAACGTGGCGCCCTACAGCTCTGAGCGGGGCGCCCCTCATTCCTCTATGCTTTTGAATGAAAAAGAATTTCAAAGTGAGCCCACATTTTTTTCAATACAGAACAAATGGACTTCTATGCACTTTTTTAATACATAAAACATTATATATTTTTTTAATACATAATAAATGTGCAATGAATTTTAAATAAAAAATTAGTTTTTATTAAATTAACGATATAATTTTTATTTATTATAAAATTATAGTTAAAATTAATTATTACAAGGGCATATGTATTTTTTATTGGATAAAGGGGTATATGTATAATTATATATAGAGAGACTAAGAGAGTAAAAATGTTGAGAATGACAAAAGTAGGATTCTTGAGGTGCATGGATGTAGGATAAATTGTATTGGGGTGCATAGATGACATGGCGAAAAGATAAATAGAAAAAGTATGAGTGCATAACATTGTAGCGGATGCATGGATATGGATGCTCTTAGGTTTGGGCTGTCCTTTTAGTTGGTTTTTTGTTCGTCTTTTGGACTTTAGCCCTTTTTTGTGTTTGTGTGTTTGTTTTATCTAGCAAGTTCTTTCCAAGCTTACGAGTTTGTGGGTATTGCTTAGGGTCGAGTTGTGGTTCCGGCTAGAGTTTGATCGTGTGGACTTTAACTTGTTATTTGGCGGCACTATACTCTTTGGTTTTCAACTCGCGGAAGTGTCATACTCTCCCGTTTCAAGCCATCCCATGAGTTCATGTTGTTTGTTTTAGCTTGGGTTGTTGTTCGCTTTCATGCCGGTGTGTCCGGCTACCGAGTTTCGTCCACAAAAATCTCGACAAATAAAAGAAAAAGCAAGTGTGCTCGAGTTACGATTGTTGACTCGGAATTGGCTCCGTCATGGCCCCCATGGACCCTCTCGACTTACCGAGCTTGTTCGGTATTTCGAATCTTTTCCTACTCAAAAAAATATTGCAAGAGAATTCAGAGAATAAAAGAAAAGATAGTGAAGAAGAGGAAATAGAGAAGAGAAATAAAGATGCTTGAAAATCTATATATATATAATTAAAACCGCTAAGGATTCGAGCCACCACATTGCGCCACGTCAGATTTCGCCATATGGCGATCTCACATTAGGCCACATAAATTTTTGACACATGTCAAAATTTCCTTGCTTCATTTATTTTACACATCATATAATTTTTAATACATCATATTACACATCATCTTAAGCCACACGCCAATTTAACTTAACAATTTACATATCATTTAATAATTTAGCCATCATTTAATTATACTACCTTTTTCAAACTAAACCATTTGCCTTCAAACAAAAGATGATCGAAATTTGCAATGGCCAATGTCCAATGTTGAATCTAAAGGTACAATAGTCACACCACGCCTTCACCTCCTTATTGGTCTAGCAGCCATTGCATCTTCTTTCGTGGATATCCTCCTGTTGGGTGGTGATGGTGGTTGTCGTGGGCAGTATACACTGTCGTCGGAGATTCCTCTCGGACCCATTGGGCTCCTATCGTTATAAACTCCACCGCATGTCTCTGTGTTGCCACGGGCGCACTCTTTTTCTGTAGTGTGTATAACTGTATATCAAAACATGGCAAATACAAAGCAAAACACAATGAAAAAGTTTGTTTTGTTCCTTTCTTATTCAATAAAGCCATTAGTTAGCCTGCAAATAGTAATCCACAAATAATTTTAATTTTTAAAAGATGAATCGTAAAATCTCTGAAGGTTTTAATATGTTTATATTTAGAAGATTTTCTCACCATAATTAGGTTACAATCTTTTGTTAAGATATGATCTAAAATTATTTTGTAATTTTTTTTATTAGTGGGAAATTTAAACTTTCTAAAATTAAATTATATGGTTTCTGGTAAAAAAATTTAAAAAAATTGTGAAATGCAAGTGAATTTGGTTATGATCTTTTGTTAAGATATGGAATTTTTTTGATTTACAAATTTTTTTTATGGTTAGGATTGATTCATAGATATGGTATTTAAATACCGATTTAATTGTTATATAACCCTATTTATATTTTCTTTTAAAGAAAATTTTATATTTAATAGATTTTAATTATTTATTATACAGTCTATGCATTATCAATCTTGAGGTATACTTTGTATAAACCCCAAAAATTGTAAAAAAAATTGTATTGACAAAAATTCACATACATTATTATTCTTTCCTGTAAAGGGCCTAATTTTATATTCTTTTATAATAGTTATGGCTAATTCTCTAATATGATATTCTTTCCTATTTTGATATTCATTCTAATATCTATAATTATATATAATTTGATATTCTTTCTTAATAATAATAATTATATCTAATAGGATATTATTTCCTAATAATCATGGGTGAGTTGTGCAAAATCATTTGAACACCAAGTTGTTATTATAACTTATATGAGATTTTTTCGGTGCCATGTCATCGATAGTGGTTGAAATATTTTCCTAAGAAAATTATCACGTTATATTTTTAACGACTTTTCTAACCTATGTCCCAAAGGCTTAGATTAAGCTCATTAAAATGGTAATGTTTTGTTAACTTATATTTATTTAAAATTTATTTGTTTTTGTAAAAGAGTTTATTAATTTTTATATATGATTTTAGTTCCCTTGAATGGAATATTTAACCTATGTATAGTTTAGAAAAACCGTATTTTTAATGCGATTAAAAGTTTGAATTATTATAAAATTAATTATTTTAATTTAATAGAAAATATGTTCAAAATGTTCACCTGATTTGTTAAAAATCAGTGGTTATCATATTTAATTATTAGTTCATAATTCATTTTATTTTGTATTCAACATTAGTATAACGTATATCAAGATAATTTATTTTGTATATATATTCAATCTATTAACATAAATAAGTGTTGAATCAATATATAAAATGATTTATTTTGAATATAAAATCAAGTAAGATTTAATAAAATCCGCGCATGGCGCGGGTATTATACTAGTTGAAATAAAGCGAGAAAAAGAGAATTTGATTAATATTTCCAACGATGCTTGAAATAAAGAGAGAAAAAGTGAATTTGATTACACGATCACGTTTCCCTCTCAATGGGCTATTGAGTAGTAAAGTTGCTGCACCGGCCCAATTAACCAAGAAAAGCCCAAGTTTAAGAGAAGCCCACCTAAAACCAACGTGATTGTCTTTTAGGGTTTCTCTATGCTTTATAACATCGCTTCATTTTCGCAAGTCTCCCTTTCTGAATACTACTACCTCCTGATTCCTCCGCTTCTACTCATCGCCTCATCAAGGTCACAGCCTCTCTCTCTTGGTACTTCGATGAGTTCATTCATGCAAAATTGCATTGTTTTCGCCTAATAGTGTTCCCTGTTAACTCTTTGTTTGCTTTTCTACACTGAATTGTCGATATGTTGCTGTTGTGACTTTTTTTTTTATCCTTGGTAAAGGCTAAATAATTGGCTGATGCTTTTGAATCAGTGTGCTGACTTGAATGGCTTATATTTCCGTAAGGGATATAAGATATGGATTGTCGTTGTTATGCAGGGAATAGCGCTGTTATGAGTTTTTCCTTTGATAGTATCAGTTAAGTATACCTATGAGTAATATGATGTGAAAAGGATGAAGCTTTTGTGTAGGTCTTAATTGTCTCAACGCATTGATTTCTTAGTTTGTTTTTGCTCTCTAGGATTTCACAATTTATTTGTCCTTTTTGATTGGGAGTTGTATTTTGAAGTTGTGTATAAAACTCAATGTATATCGATTTGGCCATATCTTTTATAAGCTTTCTATGATGAATGTGCGTTCATCCTTCATCCGATAATTAATTATTCCTTCATGTATTGCTCTGTCTTTAATAGTTCTTAATAAGACATATATGATATTGCTCATTTTCTCTATTTTATCTGGCATACAGGAACGAAGACATCCCCATCAGACTAACTCAAGATGGCAAGGTATATACACAACCACTTTTACACCTACATTTTTCTCTCTTTAGTCCTAGACAGCTGACATTTATAAGCAAATAAAAGTTTAGTTCTTGGATATGGACTTTGATTCTAATTTTAGTTCAACAATACAGATCACTATTTTTATATCACTTATCAAAGTAGCTCTTTAGTTTTTTTGGTTTCTTCTATTTGCCCGGTTCATTGTTTGCTTATATAGATTCTTGATTTACCCCCTTGAAAGATTTTGACTTCATTTAATCAAGTTTGTGACTTTCCAGAAATGTTGATTTTCATGTCTTTTAAACTGTTGCTAGAAGTGGGTCAATCAATACCATTGCTTTTAGAGAAGCCAAATAAACATTTAGTCCTTCGTTTGTAGAACTCTAGAAGTGAAGAATCTGATTCATGTTGCTCAATGTTTCTGCAAATAGACTAAATTATTTTGCTTATTGTTTGACTGAGAATTCTTAGTTTGCCTATTTGTATTGCCTAAAGCTTCTTCTGCTTTGCTAGATGTTTGTAGTCTTAAATGGATATCAAAACTCACCTTTTTTGTTCAATTTAATGTTATAGTGAGGATGTCGCTGTTGTGCCCGAGGCTGCTCCCGCCCCCGTTGCTCTTGGTGAGCCAATGGACCTCATGACTGGTCTTCAACTCGTATTGAAGAAGTCTCTTTCCCATGGTGGCCTTGTTCGTGGCCTACATGAGGGTGCAAAGGTGATTGAGAAGCACGCTGCTCAGCTCTGTGTGCTGGCTGAGGACTGTGACAGTCCCGACTATGTTAAGCTGGTCAAAGCTCTCTGTGCTGACCACAATGTTAACTTGTTGACCATTCCAAGCGCCAAAACCTTGGGCGAGTGGGCTGGGGTGAGTCCTCTTTTTTACTGTCTTTATTTACTTTTCCAATTCTTGCCATCATTTTTTTTAAAGCTAATGCTCTATGTTTGATCTCTTGTAGCTATGCAAGATTGATTCTGAGGGCAACGCAAGGAAGGTTGTTGGCTGCTCATGTGTAGTTGTCAAGGTACAATACATTTAAGTTTTTTTTTTTGGATTTACTTGATGGCATAGGTTTGGTTCAGCTTAGATTTTAACACGGTTTCTTTTCTTTTGTGTGTAGGACTTTGGGGAGGAGCACGAGGGACTCCACGTTGTTCAGCAGCACATCAAGTCTCAATAAGTTACTAGTTGAATCCCTTCTGTTAGGCTTAAGGCTTGTTTGTTCTCTCTATAAAAAGTTTTGACATGCATTTTTCTCAGATTCTCTCATTTGTACTCTTCCTAGATTGATGTTTATGGAGATGATTTTAATCTTTTGCACCTCTTTTCCTTGATGGCTGTACTTCAATTTTAAGTGACAAATTTTCTTCCTGAGGTATATCAGGATTCATGAATCATTGTTCATTGCATTGTGTATGGTTTCTTTAATTAGAAACTTTGCTTCCGCTCCGAAAAATACCAACTCAGAACCTGTAGTTGAGCTCTTTCCTTTTCTTAGGACTTGAGTAACCCAGGTTTCTGCTCTGGTTTTGTGCTCGAGATGATCCTTGCTTCAATGAAACTTCAGTTAGCTTGTGCTTTTTACGACGCATTGTTGCGTAATCACCCCTTAAAGTGGTTATGTGAAATTTAATATTCGATTGTTGGGTTTAATTTTATTTGTGCATGCTACTTGCTCGTTGATGTTCTTTGTCAATGGCATGTGTCCAAGATCATTTATCTAAATAATATTGTGTTTATTCGGTAGTTTTTTGGTTATCTCTGGTTAAGAATCTAAAAAATTGAACAAATGATTTACAATTTAATATCTCTTTCAATGTTTGATATGTTACCAAACCAATTATTGAAATTTAGCACAGGCTTTACCGTTTCCACATTCAAACAGTGATACCCAAAATAGCAAATCTTAACATTGAGCTATTAGTTTGTCTGAATTGTGCGTTTTATATTTGTAATTTTGGTCAACAAACTGAAATACAAATCATGCAGCATAGTGTCACAAACCCAAGATGGCAAATTTCACCAAGAACATTTGATTTGCTTATTTGTTACACTTTTTAAACTATGCTTTCTATCCTTAAAATAAGCAGGTGCTTCATTCAGCATTTAAATCTATCTGGCATTTGTAAACTTCCATCTTCATTAAGACCATCATCACTATCTTCCACCAGTGGAAGATTAAGATCAAACAACATAGTTTTGTTCTTGGAGGCAATATCACCACTACTCAATTGCCTGTGCTTCCTCATGTGACCCCCGAGCGCCTGTCCTGAAGAGAACTCGTGCCCACAAACCGAACAAGAATGCACCTTCAACTTGGCACTTGTATTAGTACTTGAACTAGAATTGCCATTTTCATGCTGCACTTGATCTCTGGATCTTGATTTCTTGTAGTTGTGACTCGCTCTATGGCCTCCTAGTGCTTGAGAAGACGTAAAGCTTTTCCTACACGTCTTGCACTCGTAATTTTGGATCGGCTTGTGATGCTTTGTTGCTGGTGTTGCCAACTGGACTAGGCACCTTGCCATATCCATCATGTTTCCTTGCTCCTCTCCCATTCGCAAGACTACACGTTTTGATCTCGGTTTGTTGGATCGTAAATGAAATGGAAGTATGTGAGTGAAAAGATTAGAGGGAGCGTGACGACTGACGAGTAACTAAAAATTTCAATTGTGCAGAACCTCTCTCTTGAACTTAGCTACTTGAGAGTTCAAAGGTTTTTATGTAGTGAAAACTTACCAATTCAGTGAAACTTGATATTTTTCTGAGAATGTGTGATCAATGGAGAGTCTATGGAACTGTGGTCAAGAGAATATGGAAGAAAACAAAGTTGGAATGTATGGATTTTTGAATGTGGGTTAGTTGTATTTAGCAGTTTTGGAGTGGGGAATGTTAAATTTTTGAATTGGCTAGTGATTGAAGAAATAAAGTTGAGTATTTGAATCTTGATTTTCATTCAAAGGAGCAAAGAATCCAACCATGAACTTAGCCGTCTTTCATAAATGCCACAAAAATCTAGATTCCAATACTGATGAGATCATTTCAGTGACTAAGGTTTTGTTTGGTGTGACTAAATTTGAGTTCAAGAAAATGAAGAAAGTTTATTGAAGCTTATTCAAATAGATCAACCCTGCTGCAATTGTTAGTGTGCCATAGTATGCTGAAATATTGCCCAAGAAATAAGCTACACCCACAAGCTTATATGAATTGATGAAAGCTAATGGAAAACTTTTTAAAATATTGCCCTCCAATTATAAATGAAATTCTTTCATGAAGCTATGATAATAATAATAACATATGGTAACAATAACATAATAAGTTCCGAATTTTAACTATTGAAATTGAACTGCTAAAATAAGTTTTAGCCTCGTATCAATTTCAGCTCATATCACCTCCACGACGCTAGAAAGACCCTAGGTGAGAAGTATTGTAGAAAGATTCCCAAATTGTTAGCATGTTTCATTACTGAGAATTAGGAATGTCAATCAAACAGGCCAGTTCATTTCCACTTTGAGAAGATGAACCTTGTTTTTCACTTTGACTCGGGATCAGAACTGAAATATTTTCAAGAGGATTAAGTGGGTTGCGAACTATTTACACGAGAATAACGATGTTTAGGTTCATCCTCGACTTTTTCATGAGAGTAATGATTCAGGTCTAATCAACTTATGTCATATTGACATTGATAGTAACGATTTAGGCCTAATCTAGTGAAGCACATAGAATTGAATACGGTATGTATTAGAATACCTACCTCAAGTTGTTCAATGGAAGACCAAATTCAGTACCATCAGCATTAAAATTTGGACTCAAAACATTCCATTGCATGCTTAATTCAATTTCAAAGCAATTATCAATTTCCATACATTGTGTGGAGCTGCAAGAAGTGAGAGTTGAAACTTGTCTATTGAAAAGTACACTGAATAACAGCCAAAACAAATCTCCTATGCATCATCTGAAGGTTTACTATTGATGTATCTTCCAGGAGGAACAACTCTAGCAAGTGTGTGATCTATGGAAGCTAAAATGTCAAATATGCTGGCAATCAACCGAGCTACTTGAACGGGCATGGCTGCTTTGAACTAGCTCTTGTGATATGCATTGAAATCAATCTCAGGAGGATTTAAGCGGGTTGCAAATGTTTAAGAAGATGCTGCCTTCCCTTCAGCGGTTGGGAGGTAAACGCCCTCAGCGGCAAGCCATATATTGTCAGGACGCTTCTCCCGTACACCACAAACCTACACAAGAGTAAGAACATATTTGTACAAGAAGATCAAGATGAGAATGACATCAATAGTGGAAGAAAAAATTGATCAAGATTGTCTTGACCCTAACAAAAACTGTGGAACAGTTTCGAACTTCCACAATTTATACCCTTTGAAACAAAAACTGTGGAAATTACACCAAATTGAACTTTTTTTAGTTTCATCATTTGGATCTCCATAATATCTCCTCTTGAGGGGAATTGCATATTCTTCTTTCTTAAGTAACCTAATCCCCTTTAACGATTTATATTTAATTTTCATAAAATGTTAGTTCTTCCCAAAATGGCTTTTCTAAATGTCCTCTCTTAAATCTATAATACATGTAAAATCCCTTTTGGTTGACAACGAATAGGCACACCATTAACACGTACAATTAACTCAGCATTTCACTTGTTCAACATATTTATAGCTATCATCATAGAGAGAAATACACCATCAGAATCAGAATCATGTTTTTACCTCTTGTTGTCCTCCGGCTATGCGGGAATATTTTTTATTATGGCTGTGTAAGTATCCTCCGGTGTCCACATGTTGAAGCCTAACCTTCTGATCTTGTCTCCATGTCTTCCCAATTCCTTCAATTTGAAGCCTACCAAGATATGGAGGAGAAAATTAATTTTTTTTTTAAAAAAAATGGAAAACCAACGTCCAATAAATATCTTTAACATCTCGAGAAAAACATGGCATTTGCAAACCTCACCTCCAATAATCACCTGCATCAGATTCAGTGTTCCCTCCAAAGCAACTTACCTGAACAATTAATTTACAATGTCAAAAATAATTTAGCAAGGCCACACTGAAAGTAATTTGCACACCTTGGCCAACAAGAAAAATGGCCAATATATTATGCAGTAATTCTTTGATAACCTGCCAGCATTATAAGAAGCTAGAGAAATTCTTATAGGAGATTTAGTATCATAAACTATGATAGTAGGTATCATCAATTATTTCTGCAAAAACCAGTAGTGCATAACAGAAATCCCCATAGCACTATGTTCTTAAGCATATTGAAATTTCTACTATAGCACTATGTTCTTAAGCCATTACAAAATTGAAGTCAATGAAAAACTACATACCAATTTTAGAAACTCTCAAATTCAAGTCAATGAAAGTAGCACAAGGTAATGATTGATGAACAAACAGAACTTAAAGTGAGCACCTCTAAATTGCCAGAAATAGGAGATGCGTGCAGATGGCTGTGCAACCACTTCCTGGTCTTCGAATGTTGCAAGCGGACAATAGTTCCGCTCTCGATTGTGTCACCCTGCTTTGCAGATGTATCTGGCACAGGCTTAACAATCTGGAAGAATTAGAACGTGTTAGCATTAGAAAATTTAGTGCACTTGCACATTATCCATCAGAGCCAGAAAGAGATCAAATTGTGGGACAATTACCCAGTAACTATTTGCATCATCACCAGTAGGGAATCCGGTGACTGATTGTTGTCCACTACCAGAACCATATGGCACCTCATGTGAATGCAACCGGAATTTCGTCTTTTCGTGCATCAGCTTGATGACTGATCCATAGGTTATCTGATCACAGTATGTGCAGAATTCGCAAGTTCAGATTCATAAATCATTATCGATGAAGAGTAACGATGTGCAATTCAACAAATCCTCAATTCCAAAGAGCCACATTTTATCTACATTCCAGTAATACAGAAATCCTATTAAGAATCAGTGTTTACTTTTCAGTTTACAAATTTTCATTTTCGGAAAATAAATTTTAGGTTTTCTAATTTCACCGCAAGAATCTAAATTTAACAATAAAAGTCAAACCACACACAAAAAGAAAAGAGGGCAAATTGATCAACTGATTACCTCGACACCTTCAGGAACAGCAGAGACAGTTGAACTAAAGTAATCGGAATCCAGCGAGAAAAAGAGGAAGATAGCCAATCCAAAGAAACCTATCGCCATTACAAATAACAACACGATGAACCAAGTCTGTTGCCAAAATGGGAGGGAAGATTCCGACGGTGACGACTCCCTGTACACGATTCGTCTTGGGGCCGAGGTCTGAGCCCTAGAATCGGAAGAAGGAGAAGAAGACGGTGAGTTCTTCGCGGCAGCGGATTTTCTCCGGGACAGAGTTTCAGATTGATCAGAAGAAGCCACGGTGGCCAAATGTCGTAGAGCCGCCGATAGAGGCGTAGGATACGGCAGAGCTCCGGTTCCGATGACAGGTGGGGGGAGAGATTCAGATTTTCTGTTACTTTCTTGTTTTCTTCGGGGAGGGCGCGCGTGTGATGACTCGAAGCCGGAAAGGAAGTAAAATGAAAGCGAATAGCTACGTATGATGGGAAAAAAAGCAACCAATGAGATGCTTACATGTGGATGTATGATGACATGTACAAGCTTGATTGGTTAATACACGCCTGAGATGTCTGGTGTTTGGACAGTTGGACTTATTATATTAAGGGCATGTTTGGAAAGTTGTATGGACTAAGGAGCTTTTGGGTCAAAATATGATTGGATTATAAGTGAATATATTTGGGTTAGCCCAACGCATTGGCCCTAAAGGAACATGAATGATAAGTGTCATTCCTCTACAACAAGTTGCTACTTCTGAAAAAGTTATAAGGTCAAGAGTATCAAAGCAAGGAGTCATTTCGCTCTTATGATCACCTTTTGTATGATGACAATAATTTTATTGGTTCCTCTTTTCAGTTTTTTATTTATTGCGTTCACGATGGTTGAGTATGTAGGGTTCGTTCGGCGGACTTTATTTTAATCTTATACAGTTTTATTTAAATTTATGGTAAAAAAAAGTTGTTATTATCTGTTCGATGGTGGTAGTTGATAATGATTATTGTACCTTATGAGAGTTGATGGTAATTTATATTTCACCCAAAATTTAATCTACCCCTCGCAGCCTTATCCAACCTTATGGAATTTATTTCCTTTTATTGCCCTTCACTAATTTAATTTTGGAAAATTTAAAAATTTAGTCTACCAAACATCTACATAATTTTTCACAATTTTAAGTTAATAATTTCAACTCCTAAAATTAACTTGTAAAATCAGCTTCAACCATTAAATCAGTATCAGCATTAACATCAACTCGTATCAAGTTTGAAGCGCCGAACAAACCCGAAATATTTGTTGCTCATTTTCTTGCGAGGATTGAGCCGGTTAATTATGAGGTATTATATATGTTTATATACAAATGAACTTCTGATTGGGTAAGGTTATCAAGATTGAGATCGTAGATCGGATCGTTGAGGGTCTTTTAGATCGGATTATAAATTCGGATCGTTGAATTATATATAAGATCCTACATTATAACTAAAAGTATGCAAGTATAACCTAATAGATTGTATATTTTTGTTATATATGAAGTAAGAAAATGATAAACATTACTAATTTGATTATTAAAAATGTTGTAGGATGGAATAGTCAACTAAATGAGACGTTAACCTTGAAATTATTAATAATTTGTAGTCATAATTTTCATTTTATAGGATGGTAAGAATCATTTGTAGGATCATTAGAATCGTTTATAAAACCGTTAAAATCGTACGTAAATCCGGGATTAGATCGATATTGAATTCTAAACAAATTAAGATCCTACTCCAATAAGATTTTACTTAAAATCCTTTCGCACGTTATGGATCGTATGATCGTGAGAATCATATGATCGGATCTGGATTCTGATAACCTTGCGATGGGGTATTTCGGTCATGTAGAATTGGATTTAAAATAACAATTTTTCTATAATGTATGCTAACTCCAAAGACACATTATAAGAATTTTTAATTAAACTTTTGATTAAATAAATGTATTAAGTTTTTTTAATAATATTTTTTAGACCTTAGTTCTCACATATCCTTATAATTTAACCTTATAAACACTACAAAAAAAATCGTTAAAATAATATGAGTTAGTGCATGAATTTTGACTCTAATTTTATCCAGAATCCCGACAAGATGAAGTAAGGCGATATAGATAGATGGTCCGAAATTCATGTATCGGGCTATCGGCAAAGCTTCTCTCCTTTTCTTTTGGGTAGAAATGGGCAAAGCTTCTGATAAACGTGCAACATGTCTTCTTCTTTTTTTTTCTTTTTTTTTTAATTTTTTTTGGTGGAATCTTTTATTTTTTTAATTTGTTGTAAAACATTGGTGCTGCAAATGCAACGTGTTTTTAAAGGTAACTAGTTGTACACGTCGTACCATGTACGACTACGATTCGGTATTTTATAGACATTATAAATAGGATATTAATAAATTAAAATATAAGATAAAATTTAATATAATTAATTTATTGCTCGTAGAATGTATAATTTTTTAATCAATATATATGATTAAATTTAATGTTGAGAGTGAAGATATGTTATTAAGATAAAATAATTATATTTCTCTTTTTTCTTGATGATATTTCATAGATATTTAATTAAAAAAAAGATAAAATATAAATAAAAAAATTAATATATTCAAATATGGAAGAGATAAGAATTTAAAAAATAATATTTAACTTAATAAATAAGATATAATAAAGTATGAAAGATAAAGATAATTTAATTATATAAAATATTTAAAATTTAATTAATTTAATTTAAGATAGGACCAAACTCATTTTGTAGTTCGATAAAGTAAAGTTTAGATAAGATTAAATATTATATTTTTTATATTTTATTATTTTCCATGTACGTAAATTTTGAGATTATCAGATATTTCAATATCTCTATTAAATATTTTATTATCTATCCATACAATATGATATCTATCCATTATCTATTTTGTGAAGTGGTTAAGAATTTAAGATAAATCGTAATTTCTAGAATTATATATTGTTAGAATATAATTTGAAGGGGGCTTTCTAGAATTATTATTTAGTTTTTTAAGTTGAAAAAGAGTTTTCCATTATTTTATTCAGATTATGCCACGTGGCGCAAATTTTTACACAGACTTGTTTTTTGCTTTATAATATATTAGGTAGATATGTAAAGTGAGATTCGACATCACATTGTCTGAAAATTTAGAATAAGGTAATATGAGGTACTCCGTATTTATATGAAAGGCATAAAATCTAAAATCCACTTCAATTGAGTTAGTTTATTTTGAAAAAAAGTAAGAAACGCAACAAAACAAGCAATTTATTTACATAATTCGATTTTACCCTATTATGCAGAGTTTTAAGAGGGAATTCGCCCAATTTACTAGACATTAAAGGCCAATATACAAACATTTACAAAGCAAGTACACACAGATGACAAAAGTTAAGAAACAAGACAAAGAACAAAAAGTAGCACAAAGAAGAAAGAACAGAGAAGGAATCGAACAGGCTCACAGAGAGCTCAAATCACCAAGGCTCCAATCTTTCTCGTCTCTCTTTCTCTCTTCTCCTTTCTTTTCTTCTTTGGGCTTCATAATCTCAAATCGGTAAAGTAAAAGAACCAGAGAAAGCTCGAGAGTTCAAAGCCTAATTTCTCACAACGGCGAAGGTAATGGCAAAGACGAGGCACTAGGGTTTCCTCATTAGCTTTTATATAACCTTAGTACCCCAGCCGACGTCATTTCAATTAAAAAGCGTCTTCATAAGCCAAACGCAGCGCTTAGCTAATGAGACATCTAAGATCGGATAAGGCCCATTAACCAGACAGACCTATCAAGACGTCTTCTTATGAGATCATGACCCAAATTACTCAAGTACAACCCATCTATTTCCAACAACAAAACTCTTCAAGCCATACTTAACCAAGGTGGTCAAGCGACTCGAACGAGTGAGTCATAGATCAGACTAGGGTCTATAAAAAGGGATCAAGCTATGTCTCGAGCTCCCTAGCCTCTACTTACATCTGTGTGCATCACTACGTATGAATGTATGTTTACATGTTTACATGTTATAAAGATGGATTAAGATACATAACAACATATATACACGAATGTTTTGAAGTGAATTTCAAAATAAAAAATGTAATAATCTGCACTTTAGGATATATATAAAGTGTTTTTTTCTTTCTTTATCGTGAAAGAATTCTAACACTTCAAATCTTCAATAATATTCTATGGCATCTGAAAAAGTGTTAACTTATCGTGATGATATATATTTTATATTTTAAAATTTTAAATGTCAAATAATTTTTATTATATAGTAGACAACCAATTATTTTACGTCGGGTTATAATTATATAATATTTAAATTTTTTAATGTTATAGTTCAAGCAAGAGGGAAAACGGGAAAGTGGATAATAGAGAGATGAAGAGGGAAGTTTTTAACTACTCACAACAGTCTATTATAACTAGGGATGTCAAAATTTAACATGATTTGAGAAACCCGTCGAGATTTGTCCGACTTCGAACCCGACCCAATACCTGAAAAAACAAAAAAACGTATACTCGAAACTGGTTTGACTCAAATCAGTAAAAATCTTTAAACTGAGGTAAATCTGAAATCGGTTATATCAGAATGGACTAGTTCGATTCAAGTAATTCAACTCGATACTCGATGCTACCCGGCCCGAAATCATCCGAAAATCTGAAGTTACTCGACCCGAAATCATCCGAAAATCCGAAGTCATCCAACCAGAAATTATTTGAAACATTATGTTTTTAAAATACTAATATATTTATTATAATTATGTTTTAGTTTAAATGTTACATAAATATTTACACCCTTGAATAATTAAACTACAAAAACCATCATTCGTTATATGGTCGCAATTGAAATTCGACTCACTCGAAATCTGGTTAACCCAAAATCTGACCAAACTTGAAATCCGACTCACCTGAAATCCGACAAACCTAAAACATGACTTATCTGTAATCTAGTTAGACCGAAAACTAAATAACTTGACCGAAATTGACGTCAAATCTAACTTTGTCCGATTAATTGATCACCTAACCCGAAATAGTCTGACCTGATTGTCAAAATATCTAAATTTGACATGAGTATGAGCTTACCCGAAACTGAAATTTCCTAATCCGAACCCGACCAGACCCACTCGATTGACACCCATAGTTACAACTATAAGAAAAGTGTATTTATACTGAATGCAAAGTAAGCTCTTATTGTAACAACTATTAGTATACTCAACACCCCTAAGTTAGGCATGAGAAGGAAGAAACATGCCAAGTTTGAATAAAATTTGTTGTTGTTATGTGGATAAAAGAACTTTGGTAACAACATCAACAATTTGATGTGTTTTTGGGATGTAAAAAAGTTGTAATTAACCCTATATAACTTTGTCACATGTAAAATTAACATCTATTTTTATGTGTTTATTTCGTTCATGTTGAAGTGGATTCTTATAAATTCTCTCCCTCAATGAATATACGAATGACAACAAACTTAAAACATAGTAATTATATTGAAATCCTTTTAATAAGATTATAAGAGTGATGTTTATAAATAATTTGATTTAATAACTTACTTAATTTAAAATTATTATACATCCGAAAATAAAAACTTTTACATAAAATCCTGTACCTTCACTCCTTGAGTCTTCTTCACCCTAAAATTTTAAGTCCATTTTAAGTCTTGACCCACTTCCTTCATTTCTATTTTATATGTATAATGAGGAATTATTATGAATAATGAAAAATACTCTTTCAAATCAAGAGAATACTAATATTCTCTTCATTCTCAATTTGTATTTTTATTCGATCATTTCTTTCTTACAAATTGAGGTTGTCTTCTATCATTAGCTTAATAGTTGATGAAATATCATACACAAAATAAAAAAACTTATATAGTGAGAAAAAATATTATAAAATATTAAAAATTTGATTTAATCTTATCTCATTTTAGCTTTAAGTCTTACTATACTTTCTATTTAAAAATACATTTTCGTAAACATTATAACAAGCCTCTAATATCAAAGGTTGATATTATCATTTGTTATTTTAAAATTATTAAATTAATGATGTAATGTACAGTAAGAGATTAATATTATAATATTTTTATTTTACTATGCAATACGAATGTTACAAGATTAACACTGTCAAGGCTAAGGGTCCATCTTTATAACATGTAAAAAAATATAATAATTGGAATTAAAAAATGATCATACCTATTATTTGTCAATTTTCAAGGCTAATAAGGGGTCCCTTCATTTGGTGGACTTGGTCTTCGTGGTTGCCGGTTGGCTTCTCTTTTTGACTTTTTTCTTCTCTTTTTTTTTTTACTGTAATAAAACAACAACAATAAATCAAATTCCATCGTTCACAGAAATACAATGCATTTTTTTCAAATTCCACGCGGTTTCCAGTTTGCAGTTGCACCGTCCAGAAAAATCAACCATGTTATAAAAATTGTAAACAAATATAAAAAGCACGTGATCCATTGTATATGTATTATCATCCATTCAAATCTCACGACTTAGCTTTTGTAATGGAAATTGTTACCAACTCATTATTTCTTTGATGAATAAGTTGATTTGTGGATATATAATGTTAAAGGTTATTGTTGTCCCAAGTTTATTAAACATTCTGTGAGTGGTGTCCCTTCAAAATTTGCCATTTTTAATTTACGACAAAACAACCTTTTCTTTATAAATAAAATTACAAAAAGGCTTTTTGGATTTAATTTATTTATTTATCAGAGGGGTTGTGGAATGCTCCCTCTTAGCAAAAGAGATTTCACTTTTCCTTCTTGAAAGCTCAAATAACGTATTCATGTTAGTAGTGCAAGGAAAAATAGGTTCTTTGTTTTGACCAAAGCCCCTTGTGAGGTGTGACTAGGGTCGTTTGGATTGGCATTTCAAAAATGTAGTATTATATAAAAATGTAAGAAAATGCATTTTAAAGTAGTATTCAAACGGCCTCCAATCCAAAACTTTAATTAATTTATGACTATATATTGACAAATAATCGATGCTCGATCTTGAGTCTTGGTTAGGTACCCACGATTACGAGTCTTCGGACAAACGGTCAAGATTTCATGGTGATACTATAAGGTTTTTGTTTCGACTCTTGTCCCAAGGTAGTATCATGAGATTTTTGTTTCGACTTTTACAAACAATGTCTAAGACAAAAAAAATAGAATACGTTGCTAAGTTGTGTCATCATGGTAAACAAAAGGCAAAAAAGAAAGTGAAGAATCATAAAGCAAAAATTCACTAATTGTCTTGTAACAGATGTGAAAATTACTAATGTTGTGTTGGCTATTCTACACGCAGAAGTGAAGGAGAAGTCATTTTACGTGTTTTACTAATGTTGCGTTAGCAACGTCTATAGGCAAAAAGGAGAAATGATTTTACTAGGAAACAAAAGATCCAGACTTGTAAAATTGTAAGACACTTCAAGAGTATGTATAAAAACTCTAGAAACCCTAATTTGTATCCTATATGGATCGTAGGCCCAACGAGGATGACCATCGAGGACACTATCCCCATAAACCTATTAGATATGGAGTTCCGTTTTCGAATCCTTAGTACTCTAATGGGTACCAATGAACAACAAATTCAATACATATATAGCTAGTTTACAATCCCTACAAATTAAGCCTATAAATAAAATTCTTACTACAAATTTAGCCCATATCAAGATGCATGCTAAATTGTAATTTCATAATTCTGAACACACATGTATATATATTAATTGCACTATACAAACGGTGTTACCCTATATAAACTAACCACCAATGAGCTAGTGGGGATATGACGTTGCCATGGACGAATGAGTTTCATGAATCTTCTTCTTTGCTCAATTGGTACATGCAAACAACTTGTAACATGGCAAGTCAAAGGTGAAAATTGACTACTCCTATTTGGCAGTATACGTTGGAAGATTGACGCAATGACGCACGCAACTACGCAACGAACAACAACATCCGAATCGTAATTTTATAAAGGGAAGCAAACACACATTAATAGTTTGATAGCCAAACCCAATTTTGCAACTGTGGACAATTCAACGGACGGTGAGCTGGACCCTTGACCTCCATTTTTCTTCTTTTTCTTTAAAGAAAAGTAAGGTGAAAAATTGAGCCCAATTAATAGTCTTATGTTATACTTGTCTCCAATGTTCACACGGACACAATTTCAACCTTCTAAATATGCCACCGCTTCATTTTGACTTCGTTTAATTTTTTATTATAACAAATCATCTTTCGTCTTGTAAGGGTTAATGACTTCTTGGTGTGAGTTCAACTATCAGAAATTTATCGATTTCTTGTCAACGGCACAAAGTTTAATTTTTGTTTTTTGGGGGGTAAAAGATACTATTTTTTTTTTTGACGAAGGTAAATGATAATATATAATATATAGTTGAATCCCCGTGATACTTATTAGATAATTTACTAAAGATTATACAATATTATATACTATCGTAATAAAATTATTTAATTTATAAAAAATCTTTTAGATTGTGCCCCATATTTTTATCAACATATAGATAAAAAAAAATTATATATTTGAAGTTCGAGTCTTGTTAAAAGATAAAAAAAAATATTATGCCTAAAATTAATAAAAATTTATTTGATCAAGTTATTATCAACATATAGATAAAAAATTATATACTTGGATCCTAAATATTGTTACAAGATAAAAAAAAATATGTATAAAAAATATCAACATATAGATCAAGTTATTATATTATAAAAAAATTGGATATATAGAAAGAAAAGTAATTGTAATATTTATTATTAAAAAATGTAACATTATTTTATTAAGAAATACCACGTGGCACAATTTTTTAAAATACATGGTTTCTGTTTTATAACACGTCAGAATAGATTTAAGATTTTATAATACTACTATATCGTTCAAGACTATAGTTTAGTTACATGCATACGAAAAATTATACATAAGAACGTATTAAAAGAGTAGTCTTTTAAAAAATGCAGGCTTTGTTTATAAAAGTATTTTTTGAAACCCTTGAAAAGTATTTTCTTAAAGATATTGTATCTTGTAAAATACTTTTTGTGAATAAATAAATTCAAAGACTTAATCCCATTTGATTATTTAATCTTGAAGTGTGGTGTCCTTCAAACAAAGAACTAGATTTAAACAAAAAAAAAACGGTATGGTACAAAATGTTATGTCCAAAGTCAACGCCGGATAAAAAAGGGATTTTGTTTATAATTTTCTGATGAATACAAAAGTCAACTATTAAAAATATCCTTACATTGAAAACATGGAGTACCAATCTTCACAAAAAAATATGGAGTACCAAAAACTTTTTTTTTTTTTAGGGTGGAAAATGAGTTACAAAATCTCCAATCCCATGACAACTTAAAAAGTCAAAGTCAAAGTCAAAGGTACCTTTGAATCTAGAATTGGAAATGATCACCCCCAACTTGTACCCCAAATCTGTTTGGTCAGTGAGAAATAAATTTAATACTGATGTGTGAGCCATTTCATTTGTGACATCAAAATAGTCTACTTCCTTGAGCTTTCCTTCCATGAGCCATGACTAAAACAAGCCCCCCCAAACCAACAACCTACCTGCCTCTTCAATTCCATCCATCCACCTCAATTTGTCCCCCCCCCTTTTGTTTTGTCTTCTTCCCATCTCCAATCCCTTATATAAAAACCCCCTCTTCCAATTTGACTACTCAATTCTTGCATTCAACCAAATTCAACACACAAAACTAAAAACTTGACCTTACCCACTTCTTTTTTTCCTTTCTTATAGCCAAAAACTAGCTAGTTCAATGGATCTCCCAACATGGCTGAACACATCAAGAAATGGTGATACCACTCTTCGGCTTTTCGACGATTCGCCCGTAAGAGACATCAAGAAAGATCAGAGCAACGCAACGACAACCACCGCCACCTCCGCCCTCACCCGTCCAGATCATCATGATTTTCAGGTGGGTTAATTTGACAATGACAAAATTTGGGTTATTTTTTGAAGAAAACCAAAATTTTGGGTAGTGAATTGAAAATTTCTTGGGTTTGGGATGATTTCAGGAGGAATTTGATGAATCGAGAGCTTTGCTAGCTGAGGAATTGAAGAGGGTAAATGCAGAGAACAAGAAACTGACAGAAATGTTATCAATGGCTTATGACAAGTATAATTCGTTGAAAACCCAGATGATGGATTACATGGCCAATGCCAATGCCAATGCCAATGCCAACAACAACACTAGCATAATTCTCCCGCCAAATTCTAACAACATTAACAATAGTACAACGAGCTCAGGTTCTAAGAAGAGGAAGTCCCCAGAAGGAAGCAGCAGCAACAACAACAACAACAAAAAGATCAATGGAGTGACGATAGAGAGTAGCTCAAGCGAGGAGGAAGACGACTTTTGTGCAAAGAAGCCCAAGGGAGAGGCTTTGAAAACGGTTACGAATATCTCAAAGAGATATCTCAAGACTGAAGCTTCGGACACTAGCCTTGTAAGTTTAAATCAGTGGATTCAACAGTTTCAACATTGGTTTAGTGCAAGTTTCTGACTCTTTTTGTAAAATGCAGATTGTGAAAGATGGGTATCAATGGAGAAAGTATGGGCAAAAGGTGACCAGAGATAACCCTTGTCCTAGAGCCTACTTTAGATGCTCATTCGCGCCGAGCTGCCCTGTCAAAAAGAAGGTATAAATCCCTTCAATTGTTTTTTTTTTACTCATAAGATAGACCTGGTAGATCGAGAGACTGAATAATTGGTGACTAATCCGACGAAAATCTTACACCCTTTGACATTTCCAATGTTTCAGGTGCAAAGAAGTCTTGAGGATCAGTCAATACTAGTGGCAACCTATGAAGGGGAGCATAACCACCCACCGCCGTCACAACCACCACCACCACAAGACACGTCATCAGCTGCAGCCACCGGGACCCACCACAAAAGCGCGGTCCCAAGTGGATCGGCAGCTGCCACTCTTGACCTCACCAAACCAAAACCCATTGCTGTTACTAGTACAAATTCTGTCATTGTTGACAGTAGTAGCAAAGCACCGGAGTTTCAGCAGTTCATGGTGGAGCAAATGGCGTGCTCATTAACGAAAGATCCGAGCTTCACAGCTGCGCTTGCAGCTGCCATATCAGCAAGGTTCGCCGAATCGAAGGACAAATAGGGAAGAATCATGAGAAAGGAAGAAGATGGATCGGAAGTGCTTAGTTTATTTAGTGAGTTTATTATATATATTATTGATTGTAAATACTTCTTCATTTGGTTAGAAGTTGGAGATTTCAGATAGATAGACAGCAATTGAATCTGGAATCTGGAGAGGACACCCCAGGAAAAATTGTCAAGGCTCACTTTTTCCTTTTTTTCTTTGCCCAATTTGAAAAGACACATTTTTTCTTAAGTTGGTGGTGTCTTCTGAATTGGAGATTAATTGTTTTTTTTTGTTTTTTTTGGTCTGGAAGAGGGCTAAGCCCGTAAAATTTATTAATTAGTTCATGTCCCTAACTGGGAGCATGTCTTCATACAAAAGATCACTAATAATAGTCATGGGGGAGTCATAAATAATGAGATTCCTCTGATTACAATCAACAGCACAAAACTTTGCTAGCCTATCTGCAGCAAGATTCGATTTCCTCGGCGTGTGATTCACCATGAACTCCATGTGGGGAGATAGGAGCATATCTTTGCAATGTTTGATCAGATAGAAGTCCGGGTGAGTTACAGGCAGAGTTCCCTGGATGGGGTGACAGCAATTTGGGAGTCCGATTCAAAAATGATCCTGGTGAGTTGTTTTTGCATACAAATTTCCATGGCTGTTTCAAGAGCAAGAAGTTCTGCTCTTTGCGCAGAATCGTGGCCAACCGGTTTGGTGAAAGAAAGGATATGTGAGCCGTTGCTGTCTCGGAGGATTCCCCCTATACCAGCATTCCCCGGATTGCCGTATGATGAGCCATCAACGTTGAATTTTCTCCAAGATGGATCTGGTGGAGTCCAGTGATTAGGACTTGCAGCAGACAGTGTTGAGTTTAGTTGTAACCGAGCCTTTTTCTTTTGGATTGTGTCAACATAAAGTGTTGCACAAGAGGCCACAGATTTAATGAGAGTCTCACAATCATCACTTGCATTATCGAAGACTCTTCTATTTCTTTGTTTCCACACGTACCATGTCATAGTGCCAAATAAAGTGGACCAAGCATCTTGGCCATGAAGGTTTTCAGCAATCCACGAAGTTATGGGCGCCTCCCAGAAGCTTTGATTGCTGGTTCTTCTGTTCAGTTTCAGCCAGGCGTTTCTCACAAATTCGTAGTCCCTGAGAGCATGGAGAATGGACTCAGTTTCCCCGCATCTTGGGCAGCCATCGTACTGGGTTAAATGGCGATGGTGACGAATTTCATTCACCATGATCCTATTGTGAGCAACCAGATAAAGGAAATGTCTTGCACGCTGCTGCACCGGTGCTTTCCAGATCAGATTCCAGTTGAAATCCTGAAAATGCGTATCAACAGTAGAGATAAGATCCATAGCTGACTTAATTGTGAAGATTCCAGATTGGGTAGGAGCCCAGAAAACTTTGTCAGAAGCAGTAGCATCAAGAGTCACCCTTTTTGTTGAGATGGCTCTTTCCATTTCAGTGTTTAAGTAAGGTGCAAGAACAGTCCAATTCCAGTCATTCCCATTCCACATATCAGCAACAGTAGCTCCCAACAGGTCATCAGGAATCGGTTGTTGCATGATGTCTTCTAACGAAAAATCACCAGCCCATTTATGCGTCCAAAAGAGAGTTCATTGCCCATTGCCAATAGATATCCTTGTGCCCATGCTCAGAAGGTTCGCATTTTGAGTGATTCCTCTCCAAACTCTCGAGGCTCTTGGGGTTGTGTTGATCATATCAATATCTCTCCTATTCTGACAGTATTTTCCTCTCAAAATTCTTGCCCACAAAGAGTCAGGTTCAGTTATAAGTCTCCAACCCAGCTTTGCAATCGTCGCCCTGTTTGAACTATTAATATCTCGAATGCCAAGACCCCCTTTATCAGTCGGGCGAGTGGCAGTCTCCCAGGCTATAGGATGGATTTTCTTGTGCTCCGGAGAAGAACCCCAAACAAAATTACGAACTGACTTGTCAATGTCATTGCGAACACTCTGAGGTAAGACGGTTGATTGCATGACGTATAGAGGCAAGCTGGTAAGCACAGATTTGGCAAGCGTAATACGCCCAGCAACAGAGAGAGTTTTTGCTTGCCATCCCCTTAGTCTCTTAGCAACTTTGTCTAGCAAATACTAGTATTTCTCTTTAGCGACTTGGCCTGTTGTTAACGGGACTCCCAGATAACGCCCAAGGTCATCTTTTATTTTAATTCCCAGCTGGACGCTAATCTGGTTTGCCAAAGCAGGAGGAATGTCCTTTCCCATGATTACTAAGCTTTTATCAAAACTGACGCGTTCTCCGGATGCACTGCAAAAGGCCTCAAGAGTGTTTTTAATAATGTGAGCTTGATCAATCCTTGCTTCTGCAAACAGCAAGAGGTCGTCTGCAAAAAATAGATGAGATAAATCCACACCCCCGAGATTGATCGGTTTCCATAAACTCGCATCCACAGCTGCTTGGATCAGATGAGTGAGTCGTTCCATGCATAAAACAAAGAGATATGGGGATAATGGGTCTCCTTGACGGACCCCCCGTGATGGATTGAAGGAATTCGCAAGGCCCCCATTCCACAGCAGATTTGTCGATCCTCTTGATTGGCATTGCATAATTGTATGGACCACTTGATTAGGAAAACCAGCAAGCTTGAGTGTGTCTTCTAGAAAAGACCAATTGACCCTGTCGTATGCTTTTTCAAGATCAATTTTCAAGATCATCCAACTCTTGCCATCGGCTCTAGATCTCATCGTGTGAAGTACTTCCTCCATGATAACGATGTTGTCAGTGATTTGCCGTCCCGGGATGAAACTAGCTTGCGTTGGAGATATAAGCTTAGGTAAGATCGGTTTCAATCTGTTCACAATCACTTTGGTTGCAAGTTTAAAACTTACATTCAAGAGAGATATGGGTCGAAACTGGTTTATCTTGGTGGGTTTATCGACTTTGGAGATTGGGATGAGTAGAGAATCACAGATGCCGGGTGGAAATATGCCATCCTGAATGATGGCCTTCACCATATTAGTTAACTGATCGCTCAACTTTGGCCAATTCTTTTGGTAGAACAAAGCTGGATATCCGTCAGGGCCGGGTGATTTCAGTGCTCCCATATGTCTAAGAGCATACCAGACTTCTGCTTTTGTTACATTACTGGTGAGGCGAGCCTGTGAGCTAGGCGTTAAGGTCGGAAAAGCCGCATTGCCAAGGATGCTTCGGTCAACCGGTGGTTCACCGCTTACTGAAAAAAGCTTGGCAAAGTGGTGATGAGCAAGTTCTGCAAGCTTTTGCTGATCCGTCACTGTGTTTCCCTCATCATTCTGTAATTCACAAATTCTGTTGGATTTTCTTCTAACAAGAGTGGATAAGTGGAAAAAGCGAGTATTTCTGTCGCCCTCAAGGAGGAAGTCAGACCGCGATTTTTGCAACCAAAGTAGTTGTTCTTCTTCAAGCACCTCGTTTAACTCTTTTGACAGTCTCAACTCCAGTTTCAGCAGCCCCCTGTTCGGACCCTCTGCGAGCCTGCGTTTGATTCCCTCAAGACGAGCCCATAATACTCTTTTCTTTTTGAAAATATTTCCAAAAACACGTCTGTTCCAGATTTTCAGCTTGTCAGTGAGGGACTGTAATCCAGATGTCAACTCTAAATTTGAATTCCAACAATCCTCAAAAAATGGTGCGAAATCTTCATGCAAAAGCCAAGCAGCTTGGAAGCGAAAAGGTCGATCAATCGGATTTGACATGATCAGCCCGCTCCTCTTGATGAGAAGTGGAAGGTGGTCCGAATATGGAGCCGAAATATGCTGAACTAATGCATCTGGAAACGCAATATGCCAATCCTCGTTGCATAGTGCTCTATCAAGACGCGCGACCTTCCTTGTGTTCATGGTTCTCCCTGTGGACCAAGTGAATTTTGGACCAATGAAACCAAGATCAATTAATTCCATTTTGTCAATCCAATCATTGAAGATTTCAGCGGACCTCCTCGTGCTGTCTGAGTACCTCAACCGTTCGGATGATTCTCTTGTCGAGTTGAAATCACCCGCTATGAGCCAAGGTCTCCTATTTGTTGTTGCAAAATTCTCAAGAGCCCTCCACAAATTGGCTCTTGTTGTAGAGTCAGGGCTAGCATAGATTGCCGTCATCACCCATGGATCATCACCCCGTAAGGTAATTTCCACAGTAATGTGTTGTTGATGCATGATAATGGGAACAACCGTAACATCAGAAGTTCTCCAAAGGAGCCAGATTCCCCCGGCAAAGCCTTCAGTTTCCATACGAAGAATTCCATCAAACCCAATCCGACGACATACTTCATCAGCGCGTTCCCCACTAATTCTCGGTTCGACTAAAGCAAGGACTTTTGGATCATGAATCCTTATTATCTCTCTCAGGGCAAGTAGGAAATCTTGATTCCCTGCTCCCCTCACATTCCACACAAGTATATTTAGTTCTATCATGGATAACACTTCTTCAATTATGTCACCATTAACAGGTCTTAGTGTGAGATGACCCACAACATTAACTGCTTCGATGAAGCGGGCATAAGCGTCAAGAAGCCTTGGAGGCATCGAGACTGTGCATAGAAGGCCTTGGTTGTTCCCCGTTGTCGCTGGAACGAACTCCACAATCATCTTGTTTACCATGAGGGGCATGTATGCTAGTATCGGACCCATCCGGCGGTTTGTTAGGGCAAAAGTTCTCCGGTTGAGGATCCGGAACTCTTCGACCCTTACTCCGTTCCGGGTCTGATTGTTCATTGGGACTGGATTTTTTGTGGGTGGAAAGGGTGGCGTGTGGGAGTTGAATGGTGTTTTGCTTTCTAGGGCTTGCATTTAGCGTTGTAGTGGAAATCTTGGTTCTCGGCGTGGTGTTGGCTTCTGGTTTGTTTTGCATAGAGGCGACAAATTTTTTGCTTGATTCTGAAGTAAGCTTTGGATTGGGGTTCATGGAGTTTTTGGGCTTTTATGGAGTAGGGTTAGTGTGGGCTGATGGGGTGGAGTGTGTGGTTGGCATATTGGGCTTATTGGGCTTAGATTTAACTGTCCCGTCTACTTGTGCTTTCCCTCTTATTTCATTCACCTTTTTTGGGGTGGGAGCCACTCTTTCCTTTGCTTGATTTGAATCATTTTCTTCTATGGAAATTTTTGGATTTTCAAGATCCATATCACGCGTATCTTCCGGAGAATCCGCAGTTTCCAAAGCCGCGTAACGCGATCCCGAAGATTGCGATCTCGTATCAGTACCTGCATGCTGACTAGGAGAGGGAATTTGTTGATTTGTTGCCGGAAAGCCAGTTGATTTGTTCGCCGGCGACCTTCGTTTTGGTTTGATAACCTGCATCCAGTCACCGAACTTGTCTTGTTTTAGCTTTTCAGTAATCTTCTGGCGTGTCTCCATGTCTGGTGACGTCGTCTTCTGATTTTCATTCTGTTCTTTCCCGCATGACTCGGAATGGTGGCCAACTCGGCCACAGTTAAAGCAGAGCATTCGGAGGCCTTCATATTGGATGGGCCAGACTTGTCCATCGAGCCTAAACTTTGAAAGTAAGGGCTTGGTCAGATCAATCTCCACGCTAAGACAAACAAATTGGCCACGCTCCGCCTCTGCCGTCGGCTTATCCACTCTGAGGATCCGACCTATTCTTCTCCCAATAATATTCAGGAATTTTTGGTTGAAGTATTCTATATTGATCCAGGGGATCCGAATCCACACCACCAAGGACTTGATCTTGTCTTCCCGAACATTGAACCTAGGAACCCATTTTCGGATGGACAAGTAATTATCTGCTATCATCCATGGCCCTTGCGTGAGAACGTGATGGTAATCCCCCTTGTTTGCAAATCGAGCAACATAGTAGTCGTTACCGATGTCAATCAGAGAAAAGTCCGCTGATAAACCCCATTTCTGAGTTAATTTCTTCTTTAGAGTAACATAGCCTGGCCCTTTGTCAAAGAATTTGATTATCAGAGTGTCTTTCCATGGGCGCCAGAGCTCCTTTTTTTCCTCCGCTGTGAGTGTTATTGTCGGGCATTCTGGATCATCATTTTCCGGCGGAATGTCATCTTCAGTGTCATAGTCATCATCTTCTTCAAAGACTTGGAAAGTGGGGTTTTGTTGGATTGAGAAACTCGCTCCACCACCTTGCAGTACTTTGTCTCTAAAAGAGACATTCTGATTGTTCTCTTTGGATTTTCCATCACCTGCTGAGATCGCATGTTGTTGCTGATGTTCTTTTTGATGGTTCGTATTCACCATCTTTTCGATCTCCATATCAGTGCAGATTCCTTCCACCTCATCATTACGCTTCAGTCTCTTCGTCACAGGACTCAATTCTTTTCCCTCTCCATCAATGGGAGGGTCCACCTCCATCCCGTGAATGAGTTCACCGGACAGAGTCACCGGAGTTTTCGTGGAGAAGATTGTTATTAGTTCCTTTACTTACTCTAGGAAACCCTTAGCTTTACAACCCAATTGGAGATTAATTGTAATGAAACGTGGACTTTTCCATGTGGATAATACAAATGGTTGTTTTGCTACCGACGAATGCATGGAAAATTATTCAAGAACGCATGTGTGGACGACTGGACCGCCGTCTTTGCAACTTGACAACGTTACTACTTCCCAAGTTCCAAATTTTCAAACAATGTCGACAGTTGACCAACCTTTTGAAAATAATTGGTAATCCGTACTACATATTTGACCAAGAGTTTTAACATTTTTATTTGACCAAAATCCTAGGTGACAGTTTTTGTTTTTGGATGAATCCTGAACTTGATCACAGATAAACAACAGCACAACATCCTGAATATTGGTCACTGTACAAAACCACACTTTTTCTTAAAGAAAAACTTGCAGCATTCAACTACACATTGTACATATTGATGATTACTGAATGATTCCACATACAATACAAATTCATTCTAATTATTCTTAATAAAACGTCAACAAGTATGAAATGTACATACTAACATACTGCTTTTGTATTAGGCAAATGTGATATCATAAACGGAACCCAAATCGATGTCTTCCCCCAAATGCAGCTATATGGTATAGTCACCAAGTCTTCAACTTACAATGGCATTAACCGTTTGTACCTGAAAAACCACAAGAACGAAAAGAATATAACGAGGCCAGTCACTCCTGTGATTGTCAGGACCCACTTGAATGCGCCTTCGTCGTCGAACAATGGGATTGAAAAGTTCATGCCAAAGACACCTGCTACAACTCCAAATATAGCTACCACGAAGGTTGCAGTCGTTAGTAAGAGTTCGAACTGGATCAGCTGATTTCGAACTGTATCCTGCAAGCAACACAGATTTATTTGAAAATTAATCTGTGCACTCATGCTGTAAGTAGTGGATTTTTGCTTCATAGCTATTGACTACAATCTTGCGAGCACACATGGCAAAACATGAAGACCAAATAAGCCATTTTGGAAAGTCATGATGACTCAATGAAAGTAGAATAAAGATTATAATCTATATCACTTCAAACTTCAGCGAGCATCAAAAGAACATAATGTATGATTGAAAAAAAAAATCATATAATGACCTTAGTTCAATCCTCAAGGAATGTTGACAAAATCATATAATAAACTAATAAAAATATGATTAAAAAATATGTTAGCGATAAGATTTCCCATGATCATTAAAGTTGTACATACCAGTTGAATGTTGAGAAAATCTTCCGTGTCATCAATATACTCCTTCAACTGAACAGAGCACAAAAAGTAGGTTATCAGCTATTCCAATTTTTTATTTCAGATGAAAGAATAAGTAATGATGATTAGCAGTTTACCGATGTTAGTTTGTTGAGCGTGCTATCAATCACGACAAAATATGCTTCCAGCAACATCTCTAGCTCTTCTATGCTTTCATTAGTGCTATCTGAACTCCTCATGCTTTCATGGCGGCTTCTTGCCGAGCTCAAGCTTTTCTCAAGCCTCCTTAATTCAGGAGGAGAAGAAACAGGAGATACGGGTGCAGATGCAGACAGTGCACCATCAGTTGATCTGAATCCTACCAAAGATTGTTCACCATCAAACGCAAATTCCATTCGCCTCTTCTTCTCTGTGAGATACATTTCTGCCATATCACCGTCATCATCCATTAGCTGCTCTATCTCATCCCTAACCTATAGAGTAAAAGAGTAGACACGTTCCACATATGATTGCATAATTAACTGTTAAGCTTCAGGTAAATAAATTACAGGTGTTTTGCTACCCGGTATAAGAATCACCATTCAGTATAAGATATAATACCTTTTGAACTCTTCTGGTCAATGCAACAAGTCTGCTTTTTAATCGACGAACACGTTCCAAGTTTAAGGTACTGATTTTAGATGTCAGTTCATCAAGCAAAGGATATGCTTCAATTTCCAGTTCAGCTGCCTGTGCCCGAGTCAAAGAGACATGTATCACATAAACATGTAAAGACAAGTTTCCAATTATTATAAACATTTTGATTTTCTTTTACAAGTTAGCTGGTGTGAAGCTATAAGGGAAAAACATCTATACATGCACCCATCCTTTAATAAGGAAACATAATTAAGATTTAGTTCTCTTCTAAAAGTCCAAAACAGCTCACATCTCAAAGCTTTTACTTATGAACTACAAAAATGATAACTTTTATGTGGTCATATTTTTGACTTCCCATCACATTTGAGCCATGAAATCTAAACAGAATTTCCATTTCAAATCTTCTTCTGTATGCCACCTCTATAGTATTTCCACAACAATATTCATCAATCATCATATAGGTTCCAGGTTACAAACAAACAAACAAATACTACCTAGTATACTCGTCAGTGAGGTCTGGGGGGTCTAGATGTACACACCGCCCCATGCGAGTCTAGGGGGTGTTTCCGATAGACCCAAGGGTGAGAAGGGAACGGCAAAAGTAAAACCAAACCAAAACAAAAAAACAGGAAACAAAAACCAAACCAAAGCAATGACCTGACCCTTGTTGTACATTTTCATGTTAAACCTTAATTTTAGAAAGAAAAAAATCATGTTAAACCTTAGAATTCGTTTTTATCTAATTGAAACTGTTTGAGGCTTTTGCTATTATCCATATCCTAGTTGATAATGAGGGAATATTCTAGATCAAATTACATGAAAATCAATGAAATGACCAAAAAATCATAGTGCTATTCATATGCGATGCTTCTTAATCTGAGCAGAGAAAATATACATGCACATATTATTGAGAGATATTACTATTTCTCATACTTCAAACTATGTGAAAAAACAAGCAGATTATAAGATTCTTCCCACCAAATACACTATTACAGTATTAGCCTTTCTTTTTTCACAAAATATGGGGAACAAACCTGTGAATCAAGAAATGTACAAGCAGCCTCTAACGCAACTTCCAAAGCCTTAAACTCAAAAGGCAAATAATCAGGGGAAGAACTATCAAAGTTTCTACTCCCTCTCCTCCGAAGCACGTTATTATCTTCTGGTTGCCAAGTATCACGCACTGGTGAAGCCCTCAACCGTCTCTGCAGCTCCACAACATACTGTAGAACCGAGCTGTCGAGTGAGTTTAAAAGAAGAACCTCATCTGCTGTAATTATACATCGAATCTGCTCCAGATTCACAACTATAGCCTTCTCTCTTCCAAGAATAGTAGATGGATAGACAAAGAGTGGATCAAGCAAACGCAGATCACGTGCTGGAAGATCACAACGTCGCATCATGGTAAATTTATCAACTTCTATAACACCTGAATTACCAAATGAATCAACTCGAATCCATGAACGAATGCTCTGACCGCGTTTCTTTAAGCCTAAAACATCCATGCCTTGAAAAGGTGCACGGCCAGAGCTTGATGTAAATTGACCAATTTCTCTAAGGGTCATAGCTGATGCAGGTTTTCTTGAGAGGAGAGGTTCTTTTAGATCCGGCATTATAAGAAGTTCCCAACACAATCTACAATGAAAGGTGATCAATATTGACATATTCTTACAATGCCTATTTGTAGTACCTACGGAGCAGGCTTACTAAAGTACAACATGAACACAAACTCGTATGGTATGAAAACCGCAAACAAAATCTCCTTATACTGTATTTCAGTACTCTACAAAGGAAATAAGAACAGAGTTCCACACAGGTCAAACAGAACATATCATCCAAAGTTGTTGATGATAATACAAACAATATTGCAATTGCTAACCAAGGTCTTTGCCACTTTTTGATCCATACTTATTGAGCTCTAGAAATTATGGTGGCTGGTTTGTAATTTTTTTGAGACTTCTAATACCAAATTGGTGCTCTCTGTGCTTTGCAGTTTTGAGCCTACAAAAACTCCATAATCTGGCCTAGTGAATGCTATACAATAACCAGTTCATACCCATTGGTCAAATATGTTCAGGGTCATATTCATCTTGTGAGGCAACTAAGAAACAAGGAGCAAATTACCTTTTAAACTAAACTTCAGACCTCATAATCTAATGTACAACACAATTGCTTTAAACCAAGACGAATTAACTTCCTTTACGATACTATGCGCCACAATTCACACACATGACACATGTATATCATACCAAACTGAACTTCCAAAAGAGAAAAAAAAAAACGATGATGATAGAGGAAATTTAATGAATTAAGTGTTGAAAATCTGTTCAAGAGAGAGCTGGGAAATTCCAAGAAACCGTGAAACCTAAGCCAGATATTCAGCTTGCACACCAAATCGCAGGACTCATTTGGGAGAAATGCTTACCTGAGTTTCAATTTGAAAGGGACGGTGTACAGAGAACGACGAATTTCAGATTCTCACTCAATGCAATCACTTCAGAATCAATTGGAAGACCGCCAATTCCGGATTAATCATCAGAAGATCAAACTTGAATCGTCTGAAATAAAAAGGCAGATGATGATAGAAGCACTACGAGGAATTAAAGATGAGAGAGAACAAGGTTTCTTCAAGACTTCAACAATACCTAATTTCATTAAAGAAGCATTAATCGCCTTCAAATCTTCAATGCTGACCTCATACTGCAAAATCAATGCCAATTTGTATCAAAATCTTGTTCAAACGGGTCGGGTCAACCCGATCCGTTGACAAGCGTAAATTTCCGTCTTACGAGCCTCGAAGGGAAAGAAAACTCAAAACTGGGTCGGGTTAACCGCCATAATCTGGCAAGCACAGCAGGTCAAAGTGGAAATTTGGAAACCAAAAAAAGGCGTGAGACACGAAGTTCCTCCCGCTTAACGAAATCCGTAATTTACAATTTGAGGATTAGGGTGCGTTTGGCAAGTACCTTTTCTAATTTTGTTGTCCTTGCCAAATAGTATGACCTGTAGGTTGTAGGACTGGTAGGGGGAGTGAAGACAAAGTTGGAGCTTATTAGGGTGCGTTTGGCAGGTTTTGAACATTTGGTTGACATCCTTGTCTATGAAATAGCTGATCTATCAAATAAGCTAGCCCTTCTTTGGATGCATAACTCCTTGACTTTACATTGCATAACTCATTTGAAAATGAGTGTTTTGAACACAAAAAAACATAATTTTGATCACAGTACTAACTTATTTTTAATTTAAAATAACATAGTTTTTGATTTTTTAGTTAAATCATAAGTATTTTATTAATACTAGTACATCGGATCCATATACACGATTTTATAATGACAAAGACATTAAACAAGTTATATAATGAGCACAATGTTGCTCGCTCTACTAACACAAAATGATCTAGAACCCATAAAAGTAGATAAAATAGATCTAATATCTTCAAACAAGCAACCTAAATATATGAGGTTGAAGTTGAAATTGTTAATGGTTTGAAAAATTGATAGACAATCACTTTCCACATGAATAGAAGGTATTTGGAACGTGAAACATAGTTGAAGACAAAAAAGATGGTCATAGAGTCATCAAACTCAACCAACCACTTCACCAACAAACGACACATTATTTTAATTTTAATAAAGACTTTCCACATGACGTTATTTTAATTTCACGTGGTAACCTCGAGGTTTGACATTATTCATAAGGTGTACCAAAGTTTGACATAATTCACACGGTAACCCTAAGGTTCATATAAAATTTGCATAATAACCTTTAGATTTGTACGAAATTCATCAAATGCACAAAAAGGTTAAAATTAACATTAAGCATCCATTTTGTTCATAAAACATTGATTTTTTAACAATCTTAAAATATAATCTTATTCACTACTTTAATATCAACTAATTATTTTATTTAATTTCTTCTAACATTTGTTACTATATTTTAATCAACTAAAAAGCTATTAAAACATTTTTCTCATTTATCAAAGTTAAGATGGTTTTTAAAAATTTTATCAAAGAATTTAATTCTTTTTACTACCAATTTTTTTTAATTCTTTATTATTTAATAAATGAGGATCAAGTAATGTAATTTTAAAAAGAAAATCTTCAAAATATAAATAATTCAAACTTTAATTTTTTATTAATTGTAGTCATTTTTTCATTAATATTTTTTTTGCATGAATATTTTTAAATAAAAATAATCCAAATTTGTAAATAATTTACATTTTGATCCTTTAAATTTTAAGAATTTTTTTTGCGTTTTTTAATATTTTTTTTATCTTTTTATTGTTTATATTTAGTTCTTTGTTTTTTTCGTTTTTCTTTTTTATTCAAAGTTTATTATTTTTCTTTTTTTTTCAAAATTTTAATTTTTTTGAATTTATAAAAAGATAATTTTTTGCATTTATAAAAAAAATATTTTTTTTCTTTTTCTTTTTTTCTTTTTTTTTCTTTTTTTCTTTTTTTCTTCTTTTCTTCTTTTCTTTTTTTCTTTTTTTCTTTTTTTCTTTTTTTCTTTTTTTCTTTTTTTCTTTTTTTCTTTTTTTCTTTTTTTCTTTTTTTCTTTTTTTCTTTTTTTCTTTTTTTCTTTTTTAATTTTTTAATTTTTTAATTTTTTAATTTTTAAATTTTTAAATTTTTTTAAAATTTTTAAATTTTTTAAATTTGTTTTTAAATATTTATAATTTTTTTTACATTTTTACATTTTTTTATAATTTTAAATTTTTAAAATCTTTTAATCTTTTTAAATTTTTTAGTTTTATTAAAGAAAGTTAAAATTATTAATTAATGTTCATTTTAAGTTTTTGGTTACGTCACAAATTTAGTTTGAACCACAAGGTTATTTTGTAAATTTTGGCTATACCTCAAGGTTACCGCATAAATTATGTCAAACTTTGGTACACCTCATGAATAATGTCATACCTTAGGGTTACCATGTGGAATTTTCGTATTTTTATTCACTGTTTTTAAAATCAACCTCATATCTAATGTGAAGATGAATATATTTTAATAGGATAAGATATTTTATTAAAAAGAATATTTAAGTTTTTATTTTATTCAATAAGATTTAAAAAAATCTGATATATTTATTTTTAGAGTTTGTATTTAAACCATTAACTTCTTAGCACAAAAATAAATCTTAAATAATTTATTTGAAAATATATTCTAAATTATTTTAATAAATTTTTTGTAGAAGTAGGTGAGTTTATAAATAAAATATATATGTTTATCTTACTAATGTTAATAGTAAATTTATTGTTTTAATTCAGTATGTAGCTTGGTTACCTTGTTCTCCATTAGTTTTCTTTTTTGTTATGTTGGTTGTGTTTGGTTTCTTATAGGTGTCGTTTATTGTCGGTCTATCCGGCTACCGAGTTCCATCTCGGTATTCAAACTACCAAGATTTATCTGGTTTTTCGAATTCCTTTCCTTATCAAAAAAAAAATACAACCTTCCATCAAAAAAAAAATACAACCATCACCCTTGGATCTTAAACTAATTAACCATTTATAATATATATTAAAAATATTTAGGTCCAAGTTCATTCATTTGTCTATAATGAGATCCAAGTTCATTCAATTGTATTTTTTTGTCTAGCGGGCCGATTACAAGCTTTTTCTTTTTTTATTTGTCCAGCGGGCCTGTCCCTAAACAGGCCCAAGTTCATTCAACTGATTTGCTTATTTGTTTTAGGAAAGTTGATTCATTGAGAATCAAGACGGAACTTGAACGGTTTGAACTTTGAACTGACTTCATTGAGAATCAGAACGGACTCGGCGGGAGAAAGAATCCGAAGCCCTCACTGCCGACATATCTTCTCTGCCTCGTCAAAATCTGCAAATTCGTCTCCAAAATTGATCGGTTTGAACATATCTTTCTGAATTGAATTTTGTTTCTAATGTTTTTATGTTCATTTCTCAATTGAGAAAGATCCAAATTTTCACTGTTTTTGTGACGCTGGCTGAGAACTCCGGTCGGTGGTGGGGGCGGCCGCCCCCCCGCGCCCCCACCTGCCTCCGCCACTGCTTCTACTGCCTTTTGGCCTTTCTACCATTGGAGGCTTTTGCTTCTCCCGTTTTCCAGAGTTTATCAGGTTTCTCTTTCTTCAACTGTCATTTTGTTATAATTTTCCATCTTCTTCTATTTCCCTTCGATTTAGTCAGTAAATGGGCAGAGCTCGGCAAAATTGAATTCATTTACTTTGTTATGATCTGCTGAACGAAAAAAAAAATCCCTTTCCCAAATACCTCAATCTTGAAGGCATTTCTGAAGCACAAGTGAGTTACTGTAAGTTTGAAGATTCACAAAGTAATTTTTTTGTTTGTTTTGTTTTGAAAGAAAAATTGTAACTAGGGTTTTGGATGTTTAATGTTATCTGTGCAATTGTTTATGATTCCCAGAGGATGATAATGTAAATTGCAATTTGCCACTGCATTCATACATCCAAGTTATATAACAATCGTCATATTGTGCTATATTATTAAGGGCTATTTATATTGGTAAGTGGTAACAGTATTTGCCAAAAGAGTGATTGATCTCTATGCTTTGAATGTTTCAGCTGCAAATCCTTTAGTAGGAGCTACTAAGAGCCTAGGGAAGCCTCTAATTGGAGACAATGGTATCATATTCTCGTGTTCTGGAAAGAACATTTACGCTTTCAAAGGAAATGGCACAATTGCTTGGTCAGTTCATCTGAATTACACCTGCAATGCTGGCATTGATCTTGCATATGGAGGCAAAACAACAGTAAGCTTCTTATTTATCATACGTTTGACTCTAAGAGTGTGTTTGAATTGCATTTAAAAATGCATTTAAGTTTGGAATTATGCTTGCAGATATATCTGGTGGCAGAAAATCGAGTTCTTAAGATCAAAATTTTAAACATTGCAAGTCCTGAACAAGTTGTGGAAACATTCTTGGATCCAAGAAAAGAAAGCAATGAAGAGTTTGAGATCATAGCGATCTCATCGAGCATGATAACATCTACTGTCTTTGTAAGCATTAAGAAAAGAGGGCTCTACGCATACACGTTTCAAGGAAAGCTTAGGTGGCATCTCACAACAATTGTTCATTCCTTGGGTTATCCTCAAAGTTGTAGGAAAAATGTCACAGACTGTTATTTTACCTCAGGGCCAGTGATTGATCAGTGTGAAGCCAGTATTTATGTATGGTTCACATTCTTTCCTATTCTCCTATTTGATCAGTGTTATTTAGTATATGTTCAATTTTGCCTGATTTTCCTTAAAGTATGGTTTTGTGCTGCTGTGTACTTTTGTTTAAAATATGACTGGCATGGTCTAAAGGCCAATTTTTTACTTTTTTGTGTTTGATAAAATGCAGATCTCGAATAACCAAGGAGAACTCTTCTCCTTGTCGATTCATAGTCCTCGGCTGAAGTGGATGCAGGATTTTAGCTCATTCGATGTAGCGTTGACAGTAACTCCAGGGAACAATGGCCGATTATACGTTACAATACCAGCCAAGGCTACTGTCTTTTCTTTGTCTGTTTCAAGTGGAGATATTCTATGGCAAAAATCCATTGGGCCATTAACTTCAATTGACTACAAACCAGTAGTTGATTTGAATGGTAAATAAATAAATAAGCCATCTCAATCATATTTTTTTTCTTATTAACTTGTAAGTAAATAAGTTTTGATTTGTTTTGGTGTCATCAGGTTGGATGTCAATAGGCTCATTGGATGGATTCATGTACTCAATCTCACCAACAGGCGACATAAGGAAGTTTGCAAAGGGATCACCGGTAAACAATGTAGTTCAAGCCAACCCATTTCTTGATTGCTCTGGAGTCGGCATTTACATTTCTCAAGCCGAGATGGAGGGAAAAAGGAGTGTTTATTCTGGTGAGTTCACTTTTGTCTCAACATTGAAGCCTAAGAATGTATTCTTCACACTCTTGGTTCCTGCTACAAGTTATGCTCACTGGTCTGAAACATATCCTGGTATGAGCTCCTGTCGATATCTCTAGTCCTGTGTTATTATAATCTACTTCATCTGAAATTTTTGCATTTGGTTATTATCAGGTGCTATTAGCTATAATCTGTCTGATAGTGATTTGAAGCACTTTGTTCTCAATGAAGCCATTTTTCTTGCCTTCATTGCTGCTTCAAGTGAGTGTTTTTGTTATCTTTAGCTTTCAAAAACAGATTGTAATTTTATTTTATTTTTGTCTCTTGTACTGAAACAAGCTTAAATTGCAGATGTTGGGAACCCTCTTCCATGCCGAATCACAAGTATTATTCACAACTCTCATTCATGTCCAGCCTAATGCTATTATATGATCTTTAAGTTATGAAATAACACTTTTAACACCTTTTATTTGTCCATCTTTAGGCCAGAGGATTGCACCTACATGTTCAGAACATAAATAAAAAACTCTCCGTGTTTATACAAGTATGATCGTAAAAGCTTGTCACTTTGTATATGGTCTCGTTTTGTATGATCTCAGAAGAAATAATTACGTTTGTCCAATTTGTCGGTTATTCTTCCTTTATAGGCAATGAAAGATCCATTCTCCTATTCGTCCTGTTGGAAACAATCATACTGGTTACAATGGCCATTGCTGCAAGGTTTTGCTGCATATTTTGGAGCAAAAGAAAGCTACAAAATCAAGGACTTGGACAGTTTCTTGAAAAAAGAGTGAGCCTTAAACTGATACACTTTTTGATCTTAGGATCTGTTTGGCTTCTTATCAGCATATTTTTGCATTTTCAGCGTTCGCTTCGCATAATGAAGAAGGAATATGATAGATCAATCAAAGAGCTCGAGCACAAAGCTGTTGTAAAAGGAGAAGAAGAAGAAGAGCAAGTGTCAACCGCTCCCGAAGTCATTGAAAAGTTGAGTGATTTGGTGAGAGAAAGAGAAGGCTTAAAGCGGAAGCTCTCAACGACATATAGCCTAGGCCGTGACTTGCCAAATGAAGCTACAACTCTACAAAGATCGAATTCTATGTTGCCGTTGTATTATAGGGATGCTCGTAGCGATTGCTCGTGTTCTGAGATCGAGATTGAGGATGTGAAGGGGAAAGGCATTGTTGAAGAGGTGAGTTTTAGTAGTAGTAGTGAAAGTTGCTATGCAGAAGATTCAGATGGTGAAAGTTACTATGGGTTTATGAAACCGATTGAGAACGAATGAAAATTCACAAGAGGAATCAAAGAGATGTATATAATACAGTAAGATGTAATTATTTGTTTAGCTTAAATGAGTTTGTCCACGTGGATGTATTGTAGCTCAATCCATAAATAGGAGGGCTTGTAACTAAACTTCAGTTGAATAGTAACACTAACATAATTCTCTCTCTCAAAAGTGAGCTACCAAAATATCTTGTTCCTCGATCAATCTCAGATCCAAATTCATTAGTATACCTGGAGTTGAAGATTTCTGAACATTGTATTCATTTGCACCCACGAGAAGAAGCATCAAAATTATAAAACAACACATCTTCGTCTCCACTTCTTGTCTCTCTGTTTTAATTTCAATATAAGGTTAAAATATAATCTTATAGATTAAGTTTTGATCATTTTTTTGGTACAAAGAGATTTGATCATTTTTATTTTTTTATTTTACTTTTTTAGATTTTATCAAATTTGATTAGGAAAAATTATAGAGAGAATTTAGGATTCAATAATTTATGCATTGAAAAACTACAAGAGTTTAAATATAAGCCACATCAATAAAAGGTAAGAAACAAATAATCTTATGCTAAATTTTTTTAATTTTATTCGGCAAAACAATTTTTAGAATTATTAACTGAAATCTCATTTTTTTGGAATCAGAAATCTCATTTAATTTAAATGAACTTTATAATGTTTATCCGGTTTAAGAGCCCGGCAGGTAAAGTGGTAAGTTATTTTGGTTTGTTTAAGCGGGCCTTCGAAGCGAGCCAGATTACACGGGCTATCGGGTTCGGATCTCTTTCTTCATCTGCTTCCCCTTGCACAGTGTGCACAAAGCGCTTAAACCCTTCATTTTCCGTCGCCCTCTATTACTCTTGGACACCTGAGACTGAGAAGAAGCAACAATGGCGGCTCTGGAACGCTTCCGCTCGCAAGCTTTCCGAATTTCTCGCCCCCAAATCTCTCTCCTCCTTCGTTCCCACCGACTCTTCTCATCTTCCCCCTCCTCCTCTGATTTGCCCTCAACTAATCCGTCCGCCGACGAGCAGCAGACGGTGAATGATTCGGCGGCGGAAATGAATTTGACTAGGGAGGAGGCCCGTTATTTCAAGGACGCGTCGGTGTCGCACGAGAAAAAGGTCGCGCCTTTGCCGGAGGATAGGGCGGCGTCACAGGCTGGGGATTTGAATGCGGAGGGGAGGAGGATTGAGGCGGATAGTCGGGTGGTTAGGAGGGTGTATAGGGCTGTAGAGGAAGAGAAGCCTTTGCCGTTTCCTACTTTCATTAAGGTGGAGGAGAAGAAGGAAGAGCTGAAGATCCTTGATTTGCAAGATGCTATTCACCAAGTCAAGGTACGCCCTTTTTGATTTTTAATTCCTCACTTCTCATAGGTAATTTGTGTTTTTCTTTAATTCCTGTATGTTACCAATTGGAGAATTTGGTTCATCAGAAATTTGGTGACAACTACAGATTACAAGGTACTAGGGTTTAAGATGGGTTTTAATCGGGTTTTGAGAATCATAGATTATTTATAACACTTGTAATTAAGCAGGAGTATCAAGACAATGTAGGCCTACATGTGGGATTGTTCTTCTTGTGATTTACATTTTGATCAATTATAGCCAAGAGAGTCCTTTATTTCTGTCTGAAGAGCTAATATAGTGGAATGCAACTACTTTATCACTAGTATGGCCTGTAAAGCATAGATGCATCTGATTATGTCAGTTTCCTTCCTGTTTGAGTCGGATCCAAGTAGATGTGGAGCAAGGTAGTCCTCTCTATAAAACAAGATATTGAAGCCACTTGCTTCATGACTTAATCAATTGAAATAGTTGAAGTATATTGCTCTAGTTACAAAGATATATGTATTAAATGAAAGAGGTATATGAATGAAGTTGCCCACCACATAGTTGTCTTGATCAGTTTTATACTATTTGGAATACTTTCTAATTTTTTTTCCAGTAATTATTCTTTTGACAGTTTGACATTTTCTTTTCTTATCCTTGGTTTGCTTTCTACCTTTATCTGCTTCTCTGCTTTTCTTATTAAGCTCATATAAGAATCTGGCATAATAATTTGGTAATCTTATTGGCGTGAATTTTTGCTTCCTATATCTTTCAGGCTAATGCTAAAAAGAAGTTTGATGAAACTGTGGAAGCACATGTAAATTTGGGTATTGATCGTCGACGAAGTGACCTGGTACTTCTCTTTCTAATTGGTTGAGTGGGGGTGCAACACTGTCACTGATATGCAATTTCGTATAAATTAGCTGCCTTTTCCCTGCTCTATTGCATCTGACAATAAATAATCATAGTACTATACCAAGATCAGGAGAAACTGATAATGTATGAGGTTCTGGTTGTCTTGATTAGTCTTTTAGGGGGCGTTTGGTATAGTTTTGGATATGGAATCGGAATGAGGTATGGGGTTGAATAGGTATGGGGTTGGAATCTCATACTTAAAATTGAGTGTTTGGTAAAAAAAATTAGGAATAAAATTAGGTTAAAACTTAAAAGTGGGCAGCCGCCTCTTTTGTCATCTTTCTTTCCCTCCTATGTCCATTTTCTATGTCTGTATACCTGTTTCATTATCTTCGTGTTAAGTATTTTTCTTTTTGGTCTTGTATTTTTCATCCTGTTAGCCTTCTTCAATATATATATACAATTTTGTAAAATTGAAAAGTCCAATTTCCATGTATTTTGAATCAAAGAAAAATAACGTAATTAATTAAAGAAGAGTTTGGACAAATTAAGATACTGTTGGAGTAGCAGACAAACTTCATGAATTTCTAATTTTTGTTTTTGATTTCAGCCGGATACTTTTTTAAATTTCAGTGTGAATCTGCAAAAATAATGAAGGTACAGGAAGTGGATGGACCGGAAGGGGTAAAAGGTTGAAGACGATTAATTGGGAATTTGTGGGAATGAGTTTCAAACCCGAGGTACGGGGTGGGTATGAGAACCCGATACCTATCTGGTTTGAGGTATCGGTTTAAAAATGTAAAATCACTATACCAAACATCAGGTATCGGGTTTCCATTCCAGAACCCGATACCTCATTCCCCATACCCGGTAACCAAACAGCCCCTTAAAGACATCCAAAATTTGATCAGTCAACAACAATAAGATGTAGATTATGGTCACTAAAGTGCAGCTCTTTTTGGAACATGGGTATGGAACTAAGCTATAAGAGCAAATGTCCATTTTTTGTAATTAAAAATTCCCCTCATCTGCTAAGTGAGCTTAACTTTGAGGTTTATTCATGATGTGGGTCTTTTTTCTTCTTTATGTTACCCAACAATCCAAAGTGAGTTTTGATAGACATCAAATTTAAGTATTTAACTATCTCAAGAACTGGTACTAATCAACCATATCATTTCAATGATATGGTAGCATATAGCTTATGTGTAAACAATAAAATATAAATGGAGGTTTCGTCTTCACCTTCTAGTAGCTTTTCACTCAGTGCAATTTGTTTAAAAGAACCACTTAATGGTTTGATCTTCGGTAAGGCTGTTGCAGTATGATGTTGTCATTTAACATTTTTTAAAGCTTCACCTCATTATGCTTGTTAATGTTTCACTAACTTGATGAGATTTACAGGGAGTTAGTGGTTCAGTGGTTCTGCCCCATGGTAGTGGAAAGGTAATTTTACCTGGAAAATATATCAATGACTCAATGAGATGTTAATGTTAATTTATGTCTTAATTCCCTGTCAAGACAAATCATTTTGTTAACATTCTGCAAACAAAATCTTTGCAGGTTGTAAGGGTTGCTGTTTTTGCTGAAGGTCCTGCTGCTGAAGAAGCCCGAGCTGCTGGAGCTGATGTTGTCGGGGGCGATGAACTTATTCAACAAATTAAGAATGGTTATTTACCATCTTTTTTTACTTAATACCTGCAAATAAACCTATTATTGCATGATTCCATTCTAAGAAAGAATGTAGATTCAATAGAAAACCACATTCATTTATTTCTACGTCTAGTTTATCTACATAACATAGAAATTCTACGCTTTACTACTCTTTGGAAAGGCCAGATCTTTGAGCGTGTGAAAGTTAGTTATATTTGTGCTGCAGACCTGTTAATTTGGGATCTCTCATCTGTTACCTATGATGCACCTTTTTTTGATAAACATGATTATAATTAACTTACAGCTTCATTCTCAAATTCATGCAGGCTCCAAGCTAAATTTTGACAAATGCATTGCAACTCTTTCGATGATGAAGCGTGTTGCAGTATGTATATTGAACTTAATTATTGTGATATCAATGATTTATATTTTGGTGCCTGGGATAACTTTTAGCTAAATTTTTGGTGCAGAGTGTAAGCAAAATTCTCCGCGGCTTAACACCTAACGCTAAAGTAAGTATCATATCAGTCTATCAGGTTCTTTCAAACAATATAGATTTCTTGATGACTTTGCACCATCTTACGTGTTCTTACTAACAAATTTCTAGAAAGGCACTGTGACGGATGATGTAGCTGCTGCAGTGAAGGAAGCTAAACAAGGGTTGATTGATTTTAAAATGAAGGAGTCAATTGTCCATGTTGGGTTAGGCAAGGTGATTTTGCATTGTTAAATAGTAGTAGAGTTTTGAGTTAGTAGTATTTATGCAAAATATTAACTAGGAAATGCATCGAGTGTAGGTTAGCTATAAAGAAGAGGCCTTGCGTGAGAATATCGGTGCATTTGTCAATGCCCTTTTGCAAGCAAAACCGCCTGGCTTAAAGAAGAGTTAGTGCTTTCGTCTTCTTTCATTTGATTTACATGTATTCTTCTCTGGGTCCACCTGGTTAAGTAGCTGCACATGTTATAAGTTATAACTGTATTTATTTCTTAATTGACATGGCTATATTTATTTCAACTGTTGATATCTTCCCTTCTTTTTTTTTTGGCAGCTTCTAAATATGCTGGATATGTTAACTCATTCCACTTGTGTAGCACGGTAAGACCTTGGTCATTGGGCTACTCTCTCTCTTTTGCTGCAGTAAATTTAGTAAAATAGTAACAATGCTAGAGTTTTTGTTCTTGTTCTTGTTCATCAACAACTCTGATTGGCAAGGATTAGTGTACCGACATTTAATTAACCAAAGCAACAATCTAATTTTAGACTGCATGAGCATTGTCCAGGTCCCGTCTAAATTAAATGCTCATAAAGTGTTACCATTGCTTACATATGGCTTTTTTTGTTTGATGCTCATTTAAATTTCAATTTGTTCTGTCATAGGGTCTGTTCGGACTGCACACATTTGCCATTATAAGAGATTTTTTTAAACAATGGATTATGGGTAAAAGGAGAGTTTGAATGGTCTATAGGGGGTTAAAATGGATTATAATGTACTTAGTATAGAATGACATGTATGAGAGCCGATTTTTAGTCTTGGTAAAATTCAACAGCATAGTCATGTATTTTTGTATGGCTCTACAGATGGGTCCTGGGTATCAAGTTTCAATACAGTCACTATCCAAAGCTGCGGATCAATACAGCAAATCGCGACCTCAGTAATAAAGTATGTTTTCATAATTGGAGTCTTGATCTCTCCTTAAAACTTCTATGTCCCATCTTATTGAAAAATCATTCTGTATCAGGACCCTTTGTAGCAAGAAGTAATGAATAGTTTTTGACCTTGCAAAGCAGTCAGAGGGAAAAGGAGTATCATGTATCATGTTACTGCAAATTGATAGCTCTTGAGATTGAATTCAGACGTTCAGTATGTGGTCATTGACTATGGATATTAGGATTTGATTCGCATTGGTCTTACTATAGTTTGTTCCGGACCCTTTAATACTGGAAAAAAGAAGCAGTGTTTGCTCCGGTTTATTGTTTCGAATAAAACCAAGATGTTTTGTGACGGTCTGACGGATATGTGATCTTATTTTGAGACGGCCGTTTTTCAACATATATTGTAAGGACAAGGTTTAACGTACACACTTAAATCCCATCTCACAAGTCACAAGTATGTACGTTTAATCTAGTTTAACTGTAAACTAGCTGGCAGTAGGCTCAATGACCCAAGACGTGCAACCCCCTACACGCCATATACAAGTATACAACATATATACTACTACAAATCCCATCTCACAAGTCACAGGGAAATTATTTTGGGCACATCATGAAGTTAATTATATGGCTAATTCTCTACTAAATTAATTCATATGAAAAGAAATATATTAACCAAGTGGCCACATCCAATTATATGGATTCATGTTCCATTTCCAACCAACAAAAATTATATGGCTGCATGTGGCCACTGTACATGCTTGCTTGAATTTGATGGATACAAGATAGAAAAACATTTTTTTGGTCACGTAGATATTATAAGAATTTGTTAATAATCAAAGCCATACCTTATATACTAGGGAATAATTAACCCAGCTGTGATCAGCAAGAAAGCTAGCCCAGCTATAAACTAAGTACGTTGACTGCATGAATTCATAACAATAATACACTTCCAATAATTATTTTTGGTCGTAACAATAATACTCTTAATTACTGATTAGTCAGGGGCGGAGCTATTTGGGGGCGGGTGGGGGCCATGGCCCCCCAATCCAATTTTTTTTCCACATATATGTTCCTCTTGTTCATAACTTCGATTTGATATATTATGTCCCATTCTGATATTTGAGCAAAAAGTTATAAACGTTTGAAGATTGGAGGTATACAAACAACTTCTAACAAGTCATTTACTTACATAAAATGCTTTTATATTTTGCTAAACTTACCACTTTTATAATGTGATTGAACACGAGTACTTTGAAACAATAAGTTATTGTTGGGATGTCTCGAATCATACAATTCATTATTAGCACGAGGGTTTTAGTTTGACTTTATTTTTTAGTTACGAGCTTTTAATATTTATAGATTCAATTAATTTTTATTCTGAAACATTTTTGTTTTCTTAACTTAAATGTATTCTGAAACATAATTCATAATTATATAAATTGTTATAAACTCTTATTTTCTTAAAGTAATTGTATGTTGAAATATTTTAGTCCATCCTCTATAAAATATGTTCTTTTTTTTCTTCTCAAAATTAATATTTTTTATTTATACATCTTTCTCGAAACGTATATAAGCTACGTTGGAAAAAAAAATTTGTCACCTACGCCCTGTGATTAGTTGCAGTCTTTTAATACTAGGAATGTATATGTATTGGAGTATAGCTGTTAAGAGACATCGACGTGCCAATTACTACGTACAATTAATTACGTGCGTAGAGATGATGATTTCGTAACATTATATATAAAGCATGCATGCGTTATCTAGGTACGTACACACTTAACATCCAATCACCATGTCGACGCCCCAAATAAGCGTCGAAATCACTAACATGGAAACCTCAGATACCTCCCCACCAAAAACCCCACCGGACCCGAGCGAAGACGACACCTACAACAACGACGACGAACGCCCATCAAGCCTCGGGAAGCGGTGCCTAGAGAAAGTCGGAAACACGGTCCTCATAACCGTGCTAGTGATAGCATTCATCGTGGCACTCCCGTTCTTGTTGATGTACATGGCCGGAGGATGGTTCTTCTGCGGCCTGGTCAACGAAGTGACCAATGATGGCTCGGAGGAGAGCAACGACGGGACCAAGAACAAGAACAAGGGATACTTCGAAAGGGCGCGGAGGGAGATTCAGAAAACCACCATGCGGGTGCGAGTCGCCAAGATCCCGCTGCTGCTCCGAAGCCGCCTCGTCATCCTGTGCCTGGCTTGGTTCATAGTCAACCTCTCTGTCCCAGAGCTGAGGAAGAAGGACATCCTGGGCTCACACCTCTGGAAATGGACCTTCCTCCTCGCCCTCATCTTCTGCGGCTACCATTTCTTTAGCGAGGCCACCAGGTATGTTTCTTAATATGGCAATGGGTTATGAGATTATAAAAATAATAATTATTTTATACGCATGCAACAGGTTCATGTTGTACCTGTTGCGGAAGAACAACAACTTCAAGCAGAACTGGAACAAGGCAGAGTACTACACGAAAGGGTTAAGGAGGAGCATGAGCCTAGTGTTGCACTCGGGTTCGGTCCTGCTGACGTGGATCTTCTACTTCCGGACGAGCCATGGGATAAGGAAAACGGGGGAGACGGAGGACTTACTTCACATCGGGACATGGACTTTCGTGTCGGTGGCAGTGGCCGCTCTCCTCTGGCTGCTGAAGAATGTGGTGTTGCTCATTTGGGAGGCGGATGCTGTGTACAACCGATTCCGACAAAGGATTCTCAACATCGGCTCAATGTGCTACTTTCTTCGCCATATTTACGGGTGGCATAAGCGTGATCAAAAGGAAGACGATCAACCTAACGTACCGGATGATCATCAGGTATTTAATTTATAATAAGTTAGAAGGTGGATTTGAACTTTTATTTTGTTTTATCTTGTTTTCACAGCTCATGGAACCTGGTCATCCTATGGGCTTGTTTCACTTTGGTAGAAAAGGCTTTTTGGGTGGAAAGTGATTTTTAGTGTCTTGAAAAATGTAAAAAGTGGAGAGAGTTGCACGGATTTCAAGAGTATTAAAAGTAGTTTTTGGGTAGAAAGGAATTTTGTAATGAAAGTGAAACAAGGCCTATATATATGTGTGTGTAATTGTAGGAGTCGCAGCCTCTAGTGCTTCCCACTGATGCTGAAGACAAGCAACCCGAGAAACCCAAGGACGACGAACATGAAACAAAAAAGAAAGCTAACATCCTGTTAATTATTAACAATGACGCCACCATATATGATATCAAGAAGATGGCCAAGTACTTCGTTGTTCTTTCCAAGTCGTCTTCCAGAGAAGACGATGGAACCTCCGAAGTTTTGGCCCATTGCCGAAAAATTAAACGAAGCGATCGTCAAGAGTAAGCATCTCTAGTTTCAAATATCCGACCAATATAGTTGTTGCTAGGCCTGTATGCTAGGCCTGTTACATGATTCGTAACTTATCCGTTCACTGGACGGACATTATCATACATATATAATCATGTGTCACCTAGATAACTTTGAGTTTTTATTACAAGATGAGGTATGGTTAATGCCTTTGGGACATCTAGCTAGTCAATCAGACATCTAGTTAATTAACTAGGATCTTAGAATAGTACCACGGAATTTTAGTTTTCGAATGTCATGAGCAATGTCCTTGGAAAATTAAAAAAGATGGGGTTAATTTTGAGTTGTTAGCTAGACTCGGCCAATCTGTTACTAGCTTAGTGATTATGCAATACTAAATTAAGGGCTTCACTTTTATAGATTTACATTCATCATTTGATTAATCTGAATTAGGGTCGAGGATGAGTTGATTCAAATTGGAATTTTAAGTCAAATCTGCCGAATTAATTAAATAGTTCAAAATGATATTATTCGATTCGGTTTAGGATTTTGTTAAATTCGATTTCATTTTTTTCCCAAGTTCCCTCTAAAAGACTATCAGGTTGTCATAAGGATAACCTTCTAATCTTCTATCCATCTCAAATCGACAAAACCGAAACCCAACTATTCCGAACCAATTCAGTTTTTCTTTTAGTTCGATTCGATTTAGTTGTGAACCGATGCTCAACCCTAATTTGAATTAGGGTTGGGAAACTACCAGATTAATTAATTAACTATTACGGGAAAAAAAATTAGTAATATTGTTCTAATTAGGACGTAATTGTAATTCTTAATTTGTTTCTATATGATTTTAGTGTAAGGAAAGAAGATTTCAAAAAATTCGACATGGAAGACAGTGATGCCATAAGGCTGCTCGAGGTGTTGAAGGCAGGGCATAAATCAGATGAAGAAGTCTCGTATAAACATTTTGAGAAGTCAATGGTAAATTTATGATTAGTTTTGAATCTTTTCTTCTTCTTTTTTATTTGAGTCGAAAGTTTTGAATCTCGATCAAAATATTTAATATATTATTCCATAGTTTTGAATGTCAAATCATGGATCAAAACATTATTACTCAATTTCTCTCGCTGCTTGTTGCTTAATCAAATTCTTCCTTTTAAATATTAATATATGGTTAATTAAATAGGTAAAGGCACACAAGAATTGTGTAGAACTCGGACACACCCTCGTTGATGCAATAGGAGTGGTAACAGTCTTGAACAGAGTCTTGACTCTTGTTTTGGTTGTCATCGCCATCGTAGCCTGGCTCCTTCTTACTGACCTCGCTTCGACAAAAATGCTCGTTTTTATCGTGTCGCCCTTCTTTGGGGCTACCTTTGTGTTTGGTGGCACTCTTAAGAAGATATTTGAAGGAATCATCTTCACATTCATTAACCATCCGTTTGATGTTGGTGATAAATGCATCATCCAAAAGAATGAGGTTATACACACATATATGTATCTCATTATATATTTACATGTAATATCACTTCGATCTATATAAGGTGTGGCTAGGGAAACGGCCTTAGTTGCCAAGCCTAAAGTAATAACCCAATGAGATTTTATCTCAAAACCAATTGATAATTATAAAAAGACTAACCCATTTAAATATTACTTGTTTACAGTTAGAAGTAAAACGTATGAACGTATTGGCAACCACATTTACTGTGATTGGTACTAAAGAAGAAGCCTTGTATCCGAATTCGGCTTTAGCTTCAATACCAATCATCAACCTCAAAGGCGAACCCGACCCAAATGACCGGGTGGAGTTGACACTGGACCCAAGCTACACTATGGCCATGTTAGAGGAATTGCAAGGCAAAATATTCAAGTAAGAATCTTTTCTTTAATTTGCATCCTGCGAAAAGAACTCGTCGATCAATAAGATGTGATGATATTGATATGTTGTTGATCGAATAATGAATTGTTTGTTCTCTTGTTTCTTAACCTGTGAATATATAGGTTTTTCCAAGACGATAATGGTGAGAGGTACAATGCGGATCCTAGTGTTGAGATAAACAATATCGGTGAAACGTCCATAAAACTAGTGATCCAATATCAACATGTGATAAGCATTACGGAGACGACGCACTCACAATGCCTGGAGAAGAAGAGGAAGCAGAGGTCGCATTTGTTGATGAAGCTCAAGCAGTTTACGGAGGAAGTTAGTAATGGAAAGAAGATCGGTCGCAGCGCAACAATGTCATAAGAGACATATCGATGTTTCATGGAAGAAGCATACGTCTAAGTGTAGCTGATTAGTTCATTGCATAGCTTTGAGCATTGTTTGATTTGTTTTTTTTTTCTGGTATGTTTTGCCAATTGATGTAGTGATGTTTGCATTGTTTTTTCATGGAGTTCACTTATGCATGTGTTGTGTCTTCATGGTTTCTTAACTTCACTTGCTTTGATTGTGTTCATATGTATTTGTATGTAACCGCTAATAAGAAAAGGTCGTATCGTGGGTATTTGGAATCACTTATTTTATTTTATTTTAACGAGGGACTTAAATAGAACCGATCTTGAATCAAAAAAAAATAAAAATAGAATTGATCTGATTCTCTGAAAATCGGAATTTCGTACTTCTGTCAAATCCTTCCTATCTCCTGATCGATCTTGTGTAGGTAGATGTTGCCTAGTAAACACCGGATCCGTAAGGTAGCTGGCAAAGCGTACGATAAACCGATTTGCACCGACTCGATCTACTGTTTGCTTTTCTATAGTTGAATGTTCTCTGTATTAAATTATATAGTGTTGAACTTGAAGGTGAGGGATGAGAATATATATTGAATAAAGATCATGTCGTTTTGAATTGTTTTAACATGTGTAGTACATTTTTGTGAATATAAAAATCATTCCTTTTCGACAAAAAAATAAATAAAAATCATTCCTTGCAAGAGTTTAACGAGTGGCTCAAGACTTTCCATTGTTGATAGTAGATAATCCTCATCAGTCATCACTGAGGCAATAAACCCTCCTTCCCAAACCCACAACCAATGGCTCCAACACTCTCATCATCATCTCCTTCCTCTTCTCAAATCTTCCATGGCCAGACCACTCACCTTTCCTTCCACTTCCCCAATTGCTAGGGTTCAATCCCCGTTTCCCATCTCAAATTCAACTCCCACCTTCTCCCAATTCGCACCCGGAAGAGCCTTTTTCAAGCCCTTAACCTCAATTTCTCCTCCTCCTCCTCCTCGTTCTTTCTCCTCTTCTTCAATAATGGCTACGGCTAGGGTTAGCGTCGCCCCCGCCATTATCGTCGGCGGCGGCCGCGTCGGAAGGGCCTTACAGGACATGGGCAACGGCGAAGATTTGCTTGTGAAGAGAGGCGATCCTGTGCCCCTCGATTTCCCTGGTCCGATTTTGGTTTGCACAAGGAACGATGATCTTGAAGCTGTTCTTCAAGCTACTCCCCAATCTCGTTGGAGCGGTAATTTCCCCTTTTCCCCCTTTTGCTGTGACTCTGTGTGAGTAGGATTCTGATTGATACTAAGAAATCCAACAGATTTGGTGTTTTTCCAGAACGGAATGCTGGAGCCATGGCTTGAAAGCAAAGGGCTTGAGGATGCAAATCAAGTTTTGGCTTACTTTGCTGTGTCTAAACTCGGTGAACCGCCGATTGATGGCAAGACTGATACTAATCCTGAAGGATTAACGGCTGCATTTGGGAAATGGGCTTCTGCTGTGGCTGCTAGATTGAATGCTGGAGGACTTTCCTGCAAGGTTTAGCATATGCTTAGCAAATAATCTGTGCTGCTCATTATGCAATCAAATTTTGTTAATATCAGCCTGTTAAAGTGTTAATGTAGTAAACCACCTATAGTTTAAGGAATAGGAATGAAAAACAACAATCCAAGTAGTTTTATTTTTCAATTAGATCACTTGAAACATGTCTGATTTCTTGTTGAACTTTGTTAAATTTTCTTTTCAATGGGTTACAGATAGAGCTTTTGATGGGGAATTGCATGTGGACAGTGATTAATTAAATTTGTAAATGTGTTAGCTTTGTTTGGGGGAATAAGCTTGTATACATTGTAGCTCGTCATTTGGATGCGTAGATTTCATGAAGGTTCTAAAGCAGCCAATTGAATTTGAAGTTCATCTTTAGCACTAAGAATTATTCACGGTGAACGATTCGCCTATTGTTGAAATGAAGATGATTTAATCAGAGTTGGGAATTTTTATGCATAATTAATTTTTGACGATAACGCCAAGCAGGTTCTTGAAAAAGAAGCTTTTCAGAAACAAATGCTAGAGAAACTCATATGGATTTCTGCATTTATGCTCGTCGGAGCACGTCATCCAGGAGCAACCGTGGGTGCTGTTGAGAAAGAATATCGCTCAGAGGTAAGGCAATCATTAATTATATACAAAAGTTGGATGCAATAGAAATTGTGAGAGACTATTTATTTATTTAGATAGTCTAAGTATGCTTAGTCTGAAATAAGTCAGTGGACTTGTATCAAGATTGTTGAAATGCAACAACACAATTGTTGTTTCAGGTAGCTGACCTCATAAAAGAGCTGGCATCTGCTGCAGCAGCTGAGAAAGGGCTTGTATTCGAAGAAGCCATGGAAGAGCGTTTATGTGCATATTCCCGCGCTGTGGCTCATTTTCCTACTGCAGTGAAAGAGGTAAAAAAAAGAGAATTCTTTGTATCTATATACTGTTTGTTTGTTGAAGGATTTTAATTTTGTGTCTGGTTGTTGTGCGTCTTTCTTATGTTTGGGCAGTTCAAATGGAGAAACGGATGGTTCTATTCGCTCTCTGAAAAGGCCATTGCTCAAGGGAAACCCGATCCATGCCCTCTGCACACTGCCTGGCTCAAAGAACTCAATGTCGTGTAGGAGATGACTTGGGGGGCAATAGAAGAGTGAGGTTGTGGACAATCAAGCAGGGAATGTGGACCGAGTTTTGGAAAAGCAAGATCCTCATCGTTTATGATTTCACTTGCAATATCTTGGAAGATTAAACACTGTTTTACAATGTGAAACTGAAACCAATTATCCTTTGTAACTTGTAAGATCCTGCTTAGTTTTCTCCTTGAGGATAGGTAAGGTCATTCCTTTTTTTTTTTGAGAAGAAGTTAAGGGCAATCTACTAAGGTATGTACGACATTTCCTTCAGCATTTAATGCAAACAATTTATATAGTAGTGTTCAGTGCTCATAGCTTTGTGATCCCCTTGTAGTTCTTTCACCTCTTTAAACTATGAAATACTTTTTTTGAGAGAAATTATGAAGAGTCTGTTACTCTGTTTGGATTCATACATTATAACGAGTTTTTAAGGTGTGTTTGGTAGACATTATGAAGTCTGTTTGGATTCATGTCATGTTAACTTTTTCATATTCACAATCAAGTACATTACTTGATCTGCAACCTTTTTTTCCCAAATTTCAAAATTTTAAATCAATCCAAACAGATTTTAAAATTCTAAATAACAGATTAATTTATATTCAATATTATACATTATAATGCATAAATTTGTCAAGCAAATATAAGGCCAAACGACTCAATTACATAACCGGGTGATTGGTATGAAGAATTACACAACCGGCCGGATTCTCAGAATAATGAAGATAAAGTGCGGGGTGGAGGTGGCGTCACCGACATGATCAATTGACAAGAAAAGTTGATCAATCAAAGAGAAAAACAGAGATTATCGAAGAAAAGAAAAGAGGATCGAAGGATCGATAAACCTCAATCTGATACCATGTTAGGATATTGGAAAGAACAAATGAAATAAAGATAATTCTGATTGAGAGAATGATTCATTTCAGAGAGAACCAATTACAGAGTTGCAATAGAGAGGCTTATATATGCTAACAATAGTCAAATAATGCTAACTAATCAGTAATCACTGCCATGTCATATACTCTCTTCACGGATAGTGTGAACACTATTCTATACAAGAAACCAAGAAAATCAAGAAAATCTAGCTCAAAGGATGTACGAAACCAAGAAAATATTCCATCATCAGCTCAAACTCCTCAAAGGATGGACATTTGCGTTTGTTGTATTGATACTCTTCGGCATCGATACCCCAGCTTCTTGATGATTTCCCGGAATTGCCAGAACCCCCCTCCTCCATCACGCCGGCCACTTCCACCACCTCCCCAACCGCCACATTCTCCATGTCGATCTCCATGTCCACCGCATCCCTTCGACCTCCACCTCCACCTCCGCCACGACACCCTCCACCACGTCTATCGCCTCTAACCCTATCTGGTTCATCTGGTTCTTGAAATTCGGGTTTCAACTAAGTTCAAGGTTGAACTATTAAGATAGGTTTATTAAGATAGGTTTATTTTTTATTCGTCTACCGCCTCTTCCCCTATTTGGTTCATCTTGTTCTTGAAATTCGGGTTTCAATTCCTATCTGGTTCATCTTGTTCTTGAAACAAGTTATTTTTTATGTATCGAATTTCAGAGTAGGGAGGCACGAATTTAAGTAGGGAGGCACGAATTTATTTTTTATGTATCGAATTTCAAAGTAGGGAGGCACGAATTTGTATGTATCGAATTTCAAAGTAGGGAGGCGTTTCAATTCCTATCTGGTTCATCTTGTCAAAGTAGGGAGGCACGAATTAATATGTATCAAATTTCAAAGTAGGGAGGCTTTGAGGGAGAACTAAAACAAGCTCCTATCCTAGACACGATCAAATTCAATCGTACCAATTACTCCCTCTCGCGGCGCACTATTTGCTCATCCTTTGCAGCCCTTGAGGCCTTTAATATGAAAAGCCCATGTTTTACCTATCAATAATCCCTATGGCCAATGCTTTTTATAGCATAAATCTCTTCTTCCCCTTTAGAAATATTTCGATGTGGGATTCAAAGCACAAGTCTGGTGGCTGGTGCCGAGGTGTTAGAGAGTTCGTGTGTGGAATTATGCTCGTAGCGGAAGTCCATCAATGAAGTTCAATCAAGGGTTGTAGATGAGTTTCCTACTGAAATTGTGGTAAGTGGTTCGTTTAGATTGTAAAATTTCGAATAATTGAATTTGTTTAATGCTTTTTTAACTTTAATTTGTTTTTAAGCTCATATTGATTTTTAAAAAATGTTAAGGAAAAATGACTTATAATAATATGAAGTACCGACTTTGAACCAATAATAATACGAACTTTAAAAAATCAATGACAACAACACGAACTATTATGATATCAACCAAAAATAATACGAACTTGAAAAGTGACTCGTAATATTACCAAATATCCGCTTTGAACCAATGATAATACGAACTATCATGATATTAACCTAAAACGCTACGACAATTAATTTTCGGTGAAACCTCCTGTTGTGGTACTTGAAATTATGACTTGACATCAAACTAATTGACACCTCATTTCCCCCCTAATTAATACTTCAATTTACATGTGTCAACTCTTCCCTCTCAACCATCCTCCTCTTCAACTTCTCTTCACATGTCGTCTTCGTTAGCTCTATTCTCTATTCCACCTTTTCTCTATTGAAAAAGAATTCTTTGAGAGTTGCAACATCGTGCACCACATCCGACAATCTCGTCCCCTCACCATCCTCGCCACCTCCTAAGTGTAGACTAACTTCACCCGCTACCTCCCGCAACACACCCTTAATTTTTGATATGCTTCACTAATGACTACTTAAAAATGGATAATTGGTAATAGATCATATTATTATTGGTTTAAAGCAGATACTTGGTATTATTACAAGTCATTTTTGTAATAGTTTGTGTTACTGATGGTGATTTTTAAAGTTCGTATTATTATTGTTTCAAAGTAAATATTTCGTATGATTAGAACATATTATTAGAAGTCATTTCTCCAAATATGAATACTAAACGTAATGAGGGAGAAATGAAACAACCCCATTCTAGACGCGATCAAACTCAATCATACCAATTACTCCCTCTCGCGGCGCACAGTTTGCTCAGCCCTTGAGGCCTTCAATTAATGAAAAGCTCATGTTTTACCTATCAATAATCCCTATGGACAATGCTTTTTTTAGCATAATTCTCTTCTTTCCCTTTAGAAATATTTCGATGTGGGATTCAAAGCACAAGTCCGGTGGCTGGTGTCGAGGTGTTAGAGAGTTCATGGTGGAATTATGCTCGTAGCGGAAGTCCGTCAGTGAAGTCCAATCAAGGAATGTAGATGAGTTTCCTAGTGAAATTGTGGTAAGTGGTTCGTTTGGATTATAAAATTTCGATTAAGTGAATTTATTTAATGCTTGATTAACTTCAACCGTGCATTGGTCAATCCTGTGAAGAAAGCACCATTGGTCGCTTATTAGAGAAGAACTCTAATTTGCGACCAATGGTTTTCTATTTCTATTTTAATCTTGCTAGCAATACCGGAATGCAACGAAATCTCTTTCCACATTCGACTAAACTTACTACCAATATAGCCATATAACAAGGATCGAAGGGAAGATCAAGAACAAGCTTTGGATCAAGTTGAAGCTTTGCGACCATGCCGGCGAGGGAAGACAAAGCTAGGCAACATCGAGCTTATCATAGCTTGACAAGCTGCTTTGGAGCTAGACGGATGGGTCAAAAGTCGAGGTTTGAGCAACTCATGGCAAAAGCCATTCAGCCCCATGTCTCTAGCGTGAGGCATGTCCGGATCGGAGTCGAGGGCTCCGATCCCCGCGGTGCCGTGCAGAATATGAAGGCAACACAAAAAAAAGGAGTCGTGAGTTTCAATGGAGGCGTCAAAGATCAGCAAGGCATGTACCGATGGTCTCGAGTCGCGTCCTAGAGTGGGCGTTGTGAGACTCGACCGTGTGGTGTGTTGCCTCAAAAGTTGGTGTCGGGTTGCGTCCTAGTGTGGGTGTTGCGAAGCCCTACCAAGCCATTGGTTCAAGAAGCCAAGAGCCATTGAAGAGCTGGGCTCCAACGAGATTTTGGGCTCGGCTATGTGTTCTTGGCACATGTGTGTGCGGGGCAATAGTCGGGTCTAAACCGCAATTTACCGACAAGGGCGTGCACCAAACATGGTGTGGTCTTAAAGGCCTTGGCTCGAGTCGCGTCCTAGCGTGGGCGTTGCGAGACTCGGCCAAGGTGGAGCACATGGTCGTCGTGGCCCCATGCCACGACGCTCGGTGTTGGGTCATCGCGCCCTTGCCAGGGGCGTTGCGAGACTCATGTGTCGGGCACTTGGGATCGTCGTGGCATAGTGTGCCACAACGCTTAGTGTCGGGTCGCACCCATGCTTTGGGCGTGGAGAGACGTGGGTGCCGGGCACCAAGGTGTCGTCCTGACTTGTGTGCCACAATGCTCGGCGCTGGGTTTGCGCCCTTGCCAAAGGGCGTTGCGAGACTTGAGTGTCGAGGATCGAAGATCAAGCACCTTGGTGAAGCAACCAGGTGACAAGCAAGGAGCACGGCCGTGCCGAGGACGCGCGCCAGCCAAGCAACTCCGTGTCGGCTCTGAGGAGGTCCGACCTTGATGACAAGCTAGTGGGTGACGAGTGAGCAGCTCGGTGGGACCTTGTAGCGGAGCAAGCAGCTCCGTGGAGCCGTAGGTGGCGGGGCTAGCAGCTCTGTGGCATGACGTGTGCCAGGAGCAAGGTTTGGAACAAGCTTTTGATCAAGTCGAAGAAAGTAAACGTACATACATTCTTCTACAAAAAAAAGTAAATTACGGGTGCGTTCGTTTGTGCTTATTTAGTGTGCTTATAAGCACAAAAATGCTTATATGCAGAAATAAGCACATAAGCATTGCCGAACACACATTTCTCCCATATTTTAAGCAACGTGTAAGCACATGTTTATAAGCAAAAAAAATAATCAACACCCCTCATACTTATCGGTTTAAGCATGCTTATTCCACAAAAATGTAAGCACGTGGGCCCCACCCTCAACTTTTGAACAATACCCTCATAAATACTCCCTCTCTCCTTAATCTTCTTCCTCCCCCTTTCTTCTCTCTCATTCTCACATAATTGCTCATTCACCATTGAAACCCAATTGAGCTTCACCACCAGTATACCTTCTTTGCCTCGTCAATGTCTAAAAATTTCGTCTCCAAAATTGTTCGGTTTAGATTTGTCCTTCTTCAATTGCATTTACCAAAATCGATCTAGACGGAACGACGACGCCGACTTCATTCAACTGATAAAACAACCCTAGGAAAGAACCAGAGAGAATCGCGACGACAACCTTGCCGTCGGCGGCGGATTCGTCCAGGGAGTGGACAACAACCAACTGACGGACTCGGGATTACTGTCAACCTTAGGAAGGAGAACCGAGATAATCCGAACGGAACGACGGATTCCGGAGAAAGAATTCTTCACCGTCGGGGAACCAGAGGAGAGAATTCTTCACCGCTATCTTCTCCGCCTCGTCGCTAACTGATGCCCAATTTCATTCAACTAATAAACAACCCAAGGAAGGTGAACCGGAGAGAGAGTCTGGACGGAACGATGGACTCGGGAGAAAAATCTTCATCGCCGGCATATAGCTTCTCTGCCTCCTCAAAGTCAAATTCATCTTCAAAATAGATCGGTTTGAATTCGTCCTTCTCAATTGAATAAGATGGCGCAATTGCAAGCCTACCCTTACCCCGAAATCGATCTCGAATCGGAACGGAACGACGCCGATGCAGGACGGAACGACGGGCTTGGGAGAAAGAATTCGGACGGAATGACAGGCTCGGGATAAAGAATCCGGACGGAATGACAATGACCCAAGGCCACAAAAATTCAATTTAAAAAAAAGGTTTTAAATGTGTTATTAAAAAATGATTTTGTAAGGGCATTTTGGACCTTTCCTTAATTATCTTTTAAAAATCAGCAAACCCTCCAACCGAACACCGCTTGCTTACAACAGAATACGTTTTTACTTATCAACATCAGAAATAAGTTTTTACTTATCAGTACAATCCACTTTAAGTACTTTATCAACAAAATTTAGCCGAACGCACCCTATATATTAATTGATCGTTTATTACCTCACTACATGTCGGATGATTTTGATAGACTTAAGACAAGCTAGAAATAGGAATTACGTGGGTATATTCTACAGAAAGACTCCATTTTTTCCAATTCCATTACTACAATTAAGGAAGTATGTACAAAAACAATTAACAACTGAAAAAATGTCACCACGAAATCACAAACATCACTCACTAATGCACTACAATTAACAGTGTACGTGATCCACAATCCATCAATTCTAATGGTATATTTAAATGTACGTACATATATATATATCCGGTCCAATAATAAACTTGAAATAGCTAGGGCTAGTGTAATTAGCTAAGCTTCGATCCTAATCAACTAATCAATTTCTAGCTAATTATATTGTCATCAATTCTAATTAATCATGTGCAATCCTGGTGTGCATCATCAGTACATGGCTGCACTCCTCGGTTCGCTTTCTTCACCCAAATCTCCGCAATCTCCGACCTCCTCGCATCGCTCGCCATCTCCTCGCTACTCATCTCAGCGATACTCTCAGCCTCCACAATTCCAAGAAGAACCTTCCTTCGAAAATCAGGATTCTGATCATCCTTCAGATTGAATAGAACGCTTCTGTACTTCGCCCCAGCTTGCGTAACACGCCCCAGCTTCTTGAACAGCGCCGTCTCTACTGAGATCGCAACCCGAATCGGATCACATAGGTTAACCTTTTCCTGATCGTTTGCTTCTCCAGAGACCTTGCGCAAGGCTTCCAGAATATGCCTTCGTACTTTGTTGCGTGCGTCGTCGTTGCAATTCATCATACTCGGCGTTGTCAAAGGCGGCTTCGTCGTCTCTGACGACAGCTTGGCCATCTTTGCTGGTGTTGGTGAAGAAGAATCATGCTCCACTTTCTTTCTCTTAAGAACAACAATAATGGGATTAGTAGCGTTCTCCGTCGTCTTCTTCGCTCCTTCCGCCTCGAGATATTTCTTCTTCCAAATCGCAATCAGATCGGCTGCTGATGCCTGAATCTTCTTCCGAGGGTGCTTTGTCATGAGGTTTCGCAGATTTTGCCCCGCCTGAAATTAATTAATTAACACATTGCAAGTAACCTTGATTAGGTAATTAAGCACAATTTCTTAGTTGATTAAGTAGAAATTAATTAAAATCGATCATAGTGATTGAATTAAGTAAAATTTTAAAAATTTAAAATCAAGATCAGAACAGAGCCATCGAGAGTAGATAGATACCTGAGTTTCAACAAGGATCTTGATATCGAGCGGGAAGCTCTGCAGCTTTCTAAGCGCATCAATGCAGCGATTTTCCTCCACGGAGGAGCGGCCGTCGTCGACCTTCGCCGCCGCGTCTGCCGCCTTCATGGCTATCTCGAATAAATCAGAAAAATATTCCTTCGCCATGTCGAAAAGTCTTTTTTTTTTCTTCCGAGAATCAACTTTGTGATGAGAAATCAGATATCGTTTACGGAAGAATTAATTAAGTAGCTAGGGAGTATATATATACGTGAGCAATTAACCGTGCGTATATATGGAAACTATCGAGTTGACAAGATTTCCAAATCTCTCATCAACCTTCAACGGATTCTCTCTCCAATTAAGGAAACAAATACTCCATAGTATCTTTGTATGTCCAAATCGCTACCATCAATAAATCATAGACAACAATAATTAGTTAGAGTATGTTATACTGTAGGATTATAAGGCGGTCTTAAATGACGCATTTTCCCTTTATTTATTTATTTATTTATAATAACTTTGCATACAAGTAAACAAATACTCTATAGTATCTTTCTATGTCCAAATCGCTACCATCAAAAAATAAATCATTAACAACAATAATTAGAGTATGTTATAAATAGGATTATAAATTTATTTATTTATAATAACATTGCATACAAGTAAATATAGTAATCAGTAGCATATATTACAAGTAAATATAAGTCGGTCTTACTTTGTTTTGTAGGGAGTAGTAATTAAGAAAAATACTATAAGTTTAAATGTTTAAGTTATACTTTTATAAATCAAATTAATAGAAAATAATAATTATTTACAATAATGAAAACAGAATTATATTAGTACTTTATTACTGCTTTTTGGGTGAAATAAATCTCGTAGTGTTAGGTTAGCTAAATAGTACCAAGAAAATATTAACGATGTTCAATTCTAAAAGGGTTATTTGTCAAAAATAACTTTTTGTAATAGATGTTTTTTTAACAAATTATTTTTTATAATTTTTTTAAACAAAATTACCTTATATAATATAGTTTGTTAAGTCAAACCACCTATAATAAAATCCGGACCAAAATATCGTTAACTATATATTTTATTAATTTAAAAAATCTCTAATTTGTTGCATTTTCTCAAATCATCTAACATTTACATGCATACATACATATCAAATGACAATTAAAAAAATATAAATTACTTTTTTTAATCATTCTAAAAAGTTTAAAATACTTATTAATTGGTTTAATATAGCAATTAAGTAAGAGATGCAGGAAAAAAATAACCTTTATAAGTTAAATATTGAAAATTTTCTTAACTTTCATAATCATTTTTGGTGAATTTTTTGAGAAATAAAATAAAAAAAAAGATGCTTTGTTAAGTATATTATGTTGTTGGTTTTTGAAAATATTATAAAATTAGGTATGGTTTTATATTTATTTTCTTAAGACTAAATCTATAATTAATGACATAATTTCAATAAAATATGAAATTTTATTAGAAAATAGAAATAGGTAGTTCAATTGCACAAATTACATTATAAAATGTGGCATGGCTTTACTTAAAAAATATTATTAAAGGTGGTTTGTGAAAAAAAACGCATCCATAGTTTGTGACCAAAAGCCTCTTAAAATAAGGGACATCTATTAACGGTCAAAAGTCATAAAACATGCTACATTGATTAAATAAATGGATGAATTTAATTTTTCGGTATAAATGCCCTCAACTATATAGAGTTATAAAAAAGTCATCATAAGAGCAAATCGAAATAAACTTTGACAGATCATGAAAAGAATCAAGACTGGATATATACAATTAGCTAGATATTAGTACGTGTTCCCGTATTTTGTACGGATTTTAAAATTAATAATTAATAATTAATATATATAAAGATATTTTAGATGATCAATATATTGATTATTCTATTTAACATATAAATATAAATAATTAAAAATAATTAATTAAGATATCTTAGTTAAAAACGATTCTATCTAAAAATAAAATATGTATTTTAAAATTTGTACGATAGTATAAAAAAATATTCTAATGATCTTCCTATCTATCATATCCAAAAATAAAGCATTGTTTAATAATATGATTTTCTATCCTTTATTCTAAAAGAATAAGAATTTAACATATCCAAAAATAAAATATTAATTTTATAAAAAAGAGTGATATGGTCCAATCTAAAAGTAACATGTGTCGTTTAATAGTTTTTTTAACCTTCGCTTTAGGTTATAGTTATGATATGATATTTCGAGAGACCATCTAGATAAATTATCCATCTAGAAGTTCACTTAAGCAATCTGTGAAGTATAGTGCAAGCAAAAGTAATAGAGATATATCATATGCAGGAAGGCTAGAAATTGTGAGGTCTGTCTTGTATGGCATACTCCAATACTAGTGCAAAATCTTTGTATTCCCCAAAGGAGTAGTCAAGAGGATAACGCAACTCCTTAGAAGGTTCTTGTGGTCAGGAAGTGATCAAGGAAGAAAAGCTCCCATAGCTTGGAAGAATCTGTGCAGGCCAAAGGAGGAGGGTGGTATTGGTCTCAAGGAAATACTAGCTTGGAATAAGGCAAACTTCAATGATCTGATCTATGATGTGCTTATAGAATCCAGGTCAATTTGGAACACATGGGTGAACTCAGTTATTCTGAGAGGAACCTCTTTTTGGGAAGTGGAATGCAAATCCATCTCTAGTGCAATCTAGAAATCCATCATTGGAATTAGGGAAGAAATTAAAGGCTCCCTTGAAGGCGAAGCTAACCATGCTATCATAATGACTCCAAGGGGCAAATTTGACTGGGAAAACATTTATGATAGCCTAAGAATCAAGGGACTAGTTGAGGAATGGAGGAAGTGGACTTGGACTAGGCTGAATACTCCCAGAGTTTCCTTCTCAACATGGATGATTGTGAACAGGGGTGTGTGTACAAAAGACAAATTGAAGTCTTTTGGCTTATTGCAAGAGGATGGCTGTGAACTATGTGAAGAAAATGCGCATGAAAATTGGGAACACCTCTGGTTTGGATGCAAGTTTTCTAAACAAGTCATGGACAACGTCAGTCATGGGCAAAAATAGGAAGGAGACATTATTCCATAGAGAGTTGGATTGAAGCTATGCGCAACATGGGAGGTAAGAAGAGGTTTATGTTTAACCTGTGGGTGACTTGCACATGCACAACAATGTATTATGTGTGGAGTGCTAGGAATAGGAAGATATTCCAAATGAAGAGTAGTTCTATTGAAGAATGTACTAGAGTGATCATAAATCATGTCAAGAATTGTGTAATAGCAAAATGGAGGAAACGTGATAGAGAGGCTAGTAAATGGCTTGCTAGAATTGGAGTGGAAGAAATTGTTTAAATCTAGGTATGCCTAGATCTTCTTTTGTAAGTTTCTTAAATGAATAAATTACCCTTTCATTCAAAAAAAAATAGAGATATATCATGCTATCAAAGAAGGAAAAAAGGCACATTAAAAAAAATAAAGGGACAATATGAGTGTGATAAACGTTGCAAAAACAAAAAAATCATGTCTATGGCAAATCGAAATGATTATAACAAATTCTAGGATATCTTTAAAATCTTTCAAGGCTGTTAAAAATAAGCACGTGTCTCATCATTGTAACACAATTGCTGATATAGTGGTTAGACTTTGACATCCTGCCACTTGTATTCAGATCTTACATAATCTAGAACTTTTAGTTCTCGTCCGAAAATTAAAGATGCTCTAGGATAATATGTCAACCTAATTCTTACCTTGTTCAAAAACAATTATAGATGTGGAGACAAACAAAAGGTTTCCCACACTAAAATTTGAAGAATAAAAGTCTAACTTATAAGTTCTGGGACTCTTTTTAATTTCAATTAGTTTTATGATGGAAATTCACTCGGCTTGTATGTTGGGCCACTGTGACACCCTTATACCCTATGACGTATGCTTAGTAATAACTTATTTCTTATATAAACAGATAATTCACATATAGCAACTATCCAAGGAAGCAGAAAGCAACAACCATAAAGAGTTGCACACACACATACAAGTAGTTACTTCTTAGGCTAAAAGCCTAAAACATCAATTACTCTAACTTTACAACCTATATGTCTATGATGCAAATGAGGAGGAGAAGATTGCATTGAGCTTCAACCGGCCGACCTGTATGAATGTGAACTCTAAAAGAGACACACTTCAGAAAGAACTAGCTGAACCTGAAAAATTGTTTTGCGATTTACATGAGTCGCATAGTCAGTGAATATAAACCATCATCAATTATTTCACACAGAGTCAAACATTTAGTCCATATACATATACATACATATCATATATATGTCATATCTGAATTTAATTACTATGCGAAGGCAAATGCTGATGTTTCCGATTCTTTATTCTGTGAACTGTTCAAGCCTGAATCTGCCCCGAGTTTCCATTACCAACTCTTTTCCATTACCAACTTCTCCTTTCTTTTCTTTTTTTTTTTCCATTACCGCCATTACCAACTTTTAGGCATCTTAGGCCTTATTTGCTCAATTACCATCTCTTAGGCATCTCAGGCCTCATGTATAACCCGTAGGTCTCTTTTGTATACAAATTCAGGGCAAGACAGTCACAGATCCTTTTAATCTCATGCAATATGCTATGCAATCAAGTGCATCTTGTAACCATATATCATATGCTATTTGTTAACATATCTTTGGTGCAAACAACTCTGAAAATTTCAGAGTTATCACATTTTTCCGTATAATCCATATAGCTCATATAGCACATATATTCATATACCTCATATACCACATATAGCGCATATATCCATATATTCATATTTCACATATAGCACATAGGGTTGAATCTCCGGTCTATACTCACCTATTTAAGGCAGATACTATATTTCTCCCACTTGAATCTGACCACGGTCTATTACTTGGGCTCCTATATGTAACCCAATGCAAATTAGACTATTTACTCTTATAAACTCTAACCCCAAATGCTATGAAATGCTAATGCATTATAACTTCTTGTGCATATATCCAAATCCTTTAAAACTTGACATCGATAAACTATATATATAGAAGAACATTTTTCTAGTTCAAACCTTTCTGAAAAACTTGATCAAAGGGCTCCCTAATATCATTACAAGGAAAACCCTAAAATTATTCTGAAATCTTTTTCCGAATATAAATCCGATATCGAAAACACCCTTTGAGAAATATAAATCGACTGATTTTCGAATCAAAACCAACTGTAGATCTAGATCTGGAAAAATTAGAAAAATTCAGATAATCCATTAACTAATTAAAAACTTACCAAATCAAGCTTATACTTCGAGATTAAAGCCCGATAGAAAAGATTTCGTACCAAAATCAAGATCAAATAACAAAACCTTCCCTTTTCCCTTCTCTTCTCTCGAAGTCCTTTGTATTTTTTTTCTACGTAAGCTACCTTCAAATATGAAGATGAATATGATATATATCATGTTGCTATGTCGTCCAAATTGTTAGAAAATTTACAATTTTCACCCACAAATCTTCTTTACTATAAACTTTACCCTAAATTAATTAATAATTAATTTTTTCTTAAAAACTTTTTAAAATATAATAAACTTAAATAAAAAATAAATATTACTTTTAAAAATTCACTATATATCATGTCAATATGCTATGCATATGCTATTACTCTTATATGAATGCCAAATAATGTATGTATTTTGGTCGAGTATGTTACAGCCACCTAACAAGTATATGCGCACTAGATGTGTGAACCCCCACGTTATGTTGACCTATTGGACTTCATCATTGCAGTAGAGCCTTGTGCGGTTGGGGTCCTGAAACCATATATATATATATATATATATATATATATTAATGGACTAGTCGACCTGAACACATGATGTCAAGTGCAACTGGAATATTGTGATGCCAAATAGTTACACACTTGAGGGGACCGTGTGGAGATAAAAAAAATTGCAAATTTTAAATTTGAAAAATGAAAACCAATGTATAAATTTTTAGTTTGCTCCTTCTATTACCAATTGATTTCAAGATCCATAAACTTGTGTGCTAAACTTAACGTACATATATGCATGGACAAACATATAAAACCATCCATATTTATTAACCCACCGAACTTTGTTAATAGTCTTGAGCTTACTTGATCACAGAAATATAAAAAATAGTCTGAATGAGAAAATCTTTTATACCACGATTAGAAATTAGATCCTCCAAATTGTCATTTATTATACACGTGGCCAAATTTAATTAGTGAAAGAGCTTTTGTAACACACTTGGGAGCAGATGATCCAGACTGCCATAGATAAGACAAGACGCAATAAAGGACTTAAAGCGCAAATTCAAGTCATCTCAACACATCGACAGAAAAGTGAGCTGGTACAAAATAGGGCACACACATTTGTAATACCTCCTAGTTTCTATAATTTGCAAAACTGTAGAAATTGGTGATCAGTAGTGAAATCAGTATAGCATCAAAAAGATGAAACAAACAAACTTGGATTAACCACCGAATCAAACTATGAAATCGGGGAATGCAATGTCAAAGAGTGAAGAGCGCGCAACACGTACACTCGATCCCAAGTTCGGTTACAACTCTTCTCAACCAACTCAAGCCGGTTGAGTGCTTTATTTATACTAATGCTAATTAAAAACCGGCCTGTTTACAGCATTAAAACAAGTATACAGGTAAAACCCGGTTTAGCTTAACAAACAAAATGCTGAGTCGCCACTTGAGTAGCTCAGTTCCACGCTTCACCATGAGCTCCAACTTGACCACTGGTGACGTACTCCGCCATCTTAATTCCGCAAAAACATACGGAAATTGCATTCAACTTGCAAGTTATTCAAACTAGGAAAGTAAATACTTGTACTTTTAGAAAGAGCTGAAGCTGTGTTTAATTTGCACTTGATCATCAACTACGTACACTAATTAAGATGCATGCTTTCTTATCAGAATGTTGGATTGCGGGCACACTTTCTAATATTGATTTCATTTGTAACCTGCTTGTCGTTGTCGCCGGTCTCTTTCGTCACAACACTAGAGCTAGGCTCGTACTCACCCGTCTCGTTGTTGGAAGACCTAGTCATAAGTTGATCAGAAGCAAGGCAACACAAAAGAAGACATCAAGATCAAATATTACTAGATCTTTCATAGGCTCCATAGAAAAGGTTATTGCATTACCTGGTTCTGTTGTTTTCTGGTTCATCTGCTTGCTCTCTCAGATGGGTGATTGGAATCGAAGATAACTGCGAATTCGGGTACAATAGTTCTTTTTCCGTTCCACTTACTTTAAACGTGGTTGAAAAAATGCTCATACGCTTCACCTCTAACTGCAAACAAGTTAATAAGTGCAAAACTATAAGTTCAATGAGTTTATAATTTAAAACCAATTAGCAATAAAAAGAGTAGCGTAACTTATTATGTAGCTAGCTTATATATACCTGTTTCTTTTCAATAGTGCATCGATCACCGACATCAAACGGGTGGTCAACGAACGAAAATATAATGCCTTCGAATATCCTTTTGCAAGTGTCACCGAACACAAAGGTGGCTGCTACAAAGGGAGACGCGATCAGGATGAGTATGTTTGTCGACACAATGTCGGTTAGGAGGAGCCAGGCTATGGTGGCAATGAGGACCACAATACAAGTCCAAACTCTGTCCAACACTTTTACTACATCCATTGCATCAGAGAGTGTGCATCCGATATCTAAACAAGTCTTGTTGTTTGTTGTTTCCTATTAAAAAAAAATTCAAGTGAAAATTCAAGCAAATGATAGCATACAAGTTGGTTAATCTATTTAGACTCAACATTATTTCCCTAAACTTACCATGGATTTTTCAAAATTGCCCTTTGAAAATTCGTCGCCCGTTCCGAACAACTTTTCGGCTACATCTTTTCCCGATTTGAGTTTTTTGTTATCTGCCGCTTTTGAACTTTTCATATATATATATAGACAAAGAAGTTAAATAATATACTTAAATACATATTGTAGCTAGAACACATATACAGTATGATTAAAACGAACTAAAGTATATTCTGTTGTCAATTGATTTTAAGATAAAACTTGTCAATGATTGACAAGTTTTATCTTAAAATCAATTGACAATAGGAGACTTATATCTTACAACATGGCTAGATATTCCTTACCCATCACCGCGCAGGGACGCCAAAATATCAGAGGAGGTATCATCATCTTTTCTGGAAGATCTGGAGAGCACGACGAAAAACTTAGCCAGCCGCTTGATATCATACATTGTGGGCCTTATGACTAATTCAATTTTATCTTCTTCTCTTTCGTTCTTGTTTTTCAGCCTGTTGTGGTCCTGTACTGCTTCGGATCTATGGTCTACAGGCATCACCTACCAGATGTACACATATCAGCTTGCTCGCTCGTAATGTATTGTCAATCAGAGAGAAGTAACTCATAAGATCATATGTTTTATTTCATTTTGATTCAGCATAAGATCATTTTTGTCATAAAATGGTTCAAGATCTCAATGTAACAAATATTCTCGATGGATGGTACTATTCTTTGAGACTTAACTACTAGACTAGCTAGATACCCGTATGTATTTTTTTTTTTGTTTTATCATGAAACGGTTAAAGATCATGATTCATTACACATACTTTCAATGTGACTGGTACTATTAGGGGTGAGCAAAAAACACCCGATCCGTTGATCCGATTCGTGATCCGACTTATCCGATCCGAAAAAATCCGGATCCGAATGGATCACAAATTTTTTTTATCCGATCCGATCCGGGGTTTTTTTTCCAGATATCCGGACCGGATACGGATCAGGGTTTTCAAGCAAACGGATATCCGGTATATCCGGTATTATATATATTTTTAGAAAATACACATTATACTAAGTAGAATAGATGTTTAAATGAGTATTTTGTTAAATTTTAACTTATCAATTAAGTGTTCAATTCTCCTCAACCATTTAAACTTTTAATTAAAATTTAAACGGATCGACGGATATCCGGTTCCGATATCCGTCAATCATTCATATTAATTGGGCCTAAATAAAAAATAGTAATAATATTTTTTCAAAACGGATAGTTTGGATATCCGCTACCGGATATCCGTTCCAAACGGATATTTCTTACCGGATATTCGACAATTAACGGATCGGATACGGATCGAGGTCTTAAGGGAAAAAAATACCGGATATCCGGTATACCGGATCGGATCGGATAATCCGTTTGCTCAACCCTAGGTACTATACAAGGTTATTTCGAGATCTTAGGTTGGATCGTTGAGGATCTTTTGAATGAGATCGAATCGCTAAATCATAAGATCATACATCATAACTAAAAGTATATAAGGATAACCTGATAGATTATATATTTTGTTATATATGAAGTAATAAAATGATAAAAATTATTAATTTGATTATTAAATTTTTTATTGGATAGACTAGTCAACTATTTTAATCGAAATGAGACGTTAATCTTAAAATTATTAATAATATACAGTCATAATTGTCATTTTATAAGATTCTAAGAATTGTTTATGAAATCGTTTGAATTGTTTACAGGATCGTTAAAATCGTATGTAAAATTGGAATTAGATCGGGATTGTATTCTAAATCATTTATTATCTTACTCGAATAAGATCATACTTAATTAGGATCGTGGATCATTTTACATGTTATGAATAGTTAGAATCGTAATTCTGATAACCTTAATATTATACGGAGAAACCGCTGGTGTAGAGTGTTGTGAAAAAATGGATCGGTGTGGATCGTCATTCAAAATCATACTTCTACTACTCCGTCTGTCCTATAATATTTGTCCACTTACAAAGGAAAGTGGACAAATATTATAGGACGGAGGGAGTACATATATATTCAATATGTGTGTGATAATCGAATTATTAAAAAGGGAATATAAAGGTATGGATTTTGAATAAGTACCTTATTGTTTTGTTTATCCATCTCTTCTTTCTGTTCCGGATTTTTCGCAAGGGGAGCCGCATCGGGTAATTGTTCTTCCCAATATTCCTGCTTCGCACATATGATCTGGTCATGGAAGTGGATAGAGGCAGCCTTCACAATTCGTTTTTCGAAGCGGGTGTACACAGCATTCACCTCCCAAAGAAGCACCAACATCCTCTTGAACAACCAGAGGACGGAACCCGCAGCAAGCGTGGCGATTGACCACGTCCCTACATGAAGCATCACCTCCGTCTCCGGGGTCCTCTTGATCCCCCAGCTCCTCCGGAAGTAGAGAAGCCACATCAGCATAAGCGACCCCGAGTATAGCACCAGGCTCAGGCTCCGCCTAGTGCCTTTTGCGTAGAACTCGGCGTACTTCTTCTCGGTGAACTCTTTTTTGTTGCACAGAAGGTGGTTTACCAAGATCTTGGTGCCCTGGCTACAAATGTGGTAGCCGCACGTGACCTGGGCCACCAAGATGCTCCATTTCCAGAGCTCGGACCCAAGCACGAGTTTGCTCCTCAACTCTCGGACCGAGAGGTTGACTACAACCCAAGTCAAGCACAGGATCATGAAGCGTCTCCGGATAGCCACAATCCGTAGGCGCTCCTTGTCTACCAGCGACTTTGCAGTTTCCCACCCCTCGACAAATAGCTTCGCGTAGATGTCAAGCGGCGAGGAGCAGTGGAATTGCAACAACCAGCAAACGATCACGTACAGGATGATGAATGGGAAAGCCACAACTGAAGCCATCACCAACAGGATGTAGATGAAGGCCTTGGAGACGCCGACGACGTTGTATTTGCTCGGTTGGGGTTGAGATGTGGATGTTTCGTCGTCTGATTTGATGGTAATTCTTGTTTGGGACATCATTGTTTTTGAATCTATCTTTTGATCGATGAATATGTATGGCTAGCTTAGTTGTATGAGTGTGGTGCACAAACTTAAGTGCGTACCTAAGTATATATATACATGCATATATGTGGTGTAATGTACGTTCACCAAGGGTGTAATTAATAAATCCACTTCACTTCGCTCGATGTGCCCAGTTTAATAGTAACATGATTTATTAATGACTATAAGGTGTGAAAGTTAGACCAAAGTAACTTAAAAACTCTAATTATTAATTATTCGTGCACGTATTTCTCACATCTTGCTCTTGTAGGGTTATAAAAAACCATGCATAGGATTACACGTGGTACGTAGTTTTTGGAAACCACGTTCCTACCAAAAAGTTTTTGGAAACCACGTGCATGCAATTAATCAAACAAAGCTTCGAATCCATGCATGGCCAATAATACGTATACATATGGTCACTTGAAATTGGCTGCTCAGTCTTAAAATTCTACATATCAAAGCGTATGTTCAGATTGTGATACGTTATAATATATTTGTTTTAGGAATTATTGTTAGTATTTTAATTACTATTTTCTCCGATCTTTATTAAGTGACTTTGTAATATTTTTTATTGATTCAAATTAAGTGTCGTTGAAATTAATAACTTTATTTTTTCAATTAACTAGAACTATTTCCAAATTACTTTTTCACACTTATTGGGGTAAAATTTAATGATCTTTCTTTGAAACTTGTTCCACATTAACATCTCTTAGTGGAATAACCAATCGATACATGTTTATCTCAAGAAATTGAGAAAATTAAAATTATTGCTTAATTAAATATTTAGTGTTTGTGGGTTAAAGTAGATTTTTATGGGTCATTAATAATTTCCTTAATAAGTGTGAAAAATTCTAAAAAGTCACTTAAAATGAATCGGAGGGAGTATATTTTTATACAGAGTTTTATAAACTCTTTCTCGGGTTTTCTTTACGGTTCTTTCCCGGGATGCTTTTATTGAACCGTTAGGGCTTAGTGTTAGGTTTTCGTATAAATATCGTATATTGTATTCAGGAATGAATCAATCTGAATATCCATTATCTCAAACCCTAATTATCTCTTTAGTCTTCTCCCTCGTCTGTCTGAGTCACTCTCCCCCTGGCCTTTGGCCCTTCTTCCCTTCCCTAATTACTATTTGTTCATTGAATTCGGTACGAGATCTATACGATTTCGTATCAACTGGTGCTTTCATTCACGAACTCTCCATTACCATGACAACATTGAACAACATTGAAGCTCCTCGTTTCAATGGTTACGATCCGACCGGTTGGATATATAAGGTACAAGCCTATTTCGATTATTTTCATACCACCGCCAATGATCGCCTTCAACTAGTGAGCCTGTTATTCGATAATCCGGCCTTGGCCTGGTTTCGTTATCAACGACGGTATAATTTCATCCGCACTTTGGAGGAATTTTTGGATTCTGTTCAACAGAGGTTCGATGGTGGTTCAATCAATAATCACATACAGGATCGCACGTTGCTTGTCAAGATTCACTCGATGGTGTACCGTATTTCATGCGATGTGTTAGCGTTAGTGTTTTCCAGATTCGAAACTTTAGAAGACGCTAAGATATTAAGTGCAGAAACTGGATTTCATTCACGGATTCGCTTCACGGATAGGGAATCAGCCATAGATGCTTTCAACGCTCTCAACGGGAGAAACATTTATGACGGCTGCTGTCAACTGGAGTTGTTTCTTGATGCCCTGAGTGAGATCGAAGCTCCGATAGCATACACGAGTAGTGGATCGAACCAAGTTGAACCTCCAATTGCAGATGTGAACCAGATTGCAGAAGTAAAGCCTATTGATCAGTTGGCGGCATCTTTAAGCGAAACTGCGTCGCATTGGAATTCTGCTCCCCGGCGCAATTGGAACTCGAGCGGTTACAAACCTGGCGGCCAATCCCAGCCGACCCGTACTCTCCCAGCGGTTCCGGCCACAACACCGCTCGACCAACACCCGAATAATTTGAAAGCAACGCCTGACGATGCTCCTCAGTTTGAAAACGATGTCGAACTGCAAAGCCAGGACCCGGAAATTGCTATTCCGGTGAGTGTTGAAACTCATGTTGCATCCAAGGTGTTTGCCAGAATGCCGAAGGGATACGTGGCTGATCTTGATGAGAAACAGGGTGCTAGTTCAGAGTGTGTAATGGATTCAAGCCTACAAGAGCAGTTCACGGTAAATTCTAAACCTGTAGAAGTTGTAGATTGTGATGCACCCGAGAAAGTGGTGGTTTCTGTGGTTGAATTAAACGATCCTGGTGGAATTAAAGTAGGTGATCTTAAGGGACATCCACTTGAATTCTTGGCAATTTCGACTGCACAACAACTGTTTGATAAAATGCCAATGAGAAATTCTATTGGTAGTGATTTTTCTATCCACCCGACTAATGTACCTCTGCTTATGGATCATTGGGTATTTGACCCAGGAAGTACTGCGATTGCGAAGTGCAGGTACCGTAGCAATTTCAATGGGTTGCCAGGGCAATTCGAATGCTTCTATGTAGACACGTTTGAGGGGCAAACTAGGCACTCTGTTCAGCAGCTGAATTTTGGTGGAATTAATTGTATGATGTGTGATCCAAAAGGAGAATTGCTTGAGCTGATGTTTAGGAAGACTCTAATGGTCTTCGTTTTTGATCCAGGGATATTTTATATTCTGGATGTGCACACAGTTGATGCGTTTAGAACGGAGGTTTGCAACCAGCTGACCTTAGTGTATCGGTTCTCTGCATATTCATGGTGGAGATTTGGGCTCCTGATTTCGATCGACAGAGACCACACAAGCATAAAACGTGCAGTTGAAAAATACATTCAGCAAACGGGAATTCATATGGAATACAAAATTCAGCTTTGCAAGTTTTACTTCCAACGAGAACTTGGTTACTTTAGTTGCTGGACATAATGTTGCTGATTGGTGGAGTGTTGCTATTATGATGGAGTCAATGGAAAGAAATTTGTCTTTGATATGGTGATTTTTGAACCTGGTGGAGTTTTACCTCATTTGCTACTGGATTAGCCAGTGTACTTGATTATGGTTGGGCAGTTTCAATTTGAACAAGTGCAGCCAGCTGAACGTGGGAATTTGGGTATTTTGCATACTCATGTATTCTGTTGAGAGTGGGTGATTGAATTGTCAAGGAGTGTTTTCAACAGTTGCAAATGGTGAAGATTTTGGGTGCTCCTGTATCCATATAATTGGACATTATGTTCTGTCATTGTTGCCTTAGAGGACTGCCTGCTGAACTGATTTCTTTTCTAAGCAATTCAAAGATGAATTTCAAGCCTAGCACCAGGAAAAGTCAAATTCAGCTGAATTTTGTGCATTGGCAGTACATGTGGATCGTATCAAGTTGTGTGTACATGTGCCTTAGGCTGAATTTTGATCAATGATGGCATCACTTGACTTTCTTTGCTAAGTTTTGTAGAATTCAGCTGCAAAAGTGGTGTACTTTTATATACGTGCTTGGTGAGATGATATACGAGCCCAATTATAAGTGGTATAAGTCAGCAACTCATTAGTTCTTTCCCGGATTTTCGACTTGAGGACAAGTCGTTTGTCAACGGGAGAGAATTGATACGTTATAATATATTTGTTTTAGAAATTATTGTTAGTATTTTAATTACTATATTTTTATACAGAGTTTTATAAACTCCTTCTCGGGTTTTCTTTACGGTTCTTTCCCGGGACGCTTTTATTGAACCGTTAGGGCTTAGTGTTAGGTTTTAGTATAAATATCGTATATTGTATTCAGGAATGAATCAATCAGAATATCCATTATCTCAAACGCTAATTATCTCTTTAGGATTCTCCCTCGTCTGTCTGAGTCACTCTCCCCCTGGCCTTTGGCTCTTCTTCCCTTCCCTAATTACTATTTGTTCATTGAATTCAGTACGAGATCTATACGGTTTCGTATCAGATTGTTCATTAACAAATAATTAACTTATTCAGGGAAAGGAGGAAATAGATAAACCACGACTATCCGATTATTGTGAGAGCTGTAATGAGCTGGATTTTAAGTTGTTTAAGTTTAATTCGATTAAAAATAGATAAGTTTGAACTTGAATGTTAGCTTGGTTAGAGTTTAATTAATTTTTTTTTTAAACTTAGTTCATTTAAATGCTAAGATCGATGACAGAGAATAACAACACTCATCAAACCAAGCTCCACTGCCCTCCAACACATCATGTGGTCGTGGAGATGGTCGCAATGTTGCTCAATTTAGTGGAACATCCACTTCTGGCATCAGTGCCTTGTCCGCTATTTCGCTTGGTACACAAGACTTTTCAATTTACGCGTGGTACACAAAGTTTTTCAGAATTCTGCATGATAACCTAGCTTGAGGTTTTACAAATTCTGTATGGTAGCCTTGAATAATTAAAAGAGCTAAAAGTATTTGAAATATAAGAACATTATTTACTTAATTGCATAAAATTATCATATTTTAATTTTTTAATTACCTAATCTATTTTTTAAAACAACTTAATAAGGAGTATCACCTAATGACAATGTACATACTTCTTATAAGGTGGTTTTTTAAATGTTAAGTTTTTTAATTAATGTACCAACTCTTTTTAAGAAAAAAACTCCCTTAAAATGTTAACTATATAAAAGTTACAAGTTTCTATTTTCTTAGAGAAATAAAAATGGTGGATTTTTTCCAAAATTACATGTGACTTTGATGATTTGAAAAGTATGTTGTTTTATAATACAAATTTGAAAAGGTGAAATTTTATAAGAACAAAAATTGGATTTTTTTAAATAATAATATTTAGCGTCAGAAAAATTAGTAAATATGAGAATATATATAAATTTTTCTAAAAAGGTTTAAAATTAGGCAATTTTTAAAAATTAGATTAGGTATTTTTTATAAAAAAGTTAAAATTATGGTGAATTTGTTTAATTAAGTAAATAATGTGGCTAAATTTGCAAAACCTTGTGAAAAACCTTGTGTATTACACGGAATTTGCAAAACCTTTTATAATACTTTGAGGCTACCACACGGAATGTGAAAAACCTCAAGATTACCATGCGGAATTCTGAAAAACCTTGTGTACCACCAGGGGAGGATCTACATGGTGCCCAGCGGGGGCTGTAGCCCCCACATGAATTTTCAAAAAAAAAAAAATTTTTTTTAAAATATAGTAAAAAATTAGGTTTTTTTGTTCAAAACTAGCTTATTTGGTCAGAAAAAAGCAGATTAATTTTTTTATGTACATATAATATTTTAAAATGGTTTTTTATATAGAAAAATACAATTTTTTTCAATATTTTAAAAAAAATACAAAAAAAAATTTCTGGCTTCGCTAGGAATTTTTATACAGCCACAAAAATTAGCCGAAGGAATTTAGCCCCCACTGACCATAATTCCTGGCTACGCTACTGTGTACCACGCGGAATTTACAAAACTTCGAAGTCACCACCACACGGAATTACAATCTTTATATTTTGCCTAGGTTTAGTCTACTTCCAAGCACACCCTATAATTTTTCCACAAAACAGAACTAAAAGCTTGGTTCATCCAATGTCTTCTATTTGATGCTCCAAATCGTTATCATTGTCTTCTTGGCCTTATAATATACTTGATCATCACACGTCTACGTCTTGAGATATATTAAATTGTTCATACTTTGACATAGTTTATGCAGAGTTCTACCACTAGTTATTGGGATGCGGCCATCCACCTCATTAGAAATTTGTACATATATATATATAACTAGGAAGACCCGATCGTGTCATACATGACGATGAAGTAAATTTTTTTATCTAGGAACCGAAATAGCTTCCTCAATAAAACTTTCAAGTGAGAATTATTATAATACGTATGGAATGTAAAAAAAAATCCTTATTTATAATAGGATATGTGATTTAAATTTTGAATGAGATAATATTATATAATATATAGGTAAATAAATACTAAAAAAACTGAATAATATTTTCATTCGCATTAATTGAATATGGTAATTATTTCATACTCATTAGTTAAATATGGTAAGTAATAATAATGAATGGGGTAATATCATTACAATAGGTATAAAATGCTTATTAATAACATAGCTAATTGAATTTTTTAATTGAATATGGTAAGTAATTATGATAAATGAGATAATATTATTATAATATTACAAAAACGATACATGAAAGATGATGATGTATAATTATATAATACTTAAATTTTGTCCATAAAAAGTAGTAGATCATTGTATATTAGATATTATGTATGGATAGTTTCATATATACTTCCCATTGAAAATAAATAACGATATATATTAAAGAAGATAATGTACAATTATATAATATTTAAATATTGTCCATAAAAAAGTAGTAGACCATTGTATATTAATAGCAATAATAATATCATTATATTATATGTAGTAAATACTAAAAATAAGAAAGGGTACATAAGTAAATTTAAAATTTTAGATGCTTATGTGACCTAGTTAGATGTGTGATAAATAGGATAACGAGTTTAATTAATAAGAGTATATAGATTGTTTATAACATAAATATAATTTTTAATTTTTTTAATATTAATTTAAAATTTAAGTAAAACATATAAATAAAACACCAAAAATGAAATAAAGGATTTGCATCATTCTTCAACACCAGGTTACTACAAAGGATTGAAGGTCCCCAATCATGCACGAGAACTTGACCAGTACCACAATTAGTAATGCGTACGTTACCCATGATACAGATACTATAGACAAAATAACTTTCTAAACTTTCGTACATAGGGCTGAGTTGAAGCATTATATAATATTGTATATGATTCCTCACGAAAAAAAAATATTGTATATGATTATCACTTATCGAACACGAAATATACAATCCCACGTTCGGCGGTTGTCTTCGAAAAAAATATAATATTTTTACCTTTTTATTTAAATAAACCCGCGTTCCCAAAAATTTTGCAAATCCACGTTTGGTTGGAGAAGATGATTTTTTTAAATGTTTTCTAAAGTTTTGGATCAAGAGTCAAGTTGAGACTTGAGAAGGATGATTTGCCATTGGGATAGATATTATATAGGACCTATATCCAAGCCTATGCATGCATCGCCGTAGCTTCTTAGGTGGTGTGAGATTGAATTTGCCAACTACGTGCGTATATGCATTATTAATGACCACATCGAAGACATATTTTTTTCTTGAGTAGATAAGAATTGGTGACATGGCAGGCGCAACTGAGAGCGCGTGTAAACGATAGCCGGATATCCAACAAGAACAAACTGAAACAAATAAAAAATAAGTAAGTACAATTAACGGAAAAAAGAGCTAGAACGAGTAGAGTGATGATGAGAGTGAAGAGCTAAAAAGAGCAACGATTTTAGCATTCGGGTCAAAAGCAGTGAAATCAGGTAAGATGAAGTGAACTACTAACGTTGTCTCCGCCGGTTAGAATGAAGGATCTTTGTTGAGATATAAAAAGCTATCCCACATCGGGATTTATGAAAAGACTTGTCCAACATATATACCCTTGGGCTACTCCTCCTATTGCAAATTGGTTTTAGGATGGAACCCCACGGGCTTATGTGTTGGGCATGTCGCGCATGTGCGCATGAACCGACGTGTGTACCCCCCACGTCATATTGGCCCGCCGGAATTTAACATGGTATCAGAGCCTGTTCGGTCTGGGTTTGGATTCCTGGTCTAATGGGCTAGCCAGCCTTAAGGCATGAACGTCAAGTTGCAACTGGCATTATTGCGGGGCCAGGCAGTTGCACTTGAGGGGGCATGTTGAGATATAAAAGCTATCCCACATCGGGATTTATGAAAAGACTTGCCCACCATATATATCCTTGGGTTACTCCTCCTATTGCAAATTGGTTTTAGGATGGAACCCCACGGGCTTATGTGTTGGGCCTGTCGCGCATGTGCGCATGAACCGACGTGTGTACCCCCCACGTCATATTGGCCCGCCGGAATTTAACATGGTATCAGAGCCTGTTCGGTCCGGGTCCCGACTTCCTGGTCTTATTGGGCTAGCCGACCTTAAGGCATGAACGTCAAGTGCAACTGGCATATTGCGGGGCCAGGCAATTGCACTTGAGGGGGCGTGTTGAGATATAAAAAGCTATCCCACATCGGGATTTATGAAAAGACTTGTCCAACATATATACCCTTGGGCTACTCCTCCTATTGCCAATTGGTTTTAGGATGGAACCCCACGGGCTTATGTGTTGGGCATGTCGCGCATGTGCGCATGAACCGACGTGTGTACCCCCCACGTCATATTGGCCCGCCGGAATTTAACAATCTTCAACCACCAAACAAACATCCAAGCGGCCTCGCCAATCACAAACAAACCACACTCAATCCAGAACCAAGTCTCGTAGTAGTACAAACTATACTTGAAAATTTTAAATGGGCCAAAACACAAATTCACAAAACGACATAAATAACAAAGAAGCTCAGAAGAAACCATGTTGCCTAACTCCAAAAGGGCATAAAAGGGCAAAGACAAGTCACCATAACGCCCAAAGAAGACAATGGAGTGGGGAGACCGGCCACTTACCGCAAATATATGTTTCACTTACACCACAAAAGTCCTTTCTACCTAAAAATTACTTTTAATACTCTTAAAATCCGTGTAATTCTCTCTACTTTTTATATTTTTTAAGACACTAAAATCACTTTTCACCCAAAAACTCATTTTAACACACAAGTAAAACAAGGCTAGATGAAAAACTAAAAGGATAACAATATTTATTCAAGGCTGCGTGGAATTATTTCATCATAAATTATCAAACAATCGTGACCTTTTAATCCTTGATCGAATCTTGTTATTCATCATGCGCTCTAACATACTCCGTAAAATTTAAGACTAAAAGGCAGTGTGGAGTCGTGAAGACAAGCGTCAAAATCACCTTGCAATATCATAACCTCTTTTATTATCAACCCCACTAGGTAAAAAAATAGGTTATCTGGGATCAACCTGTCATAATTTCGAAATTCACTCGGTGCACGCTCATCCTTCTACTCAAACCAAGAGTTTGTGATTACATGCCTAAACACCTCTGAGAGAACCAAAGGTTTTTGCTTAAGAGTTTAAATGTGATTATAATGCAAAATTATACATTATGGAATGAAATTGAACAAACTATAACCAAATAGTATATTTGAGAATATAAAATTTATATACTATTGAGAATATAAAATCTCCCCACATTTAAAATTCAGATTAAATAAATTTACTATATTAGCTCTTGAGTTATTCCTATTAAAAATTGCTTTCATGATGGAACCCCGTTGCGACGCTTGTGTATTGAGCTCTTTGTGCGCAACCCCAATTTATGGCATGCGAGACTATCATCTCTTATTAGAGTAGGGTTGGGTATGAGCCCGTTTTCTTAATGTTGGGATTTGGATAGTATCCACCCATAATTTGGGTTGAGTTGGCTGAAAATAGATTGAGATGCCACTATCCATTATTAGGCTAACTATATAAGGAGATTAGGATCTTACATCAGTTTGTCCAAGCGTCAACTAGGTCAATAAAATTCTACTTTCTTGGGCGCGTTGAAAATATAAATTGTTCCCACATTTAAAAATTGGGATTAAACAAGACTACTAAATAAGTTCTTGAATTACACCTTCCATTGTCAATAGGATTAGGGACCATGGACTTTCACGTATACATGGTAAACTTCTTATAATTACGGCCAAATTTATTCACACTCAATCATCAAATGATAGTATGCATGCCATAAATTGGGGTTGCACACAAAACGGGCCCATACTTGACGTGGAATGAATTTGGAAATTGAAGGTCCCACCAAAAATGAAGAACTTCTTTTGGAAAATTGCTCTTAATAGCCTTCCAACCAAAAAAAGACTAGTTGAGAACTTTTTTGTGGTTTCCGAAGGATGCATAGCTTGCACCAACACCAACGAAGACACAACCCACATCCTCCTTGAATGTCCACACACTAAACAAATTGTGAAATCCCTCGATGCCAACATTGACCACATAATTAACCAAATTAATTCGGTCAATAAATAAACCACACTATATTCTTGAAGAGATAAAATCGCTTACTTCTAACGATGACCTTCTCATGGTGGGATATCTGGTAACATAGGAACTCTAAAGTCTTCGATACTAATGACAACCACACACATTGTCCCCAAAGATAAACAAAGAGGAACCGGCTATGCGCAGTCAACAAGATAAACAAAGGCTAATACTTATATACGTGTGGTTTTCTCACTTTTTTAACGGTGTAAGTAACAAAAGGTAGTATTAAGATAACAAATAGTCTTTTACATGTGGTTGAAAATAAATAGTTATATTTAAGGTGATTATCTCAAAAGTGAGGTATTTTACGGATAGTTTTATGCGCGGACTCTAACCTGCATATATGAGTTATAGTCACACTCTTGGCAAATATACTCACTTTCTTGGCAAATATAAGCCCATGTTTGTGGATAAATTTATGTCTTGATAGCAAACGTGCCACCATTCTTTAAGGCTAATTATTGAAACCCTAATCTATACTGAGTATTGCTACGTAAAATTTACAAATTTAACATTTCTACACTCATCCTTAAATATACTTTGCTGATACACCAATACATAAAAAAAAAAAAAAACACTAACATGTGCATCAAAGCAAGGCTTCACTACTTGACGTTAAGGCATCATCACAACCATCACTCATACGACCATTATATGAAACCAAATCTGGTGGTAAAGACTCGTCAGCTCCATCTTGAATCATCTGTATAACTTTCTTCATAGACGGCCTCTCCGAAGGAACATCTTGTGTACACCATAGTGCAACCATGACAAGTTTCTCAACCTTCTCAATCTCAACCATGGCTTCATCGTCGCCCTCCACGAGTTTCTCAATCATCCTCTCTTTATAACAATCATAAGCCCAATCAGCCAACACCATCTGACTCACATCCTCCGCATCCACCATAAAACACTTCCTACAACAAACAAGCTCCAACAACAAGATCCCATAGCTATAGACGTCCACCTTTGTAGTAATCGGCATGCTCTTGAACCATTCAGGCGCGACATATCCTTTTGTTCCCCTGATACCCGTCATTGTCTGAGTCTGATCCTTCCTCAACAGCTTCGCTAATCCAAAATCTGAAATCCTTGCTGTAAACGACTCGTCTAGGAGAACATTCTGAGGCTTGATATCACAATGGATGATCTGAACTCCGCACTCTTCATGCAAGTAATTCAAACCTCTTGCTATCTCAAAGGCGAACTTGATTCTTTGGGACCAACTTGGCTTCGTCGGCCCTTGGAAAAGGACATCCGCTAAGGACCCGTTTGGCATGTACTCGTAGACTAAAAGCCGGTGTTTCTCTTCGTTGCAGAATCCTATGAGTTGGACTAGGTTTCGGTGTCCTGTTCTCGCTATGGCTTGCACTTCACTTTCAAACTCTCTTTGGTTTTCTTTCGCCAAGTTATTGAACCTTTTGACAGCAATCGTCATTCCGTTTTCATAATCAAGTGAGCCCTTGTAAACTCTTGCAAATGCACCTTGGCCGACAACTTCTCTAAATCCATTTGTGGCTTCCTCCAATTCCTTATAACTAAAGTTCCTTATATTTGTTCCTGGCATATCTTCCCTCTTCCCAGTTCTTGATTTCCATTTATGTGCACAAAGGTTCGCCGTAAAGATTGCTAAGATGATGAAGACGACGTTAAGGAGCCCTGATCCTCCAAGCAAAATAGATTCAATAAGGATCAAAGTATGATGATTTTTACCTCCTCCACCTAACTCACCAATGTCACCATTTCCTACTTTGATATAAGTAACTGTCCCACTCATAGCAGAAGCATTCCTCCGGCCATTTGAAAGCGGAAACCTCTTCTTCCAACAATTATTAACACTATTGAACACTACGGCTGCACACAAGCAATCAGACAAGCATAACTCTTGGCAAGATCTCTCAGTTTGTCCATTTAGAAATGTATCATAATCCGACCCCCAAAAATTCGTATCGTTTATCGCCACAAGAGAAAACTGATTACTTTCTTGTGTCTCCTCCGAGCAGCTCTGTGGAACAAAATCCGGCTTGCACCCTTTGATCTGATCCGTTTGATTGAAGTATACGTACCCTTCCGGGCAAAGACACTCGGGCCTATGATCATCTCTCATTTGGCAATAGCTGTTGAAACCACAAGCTCCTCTTCCTCTTTCACTTCCTGTGCCCTGCATTAAGCTACAAATGTCTTGAGGCGCGAAATCCTGCATTGTCCAACTCGTCGTAGTTGTGGAATTTTTCGGCCTTGGATACGAATATTTCCTGAAAACTCCATCAAATTCCAAGACTGCTCTCTGATAGAATTGATCTGAAGATACTTGTTTTGATAAGACTTGAGCTACAATTGATCCATTTACTCCATTATCAATGTATATGGAGCCAGATTGATTATAAACCACCCGAGTTCCGTTGCCTTGGGTTGAAATGCTATAATACTGAAAGTACTCTATCGAATTCTCGGGCCAGTTTAAGGTACTAAACACAAGACTTCCATCACCATTCATACTAAGATTAAATCTTCCACTAGAGTAATTTGAGGCTGAAAGCTGAGAGATTAGTGATGTACCTTGAACCATTTTCTGATCAGGCAAAAGGGTATCGGTTGGATGATCGAAACTTTGCCAGATTGTTCCATTATTCTGATTGAGAAGAACAAAGTTGCCGGTGTCGAGAATGGAAGCTGAAGATGCAAGTCCATTTGTTGTTGGAGTACTCCACATCACTTGCCCACTCGGGTCGCTGAGAACGAGCTTTCCAAGACTTAGCTGCAAAATCGAGCCATCTTGGGCTAGTTGGTCTCGGTTGGCGGACCAAGTTATGGTTTTCTCGGGGGTCTTGTCGAACCATATGGCTAGAAGGAAGCTTCCGGAAGCAACCTGTTTGAATCCGAAAGCGAAGTCTCCTGATGAAGATAGCCATGGAGATGAGTTGTCGTCGCCAGCTTTGATTGATGAGCCCAAGGGTATGCTGTTTGTGTTTTGAGCGAACATGAGCAAAGAACACAAGAAACAAAGATAAAGGGAAAGTGCACAAAGCATTGCTGAATTTTTTTGTGAAGTTGAGATTTGATTGATCAAGATTTGATGAATTTTGAAGAAGAAACCAGGAGCGCCCGGATTAATTTGTAGAAGTATGTAGCGAAATCCATTCTTGTAAGGATTATTTTTCAGCTGGTTTTCACTTTGCTTTGAAAGATTCAAGCTTGAGGGTTGGTTGTTACTGTTGCACGTGGCTGAATTTTCAAAATGTAGAATTAGATTACAAGTCCAGATGCTTGATTGTTGTAATTAGTAGACCTGGAATATTAATTAGTGGGAAGAAGACTGCCTAATTAAATGGAGTGTAAAGTTAGGACACCGCTGTTTGTCAAGGTCTTTAGCCAAATGATTCAATAATCAATAGCAGGATAACTTTTCGCACTTATTTGAAAGATTCAAAATTACGGGGAAGCAACCGTTGGATAGAGACTTGTCAACAAAGCATCCTAAATCAATATGAGACGCTTCCTAATTATACTTTGACTTGCAATATCTAGGAAGATTAAGCGCAGTTTTACAATGTGAAACTGATGATGGTTCTTTGGTCAATGCTAAAGAAATTGTCCTTTTTATAGAAATAGCCAACAAAAAAACTAATCTCCATCTTGCTGATATCAATGGCCCTATCTCCTAATTTCTTATCAGAGACTTGTTGGGCTGGGCCTGCCCACTTCTGCCACGGCCCTAACCCAATATTTCGTCAACGGAGAGAATCCCTAGGTGGGCATTGTTAACTTTCAAATTCAACGATAACTAGTTGAAGTCCCGTGATATTCACGGAATACTTTTACTAAAAAACTATACAATTCTACGATATTAATTTAAAATACTAAATATATATATAATATCATAATAAATTACGTAATAGACAAATTATTTTTTTTAGATTGTACACCATATTTTAATTGAATATATTTTTAAATACTTTTCCATTATTTGTGGAGATCTTGTCCAAATTTATATTAAAATTATTAAAATGTTGATTTTACTTTTTATTGAAATTTTTAAACAATATTTTCTTATTTTTTTACATTAATATATAAAATACTTGGTATTTTTATAAAGATAATAATAATTAGGATATGTTATCTATAAAGTATAATATAATTATTAAAATATTTTTGTAAAGTTAATTTATTAAAATAATATATATTAGGTTTATTATCTTTTACTCTATAATAATAAGAATGTTTTTAAATATGAAAAATACAATATAAAATACACAAAAAATTGTCTATGTATTATTTTGAATTTTATTAATTTAAATTAAAATTCGAATTTTTTTTTGACATTTACATATAATCTTAGTCATCAACATAAAATTATATCTTTTTCTCAAAATAAAAATATATCAACATAACAAATTTTTTTTAAAAATTATATCATTATATAGATATAAATTTTATACTTGAAGCTAAAGCCTTGTTAAAAGATAAAAATATATATATTAAGACCATAAATCTTGTTAAGAGATAAAAATATTAAATTAATTTGGAAAATATCATCTCATAGGAATTTATGTATATAAAAATTATATAAATATGTTATCTACTGTAGTAAACTAATACATAATCCATAGATAGAAAATTATATAAATAAAAAATTACATAAACATGTTATCTATTTAGTATATATAGAAAGAATATTATAAGTTGTTACAAAATTTATTAAATATAAATTTACATTAATTTATTCAAAAATACCACGTGGCGTAAATTTTACAACAGACTTGGGTTCTATTTTATAATGTATTAGGGTAGATCACATTACACGCGTGATTAATGCCTTCAATGGTAAATGAATGAATGATATTTACCACACATACACTGATACACACTATGATTTACAGTTGCTAAAACCTGATATCATTACAATTAGTTGATCGTAATCCCCGTTAAAAAATCGTTGTCCGAACCCGGTTTACTAAACCGGTTCGTACAAGCAGAGCAGAACATTAATGCGACGGGGGGAGAGAGTGAGGGGGTCGAGGAACGTGAAACTCCAAAACCCACCGGAGAGAGACACAAAAATGGCGAAGCGGGAAGAAGACAGCGGCAGAGGCAGCGGTCGAAGCGGCGGCGAGAAGCGCGAGCTTTCCGTGGACGAGAGGTACACTCAATGGAAGTCTCTGGTGCCGGTTCTCTACGATTGGCTCGCTAACCACAACCTCGTTTGGCCCTCACTCTCTTGCCGGTTACCTCTCTCTCTCTCTCCTACTCTCATCTTCTCTCTTTCTTGATCTCTGTCGTATTCTGCGGTTTCTGTTTGGACGTAGTGAGGAAAAAGGAAAGAACTTGGGAGTTTCCCGGTTAAATGTCGGGTGATTAGGACATTTTGTGGGATTTGAGAGGTCAACAACCGGTTATTTTAGTGTTTTTCTTCGTCTTCTGGGGTGTCGGCTTTTCGTTTTCTGTCAAATGAGCTCGTTCTAGTCAACTGATGTGAAGTCTAAAATTAGGTATTTGTTATTTGTTTGATTACTTCGATAATGATTTCATTTTGACCTAACGAATGTGTTGCATTGTCACATAACCTTGCACTGGGATTGTCTCGCTGTTCTCCTTACATGTGGAGACTTGTAATCTTTGCTGAAAGTTGTTAACTTGTTGCATTCTATGCTCGTAATTTGTGTGTCTGCCTTTTTATTTCTGGTTCTCATTTTATACATTAACCGGCGTTGTTCTTGCTGATTCTAGGTGGGGTCCGCTTATAGAGCAAGCAACATACAAGCATCGACAACGTCTCTACCTTTCAGAACAGGCAACTAACACGATCATCCCTTTCCTACAGAATTTGTATTAATATATGCATCTGGATTTGTTGATTGTATCTACATGGTTATGTTTTTGGTTAGAGTTTCTCTCTGAAATATAGGCAAATTGGATTTGGATTTAATGATCTGAAGGTCACATGCTCTTTATGACCGATTTGTCTAAGTCCTTTTCTTAGGAGCTATTGACTTTTGCATTGTGGAGAAAGAATAGATTCACCTTCTGGATATATTATATATAATATAGCAACTATAGTGAATTAAGATGTAATGTTGCTCTAGAAGCTATATTTAACATATCAATGACACCTTTCTTTTGTGCCCTTGTTGTCAGACTGATGGCAGTGTTCCAAATACACTTGTCATAGCAAATGTGGAAGTTGTTAAGCCCAGAATTGCTGCTGCTGAGCACATATCTCAGGTTGACACAACAATCTTTCTTACATGATTGGATGAATAATTGGCTTGCTTAGTTAATGATGTTTATATACTGAAATGGACATGTATGTTGTGTGTACCTTGGCACTGGTTCTTCCAGTTCAATGAAGAGGCACGGTCTCCTTTTGTGAGGAAGTTCAAAACCATTTTACATCCTGGGGAGGTAATTCCAAGTCATTTCACATAGTTTAAGTATTGATTCGGTTATGTTTATCTGAGAAATGAAATGAGAGAAAATAGGTGGATGGTAAAACAAAACAAGATGTTTTTTTTTGGCTTTTATAGTGCCTGCAACCAGGCTAACAAAATGAGCATATAAATTGGGCTATTGGTGCTGATATTTAATCTCTTGCAGGTGAATAGGATCAGGGAACTTCCACAGAACAGCAATATTGTTGCTACCCATACTGATAGTCCTGATGTAAGTAGTGTGTAATTGTGTATAATTTGATAGTGATAGGACTAGCACTATACAGCCAATGAACTGTCCTACTTTCTTCTAATCTAGACGTTTCTTGTAAATGTTTTCATATGTTTGTCTCTGGTTCTAATCACCAGGTGCTTATCTGGGATGTTGACAGTCAGCCTAACCGCCAGGCTGTTCTCGGGGCTCTTGAATCTCGTCCAGATCTGGTAAGTGTGATTTTAAAGGGCTATGAAGCCTCTTACATCCTGCTGTCTTTTCTAATTAGTACAGTCTCAGAGCTCAAATAGGGAGGTTCTAATCTTGCATATCGTTGCTATAAAGATTTTTTTTTATATATTCAGAGAGAGCTTACACACTTTTGACGACAAGAGGTCTTAATTTCTGGCGCTGTTCTTCTCAACATAACAGTTTTGGAGCAAGGAAAATTATGATAGGTTCTAAGAGTTTTTATAGAATATTGTAGCCAGCTCTCCATTTATTTGTTATTAAAAGTAGATAATACATTTTCCACATCTTTTTCATCTAATTGATGGTAATGCATGTAGAGGAATTAACTTTTCTTTTTTATCATTAAAGAAATTTAAATTCTGGTAGAGATCCCCTGTTCTGAAACATCTTATGTTGCAGATTTTAACAGGACATGAAGATAATGCTGAATTTGCTCTTGCTATGTGCTCCACTGAACCATTTGTGCTGTCTGGAGGTAAAACTCTTTAATTTATATATTTCTCCTGCTGATTTTTGAATGTATGGCTGACAATTTCTTAGAACATGTTACATATGTAGTGATATTATGCTATGCAGTGCGTATTTATTAATACTAACAGTTTTTACATAATATTCTTGTGGTTGCTTTTCCTTTTTGTAAATTTCTCTGTATGGTTCTGCAAATCATCATCTATCAGTTTTTAATATGGATGATCTCTTTTTATCTTTAGTGAATATCATGATTGTTTTTGTATTTATCCTCTCTGCCAGTGAAATTTTGGTCCTTAGCTGTGTTGAAAATTTTTCTTTCCCATATATGGTTTATGCCATTATCTTTTCTCTTTTCCGAAGTTGAACAATCTGTTGCAGGACACAGTGGGGCATAAGTTTGCCTTATATAGTATAATTTATTTTTGCAGGAAAGGATAAGTCTGTAGTTTTGTGGAGCATCCATGATCATGTATCAACGCTGGCAACAGACCCAGGATCCATAAGACCTTCAGGTACTGGAAGCAACATCAAGACATCTAAGACCAGTGGGGATGAAAATGGACCCTCCAAAAGCCCTACTGTAGGACCACGGGGCATCTACAGAGGGCATAGTGATACTGTTGAGGATGTGCAGTTTTGCCCAACTAGGTAGGTAGATTGCTTGGATTTGAACATTGCTTAGTATATGTATCCTATAATCTGAACTGCTCATAGTTCACTTTTTGCAATGTCTGAATCGGTTTTATTTTCAAAAAAATAAATAAAATAGAATGATAGTTACGGCATATTACATGCTGCACATATATAGTTCAATTTTGATGGTATATGAAGTATTATATTCTCATGGAGATGGTTATATAGATAATTGGGTTGAAGGGAATTTGTCTTCTGAACACCTGTGTGTTTAATCAGAATGTGTATGATGTGTGATTTGCTGAGACAAACTCCCTCTGCTCCTTTATAGGTGGTGTATATCAAAGGTCCAGTTCCACAAATAAGTTTGAATTTAAGACATTATTGAAGTAACATAAAAAGTATCCAATACACCCTAATTTAATCTTCATTCTCTAGATTTTCCTCTCTCATTTCTCATGCCTAATATTTTTTTATTTCTTGAAGTATAAAAGGAGTATTTTACTCTGTTATTTAAATTGCAATGTTTACTTTAAAATGTGTGAAATGTTGATATATGACACTACTCTAAAATATGTGAAATGCTGATGTATGATGGAGGTTTTTTGTAAATATTATTCTTGCCATGTAATTAATACTTTTATTTTTCTGCTGAGAAATTTTCAGTTGGTATTATGAGCTTGTAGTTAAATGTTATCTGCATTTGTGTTGTAGTGGAAATCAATTCTGCAGTGTGGGTGATGATTCCTGTCTTATCCTTTGGGATGCAAGAACTGGTACCAGTCCTGTGATTAAGGTTTCTCCTAGAACCTTGCTTCATTAAACCAGTGATTTATTTGGAAAAAAGAAACATGTATTTTGGCGACATACTCTTGGGCCAAAGCTAACAATGCCTTCAGAATAAATTTTTGTTACCAAGTATTATTGTACCTATTGCTACTACACTTATGAACTTTTCCTTACTTTGCCAGGTTGAAAAAGCGCATGAAGCTGATCTTCACTGTGTTGATTGGAATTCTCATGATGACAATTTAATTCTGACTGGGTAAGCCTAGCATGTTTTATTATATATGGCGAATAAGAGAATTTTGACAATTTGCTTTCTGTCGGTTGTCATGAGTGATGTGTTTTCTAAAATCTAAACCATGCACATGCTATCTGTGCAGGTCAGCTGACAATTCAGTTCACATGTTTGACCGAAGAAATCTCACTTCAAATGGAGTTGGCTTACCTGTGCATAAGTTTGAAGGTCACGAGGCTCCAGTGCTATGTGTACAGGTACCTGGAGCATTTGATTCACTCCTTTTGATAAAATATTAGACAGGCTCCTTTTACTTATCTGATATGCATTAAAATTGTTTTATGCAGTGGTCTCCTCATAACAAATCGTTTTTCGGAAGTGCTGCTGAAGACGGAGTCTTGAACATATGGGATTGCGATAAGGTTGTTTTTCAGAATTATCTTGTGTGATGTAGGTTAATTTTGATTAGCATATATCGTTTCCAGTGGGGATAAATTTGCATATGTTCTCGTTCATGTATAACGTTCAAATTATGTTTCATAAGGTCACACTGTTTGGTATCTCAAGTTCATTGAGCAATTAAGGTTCTCTTGACTGCTCAACTTGAGTTACATTTCAAGCATCATTTTGTTTATTAGTTTGCATAGTTTTCTAGTTCTAATAGAGTTACTTATATTGCAGATTGGGAAAACTAATGACGAAAAGAGGAAAGATCATCCTCCTGGCTTGTTCTTCAAGCACGCTGGTCATCGGTAAGGATATTTCCCTTCTCCACAACATCAAACCCAGAAAAAGAGAAGTTTCATCTTTAACTTCTGCCTCTGCAAGGCACAACTCACATGAAAAGTACTATTGAGCAAAAGAAAAGTATATTCAAACTCTATATAGTTTTGCTTACTTCAACTATCTGTTTGTTTGGTAGGGACAAAGTTGTTGATTTCCATTGGAATGCCATTGATCCATGGACGGTTGTAAGCGTTTCAGATGACTCTGCTGGTGGTGGGACTTTACAGGTATATCTTTCATTCTCTTCTTTATTAAAGATAGAAACCTCTATTTTAGTTCAGCAAACGAAAAAGCAATAATAGTTTACATAGCAAGTTGACTGAATAAAATATTTAGCTTGTGCATTACTTTCATCTGGAGAAGGCTTTTCCTAACACCTATTTTCTGTTCGGCGTTATGAGTGCAGATCTGGCGCATAATTGATTTGCTGTACAGGCCAGAGCAAGATGTATTGGCAGAGCTGGACCAATTCAGGTCTCATTTGCTGTCATGTGAAGTCCCGGTTTAGCAACCCGGGCAGGTAGAAACTAAGAACATACATTTCAACTCTGAAGGTCCTTTTGCAGTAGTAGCTATTATGTAGTAGAGTTAAACTGATGATCTCGAATTAGACAAATGGAATGCTCAACTCAAATGCTTGCCTGAATCTGCGGATCATTTTGCTTCTGTTTCCGTGGGCATGATTTCGGGTTATGGACATGACAATCTCAGGATATTGAGATCTGGTTAGTATGTCTGTATGTGTGTAGTAGTACATCAGCAATATCCGTGATCAATCGAGACAGAGAGGAAGACGGATTTGTTTGTGGTGTTATAAGTAGTGAGCATCATGATAGACTGTTTGTTTGCAGTTATTGTTGGTAGATGGTTATGGATCTGCATTTGATGATGAGGATTTTACTTGGCTTGGTATAGTTTGAGTCGGTGAAGTCACGTGCGGTTTGATGACGTAATATTGCATTATAATTATTTAAAAAACTAAAATAAACCGGGTTCGTTCAAGCCGTTCAGTCGTTCACCAAATCAAACCGGTCCGCGCCACCAAAGACGCTTGGCCGTCTTTTCATGATTATTAAAAAACCGTTTTTTTCTTTTCTTTTTTAATTCCTGAGCACACGAGGGCCCGCCAGGCCAAAATGGACGGCTAGTCGGTGCAAAAAGGATGGACAAAGAATGCCAACAAAACTATTTAAGTTATTTACTTTTTTTATTATGAACTTTTGAAAGGGTAAATGAAAAAAGTAACAAATTTGTCCTAGTTAAGAAGTGTATTCAATTTTTAATGCTTTAGGAGAATTGTTATCATAGAACTAAATGCATTGCCAAAAAAATAAAATAATGGAACTTAATATTCATGAGTAAATTTAATTGCCTATATATTAAGATTGGAATGATAAGTACTTAAGTAGTGTTCATTACATTGTTATACCAAGGTATCGGTGGCTGCATTAACTTTCAACCTTAGTTCAATGACGTCAACCACACAAATATATTGTTTACTTTTCCTCACATATTTTCAAATTTATGTTATTTTTAAATAAAATACGAAAAATGATATTTAAGTTATTTTTCCTGCGTATTAACTTTTTTTTGTTGAGCTTTTCACTTTTCATATTCAGTAACGGGAAAAAAATGTAGCATGCATTATGGGATAAATTATTGCACCTTGTTTTTTTTGGGGGGGTGCAAAATGCAACCCATTAAAATGGTTTAATAGTTTCCTAAAATATTTTGGAAAGAAAAATAGTTAAAATTTTATTATTATTTAACTTATGAATTTTAGTTGACAAATTCAAAGATCTTGCGAGAGTTGAAAATCAGTTTCCTTCTTATTTCTATCGGATTTCAATATTATTTTTTAGATATATTATAAATAGATTATAATAAAATAAAATTTAATGTAATTAATTTATTACTCGTACCATGTAGAAATATTATTTTATTTTTTAAATCAAATAAAATATTCAAAAAAATTAAATAAATCTAAATTATTAAGTTTAAAGTTAAGAATAAAAATAGATTATTAAAATAAAATAATCTAGATTACTTATTTTCCTTGAAAATATTTTACATATATGATTAATTTTGAAAAAGGAGATGAAAATATAAATAAAATAAAATAAAATAATTTTTATATTATAAAAATATGATACAAAAATAACAATTGATTTTATAAATAAGATATCATTTAATATAAAAGATAAAAATAAATTAATTTACGGTGAATCAGAATCGTTTTAGTGATTTGAAAAGATATAAAAAATAATTTAAGTTTTTTATATCCAAAATATAATTACGAAAAACATAGAAAGAGGTTCAATTTTCTTTCCTTTTTCCTTTGTTCAAGAGTGGTTCAAGTTGTGTAGGAAGAGCAGCAGCATTTAGCAAATTGGGTGAGTGAAGAGGTAACGAGGTTTTGTGGAGCATCATACTCCCTTTGAGATCCAGAACTCCTCTTTCTCTCTCCCCTCTTCTTTGCGCTTCGAAATCGATCTTTGCAATAAAGCGTCCTTTTTCAAGTTACAGATCAGAATCTGTACAGCACTAGCATTGGTTGACCCATGGGTACTCTCTTTCGCTCTCTAACCTCATCGCTCTCTTTTTAGTCTGCAATTTTAATGATCTAATCGAATTAAATTGCTTGATTTATTATTATTGCTGCAGTAAACCATAATGTTCAGTTATGATTCCAATTGAGGGTTTGACTAGCTTGTTCTGAGTTGGTAATTTGGCCTGATCGTTTCAATATAATTATGCCTTTGAGCGATCTAGGAGTTTGGATTTCGGTTCTTGCTGTTGAAGCTTAGGGCCTTGACTTGCACAAAAAGAAGAAGATGAATTTTGTGTTTTGGATTCCAAAGTTGCTGATTTTGTTTTGCGAAGTGATTTTCCGGGAAACGTGGTTTTTTGTTGGGGGAACAGGAAAAGAATATAGGTTTACATTGATTTCTTGAAGTGGAGAAAGGGAAATATAACCCCTTTTGCAGGGTTTACGGCCTTTTTTCTTGCTTTCAGAATATTTTGTTTGCCGTTTATTTTTAGATGATTTTTTGAACAAGCATGACTTGGGGCATGCATATTAAGTTAGAAAACCTCAAAACGACTGTACTTAAAATCTGTATGTGTGCTTATTCTTGATTAACTGATGATCTGTGTTGATGTGATGCTAGTTTTGCTTTATTGCATCTGGTTTGGTGAAGCAAAGCATGTTTTCTGAATAATATTACTTCTAGTATCTTGGATTTTTTTTGCCTTAATAAGCATTCTCTAGAAGCTCTTTGAGGGATTAAATGTAGACAAAGTATATTGGATATTACTTTTTACTTCTGATCAAGATTATGACTGTAGTGAAAGCTCTTTCTAAACTCATGAACAATTTCCATCTCATGCTCAGATAAAGATGGCCGATGCTGCTCTACTCAACTAATCGATGGAGATGGTGTATTCAATGTTGATGGAATTGACACTTTTATGAAGGAAGTGAGGCTGGGTGAATGTGGACTATCATATGCTGTAGTCTCAATCATGGGCCCCCAAAGCAGTGGTATATATTATCACCTTCAAACTCAAACTTCATGCTTCCATGAGTAGATAAAAGCAATCATTCTGGTTAGGTTTTTGCTTAGTGTAAGGACTTTCCAACTTGCTTTGGTTGGTGGTGCGGTGTAACTTTTAAGTTGAAAGATAAAGGGGCGATTTAATAGTTCAGTGTACCTTTGTAATTTCACTTGTTATAATTTAATTTTGCAATTGTAGTTATTTCTGACCTGGTCTACTGTCATTTTGACAGGGAAAAGTACACTGTTAAATCACTTGTTTCAAACCAACTTTAGGGAGATGGATGCATTTAGAGGAAGGTATGTTTTTACCATCTGTTTTATGCACATTCTTATAATGTGATGCATCAAGTTAATAAGCTGTTGTTGTTCCAGATCTCAGACAACCAAAGGTATTTGGTTGGCAAAATGTGCCGGTATTGAACCCTGCACCCTTGTGATGGATTTGGAAGGTACTGATGGAAGGGAAAGGGGAGAGGTGAGAACCGTGTTTCCTTCAAAATTTATATTTGACACTAAATCACTTTTGTATTGGCTGTGCTAGTTCACATCTTTGAAAGATTAGATACTTCAGTCTTATTTTAGCATGTTCACCTTTTCTAGGATGATACAGCATTTGAAAAACAAAGTGCTCTCTTTGCTCTTGCTGTATCGGACATAGTGCTTATAAACATGTAAGGATAAGTACTTCAACATGTTTGTTTTGTGATAGTAAATTAGTACTTGTGCTTTTTCTTCCTTAACTTTTTTTCTATCTTAATATATGCAGGTGGTGTCATGATATTGGCCGTGAGCAAGCTGCCAATAAACCTCTCCTGAAGACTGTTTTTCAGGTGATCTCTATCTTCTCTATATTCTTTGGAAATTGTCTAATGGTTTTTAGAAGCATGCATTTTAATTTCATCTTCTTTCCTTATAGGTCATGATGCGATTGTTTAGCCCACGTAAAACTACTCTATTGTTTGTCATACGTGACAAAACAAGGGTGAGTTCACTTGTCTAACTTACTGCAGTTCTGACTATTTGAAGCAAACTTCTAGATGCAATTTATATTGAAATATTCCCTCCTTTCTTCCCTGAGATTCAGGAATTCCAATTATTTGTGTCTTTCATAGTTGTTCTTGCATTGTGTTTTCCTTTGACAGACTCCTTTGGAAAACCTAGAACCTGTTCTCAGAGAAGATATTCAAAAGGTAAACAACTTGTCCCTTTATATGGTTTTAACTTAATTTATCAACTATAACCTGTTAGTTCACCTTTCTTTTCTGTGTTTCAGATATGGGATAATGTCCCTAAGCCACTAGCTCATAAGGAAACTCCATTGAGTGAATTTTTCAATGTAAGATTTATAATAACTGTTAATCACCCTCAATGGATATCATGATTTTATTTGTTAAGAGAATTTTCTTCCATTCTTGTTCTGTTTCATTTGGCTGGTCTAGACCTGATGCTTCTATCTTATTTATTAGGTTGAGGTTGTGGCTTTATCAAGTTACGAGGAGAAGGAGGAGCAATTTAAAGAACAGGTAAATCTTCTTTAATTTTCCCTCTTTACCTAGTAGAATACTTCATTTATAGTTGTCATGATCTCGAGGATGCTAATAGTATTTCTCAGCAGGTGATTTGGCTTCCATTTTGATAAAATAAAGAGAGATCGTGTTCCTAAAAATCTGAATTCATGGTGAATGTTGATCTTATTACTTGTTCTAGGTTGCTACCTTAAGAAACAGATTTCAGCACTCTATAGCACCCGGGGGGCTTGCTGGAGACCGCCAAGGTGTTGTTCCTGCTTCTGGATTTTCTTTTAGTGCCCAACAAATTTGGAAAGTTATCAAGGAGAACAAGGATCTTGACCTTCCTGCACATAAGGTAAGGACCTAGAAATGTCATTGAGAGAATTGACACTAACGCTGACTTTGATGGACTTTGGGTGAGGGTAGAGGAATATGATAGAACCTAATAGATATTAATTTAGTTATGTTGCCAATCCTTGTTAGGTGATGGTGGCAACTGTTCGCTGTGAAGAAATTGCTAATGAAAAGTTCTGCAATTTCAAGGGAAACCAGGTACCTTCTTCTAGTATCTTTATTGATTATGATTCATCTCCTTTTGTAGCTCTATGCTGCTTGGCATGATTTTTCTTATGACCCGATTTGTTTATAAATTGACAGGATTGGTGCGAACTTGAAGAGGCTGCACAAAATGAGCCTATCAAGGGATTTGGAAAAAAGCTCAGTTTGATTATCGGGAGTTGCTTATCTGAGTCAGTTGCTTAGCCCTAACTGTCATAAGTTACAATGCAATTTGAAAAGTTGAGCAGATTTTTCTAGTTGCATACAAAATAAATAGGGAAAATGAGATGATCTGAGGAGAGTTAAACTAATGGGATTTTCAAGTGAGGGCACTTTAGATTATTGATGCCTAATGTGTGCTGAAAGCATCACTCAGATTTGGCTTATCTCTCCTATTTGGTATTTTCTCAATTAGTTAATCATCATTTTATTGCCTTCATGATCTAATACCTTGATCTTTTTTTCTTTTTAAGATTATTTCTATTATTCCTATTAATGATGATGGTCAATGTTTAAGTATTAAGAGCAATATTTGACCTTCCTCACTCGATATTATGTGCTCCCGCTGGTAAATAGATATAAACTTAATTAGGCGTATTATTCAAGCGCATAGCTGTCCATGGTTGGGTGTTTATCGTATTTTTTGAATCATATTGTTTTCAATGCGACTGAAATTCATAATTCTTGAGATGAAACGTACTGTCTATGTTCGGTATAAATCATTCCTCTAAAATAAGAAAATAGTGTGTTGATTGTTAAAGTTGTAATTTATTATTCCAATTTCTGTGTTTACATCCTTTAAGCCATCATATAAGAGTGTAAGGTTTTCCCGAAAATAGAAAAAAAAATCATTTTATACATGTAGTTATACTTTTTTTTGTTGTGTTAGGTATGATGCTGAGGCTACATATTTTGATGAGGCCGTCAGAACGGCCAAAAGGAAGTTTCTGGAAGAAAAATTGCTACAAGTACTTTCCCTGTTCCCTCAATTTCTCATGCTATTTTCTAGCCGAGTCAGAAAATCTTTTTACATAATCAGTACCTATTCAGTGGTATAAACTAATTTGGGTATTATTCTCGTTCAGATCCTAGACACTGTTTATGAACTTCTAAATTCATCTGAGATAATTACACAATTACATGGCTAATTTTCTAATTCATACCCTAAGAGATTTGTCTGTAATTTTCTTTTTGATTTATGCATTCCATCTTGAGTTACACGTTTTCTACCAAGTATCAAGTTACTCTAACTGAGGTCTTTAACAAAGTATTTTATCTTTCCAGCTTGTCCAACCAGCCTTCCAGGCTATTTTGGGACATCTAAGGTCTTCAACCCTAGAAAAATTTAAAGAAGCATTTGAAAAAGCCCTGAATGAAGGGGAGGGATTTTCAGCTGCAGCTCTAAGATGCACTCAGTCATTTATGAGTCGATTTGACGAAGGATGTGTAGGTATGTGATTAACTTGCATTGTATATTATATATAGAACATATGTTTTGCAATTAAATAATTTTGCACCTTGAGTTCATGAGACATGCATCTCTCACCTTTGGCTAGGCAACAGATCCCTCCTCAGTTTTTATCCCACATATTTTCTTCAGAAGCTTGATTATGTGGGCGTTTTCATTCCTAAAAAAATATATCTCTTGTATTGTAAAATGGTTGCTTCTGCAAACTTTCTGTTGACAATATCTGAACGTGTTATTTCTTTTAAAAGATGCTGTGATTGAACAAGCACATTGGGATACATCTAAAGTAAGGGAGAAGCTTCTTCGTGATATTGATGCCCATATTGCTTCAGTTCGTTCTGCCAAATTATCTGAGCTTACGGGAGCCTATGAGGTATAGTTTTTTTAACTTTGTTATTTTTTCTCTGTTATTTCTGAAGTTGACTTGGTTTATCATTTCTGCTATCATATTTCTGTAATGCAATTGGCTTTGCTCTCTATCATCGTGTAGAAGATAACCATTTTGAAAGTAATCAACAATTTTTAAGAGATTTCCATTTTGAAAGTAATTAACAATATTTAAGAGATAACCATTTTTTTGAACTATTTAAGAGATTTCCATTTTTGAACTAGCTTTAGTGTATTGAAACTTTGAAAGTAGTTAACAATATCAGTTTAACACTTAATAGTATGTCAAAACACTTGGAGGTTAGGACAAAAAATTAACATGTTTAATTGCAAAGACTGTTTAACTTCCTTTAGGTAGTATAATTTTGTGAATACAAAATGATCTAGCTTTCTATATCTTGGATTGATTTTGGATGTACAGGTACAACTGAATATGTTCATTATAGTAAGGTGGACTTGGAAAAAGTATTGGGATAAATATTTATTTGCTTCTCAGATGGTTGATTTTGTTATCTGGCGGTATTCATTTTTTAATAGGGCAAACTAAATGAGGCTCTAGCAGCACCTGTGGAGGCACTTATAGATAGTGCTAGTGATGATACCTGGCCATCCATCAGAAACCTTCTGCAACGTGAGACTCAGTCAGCAATATCTGGGCTCTCAAATGATGTTTCTAGTTTTGATATGGATGAACCAGAGAAGGAGAAGATGCTTGTGAAACTTGAGCAATATGCAAGAAATGTAGTTGAAACAAAGGCGAAGGAAGAAGCGTCCAGAGTCTTGATACGTATGAAAGATAGGTAACAACTAAGAAGCCGTATTTGGTGCACAATATGAACCATATATCTTATGTATACTGACTGTCCATGGTATAATTTTGCTTTGCAGATTCACCACATTGTTTAGTCATGATTCTGATTCAATGCCACGTCTTTGGACTGGAAAGGAGGATATCAGAGGAATTACAAAATTTGCTCGCTCTGCGGTATACATCAAAATAAGCATAATTTCTTTAGTTTGAATTTGAATGTAGAAGTTTCTTAATTTTGTTTTATGATCTTGTTTCAGTCCTTGAAATTGCTTTCTGTTATGGCTGCAATCCGGTTAGATGAGGATCATAAACATATTGAGAATACTCTTAATGTTGCTTTGGTTGATGGCTCTAAAACGACTGAAAACAGGAGTATCATATCAGCAGATCCGCTTGCATCGAGCACTTGGGAGAAAGTGAGCCTCCCTTACTTAACCTTTCTTCTAATTTTAATGCTAAACACTCAATATACACATATTGTCTGTTGTATAACAAGGCAGGAGTGTAAGGTTTCATATCTGTTGCTGCTAGTAATAATGGATATCTTTCTTCTATTTCTGTATATGAAACAACCTAATCCTGGATTGTTCGTAAGATGTGGATTTTTATTCATCTGATTATCTTTTCATGGAATTGTCATTTATTGCTTTTCGGAAATTGCAAAAATTTAGTTGGAATAAAAGAACAGTGCAGATGGTTGTATGCTCAAAATCCAGCTATGAAAATTACAGATTGCTTTAAATGGTAGCATTACATGGTTGAAGGTTTTATTGAATTTGTATCATGCCCACCTCAAACTTTGTTTTGGTGTATGTTGGTTTGAGGTGGCCCAAAATTTGTGAGCCGTTCTAACTAGAAGTGCTTTGATCTATTAGATCTTTTCAATCCCCTTGGACAACTGCTCCTTCAAACGACTTTAGTGCCGTAACCTGAGCATGATAGTTATCTGCAAGGCGTAAATCAATTTACTATTATGTGTGATACTTTCCTTACAGGTTCCATCCTCAGAGACGTTACTTAGCCCTGTTCAATGCAAATCAATCTGGAGACAGTTCAAGACAGAGACTGAATATACCGTCAGCCAGGCAATTTCTGCTCAGGTATGATTTTTTTTTCACTTGTTAAGATGTGATTTTGATTCATTAGCATATGCATTACTGTTCAATGCAAAGCAATCTGCCTTGCCATTTGAGTTGCATCATTCTTTTCCAAATAAAAAAGCAGAATTTTTTCTTGCGGATGATGGTGCAATCTGGTTGCTCCTTTTGAAGCCTTTCTTTTTGCTTATCAGTATCCCCTTTTTTCAATTATCTCAGGAAGCAAATAAGCGCAACAACAATTGGATGCCACCTCCGTGGGCTATTGCTGCTTTAATTATTCTAGGCTTCAATGAATTTATGACTCTTCTTAGGTATGGAACTATGGATTCTATATACAAGCTCCTTTTTTTTAATGAAAGTTTGCTCTTTATGCTGTTTTGGTTAAACCATCACTCAACCTTGCTGTAGGAATCCATTATATCTCGCTGTTCTTTTTGTTGGCTTCCTGGTCAGCAAAGCTCTATGGGTTCAACTAGACATATCAAGAGAGTTCCAGAACGGCGCTGTAAGTATTATATATATTCTGATTTTTGGTTCTCAGTTTTGAGCCCTTGAGGATTTTATGCTTGCCTTTGATATTTCTGCTGAATCACTGACGTGGTTCATGGTTTTTCAGCTCCCAGGGATTTTATCATTGTCAACAAAGTTCCTCCCAACTGTAATGAACCTTCTAAAAAAACTAGCAGAACAGGGGAACGTGCCAGCACCAAATACTGATCCCCGTAGAAACCCAGCTTTAAAAAGATCCCAAGATGGAGTAGATCAGGATGGTTCTTTTGGTTCCACAGCTTCATCAGGTGTAACTTCACCAGAAAATGGAACAGAATACTCGAGTTCTCTAAAGGAAGACTAAAGCGAAGGAAGAACTATAATGGGGCAATTCTTATACATATACATGTGCATTGAGACGTGCTAAACCAAGGGGCATGCATTTTGGATATAACCAGCAATCTGCAAAGTGGGTATTACTTGAAGAGCTATATAGATCAAAGGCGTGTTGTTTTACCATGCCAAATTCTAGGCGGATCGACATCCAAGCAGAGATCCCAATGGCTTATGTAATCATTCTCCCATCGTTTTGGTTTTGCAGGTTTTGGTTACGTTATTGTTGTTATTTTTGGTCCGTTTACATTGCATTTCAGTTTGCTGTGTGGTTGTAATTGGATGAGTTCATATTACCACTTTCCTATGTTTCTTCTATAATGTCCCAGTTGTATTTTGATTAGTACATGAAGAAATTAACTTGTGGGATTCAGATTTTCCAGAGTTTGTTGCAAATAAGATCTGAGTGATGATGTTGTAGGCTACACAATGACTTCTTATTGAAGAGGATTTTATGTTTTCATCAAAGTCAGTTGCAAGCCCTAAGAGTATTACCATTTACAATCTGAATTCATCTAGGTAACCTCTCAAAGTTGAAGAAGCTTGTCTTTACATGATGTGGGTGTAGACAGTATTTTACTTTTATTCATTTCAAAAAGATATTTATTTCTCTTTCCTTTTCTTTCTAACAAAAATTATTGATGTTCTATTTCTACTTCTATTCTATGGTGTCTAGCTTGCCTACCAAGAATTTGCGAGGTTTAGCTCTTGAGATTCATCTTGTTTGACGCTTCTTTGCCTTCAAATGTCACATTCTTCGCCTTTAATTTCAGCTCGCTTCTTCGCCTTCAAATGTCACATTCTCCAACTTTAATATCATCTCGCTGCCACCATATGAACATTTTCAGGCTCAAACCCAAAATTTCAATTTATAAAATAGAAGAGCTAGATTTGTGATATGACGGAGTCCTTGAATGTTCCTTGATGAATGCAAAGTACGTATAAGATGATTCCCCGCCAATTCAATTATTTGATTACTACTCGAAATATTGCTCAATGATGATAGATTTCCACTGTTTCCCATCAGTATCATCATCATAATAAAATTCAATCATGTAATGAAATAAGGATCTATTTTGTACCTTTTTTTCACCTGCTTGTTGTGGTTCCTCCATAGACAAACCTTCCAGGCAAGATCCCTTGGATTGAATCCACATAGATTCCGGCAATTCCCAAGAGTACTGCGAATCCTGATGATGATCACGAGTATCATCATCGTCATCCTCATCCAAACGCTCTTGTTTTTGTGCATCCACATACTCTTGATCATAAAAACTCTGATGATTATTATTGTACTCTTGCAAGTTCTGTTCTAGTTGTTGTTGTTGTTGCTGCTGTTGATAGGCCTCCGCTTGGTGGGCCCGGCACATGGCGATCTGTCCGAGCAAAAACTCCAGCTCGGCCTTTTCCCTTTCAATTTGAAGCTTTAAATACACAACGATCCTATAACAACCTCCAACCGGGTCCTTGGCTCAAACGTCAGACTGATACACAATTGTGCTCATTGCAATGTCCTTCTCATGAGGTTTCATGTCCTTGATGATCTTTGTGATGTTGCTGACTCCAAACAGCTTGTGTGCATTCAAGAATTGATCTTGTTTATCATGGGGAAAGTAAGGGGCAAGCACGCAATCGCGTGCACATTTTCTTCTTTGGTACTTGCAAGCCGCGCAAGCTTGAGAGCCTGATGAGCTAATGGTTCTATTGTTGTGGTAAGCAATGCGCTTAAGGCTCATTGAAATTGATTTGGATGGGGGCGAGAATTCGACTGCGTTGCCAACGGATTTGCAATTGCTTTTTCGACGATTTTTTGGCTTTGTTTGTGTTGTTGCCTTTAATTTCTCAAGAAGGAGAGAAATAATGGGGGAAAAGGGTGCTAAATTTAGTGTGTGTAGGTGGTTCTTGTAAACGGATTTGTAGGGAATTTGAGCTCTTATAGAATATTTGAAAATGGAAAGGGATTTTGATGCAAGGTGTAGGAACTGATGGCCAAAATAATTACAAGAATGAAAGGTGAAAATGCAATTTGTTCTTGAGTTTTGTTACAGGAGTAAATAGGGTTAGGTAAACGTTCTGTTTTGCTATGACTTTGACCATTCCAAATATAGTATCTCTTCAACTTGTTATGTGGTATGATGTTGTTTTAGTATATGTGGGTGTAGCATGTCTAAATTAAGTAGATGGGATTTAATGAACTATTTGTAATCAATAAAAGTATTAAGATGAACTATTTGTAAAGTCGAAGTTATGATTTAATAATTTATGTGGTTAATTATGAAGTTGGAATATATTAGCCAAATAATAAAATTAATGTCATTATTTTTCTTATAAACTAGAAAACCAAACCTATAAAATTATGTTATAACTTTGGAACTTATCTTAAATGTTATTAATCTTACTCAATATATTTTTATGTAAAGGAAATTGATTCATTTTTAAATTAATTTTCACTAAGAATGTTTTAGAACAAAATTAGATATAAAATGGGTTTTTTAATATTTTAATCCTTTAATAACAAGATTTATAATTTTCAAAATTTTGTTTGTAAATTTTAATGATGCGATTCGGTTTCAATTCAGATCCAAATCCGAGACATCCCAGGCTATGGAGACCCCCTTGAAATAGGACTTAGTCTTTAATTTGTATTTACTATATTTATATTATTTCTATTTCCGTCATTTTTATTTCAATATTACTATTTATGGGAGTGTGACATACTGACATCTTATGCTTAAGAAACCAACCTAATATGCTAGAATAAGGCCCATTAGGGTTTCTTAGGGTTTAGTTTGCATCCTTCCATTCTCTATTTACACAATTAATTGTAATCAGTTTTGATGCGTCTAGACTTGCCAAGTAAAGTAGAGTTGAGAGTTCCTTCTTGTTTGGCCCAACGTCACCCTCTCCTTCGACCCCCCCCCCCCTCTCCTTCTAGTCGGTCCTCCCTTGGTCTGACACATCTTATCTTTAAGCCTTGCCCCACCCTCGTTAACATGAACATTAGAGGCATGCGAGACCATCTCGTGGTCTCGTACTTATCTCGATTATGACCCGTCGAAGAAGATTCGGGCCTTTCGAGCCTAGATCGACCCCTAGTGACCCGAACGCGAGTAGGGTCGCATGAATTGGTATCAAAGTCTCAAGATTGCGTAAGTCTCACAAGCACCCTCTTGCTCTTTGTGCACGTTTTTTTTCGCGGTAGTGCCCTCTACTTCGACCTTTTTGAATTTCACAGAATATCCTATACTTTAGGGGTCATTGCACATTCTACCCTCGAAACGTTCACACTTTGAAAAAAATTATATATTAATTGCTTACCTTTTTGTTTTTTGACAAAACTTCCCAATCCATGTACACACAATTTTTTTAAAGTATAAATATTGTCATTAAAGGATTAAAATATTAATAAAACATTCTTAGTGAGAATTAGTTTAAAAACAATCAATTTTCCTTACATAAAATTGTATTGAGTAAGATTAGTAGCATTTCTTATAGGGATTGTTTTCTCATTTATAAGAAAATAACACCATTACATTTATTATTTAGCTAATATGAATTCTCAACATCATAATTAACAATATTAATCATTAAATTATATTTTTGACTTTACAAGTAGTTCATTTTAAAACTTTCATCTATTATGTAGATACTTCTGTATATGAAATATATTTTAAAAGCTTGTTTGGATTACTTTCTATAATGCATAATTTTATATTATAATGTAAAATTTTACATTATAATACAAAATAATAAATATGAGGGTAATTCAAACAGGCTCGAATTGTTGCGAGCTTAGTTTTGAAAGTACACTAAAAACTCGACCAAAAAGATATAAAACTCAATATATAAGACAAGAATAGTCGAGGATGAGGTGAAAACGTGTAAACTGTAAACTCTCCTAGAAGTCAAAACGACGACGTTTGGTGACATTGTTGTCAGGCAACATGGAAAAACCACAGCACAGAAGAGAAACGGGCAACACCCGCATAATAGCATTCCAGCCTCCAACAAGAACGGAAGAGAAGTGGGTTTTCGAAGGAATCCTTGAATCAGCAAAAGAAAGCTCCAGAGCTAGGGTTTGAGTCCTGTATTCTTCAACCCTGCCAGGTCAATTTACTTTCTCCCCCCTTCAATTTTATTCTTTCTGGAGTGTTGCATTGTTTCTTTTGCTTTTGCAAGCCATTTCGCATTAGTTTGATGCTTAATTTGGGCTCTGAATTGTTCTTGTTTTCAACAGCTTTATCCTAGATCCAATCTGAACCCAAATGGGAAAATGGGGGAAAGCTACGAATTTGAGGGATTTGGATTGAGCCTTTGTTTTCTGATAATCCATTAGTTGATGATTTACTGTTAAACTTCTATCTTTTCATTGTAAGAGAAGGAAAAGGGAATTTTTTTTTAAGATACTCACCTCTATTTTAGGGTTTATTTTCTCTCTAGTCTATATCACCATTATGTTTTTGTAATACTTACAAATTGCATCCGGTATTAGGTTTTTCATTTATTTGTTACAAATCATGTGTGATTTTTAGCAAAATTACCACCTTAATTGAATCTGAAAGAATATCACTTCCAAAAGGAAGGGTAATTTATGTGACCATTGTCCATGACTGTTATGATGAAGCTTTGTGTCTAGGTTAGATTGAAAGCTGAAAATGTTGAATCAGAATCGAAGTTGGTAATAATATGGGAGAAGATCCATCTCCTAGCATTGTGATCGGTGATAAATGAGCAGTTTATGGATTCACTTGGGTTTGAAATTTTGGAAAAAAAATTGAAACAGGTGATACTGAAACACACCACATGTGTAGATTGCTGTGATAGGCATCGTATGAATTAAACAGATCAGTATCCCTAAATTGGTTATATTAGCAGGGTCCGTTTATGGATTTGCTTAGGTTTGAAAGTTTGGCAAAAATAAATGAAACAAGTGATGAGGAACACACCACATGTATGTAGACTGTTGCAAGTTATAGGCATCGAATGAAGTACACATCAGCGTGCCCCAATTGTTATATTAGCAAGGTCCAATCTTTTCCCCCTATCGTTTCTATATTGATGATGCGGGTCTTGCACTTATGCAAAACATCCTCTAACTTTTAGTTGCATCTTTTTATCGGATCATGTCATCTGGATTTAATTCAGCTTGAGGATGATGTAGTTACTTGAATGCATAATGCAAATACAATGCACATAAGGCTAATGATTTTCATGAGATGACTATAATGATCTGTCAATGGGCAATTGATAAAAATAAATGCCACATTTTTAGGAAGTGTAAAAAAATCAGTACAAAATAAACATCAAGGTCTATTATAAAAACAACTCTTGAAGATTGAGAAATGCAATTTACACAAGAGTAAAATAGACCTGTAGGAACCATTTGGTAATTAATACCCAGCTACTTCAGTTATAGAGTGATAAAAGTTTCATCTGCCTGGGTGTATTCTTGTCAGTGGCATTAGTTTCTCTGTTGTTTCTAATTGCAATTCATCAGAAAGTTTTTTTTTTCTTTTTTGTTGTTGTTGTTGTTTTACTGCTTCACTGAAGACTTCTAAAATCTAATATCACTGCATAGGATTATTTGCTTTGATTATGCACTCCATCTCAAAAATCCATGTTCTCATGGTATTTTTTTTTATTTGCTATGATTCTGACACCTGATTGATGGTATCTGATTTCCAGGAAATCACCCTTTCAACATTTCTTGCATCTGGGAGTTGGAAACATAGACAATGGAAGTAAAACCTACAGTTGTTTTGAGAGCTGTATTCGTAGGAGGACTGGCCGCCTTTGCCAAAATAGCAGGTGCAATGAAAGCCGCAGGGGGCGTTAAATTAGGAGCTGCTGCTGCTGCAATGACTGCAGCAGCTACCGCTGCCATGACCGGATCAGACAAAGAACAAAAAAACCCGAATCAGAAGCCGCCTGCCAAGTGAACTTCCCTTTCCTTGCCTATTTTTTGTTTCGCCTTTTCGGCTTCTTCAACCTCAATAATGTTATATGGCATGTGGAATAGTTCTCGGTTGCTGTAATGTAATTTTAAGAGGGCATGAGCCAATCAAGCTGCAAAAGAAATCGTCGGTGATGTAAGATTGTGGTCTTTTCTGTCCTCTTAGACACTTCTTGACAAATGATGTTATGATTTTGTAATGTTAGGTGTTTGTGACCTCTATCTTGGATGAGAGCATCTATATATATGGTCGATTGAATGTTATTCACACATATGTCAATTTAAGTCTTTGAGTTCCCCAGAGCATATGGTGCAATTGCAAAATGACAACTTATGTTAATAACTGTCCATGGGTTCGAATACTTGTGCTACCGTTGCATCCCAATTGAGTTGTGACAAAAATGTTCAATCTAATATTTTTAAAACCTCTTTAAATTATTTGCAAGCAGCTTATTGAATGACAAAAATGCTATAATTGTAGTCTTGTAGATCTTAGGTGACCAATCTAACATCATCAAATCATCAAGTTTGACGATTCCATCTTTGATTTACATTTGATCCGTCTAATTCGATCATTGCCAATTAACACACTTTAATGGATTTAGAAAGCTGTCGAGACTTGGAAAGTAGTGGTTTCCCACATTGGAAATCAAGAACGTTTTGCAAGAAGCCAAGAACCCTTGAACCTTACAATTATAATATGCGTAAAGTTAGACACCGAGACTTAGCGGACAAATTTGATTTCAGTTTAGTTGAGAATATTACTATTATTCATTATGAACAACAACAAAAAACAATGGATGGGAAGTGCAAATTGTGCAAATACCTTTGACAGTCTATATATATTAAAAAAAAAAAGGTGCTAATTGTATGGTGAAAATTTATTGTGAATCTGAATATAATACAAGCCCAGAGATCCAACAAATGGTCTGCTAAGTACAACAGCAATACAGTATTCAATATATAGAGACCAAAAGGAAAAGCCATGCTTGAAACTTGGAAGAAATTAATTAATCCTTTTACTACAAGGTTTTCAAACAGCTCCTCCTCAACAAAGTTCAAGATTAAAAAAAAATAGAACAGAGAAAAGGGCTACAATCATCTTAAACCTACTTGCAATTATGTGAATGACAATTTTGGTTTATGTTGTAGGAGAGCTACAAACACAAATTTGAACTTCCAGACATCTTTTTTCAACACAGTTGAGAGAAACAGAACTGCTGCTTTCTCAGCGGCCGATGGTTAAGCAAATGAAAACTTCATTAAAAATGTTACGGCTTGATGGAAGAGGGAGAAGATGTTAAACTGATACCTGGGTCCAAAGCCAACAGGAGCCTACTAAACAGTTCTGAATAACTGGCTTTAGCGGCCAAAGAGGTGAATGGCAAGTATAAGAGAGTCTGCCTCTTCCATTAGCAACCTCCACAAAATTAAGCAACCAAGAAAATACTATCTTCCCAGATGATCTCTATGCATAATACATGTACAGACTGTTTGCAGCAGCACAAGCAATCGAGTTCTCTGTAGGATGCCACGCCAAGTGGAGTAACTTTGTTGTGAAGTCAAAGGAATTCCCATTGGTGTCAGCCCCAGGACTCTCAGATCCAGCTACATTCACAAATAGTCCTTTTTAAGGATGGATTATGATGATAAAAATAACGATTAAGAACCTTGAAATGGAAAGATAAATTTTGTTGAATTGTCTTTATTTAGAGTTATTTAATTATTATTTTATAGGGTTGATTTATTTCCTTCAGGGTTTTAGTTTCTAAAACCGGTATGCTAGGGGCATAGGTAAAAAAACCATTAAATTAATTATATGGTCCTTCATAAGAATCCGGATTTGGAAACTAAATCTTGAAAAACCGTAATCATAATGCATGGTGTTTCCTTTAGGCAAGCAAATGAGGAGAAAATCGAAAGTTATGAGGGAGGAATTGAGGAAAGCAGTGACCTCGTCTGACAACACGACTAATGCTGCTCAGTGGACGTGAAGGCCTTGATGGTGTTTGTACTTGTTTCCTATATAATCCAACAAGCATAAGATTACAAATTCCCAAAACTTGGAAACTTTCGTATAATATTACTCAAATTGTAACATGTACCTCATTGGATTTTTGCTGGCTTCTAAAGTGGTGGCCTCTGTACTTCCGGGAGCACAACCAAACACACGGAACAGATTGCTGCAAATACAGAATACATAATTCAATTTAGGGGAAGGGGGAAGGCTGCTAAGAAAAGGGCGTCAATGAATATTTTCTGACCTGTAGGATCCTGTTGCTACTCGCATCCCATCACCACTAGAACAACACTCAAATTTATCGAAGATTGAATCATTTTCATACAGATCACAAAGCTGGACAATTGAATATCACAGTTTATAAAGGTAGGATAAGAAGTATTTAAAGTAACTACTTCAGTAGCATTATAGGTTTATACCACTAAATCTCACCTTTGGTCTCAAGTATTCATGCACCTGGAAGGTTGTTACTGGACCAGAATCCATGTTTATATCCCATAACTGAAGCAAATAAGACATATTTCCGTCAAAACGCATGTCAACCAGATATAGCTTATCATTCCATAACCCAAGTGCACTGAACACCCGAATTTCTCAATGCCAATCGTATACAAGTTAAGTATCAGGCTATTTGATTAGAAACTTTTGACTATGGAAACGATCCATAATTAAGTAGATCCCTAAAAGACTAAAACTCACATATACGACAATGAGTTGGATAATTTGGCTCCAAGAAACCCGCACAGGCTGATGGTATTCTATAAACCAAGGAATTTTACATTCTCTCATTAGCTGCTCAAGTGAAACTAAGACTTCCATGACAGTTATCTATTACAGTCTGAAGTATTAAATTTTAAATCTTTTCAAGTTTCAACACCTTCCTGTCTCCGGGTGCGCTACCTACCATCCTCGTAACTGAAACGTAGAGATTCATAAAATTTCTATAGACCCTGGTACCATTGTCCCATTCATTGCAACCTCCAACTCAGACATTAGATATTTCTTCAGGAGCATATCATATCTGGCAGAAACAAAACGGTGAAACTAAACAGAATGCTACTAGGAGCAGTATCCATACCTTAAGAGTCATGTAGTCACGACTAAGTATGTATCTTCCATTTCTTGCAAATTTAATATCTGAAACAGAGGCAATGATCTCAGTGAAAAAGGACTTTGAACCAGGAGCCTCCTGTTCTTCAAACCTGCGTACATGGAGTAGTAATTTACTACAAGATTGTTGAAATTACAAGTTCACACATAGGATCTTACACAAATGTACCCCTTGCACTTTGGACAGCCCTCCGTAGCATCATAAAGCTTGCTTCTTTATTTTCTTTTTTACGGTGCAAGTATAAAAAAATAAATTTGTTATAATCTGAAAACTTCAACCACAAACAAGTGTTGTTCTTTTTCCATTCAGATTATAATGAAGTTCAACACAAAAGTGTAACAAGTAGGACCACTTACAATTTAGAATGCCTATCACATAATGCAGATTGGCGTAGATCAATGAGGCGGATGGATCCCTTTGAACTACTATAAGCTAATGTATTACAATGATTAGGGTGAAACTCGGCTGCTGTTATCACCTCTGCGAACAAATTTTAAACAATGGATGAGGAGATCACATATATAAAGCATGATTAAAGTGTGTATAGAATTGAAAGAGCTATCAACAAGGAGGCTGGAACAACTTTTGTGATGTCTGAAAGAATAAAATATATTCAATCTATGAAACATTCAAGAAAATGACTTCACTTTCTTAAATAACTAGTCATAAAAGAAATATGTTATAGATAAAAGGGTCTGTTGACGACTTGACGGTACTTTTCAGTTCCCCAACATCAATTGTCCCTTATACTGCAATGCAACCACAACCTCTCTCCCGGGCCATCAACAACATCATCAATAACAATTCATCTCTCAAGCAACTCCCTAAAAGCAACCTATTTTGCTTTGCTCATAAGTAATCCAGATTTATGTTCTTAAGCATATCACATTAATATTGTTTAAGCAAAAATCAATTTGTTGCTCTTGAGCAAACCGTATAATAAGGTAGCTATGAGTGATCCCTAAATTGGTTGCAAGCATACCCAATCAAGTTCTCAATGAACAATTGACAAATCATTGCATGGTGAAAAGAGGGTGGAAAATAGCCCAAAAAAAACTAGACCAAAAGTTGAGATCCATGATATCAAAGACAATAAAATACTATGTAACTGACAATGCTGACAAACAACCATGAGTTTCTAGATTTGTGGCTTCATGTATGGCTCCTATCAAAAGCCGCAACATTCAAATTCAATGCAACTTTTCAAGGGGGGTTATCCAATTCAGCTGAACTTAATGAGGTGAGGCTGGAAACAGATGGCAAATGAGAAAAACATAATTTAGGTATCTTCAGCTATAAAAAAAACGTCAAAAAAATCAGGTTGACGCTGACGCCGAAAAAGGGTGAAAAGGTAAACTCATCTGTCAATATTTGATATGATTTGACACATTTTGCTTCTTTTCTCCTCCGCCTCTTTCCTTCCCTTCTTTAGTAATGAAGGCATTAGGGAGGGGCGTTCCACAAGTGTCAATGGTGGAGGGAGATAGAGTGGTGAGATTGTGAATGAGGTATAAATGTGTTCATAGTTAATTTTAATTTCAGGAAGCAACCTAACAACCTAAAAACGTTTTAGAAAATCTTGATGGTTTCTTTGGTTCTTTTACAGCCAATTAAGAACATTTTTCTAAAAACGTTTTAGAACATTTCAGAAATACGATTTAGCACTTTTCAGAAAAACATTCATAGTAATTGAAAGGCTGCTTTTTATAAAAAGGAAAACAATTAATTTACTTCTTTTGTATTATGATATTCCATTGGAATAGTCAAAATTATGAGGGAAGATATTCCTTCAGTATACAAGATTTGACTTCTGTTCATTAGTGGGCCAAAATGATTATCTTACTTACACATTTGTATCCTTGCAAATAAACAAAAAAAAAAATCATTACTAACCATCAATATTGGTTTCTAAATTTACCATTTCCAAAATAAAAAATATCAATTTCCAAAATCGCACATCAGTCATGTGATTATCTTTCACAGTCCTTTTTATCCAAACAATGTAAAATTAATCTATTTCCTTCTGTGCTTATCTTTTGATATATATCAAAACAAATGGTTCAAGGAGAGCAAAGCTTTATCCCAAAACATGAGAGATTAAATGCCGGTCAATGTTATTCAGAACAAATGTTTCTGACTGCTTATCCTCTCCAAACCATATTTAATAGTGATTTCAACACAGTTAACAGTTAGAGGTATCTATGAAGTATGAACTCAATGAAAATCAGCATTGAAATAACAAGAATTCTACCAGTTAGATCCTCCATGTTTTGGGGTTTCACATCAACAATATTAAAACTCTGACTGCTTATCTCCAAATTCCATAGGTTAATTCGTAGATCATCAGCAGAAATGAAAGTTTCTCCATCACTGCAACAGTAAGCCAAAAAAAAAGCATATGAAGTCCTAAACAATTTACATAAGTTAATATCCCAGCTCAAAAATTTGCATGTAAGCTAATAATCAGATCTCAAAAATAAAACAACTCAAGAAAGAAAAATAAACAAATCAACTAACAAAAATAGAAAACACTCCAGACACGTGAATAAAGCGAATAAGCTGAAAAATTCACAAAATCACTCACTACAAAGAAAATACTTCAGCCTCATTTGATCACTTCAACTAACTAGGATTACACATAATTTTTTTCCCTTATTAAGAAGAAATAGAAGAAAACAGAAGTGCTCCAAAACTAGTGTGGCACATACAGAAGTGAAATTATGCAGATTAGAATGTCTATCTGGTGAAAAGGACTTCTTCATATGAGCACAAAAACTCACCTGTTGTTTGAAATAGAATTGATATGATAATCATGAGCATGAGCATATACTCTTCGACATCTTGCAACTAGACTAGTTTCTTGGCTAGTCACCTAGAAAATCATACATAAAAAAGATAAGAATGTTAAGATTTTATCCAAAGGTAGAGTTCACTGAATCATAACTTACAAAGCTAGATCACATATTATTAAAAAGTTTTTAGACAAAGGCACAACTACCACTGGCAACTGCAATTTTGGTATGCTCCCTGCTGAATATGACAAGTCATTGTTACATGATTTGTCTGCATATCCACCATTGGCAAGATGGGGTTTGGGACTATTTGAAATACTTGAACTGGCAACACATCCTGCAATTTTTGATGGGTCCAAATTCATCTCACTGATCTTCTTTATCTTCTTTTCTTGGACCTGTAAAATGTACAAGCAGAAAGGGGTAAAAAAAAGTCAACAAAAAACTGTTCTGTAACAGAGCAATGTACCCGAAAATGGAAGTCGCAATCCATTGGAATAAATAAATCTAGTGGAAGTATCACTCGTAAACAAACAGGATTCTTCATTAGTTCATACAAACATCCAGTCCATTGAAACTTGGGACTCAAGATTCACCATCCTTTTCACTAAAAAATATTTTTCAGATATTAAAGGACAATGTTGTAGGTTTTTTACTTTCATGCATGCTCTCAGTACTATGTACTCTGAGATATGAGTCATGCAACTTTTCACGGTGCTCAAATGCTAGATCAGCAATGATTAAATCCATACCTTGAACCTCCACAGCCAATATAAAATAAAACTTTGGCAAAAGAATAAATAATTTGAGATAAAAGTTAAATAACTGACCGCAGCCGTAACAATGCAGATCAATACTCTAAGCTGTGACGCAGCTGATGCAGATCAAATTAACAACCTAAATGAAAGAGCAGTAGTATACATATAGCACATAAGATCCCTACCTTCCAAAATTTAATTGTCTTGTCATTAGTAGATAGAAGAAACACAGCATTATTAGCTGTTTGGCACCATCTGATCTTGTTAATCTTCTCCTCTATTTCCAAACTCTTGAGATAGTCAAACTGCCAAAAAAAAAAATATTAAAATATAACAATAAAGTGCAGCTTATGTACTAGAATTAGCGGTACCAGCTATAAGATTTCTAAAATACCTCAGGCTCATGGCTCTGGAATTCAGTTTTATAACGAAACTCTGGATGCCTACTGATTGGATAGTCCATCCTCTCAAGCTCCCTTCTACTAGTGTCATGCTGCACTCATCAAAGATAATAATTGATCAATAAAACTTTTCTACAACAACTATAGACGAGAAATATTCAAACAGCCTACATCTTTTGTATCTGTCCTCTCAAATAAGACAACCCTTCCACCACGATCACCAGTAGCTAGATGGTCTCCGCTTTTATCAAACTCAATAGCTGAAATAATATCCACTGCAGAAAGAATTCAACACAATCATCATAAGCAAAGAAGAAAAAGCATGAAATCTCCACATCTCAAAGAAAAAAAAAACTGATGCTACTTGTAAGCATATACAATTAGCAATGTCACAGGCCGAGTTATGCAATTGAAATTTTGGCTAGGACATCAAAGACAGGTAAGAAAAACGGGTAGGCTGCCTAAATAAGCTCACAAATCCACCAAAGACCCGTTAACATCATACAGCCAATGAGTCATTTTTTCCTTTTTTTTAAGAGAAAACAGGATATTACATGTTTCCATCTCTAACCAAAATCATCAAAAGAAGGTAATATGTCTTAAATCATTCACTTTTTTTTTTAATCTTTGTTGCTATATAAAGCTGTCCTGCGCACACACAGATCCTGCCCACATCACAGATTCAATTAGTTGCACTTGTTGTCTACATCAATAAGAAGGTTGTCATGTATTTCAGGATGATAAGAAGCTTACTATTAAATGAGAAGTTGCTGATTTTAGGATACAAGCAACATAAATATGTATTTAAGGCTTTAAGCTAGTATTTTCTTAAACCCATAAATCTTCACACACAGGACATCTAAAGCTTATTTAAATACTATTCCCTTCTAAGATATATAATCACAGTGAAAGCATCAAAATACCCTGAAAACTATTGTTAGCACACTTTCCTGGCCACAATGAGCCATTTTAGAGATTAGACCAATGATTTCTCCCATTGTGAGGTATAAAAACAAACGAATATACATTTTCAGCACTGAACACAAAAATAAAATTCAGAATTAAGCAAAAGATGCAAGCGCCAGAAGTGGTATGCCAAATTGATAGCTCGGATCCAAAAGAAGTATCAAATTGATAGCTCATATCATTGCATCAGATCAAGGATTGAGATCAAAACCCTAATGTTCAAGCATGATTAGGCAAAGGGGACGGGACACCATTCATATCTGAGTAATTTATCTTACCTTCCTGAACTTCTTCTCCAGCGGCCCGTTCACCAAACACCTGAGAAAATTTCCACTCCAGCGGCGATGGTGGGGTCACCGTAGCACCTTCACCTCCTCCGCCATCACCGTCGACACCGTTCATCCTATCTTAGTGTATATCTCTCTATCTCTTCCTTTACTCCTTCAATAGACCGATTTAGAACAATCGACTGGTCAAGACCAAGGCCAATTTGGGGTCGACCTCATGGGAACGGGGGATCGGATTCAGGGGGATCAAAATCAAATGCTCGCAGATTTCTATGAAAATGTCAGCTTCTGATTCAACATTCGAACATCAGACAAGGATTTGCGATGTACCTCTTTCCCTTCTTCTCTGTTTCTCTCCCCTCTCGTGTCTTTCTTCTTCCTCTTTCTCTTTCCTGATTTTTTCCTCTGCGTTCAGACTTCGGAGGATAAAAATGGGATTTGGCAAAGCCAAACCGTTCTTTTTTGTTTTTGTTTTTGTTTTTATTTTTGTTTTTGTTTTCCAGTGTTTTGGATTTGGTATCTATGTATTAAAACAATCTATCTATCTATATAGTATTGTAAAATTAACACCAATTCAGCATTAGTAATAAGATTTTTCTGAACACATATTAACAATATTAATATTGAGAAATTTAGATATTATTTGTTAATTTTAATTTTTTTAATTAATTTTTATTTAGAAATAGTTTTAAAATAATTTTTTAAATAAACACTTTTATTGTGTGTCCATGACATTAGTCGAATCGTTAATAATAAACTTATTACTTTTATCAAAAAAAAACTTATCACTAATTACCTTTAACATTATCTTGATCACTTAAATTTAATCTATAATACAAGTGAGAATATTTGTATTATTTTTTATTTTTATTTTTTTTGGTTGTCATTTATTTCACTTTTTTATGCTAACTATTTTGTATGTAGAGGTACTTTTTTCATTATGACCTTTTTTTTTGTTTTAAAAGTACTTATTTAGAAAGCACATGACACACTTATAAATATCATAAATTTGTTTATCATAAATTGAGAGATTGCTTATCCAACATTTTCCATAAATTAAGAGGTAATTATTAACTCCAAGTCTCCAAGGGTTATTCACATGGTAATGGTAATTTATAATATATATATTTATAACTATTAACTCTACAAATTATTATGATGTATATACAAACTCATCTATAATTTTATACACAAAATTATCATCATATAAAAACCAAACATAGTATTACACTTAAAGACGTATTAATTAATTATTTAAAAATCGTCTTTATTTGTGAGGGATGATCTCAAGTAAAAGATTTAAAAGAAAAAAAGAAATTCAACGCTGTAGGCCCATAGTTGTTGGGCTTGATGAAACGTAGGCCCATATAGCCCAATTATGCTGGTGAGCTCATTCTTCGTTCGTCGTCGTCGCACTCTCAAATTCCCTCCTCCTCTAGGGTTCTTTTCGTTTTCATCGTGTTGAACAGAGACAATCGATGTTATACTGTTATAGTGATGGCAATGTCTCTGTTTTTTCTGCTTATCTAGAGAGTATTAACTTAACATCCCGCTTCCATTTTTAAAAAGCTAAAAAGTTTTAAGCTTTTTATTTTTTTATTTTATTTTTTACAAAAATAAATAAATTTCCCCTTTCTTCCTCCTCCTCCCCCTTCCCTCTTTGAAACTTTACCAAATTCGTCGAAAATGAAGCTCGTCGTGAAGACTCTCAAGGGAAGCCATTTCGAGATTAGAGTTCAGCCAAATGACACCGTTAGTCTCTCTTTCTCTCTCCTTCACCTCTTGATGTGATTAGCGTTTTTTTTTTCCTTAATCGAGATGTGACTTTTGTTTGGTTGATGTAAAACATGGGAATTCGGTTTACATCTTCGCTTTTAGGTTATGGTTTAGTTCTCTATGAATTACTTTTTAATAAAAATGCTTAATTGGTTTAGATATGTATTTAGAATCTGTAGGTGGAATATAATTTGGGTGGAAACGTCCTATCCCTTCTTCTTTCGTTTTTGAATCAAAGAAGTTCCAGTTTTTCCTATTTTCCCCTCTTGTGTCAGATGTCCAGATCTTTCTTTGTATTTCCTTGATTTTGTTTAACATTTATGCTTGGTTCACATGTTGAATTTTTTTAAAGGTGCAAGATTTATTCTAATTGAATTTGATCTCTTGAAGATTATGGCAGTAAAAAAGAACATTGAAGACGTGCAAGGGAAGGACAATTATCCTTGTGGTCAGCAATTGCTTATTCACAATGGTAAGGTCTTGAAAGATGAAACGACATTGGTAGAGAATAAGGTTTCTGAGGATGGATTCCTTGTAGTCATGCTTAGTAAGGTAATAGAAATTTTTGTTTTTTCAAGCGATTATTCTACCATTATGTAATTGCCTTCTAGGTTGCATCCTTTTCTTTGTTTTGGTCATGGTAAAAATCACTCATGTCCTCTTGGTCTGTACTTATCATAAAAATAAGAAGATATCATTCTCTTGTTCTATTTTCTGCAGAGCAAAACATCGGGTTCAGGAGGAACTTCCTCTCAGGTTATATCCCCTTGCCCCTCCCAACCAAAAATAAAATCCTGAGTCTTGTTATTATGATAATTAACTTATGTGTGTGTTTGCCAACAGCCTTCAACAGCCACAGCTGCCACTTCTACTCCTACTGCAACTTCTGCACCTGAACCTCAAACGCAAGCACCGTGAGTAGTTATTGTTATTGTGAAGTTCTTCTGAGAGAGGCTGATGTAATAGACTTTTATATTTATTTTCCTGCAGGACATCCAAAGCGGCTTCTGCTTCTAATGTTGTGACTAACGAGTATGTACATTATCTTTTATTCTATATAAATATGTTTTATAGCTCATACTTAAAAATATCAAATTCAGATGCATCCCTTCAAATTATAGAAATTGGTGTGCAACAAAGGAAGTTGAATAACTAAAAGAAAGGGTTTATTATCAAGTGTAGAGCTTCCTGCATATACAGAACTACCTTGTAAAAGGAGAAATCCATTTGATTTCAAAAATAGTACTAGTCCGGTATGTTAAACAGCAATGCACATGTTGAACGGTCCTAGAGTGGGTTAGGTGTGGTCGTGTGGATGCTTTGAAAAGGACCCACTGCCTGTGAGGCTTGTGCAAGTGGGAGTGTTTGGGAAAACATTTTGGACATGAGTGGGAGAGCAGTGGATACTAGTGGTGTGACTATGTTATGGTTGGTGCTGTGAGAGTATTTCAATCCTGTAAATTATCTATAAACAAATTTACTGTATTTTGATTTCTATTATGTCATTGCACAAATGTCCAGCCCACACATTTCGTTTCAATTACACAAAGTGTTCAGAAAAGTATACTACTGTAGTATTGAATGATATTATGGCATTGCGATTTGGCCAATTCTACAAGTGATTCCATTGCTATTTAAAAGCTATTGTTAGTAGAATTACTATTATAACTAACTTTATACCTACTTTTTTGTGCTCATTTGCAGAGTGCCAGTTGAAACCTATGGTCAAACAGCTGCATCCAATTTGGTTGTTGGTAGCCACCTTGAGCAGACTGTTCAACAACTAATGGACATGGGGGGTGGCAACTGGGATAGAGACACTGTTATTCGTGCTCTTCGTGCTGCTTACAACAATCCCGAGCGAGCTGTGGACTATTTATACTCTGTAGGCCATTAATTCTGTTATCCTTCACGATTTTATTCTTATATGTTTAACCTCTTGTTAATTTTAACAAACATATGCACATAGGGGATTCCACCAACTGCTGAAGTTGCTGAGCCTGTTGCTCAATTTCCTGCTGTTGAGTCAAATACAGGTGTAAACCCTCTAACTGAAACTGGCACAGGAATCGTGGCACCAGTTTCTGGAGGACCCAATTCTTCTCCGTTGAACATGTTTCCCCAGGTACACCAATCTTCTTTTTCAACTGAATTCCCTTGTTGATCCCATGCTATAGTCTTGGTTTCACCCTGGCACAAGATTGTTTTTTTGAAGTGTGGTGTGGAGACTTGAAACTTTCACCATAACTAACCTGCTGATGGAAATTACATTAATCTATTTTCATCTCAAAATTTGCGAGTTAAGTGCCGCGAAGAGATTAAATCTTGGGAAGTTAGAAAATGGCTGAAATTTCCTGGGAAATTGATTTGTTTTTCTTACTGGTAGCAGCCTACCTGCTACCACCAGATGACTGTAGAAGAATTTAAAACCTTTTGACAAGGCCTTACAAATATACAATGACAACAATCCCCAAAAAAGTATTTAAAAATTGAGTAAAACATCTGATCAACATAGGATTTACAGTAGACTAGTATTTATATTTAAATTCTCTTTTCTAACAAATATTAATGCGCAGGAAGCACTTTCTACCGAGGAAGGGGCTGGATTTGGATCTTTGGATTTCCTCAGGAACAACCAGCAGGTATGTTCAGCACACTTGTCCATTACTCCATTCATTGATTCCTTCTGGATAAGGTCCTTTACATTATTTGTTTCTGATGTGTCTCAAACAGCACCCTTTGTAGCTTAAAATATTCCCTTGGGACTTAGGAGTGCATCACAAGGGTGCTTCAGAGGCTTTTCTGTTTTTATTTTTACCATAGCTCTTACTTTGAATCTATTGAATTTTTACAAGTGACAACCATCTCATGTCAGCAAAAATTTGTTTATAACATTGGATTGATTTTCTCTGTTTTCTCAAAGTCAGTATGTTTTCTGCTGCATCTGCTCATGCTTTCTGTAGGTGAATGAATTTCTATTTATTCGTATTCTTGCAGTTCCAGGCATTGCGGGGTATGGTCCAGACAAATCCCCAAATTTTACAGGTTTGGTTATGTACCTCTGCGATTATTTAATTTATGGCTTCTTTCCTTCATCTATTGTTTTTAAGTGCGAGATCTTCTGTTGCAGCCAATGCTTCAGGAGCTTGGAAAGCAAAATCCTCAGCTTCTAGGATTAATTCAAGATCATCATGCCGAATTTCTTCAGCTTCTCAATGAACCACTTGATGGCTCAGAAGGGTGAGTACCATTTGATTTCTTCAATAAAGATGACATTTAATACCCTTTGCCTGTACTGATGTTTAAATCTGTTAAAACCCAATTCACATCAACAAGCTGAATACAATTGATAATAAACATCTTTTTTTATTGTTGTTGGATTAGGGACTTGTTTGAAGAGCCTGATCAGGACATGCCTCATGCAATCAGTGTGACACAGGAAGAACAGGAGGCTATTGAGCGGGTATGGGAATTTGATGATTTTTTTTCAAATAAAAAAACAATGGCTTGCTGTATAACTGTCTCTGAATTCTTTATTGTCTTGTGGTCGTCCTCCAGCTCGAGGCAATCGGATTTGATAGAGCGCTTGTGATTGAGGCGTTTTTTGCGTGCGAGCGCAACGAAGAGCTGGCTGCTAATTACTTGTTGGAGCATGCTGATGACCTTAATGAAGACTAGATGCTTGGGGCATTATTCATGCTGTGGCACTGATCATTGAAACTGCTTCAATTTACAATTTATAGGATTGGTTAGAATTTTCTTCTTATCCAAAAAAAATGAGAAACGAAACCATGGTAATAGATTTGAAGGTGAAAGGCGTCATTGTTAAAGTTTCCTTGTACTTTTTACTTATTGTTTGCCTTGATGATTTTGATATACGGTAATCTAATATCTTTTTTAATGAATATGGCATTGTATCAAATGGCAATACTCATATTTCATTGATGGAAACTGAATCAATTCTCCTTTCTCTATGTTTCTTCATAGAGTGGTTGAGCTTGCTTGATAAATTTGCATTCTTATGAACACCAATTTTTGAGTGTTTCTTTCATATATAGAAACTCGAAGTCAGACATTTTTTTCCAGACTTTTTCTTCAATTCCAGGTCCTCCAAGGCCCTCAATATGGAAGAACTCATGAACAATTTCCAAACATCAAATATTCAAATCTAATCAACGTCCCCTAATGATTCATTTAAAAAAATGCACATGCATGAAAATGTTCATTGCAAAAAAAGTTGCAGGCCTTTCCCAAGTCTAGTAGATGAAGTGGATCATTGGCCATCTAAATTTTAGTGACCGTTGAAAGAAGAGATTTTGACGAACCCAGCTGGTCGTTAACAGGTTTTAATTTGTCGTTGATTTTGTTTCCATCGTGGACTCAAGGTTCGTCATGTTGCCTCCAAGAAGCTTGCCGGGGCTAGGCAGCAACATTAATATAGAGCTCCATGTCATGTGTGGCACGCCAACTACAGATGAAGTCAATTGTTAACAGAGAACTCCGCTTACAACATAATCAGAGCAAGGAAAGACGAAGGGTGTACATAAGCAGACTAATGAAGGTAAATTGGTTGCAAGCTTATAGACCTGTATATGAAATTTTGTATGATCTAGCTAACTCGCAAAACCAAACCCAAGCTACAGGACATAGTAATCTATCAGAGAAAAAAGAAGCAGCCACTAGCTTTTACACGGAAGAGGAACTACCAAATGGTAATAAGTTCAAATGAAAGATGGAGACGCCATGTATATTCTGAAGCGAACATGCACTTCAGATCTTTTATCTAAAATAATTTTTGTTGGATCCTAAATTCAGGCAGGCTTTAGCAAGCGAAGCCATGACACTGATGACTGAACTACTACAATGGCACAAAAATGGAGGCACTCTGTACATCTTCTGATTGATAGCAAAAGGTTCACCCAGCATGATGCATTACACAGACACTCTAATTGCTATAAATCAGATGGTGATAAATAATCAGATATCAGTATAAAGGATTATGACGAAACCAATCTGAGACACTGGTTCCACAAACAATGAAGCCTTGAAAACTTTTCCAAATGAATGAACATGCATGTTTTGCTAAGAATCAGAGCTATATAATACATCCTACAAGCTGAAGCACCCCAACAAAGATCTATGATAGCGCTGGGAAAAGATGAAGACTTGGAAGTATTTCGCTTAGCAAATAAAGGCATTCAAATTGTAGCCTCCTATTTTTCATAAATTCATCAGGGTAAGAAAGTGAAGGTTACCACATTCAGCAGCTATTTCAATTTTCAGTATCCTTCAAAGACAGCCCCATCAAATACAATCATATCAAAAGACTAACTGCAGATACAAGGGGTACCTCAAAACTGCAAATGTATCATATATGATCAACTGAAAAGCTGCATATATCAACTGAATCACTCAGAGTGGCGTTTTGGCTGGCGTGCCTGGATCTCGTGGATACTTTCTTGGAGTGGGATGTTCTTTTACACAAACAATGGCGGTTCTCTGTCCAAAGGGGCCAAACGATTCCACCGGGCATTGCTTCAAGACGGAAGCACCAAGCAAGCCAATCACTTTCTCCGCACTCCTGACTTCCATACCAGGATCATGGCCCTTTGCAGCAACAAACAGGCCGCCCACGCGAACCAAAGGCAAGCAATACTCAGCCAAAACCCTCATCTCCGCAACAGCCCTGGCAACAGCAACGTCAAACGCTTCCCGAGAGTCGGCGCTTTGTCCAAAGCTCTCAGCTCTGCCCCGGAGGACTCGCACGTTAGTCAGGCCGGTGACGCCGATGGCATGCTCTAGAAACAAGCAGCGCTTGTTTAAGGACTCCATAAGCGTCACCTTCCAATTAGGGCACGCTATGGCCAAAATCAATCCGGGAAGACCAGCGCCGCTGCCGACGTCAACGAGATTGAGGCTTTCGCAGGAAGAGTCGCGGCCAAGCGAAGCGTAGGAGTCTCGGATTGGAGGTATGATTGCAAGGGAGTCCTGAACGTGTCGCTCCATGACCTCCGATTTGTCGGTGACGGCGGTTAGATTCATCTTCTGGTTCCATTGGAGGAGGGCGTCGACGTAGAGGGAGACCTGATGGTGCTGCTGAGGAGTTAGGGATTCGGAATTGAGGGATTTGAGGGCGCAGGTGGATATGGATTTCCGGAATTGTTGGGGCTTGTTCAGGGGTTTGAGTTGGAGAACTTGGAGTTGGAGGGACGGAAGGTGTTCGATGAAATTACTGAGAGAAAGGGGACATATGGTGGTGGGTTTGCTACGCCAAGCCCACATCGTCGTCAAGGGAAGGAAGGATACTGATAACAGGCTTTGCATTTGGCAAAATATTATGGAATGGCACCCACTTTAATTATTTATTGAGGAGGAGGTAAGTCTTACCTTAGATAATTAGGAAATATTATGGAATGGGTCAGGTTGTTCCATGTATGTGTCCTTGTCTAAAAACTTTACGTTTGTTAAATTTTTTACATTTGTAGTGAAAAGGGTTTCCCATAAACAGTACAAGGCATTAGCAACAGTAGGAAAAAAAGTGGTCAAACTCAAGGCATGCACATATTTGCCAAATTGAGAGTCTATGAACTCAAATTACAGTTTACCCTTTTTCAAGAAGGATTCCAGTGCTATAGACCATGGATATCATTCCAGATCATTTGATAGTTTGCATGAGTTTATTTATGTAGTGAATGAAACAAGGATCTAGGTTTCCTTAAGTAAGTTTTTTCATAGAGAAGCAGATGAACCACCATCCTGATCTGCTCCCATGTATTCCCAGATTCTCTATAATGGATTTGTATCTACTACTTACCCTGTGAGGCTGTGACCAAATCTCAAAGTAGCAATCCATAAAATAAAGTAATACCATGTAAGATATGTAGAAACATTCAAACTAAACTTTCTGATATATATTTAGCCCAAACATACATAAGATGAAGTGAATAAGCAACCAAAAGCAAACCAGAAACTTATATTACAGTATAAACAACAACAACTAAAACCTTGGAAAGGCCATCTGTCAAGGACATCACTCGAGCACCTGCTGGTGGGATAAGGGGCTCTGGAATCTACAAAAACATGCTGATTTGAGATAGAAGGTACTAACAAGGACACCATTGAGGTAAAATGATGAAATCAAGTCGCAAAGGGTCTACCTTTAAAATTGCACCTCCTCTCCTGAATAGACAAAGGAATTTGTAGTCGTAAATCGTTATATGATGACTAGTGAAATGGTAAAAACAGAGAAGCTTTGACTTCATAAATGATTTTCAAAAAAAAAATAGGTGGCAGCTCCTTCCCTCCCAACTTCTTCCACTTCCTCCCACCATACATATGGTTAACATACTCGGCAAGTTCTCGCGTCAGCTCAAGATGCTGCTTTTAATCATCACCAACTGGTACAAGATCAGACTGCAGAGGCACGCTGCATTAAATAAGAATCATGCATGCTCAGACTACTTGACCTTGCAATAGCTCTAATAAGTCAAATGATTAGATCAAATGCATTAACCTACTCTCTCCTACGATCCTTTCAATCATGTCTTCTGACGGTGCCAATGCTGGCAATGCTAACCCACCCTCTGGCAATGCTAACCCACCCGCTGGCAATGCCAACCGACCTGTTGTCCCTGTCACTGGTGGTACCAACACCACCAACTCTGATACCATGTGAGAGATGATAGAAATCCCAATGCAGGGTTGCCTCTGTATTCCGTGATATATATAGGAGATTACAACAGATAATTATGAACAATAATGAAGATTAATAATAATAAAGAATACATGAAAATCCCTAGAATATCCCTAGAATACAGGTAACTAACATCCCCCCGCAGTCGTTGCGGGAGGTTCTTGGACGCAAAGACTGATCCTGAATTCTTGGAATAGAGGTGATGGCAGCCCTTTTGTGAGAACATCTGCAAATTGATAAGCTGATGGAATGTGAAGAACCTTCACTTGTCCTAACGCCACTTTTTCCCGGACAAAATGTATATCAATCTCGATGTGTTTGGTTCGTTGATGCTGAACAGGATTAGAGGAAAGATATACTGCACTTATATTGTCACAAAATACTATAGTGGCACGAGTGAGAGGTGAATGCAATTCCATCAATAACTGGCGAACCCAACAGCTTTCGCCTACAGCGTTTGCAACCGCACGATACTCTGCTTCGGCACTTGAACGAGCTACCGTCGTTTGTCGCTTGGAAGACCATGAGATTAGAGAGCCACCAAGGAACAAACAGAAACCGGAAGTTGACTTACGGGAGTCTGGACAGCCCGCCCAATCAGCGTCCGAATAAACTGTGAGCTGATTAGAAGTTCCTCGATGGAGTTGTAGTCCATGGTTGATTGTGCCTTTGACGTATCTGATTATCCGTTTGAGTGCAAGCAGGTGCTTTTCCCGTGGATCGTGCATGAACAAACAACATTGCTGCACAGCATACGAGATATCGGGTCGTGTGAACGTCAAATATTGAAGGGCCCCGGCTAAGGAGCGATAGGCTGTTGGATCAGCGACTTGAGGCCCGGCATCTTGTCCGAGCTTGTTATTGACATCTACTGGCGTTTTGCATGAGTTGCAGTCAGTCATGCCAGCTTTTTGGAGGATCTCGGTTGCATATTTAGCTTGACTGAGATGCAGACGAGATGGGTTCTTGGTGACGGCAATGCCCAAAAAATAATATAGCTCACCCATGTCGGTCATTGCAAATTGTTCATTGTGATTTATGGACTAGTCCAGTCCCTAGTGTTTCCGGTTTCAATTATTATCTTTTATTTATTGATGATTATCCTCACTACATCTGGGTGTATCCTCTGCGTTATAAATCTGAGTCTTTTGACAAATTTACTCAATTTTATTCATACGTCAAAAATCAATTCCAAACCACCATTAAAAATCTTCAATGTGATCATGGTCGGGAATTTGACAATCACAACTTTCACTCATTCTTTCTTAAACATGGCATCACCTTCCGCTTCTCATGTCCTCATACCTCTCAACAAAACGGCAAAGCGGAACGAATGATCCGAACCCTCACCAATTCCATTCGGTCCTTGTTGTTTCATTCTGGTCTACCCTCCAAATATTGGGTTGAGGCACTTCATACAGTTGCCCATGTCACAAACCTTCTACCTACAAAAGCTTTGTCAATGGCGACTCCTCACGAGTCGTTATTCAAAACTGTCCCCACCTACAATCACCTTCGGGTATTCGGTTGTCTTTGTTATCCCAATATTTCAGCCACAAGTCCACATAAACTCTCCCCTCGATCCATCCCTTGCATCTTCCTTGGCTATGCATCGAATCACCGAGGTTATCGTTGCTTGGATATCAGTACAAATAAAGTTATCATTTCCCGTCATGTAATTTTTGACGAACAGAAGTTCCCAAGCCAAACTCCGACATCTACTACAGTCACACATGACGCTGCAAAGTTCGCCATGGAACAAGCTGTAATGTCGGTTCCCCCTTCCAATCCAAACACGCCCTTAATTCCACAATTTTCAAACACATCTCCAAACACACCCTTATTCCCCCCACTAAATCAGGAACTTTCCCCAAATCTTAACCCATCACACGTAAATCAGATAACTTCAAATCTCCACTTTCCAAATAATAATTATCTTATCCCACAAGATAATATCGTTCCAACCACTTCCCATATATCTGATTTACCAAACACCCCCACCCAAAATCAAATAACAGAAAATTCTCCACAAATCTCGTCCAATCTCCAACAATCTCCAGCTGTCTCAACCGACTCTAAACAAAATCCTCAGCCAAATAATACTCATTCCATGATTACACGATCAAAAGTCGGGATACACAAACCAACCCCAATCTTTAACCTATCTACCTCCATCGCCCCCATCCCAAAAACATACAAAACAGCCCTCCAAATTCCACAATGGCATAATTCAATGAAGGAAGAATTCGATGCTTTGATTAAGAACAGGACATGGAACCTCGTGCCACGACCTGTCAATGCGAATGTCATCTCCGGAAAGTAGCTGTTTCGGCACAAATATGATGTTGAAGGACGTCTCTCAAGATACAAGTCTAGATGGGTTGCTCGTGGCTATTCTCAAGAACCCGATGTTTATTACGACGAAACTTTCTCGCCTGTAGTCAAGCCTGCAACAATCCGAGTTGTTCTCACACTCGCTCTGAACAGAGAATGGCCCATTCACCAGCTTGACGTCAAAAACGCCTTCCTTCACGGAACTCTAAATGAACTCATTTATTGCCAACAACCCCCAGGTTTCATTGACCCACATCACCCGGATTACGTTTGTAAGCTCAACAAGGCATTATACGGGTTAAAACAGGCCCCGAGAGCATGGTTCCAACGATTTGCCATGTACATACAACGTCTTGGATTTCAAAACAGCAAATCAAACAACTCCTTATTCATCTACAAATCCGGCTTCAATCAAGCATACTTGCTCGTCTATGTAGACGACATTATCTTGACAACCTCTTCTAAATCTTTCCTGCAAACAATTGTCAGCCGCTTGAGCAGGGAATTTGCAATGACCGACATGGGTGAGCTATATTATTTTTTGGGCATTGCCGTCACCAAGAACCCATCTCGTCTGCATCTCAGTCAAGCTAAATATGCAACCGAGATCCTCCAAAAAGCTGGCATGACTGATTGCAACTCATGCAAAACGCCAGTAGATGTCAATAACAAGCTCGGACAAGATGTCGGGCCTCAAGTCGCTGATCCAACAGCCTATCGCTCCTTAGCCGGGGCCCTTCAATATTTGACGTTCACACGACCCGATATCTCGTATGCTGTGCAGCAATGTTGTTTGTTCATGCACGATCCACGGGAAAAGCACCTGCTTGCACTCAAACGGATAATCAGATACGTCAAAGGCACAATCAACCATGGACTACAACTCCATCGAGGAACTTCTAATCAGCTCACAGTTTATTCGGACGCTGATTGGGCGGGCTGTCCAGACTCCCGTAAGTCAACTTCCGGTTTCTGTTTGTTCCTTGGTGGCTCTCTAATCTCATGGTCTTCCAAGCGACAAACGACGGTAGCTCGTTCAAGTGCCAAAGCAGAGTATCGTGCGGTTGCAAACGCTGTAGGCGAAAGCTGTTGGGTTCGCCAGTTATTGATGGAATTGCATTCACCTCTCACTCGTGCCACTATAGTATTTTGTGACAATATAAGTGCAGTATATCTTTCCTCTAATCCTGTTCAGCATCAACGAACCAAACACATCGAGATTGATATACATTTTGTCCGGGAAAAAGTGGCGTTAGGACAAGTGAAGGTTCTTCACATTCCATCAGCTTATCAATTTGCAGATGTTCTCACAAAAGGGTTGCCATCACCTCTATTCCAAGAATTCAGGATCAGTCTTTGCGTCCAAGAACCTCCCGCAACGACTGCGGGGGGATGTTAGTTACCTATATTCTAGGGATATTCTAGGGATATTTATGTATTCTTTATTATTATTAATCTTCATTATTGTTCATAGTTATCTTTTGTAATCTCCTATATATATTACGGAATACAGAGGCAACCCTGCATTGGGATTTCTATCATCTCTCATAGTAGGTTAAGACTGATCAATTTTGCCAACATATGCATGACTAACTCCTCGAATCACAAGCAATATATGTATGACTAATCGCCACTCGTCTATAGCCAGGATACGTTACTCAAACACACACCCAATAATCACCATGACAAAGGAAAAAAGAACAAAGAAAAAGAATTGATTAATGGCGACACTAAAGCTCATATCCCATTCTCATCTTACCATATCCGCCATCCTTTTGATTTCGTTTGTGTTCCCTTCCAAATCCAACTTCGGCGACATCGCCATCTATTGGGGCCAAGACGACGATGAAGGCACCCTCGCCAAATTTCCTCTAAAAAAACTCATCATGAAGCCCGATTCACCCAACTCAGAGATAACGGGGGTAGGGTCGTCGCGAGCGAAAAAGGAGTGAGGAGAAGAAAGGGGAGAAAGGGCTAAGAAAGATAACAAGAAAAAACGCAAGAAAGGGCTGAGCGAAAAAATGAATGGGATTTTACGGTCAACGAGTCAACCAAGAAAACAATACAAAAACTGACAAAAAAAAACATATCGCCATCTTTATTGCATACTCCGTATCATTCGAGAGGGATTAACCCTCCGAATTTGTTTGTATCCTCTTTAATTGGAAGTAGGTTGATTAAAATAATTTTGACTTTTTTAGAGAGATCTAGAACGTCACGGAAAGTTCTAGAAGTGTATGGAAGCTTCTAGAACAATTGGGAAGATTTTGGAAGATCTAGAAGACACCGGAAGAGTGTGAAAGATTCTAGAAGACGCCGGAAGGGTGTGGAAGATTCTAGAGTCATATGGATCATTCTAGTAATGGAAAGAGGTATATCAAAAACCCTAGAATAGAATACTCTAGAATTGTCTAGTTGTAACATAGGCTAGAAATCTCTAGATGGAAAGTCTTGCCTATAAATAGGCCACCACCCCCTCATTTGCATCCATCCAAAGTGATCAAGCAACAAGTGAGTGCTCTAGAGTGAGTTTGTGAGTGTGTGCCCACATAAAATCACTTAGCCTTGTACAAATTTCTTTCCACATAAATATTTCTTTCCACATAAATATAAGAGCTTGTCTATAAAATTAGTTGTTCCACTTGCCCATCTTAACCCGACGAAGCGGAAAAAGACGAGTTTTCCCAACAATAGTAAAAGTAAAAGAATGATTGATTATAGACAGGAATTAACGAAACACATAACCCGACGAAGCGGGAAAGGCGAGTTTTCCCAACAATAGTAAAAGTAAAAGAATGATTGATTATAGACAGGAATTAACGAAACACACAACCCGACGAAGCGGGAAAACACGAGTTTTCCCAACAATAGTAAAAGTAAAAGAATGATTGATTATATACAGGAATTGACGAAACACATAACCCGGAGAAGCGGGAAAAGGCGAGTTTTCCCAACAATAGTAAAAGTAAAAGAATGATTGATTATAGACAGGAATTTACGAAACACATAACGAAGAATGATTGATTATAGACAGGAATTAACGAAACATATAACGAACAAGAATGTAGCCGCAGTAGATGGTCCAGCGGCGTTCTTCCATGGTGATTAGCGCCAAATATAGGGCATCTTGCCCTTATACCTCTTATAACCGTCTTTATCGGCAACGAGCTCGCCATGAACATACTTAATCGGCCCTTCGTCATCACAGTCGGAAGAAGAAGACGAGCCTTCCGATGAAGAGGAGTTGTCGTCATCCGATTCGTCTTCTTCTTGATCGTCCTCCGACTCATCTTCTTCTTGATCGTTCTCCGACTGCTCTTCTTCTTGATCGTGGTCCGACTCATCTTCTGCTTGATCCTGATCCGACTTTTGCTCTTCTGCTTCCTCTGGTGCTAATTCCTGCTCCGGATCTTTTTCGTCAGGCTCATCTTCTGCTTATCCTGATCCAACTTTTGCTCTTCTGCTTCCTCTAGTGCTAATTCCCTCTCCGGATCTTTTTCCTCAAGCGGGGGGAGTGCTAGCGACGCCGTGGTGGGCGGGGTGGGAGAGCGGTCCATCGCGATGATGGTTCTGTTTCAGACTACGGTTTCAGACTTTCAGGGAAAATTTTGAGAGAAGAGACAGAAGAAGAAGCGCTCACTGCAACATCTATTTATAGAGTGATTAGTGACTGGATTATACATAAGAGATCGCTTAAGCTAAGTTATTTTATTTTTATGGGTATTAAAAAGGAGAAATTACATTAAATCACCCTTTATTTTACATTTGTTGCAATTAACCACCCTTTATATTTTTTTTTACACTTAACCACCTCTTATTTGTAATTATGTACATTTAACCACCCATTTTAACGAAAAACATCATTTTCTCCGTTAAGTAAAGTAAATTACGTTTTTCCTTTATTTTTATATTTTAAAACCATATTTCATTGAGAACTTTTATATTACGTAAAAATGTGAGTATGTCTTTACTGTGGAATTTTGAATTTTTATTATCAAAATATGGATGACTTCATTTTAAAAAATTTAATTTGCCACTTTTGGAGATACCGCGACTCTAATCTTGCCACTTCTATCTCAATCGGTCCTTCTAAGAAGCTAAGTCAAGCCTTGTCCCGATGTCACAACTAAAAGTTAAAGAAAAAAGCTAAGGATTTTGTGAGTAAAGAGAGCTTTTTTTATTATATAAAGGAAGCTTTACAAGTGAGCTAGATGCCAAATATTGACGAGGTGAATGACATATGAGAAGACGAAGCCTTATATATAGGCAAACCTCTCCTTTTTACAACGAAGATTCTAAACCTTTTGTTTTCTAAAACCTTTTGTTTTCCCAACGATGAATTAGATTTATAAGTTCATGAATTTTTGTGAGCCTATTAAAAAAATTATTAAACAACACATGTCACATTTAAATAGGATCACACCACCCTTTTTTAAAAAAAATTATTTTTGGATATGATAAATTCTATCCACGTTTTTACAATATAAGATAGAAAATCTCATTATTAAACAATCTTTTATTTTTGGATATGATAGATAGGAAAATCATTAGGATATTTTTTTATGTTATCATACAAATTCTAGCAATCTTTTTGCCAAATTAGTTATTATTATAATCCAATCATTTGTTACCTTATATGAAAAGATCTTGATTAGTTATATGATAATTGTCTTATGTTTTTACGCATATCATAAAAAAAAATTATTTTTAAGCATTTACATAATTATTTTTCTCGGATAATAAATATATTTGAAAATATTTTATTTAATAAAAATACAAGTACAAAGTACGGGAATACATACTAGTTTTAGGCTAATTCGTAGCGCCCCTGTCAGTTTTTCGAGGCGTCCAACAATTTTCGTCAGTTACCTCGACCGATGCACTTAAACGTCAGACGAGAAAACCGACAATTTATATTTTTTTAAAGTAAACCTTGTTGTATAGCAAGATGTTGCTCTGGTGAGCAAGAAAAGGGGGAGAGTGTTCATTTCTCAAAGTCAAAATGTATTCTTTGATTATTTTTTTGGCAGAAAGAATGCTTGAATTTCAAAAAACTACCCGTAAAATAGTAGTTTGTGCAAAAAACCACCCTTAAATTTTAAAATTGCGTTAAATCACCCATAAAATTAATTTGTTAGTATATGACCACCTCCGTACTCAATCCGTTAAACTTCAGCTAAAAATTAGATAGATTAAAAAAAACCTTTTATTTACAAATTTTCAATTCAATCTAGAAAACAAATCAATTAGTGAATCCTAAGCCAAATCCCCATTATTCCTCTATGCGTACCCCAAATCCCTCATTATTCACTATAGCCGTCCTTGTCGTGGGAGGTAGCGGCAGAACAGTCTTCTAGGGCTCCAATTGAAGACGATGTGCTCATTGGCATGTTAGCCATGAGAGGTTGTTGATGAAGTTGTCAAGGAGGCGACAATGGATATGCGGGTGAAGATGGCTTGAGGAAGCCATTTGGAAAATGACACGGTAGCAAGGGTAAGGGCCTCGCCAAGGACACACTCGGTGTCGAAGAGGGTACGACCGTTAGGGCACTCATAGAGGTTGGAGGAGCTTGAAGGAGGAGGCCTTGTCGACGAGTGAGATTTGTTTCATTGTTTGCCATGGAAAGTGATCTGAAGGAGCAGATTTGTTTGGGGGGTTTGTTTTTTAATTTATTCGGGTGCTTGAGATTAAATTAAAAATATTAGGGGTGTCCAAACCCGGTTAACCTAGATTTTGGTTAACCGAAGTTCGATTAACCTAGATTTCGGTTAACCGAAGTTCGATTAACCGCGATTTCGATTAGTTAAAATCATGAACCGAAATCGTACCGTGAATCCCGGTTAACCATAGTTCGGTTAACCAATTTTTCAGTTCGGTTTTCTCGGTTAACCGATAACAGCTTATGTAATTTTACCTTAAATAATTAAGAATAAAATAATAAATTTTGAATAAAAAAGTCATCAAACAAGACTTTTATTTTAAATATGTACTTATATCATATTGTTTTGGTTGTTGTAATCAAATATCGAGAGTATATTCTATATTGTGTGGAATCAAATATTGTATGTATTAATTTTTATCCCATCAAATTTAATAAGCGACTCTACATCATTGAGAAGTGGAAAAAATAGTGTGTAAATTGTTAAAATTAAAGATGAAAAGACTCAAACTAGAGTAACATCTTGAAGATCATAGGGTTTAACCACTAAATAAATCAAAGAGAACTAATATTTGAAAAAATATTAATATATTTTTGGTTTTTCGGTTAACCATTATATGTAAAGTCGTGAACCGAAACCGAACCGATAAACCGATAATATTTTCGGTTCGGTTAACCAAATCAAAATTTCAAAAAAAAAACGGTTTGGTTAACCTAAAAAATAATCGATTTTTCGGTTTCAATTTTTTATGGACATCCCTAAAAAATATGTAGATAAATTCCTTTTTTTTAAAAAAAAAGAAATATGTAGATAAAAGGGTATGTTGCAAGTTTGATGGAATTTAACTAAACTTTAACGGATTTGGGTGGTTATCCGTTAAAAGATTTATTTTAAGGGTGGTTCGACACAATTATAAAATTGATGGGTGGTTATCCGTTAAAAGAATTATTTTAAGGGTGGTTCGACACAATTATAAACTTTATGGGTGGTTTGTGCAAAAACTACTATTTCACGGGTGGTTTTACGAAATTCACCATTTCAATTTTTATATCATACGAGTCAACAAGTCAACGAAATGACAAAAATACGAAAACGATCGCCATTGACATCTTTATTGCAATTCAATCAAGTTTCAATTCTATATACAAAAATAACCTGACAATCTGACATTGACACATTTATTGCAATTCAATCAAGTTCCAATTCAAGGAATTCAATCAAACTTAAACGGAAAAAAGAATCTTAACAGTAGGTAGCCTTGCTGAAGGCGGCGTCTACTTCTTCCATTATCGATTCAGTGCCATATGTAAGGCATTTTCCCCTTGTATTTCTTATATCCATATTTGTCAGCCACCAGCTCCCCTTCGATATATTGGATTGGTCCTTCAACTCCCCTTTGATATACTATATTAATTGGTCCTTCAGCATCGGAAGAGGAGGAAGGAAGAGAAATCTTCTAGTGCTTCTAAAGAAGATGACTCATCATCTGATGCTTCTTAAGAGGAGTACCAGTTATATTGAAATGCTAAAATAGTGGAAAATTTTTGTATTGCTTTCACTTGCATAGAGTGCATCTTTACATGTGGTTATATAGGCACATAGCCCTAGAATGAGATAATCCCAACGGTGACACATGGCAGGAATAGAGAGTCCTGATTGTAACTAACATAAAGACCGATTTGTCCTGATAAAAACGACCGATTTGTCCTGATAAAAAAAGACTTATTTGCCCTTTGTTATTATTGAAACCCGATATTATAGTAAATACTAGATTATTCCTCTTTCACGCCCATTATTCGTACGTAGATTATTCCTCCTTCTCGCCCATTATTCATCCCTTCAGTTTGATTGTTTATACCGTTTGATTGTTTATACCGTAAATAGTGCGATCTCACTCGGAGAAACACATCAAATCTAGCTACAGAAAAAAGATTTCTAACCCGAAGAGGTTTTTCGATCCTTTAACACCTCATAGCTCTACTATATATAGTTTATGTGAGTTGCTTGCTATCTTGTTCACATTCTATGTGGGACGAGGCTTTAATGAGAATCATAAGCTAATGGCTTACGTGGAGTGCATGTAATTTAGATTAGCTTGTTAGCATTTGCCCGATGTGGGACGCCTTTCTCATATGAATGTGAGATAGCCAATGAGCTCCTTAACCACTCATGCACACTAATGTTACGTGGGATTTTCAAGTGGGCTTAAGGCAAAGTTAATGGGCCGCTAGCCATATATTTTTGGTTGTTAGGCCTTGGGCAATTGATCAAGTTTGATATACATGACACGCACATACATGTATACTATGAATCATTTAAGAACGAATTTGCCATATAAAATGAACTTGGCCCAGTTCCACCACGTGATTTTGCGCATGCTTCAGAACATCTTTGATTATATCGCGTTGTTTTGTACTTTATGATTTTACCCTTTAATTACTTAGTGATTATTTCGCACATCATCACAACCCCTTGGCTCGGTGTTCTCGTTCCACGAGGACAACGAGACAATAAACAGGTGCACCAACTTACATAAGATGCTTGCGCTTTATCGGCTGTAGCCATGCAACACAATCTAAGCCCTGGATCATGATGAGGAGTGGAAGACACCTCCGGCTCCCGAGTACACACCGGTAGTGCCGACTAGGTCGGAGAAACCACACCCTATCTACTCCCCAATGGAGTTGAGGGGGGAATATGTGGTCATATTTTCGTACACACGGCTCTCTCCTCCAACCAGGGGAGGAAGCAATGAGGTTGAGCCATTGGGTGGTCGTTCCCATTTTGAGCCAAGGGAGAACAACTTTTCATGGGTGGTCCGATCCATCTTGGGAGATCGCACTCCATGACCGATTCTAATGGATACGGATATTGTGGGGTCCCTTCTCTCCATCTGGCAGCAACTCACCATCCGCCATGAGCTCAACATCATAGAGATGGTCACTAGGTTGGCTACCGAACAACTGACACATAACAAATCGGATACAGATCAGGGTTTTAATGGGAAAAAATTCGAATATCCGGTATACCGGATCTGATATATCCGTTCGCTTAGCCCTAACCTTTTGAGATTCGTTCTTTGTATGACAATCCTCATGATTGGGCGCGGACAACCAAGATTCGATTCGGCCAATCCGTGTGATATTAATATATTATATATCATGTCATTTCTTTAAAATTTTACAATGTGTCATGCTTTATTATTTTTCTAAATTTGTATAGAAATCCTACCAAAAAAAATGTATAGGAATGATATGATAATATTTTATGTATAAAAATATTTTACGCCAATAAACGACAATAATATTAGAGCATCTCTAGCAACTTCCCATATTTTTGGAAAGTGTGAATTTGGTACAAATTTTTGCTTCACCAACTTCTCCATCACATTCCCCCGTAATAGTAAGATTGGAAAAAAGAGCTATCTTTTTCAAAAATATTTAGAAAATGTATTAATTACTTATGCTATCATGCCATCATGGTAACTTTCAGTTGGTTATATTATATTTTATAATATTTTGATAAATATTTATATATATATATATAAAATATAAGATTGAATAAGGGCCAAGAGACTCTCTCCTCTAGAAAGAGAATCTCTCAAAAATCCATACCCTTCAATCTCTCAAAAAAACCAGTCGGTCACCAGAGTTAAATCTGATCCACACGAAAATCGCCTCTTCTTCTTCCTTTCTTCCTCCACCGGAGTTAAATCCACCGGTCACCCTCGCCAGACTTGATCCATCACGTCTTGAAAAGGACAAAATTGCACCAGCCCTTCAAGAATCTATATAGAGTGTTTGCCTAAAGTGTAACACCTCTATTTTGTAACATTGGTTATTACCGCCAATGACCCCGAACTTTACCGTCCAAAGTCAACCAAGATTTTATAAAATATTAAAATTAACGAAAATGCGGAAATTGAAATAATATTACATTTATAAAGTTTGCTCAAACATGAGACTTTGCATTTGTTCTTACAACCTTAACTAACACAAAAAGTAAAATATTTCAACAACGAAAATGACGAAATATTGTTCGTAACAAAAAGTATAAGGTAATTCAAAATAACGATAAGTACATCCTCAAGAGTCCCGACCTTCCTTCATTGTGTATCTTCATCTTACGCCTTGGAGGGTGGTTTGCTAGAGTCTGGCATTGGTCGCGAAGGGCGAGAAATGTCCAACAAAAATGCGAAAAAACGGAATTAGTCTAAAGAGACTAAGCAAGTGAGAACGGAAATTCTCAAGGGTAATATGGTAATCTAGTTCAATAGAACGATACTAACGAGATATGTTTGAGATGTAGAATCTTTATGTAGAGCTTTAAGGACGGAATGAGTGAATCTCGAGATGAGATAACACTTAAACCAAAAGAAAGAACTACGAGATTGTAGAACTTCTTAGAATCGTAAATGTGTTGGGAACGTTATTATTATCACACAAGTTTTGAAAACCTCTCGCGCATTTGTCGGACCTCAACCAACCTCATCTTATTCGGTGCTCCTGATCGGGGAGGTGGCCCGAAGGCACTTAAGTACCAGCCCACCTTGACAAGCCCCAATGAGCATTCAGATTGAAAAGACGATCGTTCAAGAACCGAGAGCCGGGTTGGTCTTCCAAGTTGTACTATTCCGGCCCGGTTTTAGTTTCTTTTAATGTGCATTGGCACTTATCTTATGTCGTGATAAAACTTTCACTTACGTAAATGAATTTTTAAGAGTGGGGTCATGAAAGTGCCAAAGTCCACTTAATGGAACAGAGTACTAACACCTTGCTAGGGTGTACACGTCTCTTCTCCGAGTAGGAGCGGACATAGATCATTATCCTTAAAGTCGCGGAAATTAGGCATGGTGCCATACGACTTAGCATGTTGTTCGGGCCGAGCCCACACCCCTTAATATTTAATCCATACCAATCTCGAAAAGAGATTTTAAAAAGGCAAGGGCCACACAAACAAGCCTAGCAAAATAATCATACGAACATTAATAATCGTAATAACAATAACTAGTGGGTCATTAAATCTAACAATCGATATTCAGATTCATTTATTTTATCAAACAAATTGTTGCCAACATCGAGAAATTTAACGGAACGAATTATCGAGGCTTCAAGGAGAAAATCCACTTGCCTTGATTTGAGTATGATTTCCTTCTGAATGGCTTTGGAAATATACGACTTAGATGGATTCGAATCCTCAACCTAGCGATACGAGAGATACGAGCGAAATTCTATTAAAATTCTTATCTTCATTAAATTCTTATTTTCTCTTATTTTCCTTTTTACAAGAGAAATCATAAGACTAAATTATTTTAAAATAATAATTTAGGCGGAGGTTTTAAATAATAATAATCTTTGATTATTATTTTCAATTGTAATCTTTTAAAATACTTTATAAAAATAGTTGTATTTATATAAGGTTGCATGCAAGATTTGAAAGTCAAGACTTCACCTTTTAACTTACTATTAAAATTATATCATTTGGTTAAAAATCATTAAAATACTCATACGTACTTTTTGTTAAGTCACAAAATGTTAAAACATTAGTTTTAAGGTATTGATAAATCTTAATTATTTACATACAAAGTGAAGAGATTAATTAAAATCTACCAACAACTATCTAGATTATTTAAATCCATTAATATTATTATTAAACTACTTTCCTTATAAATTCAAAGAAAGCTCTTTTTATAAAATACAAATATTTTAATAACTCTATTTAGTTTTCAACTTAATCATATTAAATTATTTTATAACAAAACTATATTATCTAAGTTATCTCCAAGTTTATAATAGAACTTTAAAAGACATGAAAGCATTTTTCTATTTAATAAAGTCTTAAATTATTAAATCCATTCATCTAGTTCTATTTTTTTTATTTATTATAATTAAAATCCAAGTAAGGTAACAATATTATTAAATCATACTTTTTATGCTTAGAAGTCACATATAATGATCTTACAATATTTAAAATTATAATATGTCTTGCCATATTAATAAATCTATTTATTTTTTAATAAATCCATGCATGTGATCACATGCATATTTTTACTTGTAAATAAATGGATCACATGCATATTAATAAATTCATTTATTTTGATCTTACAAGATCACATGCATGTTAATAAATCCATTTATTTACAAGTAAAAATAATAACATTAAAATCTGATTTTTTTTTCTTACAACTTAGATCTTGTAGTGATATTAAAAGGTGATAAAAATTAATATCTCCTGATTACATTTTAAAACGGGTTAAAACAAAAAAAAATAGATCTTTTGATTTTACGCTTGTGCAAAACAGAATGCATGAGAAGACACCAGGGGATGGGCGGCACACCAGCAGGGCGGCGACTCCGAGGGCCACCGGTTGATACAGTAAATTTGTATCTAGTATGGATTTGAATGAAAATATGGAATGAATGAAGATGGAGAATGGAATTTCTATACTATTGATCGATAAAAGGAACTAATGTTCTTGTGGAACAACAATTCCTAATCCAAGATGAATGTTCTTGTAACAAGACATCTACGGAAGTTTGACAAAGAGAAAGAAGGAGAAATATACGTAAAAGAAGATTACAATCAGTTTAAGCTAACTGCTCTACCCTCTCTTCAAACTATTTATAGATGATTTTGGTCAATTGCTGACGTAGCATATTAGAAGATAATATGTATTACCGATGGTGGCTCGCGCGGACAGGGGGCGGCGGCCTGGTGGTCAGGTGGCCTCCGGGGAAGAAAATAAGGCTTTTGGTGGTGATTTGTGAAAAAAATTCAGCAACTAAATTAAGGGCTTTTGGCTGAAATTTGGCTTAAAAGATGTGAGGTTTGCAAGAGGAAAAAGAGTAGAGTATTGTGTGAGTCTTCTATGGAAAAATCTAGCCCTTTAAATAGAGAATTTTGACCCTCCTATGGATCCACCATACCTTAAATTGGCCTTTAATGGAGGAGAAGTTCTAAGGAGATTAGTTGAATGTGTGCTAGTTGATGGATGCCATAACGTGATGGTGTATGTCTTTGGTGAGAAAGACAAGCAACCATGACAATTGGAGAAGAAAACTCACATGCATTGCTTGAACGTTCCTTCAGTCAGACAAGTGTGATGTTCAATTTGGAGAAAACGAAGAAAGAAGGGTTTAAAAGAATAAAAAGTCTTTAATGGGTAGATAAATTTCAATGGCATAGCGGATTTGAGTGTGTGTGAGTGTGGGAAGGTTTTTGTCCAAACCTTGTATTTTTATTTGTATTGTAAATTATTATTAAATCAAATCCGAAATTCTTATTAAATATATTTACTTAAATTTTATTTGCCATTGTGATAACTTTTTGTAACATTTTTATAATATAATATGAAATTATAAAAATTATTAAATTCTCTATTTTTGAGAAAAAAAACTTATTTAAATAAATACCCGTTATTATACTTAGAATTAGCGGATAGGGCTGTCAATGTGTTGGGTTATGGGTGGGTGGAGCACTTCCACCACCCGATCCGCAAGTTAAAACGCTCCGCCTGACCCATCCTTCACCCGTGAAATGTTCTACTTGTCACCCAAACCACCCATCACCCGCTGGTTAAATCGGTAACCTGTTCACCTGTATAATCGTTGTATAACATTTGTGTTTTATGTCTATAAATAAATTGTCATACATAAACGAAAACAAATATTCATAATCCATACATAAACAAAAACAAATCGCATAATCAATAAATATCATAATGGAGTCAAAGATGGGCTACAAATGGATTTATTTATCAAAGGTCTGAAATGAGTTGTATGGGTGACTTCAAAGGTCCATACATATTAGAAACTATGGGCCAAAACGAGTTATATGGGTGATTTGGGTGAAACATGTGATGGGTCAGGCTATTGGATGCTAAAATCTCACTCTTACCCAATCCATAACCCATTTCGCCCGTCACCCGAACCGCCCTTCATCCGCTTTGATTGGGTTTTCACCCGTTTATTTCGGACAGATTAAACGGGTGAGTCGATCACCCATGGATAATTGACATCCCTATTAGCGGATATTACAATTAAGTCGAAATCTCAGCCATTGGTCTCAATCTAAAACAAGAGTTTGAACAAAAACCAACAATCGATATCACATATCCCATTTGCATCAGATCTACGCAATTTGGAAAAGTTCTTTTGACAATCTACAATGTGTTGTGTTTTGGGTTTGTGGGCCATAAAGCCCAAACCAATACCTCAATACGCTGCATGAAACAAGAATTGCAACATTGTTTGAAGAAAGAAAATAAAATTAAAAAAACTATGCCTTAAAGACACGAGTCCTTCTCTTTTGAACTGTTTTTTATTCGACAAAAAAAGAAGAGATTCGTACTTTTTTTCCTTCTAAGTAAAATCTTTGTACCAAAAAAAAAACTTTTTGGTTACCAAAATAATGTGGTCCATTTTAATTTGGACCGAATTTCATAAACAAAATTTAATAAAAATCTATTAATTATCATGGGAAAAATATACATTGTGAGGAAGCAAACTCCAAAAAAAAAAAAAAACTTTAAAAGTTGTTGTATTTTGAGTTTTTTTCTCAAATTGATCTCTCTTCCTTTCAAGCTGATCCCGCAGGCCCTTACGTTGACTTAGAGTTGAGTTGGATTGAATATAATCGTGTCTAGTCGAGGTCGTGGCCGAGCTTGCTTCCTGAAGACCCTTCATCTAGGTGGGGGCAACGTCTAGGAAGTTTATTATGCACTCCCTGATGAAGATGACCCGTTTTTCTTACATACTGGCGGTGCTGCGTTTTGTAGTGTTTGGCTCACCCATCTCGTCCGTTATCTTAGCTTCTGATTGCATGTGGGTGTCTTCCTTGCTTCTTAGGAGTTCTTCATGTTTCTGCTTTCTTGTCGGCTTGTCCGATTGTCGATTGTTTCAGCCTATCGATCTACAAATGTTATTTGGTTTGTCCAATTCTTTTCCTTATCAATTTTTTTTTTAAAACGTAGCATTTAATTAAAGCTATGGACAATTTACTGTATGCTCTAACGAGTTAGGCCTAGACCTGTCAAAAACTGACCTAACCCGCTAACCCGACCCGACCCGCCCGATAATTTTAGGGTTAAGACCCGAAAATTTGAACCCGAAACCCGAAATAAACCGAGCCCGAACCCGTTGGATTGAAACCCGAAACTCATTGGCTTGACCGATTTAGCATATTTATAGAATTTTTTAAATTTATTTTGAAACTTATAATATATTTTATTATTAAATTAAATGAAAATAATATATTTTAATTAAATATTATTATTTAATTAATATTAATTTTAATAATCATAAGAAAAAAAGGATATTTTAGACCCGTCGGTCAACCCGACCCAACCGAAAACCCGCCAACCCGACCCAATTGACCCGTGACCCATAATGACCCGGAACCCGATTTAACCCGAACCCGAAATAACCGAACCCGAACTCGCCCAACCCGACCCAATTGACAGGTCCACTTAGGCCATTATTGCTAAATGTTCGCTCTTAAAAAAGAACATTTAATTAAAGTTATGGAGAATTTAAATGTTCGCTAAATGTTCGCTCATTTTCTCACTAATCAACATCTGGAGAATATTCTTACCAAAAAAAACATCTGAAGAAGATTGATCCATTTTTACTACTCTCTAGCTTTTGCCTTCGCGGAATTAAACTTTGAGAAGGAGGGGGAAAGAGAGATTTGATCGAAGACGAGGAAAATGGAGTATTTCAGGTTCGAAGAGAAGGAATTTCTGGCCTGTTGTGGAAGCAATAAATTCGCCAAAGAGATGGCATCTTTATCCCCTTTTCCTAGTCTGGATGCGGCTGTTCAATCCGCCAGAGAAATCTGGTTCAACAAGGTCTCTCTTCCCGCCCTAATTTTCTAGTTTTCGGAAATTTCCCCTTTTGATGAGTTGTATTTTTCGCTAAAACTCGATAATTGTGGGTTTTAGGTTGATGTCAATGGTTGGCTTGAAGCGTTCTCTGCTCATCCCCAGATCGGTCATGTTCCTAATTCCAATCATGGTGATGCTACCAGTGCCCAGTTGAGTCTCTTCTTTCCCCCTTCCGCTCCTAATTAAGATGATCGAGTTGCAACTTGCAAAGGAAGTTGATTATCAAGCTTAACTTGGATAGCATAAGAAAGAGGAAGCTGAGTTTATTGATGTTCAGAAAACTCAAAATGTCAATCATTATGGAATGTGAAGTGACAAATGGTTTATCAATTGATATATTTTACTGGAAACAATATGAAGTGTTATGATCAATGTAGTATGTATATGTTGAACTTTTTTCTTATAATTGTGGAGCTTACTGCATCTCTCCATTTTAGGCTTCTTCGTTCTACCTGAATAACATACAGTCTGCACATCACATGAATTTCTTTTGATTGCAATTGCATTTTTTAAATTATTCTAGTATATCCTATTACATTAGTCATATAAGACTGATGTTAAGATATTAAACTGGTCATGTTCAACTTAAAGTATGAAACTTGCGAATCATCTAATGTCATATTTTTGCACTCTTCATAAAACTTCGCACAAGTCATACAAATAATGTAAAAGTTTCGCATGCCCTTTACAAAACTTAAGAGATCCATACAGTCTGGGAAACTACTGCCTGAATTCATATGCTCTATGAGAAGCATCTTTGTAATCTTTTCCAACTTGTACACGTTTATGATGCGGTCTTTAAAAAATTTGAACTGTGGCTAGTAGCACGTATCCTGAATAATTAGTAAAGTTAATTTTCAGGTGGAGCAAGGGAGAACAGTCTGCTGCATTTGCCACTGCAACACAGTCTACTTTACAGGTTGGTATTTTCCAACAATTGGAATTGACTTGATATTGGGAACATGATTAGAGAAAAGCTTTTGTATTTATCTTTTTCTTCTTCCTTCATTTGAACAAATTAGTTGATGTCATCAATCTCTTTGATATATTTTTGCACTTTGGAGACAACCATAAGTTGGCTGAGAAACATACAAACAAGATTGGGGAAATGTTTGATTGTTCTTAAAAAAACACTGGATGTACGTTACCCAGTGATTGGTGTCTCTGCCCTTATTTAATTCATGTTTTTGCAGGAACTTGCTGACTGGAATGTGAAGTATAGAGAAAAGTTTGGTTTTGTTTTTCTAATCTGTGCATCTGGGAGGAGCACTCCAGAAATCCTAGCTGAGTTGAACGTGAGATTTCATTGTGTTCTTTCTGATTCAGTTGCCGTAATGTTTTGATAGGTTAAAGGTTCACCACCTAATGTTTACTTCATATTTCAATATTCTCTCTTTTCATGACAATCTATCTCTTACTTCAATCCACAGAGACGCTACTCAAACAGGCCAATCATTGAGTTTGAAAATGCAGCACAGGAACAGATGAAAATAACTGAGCTGCGTCTTGCCAAGCTCTTCTCAGCTAAAGCAAACCCTTCAGTGGGTGTCTTGCAAAGTGCTACAGCTGTAGAAAAAGCAGGAGGTAATTTGATTATCATCTCTTAGTCATAGATTTGAAATTTCAAATCATGTGTGTTGATATTTTCAATCGATAAGGTTACCATTTACTTATCCTGAATTGCTTCTGTTATTTTGAACAATTAAGATTAAACGGTAGTTATGCTTATGGGAGTGCCATATCTAATTTGTTTTAATTGCTCTTTCCTGGCCTGTGAGACACAACCAAATTATGTTATCTAGTTTTAAGGGTTGTTAGCTACTGATACATTTGTTTCCGTGGATAGAAAAGTTGGTTGGCATCAATATGAAATGTGGATAAACTTTTATAGATTAAAATGAGCATGTTCCCTGCCATTTGGCAATGGTTTGATGCTTCTGCTCATATGTAGAATATATACTAGAGTCCTGATAAAGGAATAATAGATTTCCTATTCACGAGGTTTGCAATTACAAGTAACCGTATTATCCTGGCAATATAGGAAAATTTTGATTGTCTGGATGACTCTTGAATGATCAATTGTCTCAAAAATGTATGTAATTAGCTTGTTTCCTTTGTTTATGGTGTTATATGTTTTCTTCTTAAATTTCCGTCACCTTGAAAGTTGGCTCACCAACACTTAAATAATTTGACCTGCACAATGATGGGATCTTGGTTTAGATTTCTCTCACCTTTTTGCCTTATACTAATTCGTATTCTGTGATTAAAGTCTTGCAAAGTGCTGCAGCTATAGCAAAAGCAGGAGGTAATTTGATTATACTCTCTTAGTCATAAATTTGAAATTTCAAATCATGTATGTTAATGTTTTCAATTGATAAATTTACCCTTTTTCTTATCCTGAATTGCTTGTGTTGAACAATTTAGATTAAACGGTAGTTGTGCTTATGGGACTATGGGAGTGCCACATCTAATGTATTTTAATTGATCTTGACTCCCAACCAAATTATGTTATCTAGCTTTAAGGGTTGTTAGCTACTGATACAGTTGTCTCTTGCAAGGAGAAGTTGCTTGGCACTTGACATCAATATGAAACGTGGATAAACTTTTATAGATTAAAATGAACATGTTCATACCATTTGCCAATGCTTTGATGCTTCTGCTCATGAAGAGAATATATAACAATGTGCTGGTAAATGAATAATGGATTTCCTGTTCATGGGGTTTGCTATTGCAAGTAACTGTATTATCCTGGCAGTGAAGTAAATTTATGATTGTCTAGATAACTGTCGATGATTACTTCTCACAAATGTAGGTCATTTGCTTGTTTTCTTTAGTTATGGTTTTATATGTTTTCTTATTAAATTTACGTCACTTCGCATTTGGCTCACTTACACGTAAATGACTTGACCTGCATTATGATGGGATCTTGGTCTAGAAGAATTCTCCCACCTTTTGCCTTGCACTAACTTGTATTCTAGGATTATAGGCTACAATTGCTGAGATTTCAGAGCCAAATGGTGTGAATTTTATTAATGTACTGGCTCTGGTTTCTCTTCCATGTGGTTTAAGTTGACTAGTATGGGTCAAGTTTCACTGTCCATTAATCATTAATGAGATCTTCTCTTTCTTTTCTGCAGTTGATTTGCCCTATGATTTTTATGGTATCATGTGCTGTATATGTCATTTACAACTAAAGAGTCTATTGCTTCTGTCAAAAGTATCTGATAAATCCATTTCATTGTAGAAGACCGCATTAGCAAAATCGGTACTCATTTAGCCCCTCCTGCATCTGGAGAAGCCTTACAACCTTCAACCCGGACCCGTCCTCCTATCACAACTCACATCCTAGATGTTGCACGCGGGTGCCCAGCTTTTGGAGTTGAGGTGCGTTTGGAGCGTTGGGCAGGCAAACAAACGCGTCCTAATTTTGGCATGGAAGAGGCTGGTGGCTGGAAGCTTGTAGGAGAATCTAAAACCGACAAAGATGGTAGAAGTGGTCAATTGATGAGCATTGTAGATTCCATACCTCCTGGTCTATACAAGATAAGCTTCAACACTGGAGGGTATAATCCAACCGGGTTCTACCCTTTTGTCTCTGTAGCATTTGAGATTAGGGAGTCACAGAAGTTTGAGCATTTTCATGTTCCTCTTCTTGTTTCGCCCTTTTCGTTCTCCACTTATCGTGGAAGTTGAAGATTGCTATGGAAACCAGCTCCTGGAAGTGCTTGTAATTGTTGTTTGCAAACTGAGAATCATGGAAAAAGACGCAACTGTTGTTGACTTGTTCTGATTCTTGTTTGACTGTACCATAAATGACTGTTGTTGCAAGGTTAATTAAGCTAGCAAGTGATAACATTTGCATAGATGAAAGAGTGTTTTACTGTAGCAATTCATTCATTTCATTGCCATCGTCTAATTTTTATTGTGTTTTAAACAAGACTAATTTTTATTTTTACTTTCATTTATTTGCAAAAAAAAGACTTTCTTTTAGTAAAATAGTTGGTTGACCATCGAGCTGTAATGGAGGTTTCCTGTTTCAAATTGTGTATCATTTGTCATCAAAATGTATACATCTCATAAAATATAAAACCTTGTTATAGAATGAACAACAATAATTCAACATATTATCTGTTGTTCGAAAATCAACTAGAATAATTACATATACAACAATATCGATCCAATGGACTTCCATCAGTCCAAGATTTGGGGATCAAGATGTATATATCCTTGTCCTATTCAAAGTTGGGAGGGTATGTTTGAACAACATAAAAAAAGGAAGGCGGTGCCAACCAAGCAAGAATCGAACTTAAAGAAGAGGAAAACAAAGTGCGAGAATGAATAGGAAAGAAAGGGAAAAAGAGGGCTAGAGGGAGAATGAAGAAAAATCGGCTCACCCTCACCGTCTAGGCCATTATCTCTCCTCAACTGTGATCCGTTTCCCTTCACTGCTTCATGTTACATAGTCAAGTCTGTTGTTGAAATTGACAAACTGTTGAGGTCTTGCTTTATAACCTTCTTCCAATTCTTTTTTGGTCTACCCTTGTCCCTTCGTACCACATTAGTAGTCAACCCTTCACTCTTCTTTGGCGGTCACCTCTGGAGTTGTCCAAAAGTCTCGATTCGCATAGATTTCTCTTATGCTGACTAGTGACTACTTCCACCTTGTTTCTGATCACTCCGTTCTAAATATGCTCTTAAATTATAAAGTAGGTTTACAAGAGAATCCTAATTAATTTTATATAGTATAAAGATAATTCTTAATTTTTTTTCTTACCAAAAATATAATAAGACCATGAGACATAACAAGATGGACAAATTTGGTATAGAATAACTTCTCTCGCCAATATATCCAAATCTTTATCCAGCTTAAAGAAACAAGGAGCATAGATCCCTCGTCTTCACCCTGTTCGCGCGTAAGCCCACGTCACCTGTAAAGACGAGTAACTCAATCTCCCAATCCACTAAAACGGCAGCGTTTTACACGCGCAAGCTAAAGCGCGTCGTGAGTATGCCGGAATCCCCAATTATGAGAGGAAACATCCATTCAAAGAAGCTCAGTGGAGAGTCTCTCTGGTGGAGCGACCGGAGAATCGAAGGGGGAAGAACCGGAGATATCTCGCTCCGTCGATTGAATACAGAATTCTCACAAAAAAGAAGTTGATAGTAGAGTTCGAATCCCTAATTTTGTGATTGGATCTTCGGCGAAGGTTGCTTCGGAGAAGAAGCTCAGTCCGGTAAGGTTTGACGGCAATTACTGGTTAATTTCTGATTCCATTGAGTTTCGTTCTCTGATTTTGTTGCAACTTCAAATCCCTTATTGTGCGATCTGTGTGTTCGAGAGTTGTATTGGATGCTCTTCAGTTTTCTGCTAGAAGTTGCGCGAATGGAGTCGCGAATGGCTGAGCTGTTTGAATTGTTCAAATTGAAGATGTAGGTGTTAGATTCGTGGAGTTTTAGAGTGGTTTCGTGGTGGATTAGTATCAAATCGAATGGTGTACCAGTCTCTCTCTTTCTTCTTTTGGTTTGGAACTTTGAATAATGGTGTAAGTAATTAGAGGTTTGGGAATTCTGGTTTTGGAGGGAGAAAATTTTGAATCTTTATTTGTAGCTAGGGGGTTTAGAGGAGGGAGTGTGATTTGGATATATGCTCATGTTGATAGAAATAATTTATTGAAAAAATTATGTTGTTAGCATTTTGGATTGATGAAGGGGGTATGTAGGACAATCAGGATGCTGATTGAACTCTTTGAAGATGTATTTTGCAAAATGAGGCAAACTCCTTATTTACTTGAGTGGATTGATTATAGGGAGGTTTCTGTTTGTTCAATTTGGGGTAATTTAGTCATTTACACGAGTTATATGAAGTTGGTGTTCTGTTGTAAGTAATAAGAAATGCAGCATCAACAGATCAATGTTGGTCACTTGAAAACTGAGCTGGTGAAGAAATTAGGGGCAGAAAGGTCAAAGCTTTATTTCTTTTATCTGAACAGGTTCTTGAGTTTGAAGATTACAAAGGTTGAGTTTAACAGGATCTGTTTCCGGGTTCTCGGAAGAGAGAATATTGTGCTTCATAATCAGTTGATTACTTCTGTCTTGAGAAATGCTTGCCATGCAAAGTCACCACCGGATAAACCTTTGGATGCTGCTGGTGAATCCGGGGACTATAATTTTGTTCCTCAAACATTCAACTTATCAAACGGAAGCAATTTGCAGCCTCCTTGTAAATCCCAAGCTGGAAGTCATGAAAGGACGAAAGGGGCATTCCCTACTCCAACTGGTGGAAAAGGAGATGCATTATTTTCGCATTCAAATGAAATTGCTGATCTGAGCTATAATCCTGTTTCAGAAAATGGGATTGCTAATCACAGTAAAAATGGGAAGCTGACACAGAACAACCTAGTCTCTGAAGATTGGACAGGAGCGTCTACTAGAAGTCTTCTGCAGGCCCCGCTGGGTATTCCTCTTTGTTCAGTTAGCGCTGGTGGGGCCCGAAAGGCCTTGGCTTTGGAACGTAGCGGAAGATTTCTGAGTTCGTATGATTGTGGGGGACTTCTTGATTCTGTGAATTTGAAAAATTGCATGGAGCAAATTGCTGTGAATGAAGGGTTACAAGGCGTTTCCTTGGACAGTGCTAACTTGTTAAACAATGCTTTGGATTCTTACTTGAAGAATCTGATTAGATCATCTGTTGAAACGGAGGGAAAAGGATCAGTTTCAATGTTAGACTTTAGAGTTGCAATGGAGATGAAGCCACAACAGCTCGGTGAAGATTGGCCGCTACTTCTGGAGAAAATGCGTGCTCATTCACACAGGGAATAAATAAATAATGTTCTTGATACGAAGTTTTTGTGAAATTTCCTTTGTTGGGTTCAATGCTGTGATTTATAGTTTTGTTCTTCATCTGTCGCTCTCGCCTGGACAGTATAATGATTGGAGTTCTCAAATAGACCTAAAAGGGACACCAGCATAACATTTGGTGGCCTGCTGTAACATGTCTTTTACTTGTTTTGATGTGTGTGTTTTTTTCTTCTTCTTTTTCCACTGTAATTTAGAGCTAGAGGAAGTCAAAAGTTTTGTAGGAACTATTAGCTCAGTGGAATAGCTGAAATGATGTTATAGCTGTGTATCTAATTGTAGCACCAAGAAATGATTGAAATCGTTGTAACTTATTATTATTTATGGCATCCCTTACTTTCTCTTGATAACTTAGTTGTTAGCTTAGTTTCTCTCCTGAGTTAAAAATAATGTTCATTATTATGCTTCTTCTTCACACTTTTGTGAGATTATTTGATTCAATCTCCTGATTGTTTAGCCTCAGAAGATTTAAAGCTGAACCTTTTACTTTGTGAAGGGATACTCACCTCCAAATTACAGTGAAAGGTATCATTTCAAATTCCCTTCTTGCTCTGATGAATTAAGGAGTGTTTGGATTACCCTAAATATTGTCTTGCATTATCTTGGGTAATCCAAACACACCTTTATTTACTTCACTTAGTTATCATTGAGTTCTTTATCAGATGGAGATAAACTCAGTCCCATTAAAGCATATGCATCAGCCCCACAGACAGCTACAAACAACCATGCATCTCAAGAAGTTTTTTTTAACCTCAAATTACAATCTTATTTGCTTCCAAAGCTGCATACATGACATTTACAATTCACAACTTCCATAGTTTCATACACATTCACTAAGGAATAACAAAACGGGTATGCGTTCAAAACCCGTTTCGTCCCCTCTATACTCCCCCCTTCTCTCTTAACACAAAAGGAGACAGTACAAATCTGTTAGTATGGCTCATAGCCAGCTAGCTCCATGTCAAAACATTACATGGAACAACCACAGCAGCCTATATAAATATTATTACAGAAAATTCCAGAAAATATATAAACTTTAGATCAGCTGTGTCCATTGGCACAAACTCACAAACTTCCACTATAAAAATATGATTTTTCATGGAACTTTGTGAGTTCGTGCTACAAGACACAACCTAATTAAGTTTGTATTATTTTATGGAATTTTCCTGTATTATTATTGTGATTATTCATACATTTATCAATACAATACAGGTATCCTATATATATGAAGAGCTCTTTTTCAGCCATCTTGCTGAGAAACAAGAACTATACGATAATTCTCCAAGAGGGATTTCGCTTACGTTTGAGGTGATCAGATGCCAATTCCAACTCTGTTCTCCTGAGCATTTCCCACATGACTTGCACGTCTTGGTATTCACACGTTTGCACATCGTCATGAAGCTTCAAAAGCCCATCACCTGAATACAAAAATTAAGTGGTGAAATGATGGTGAATACCACTAAAACTTGAATGGACATTAATTTGTTGAAGGTCCAAAACTTGGATTTGGATTTTAGGGTAGTGGGCTTAAAAGTGCCCACAACATATATAATCATGGCCGACTACACCAAATAGGCAAATAGTATTATTCCACATATGAAAAGATCAGTAGGTGTGCGGGAAAAAAAACCCTAATGTGGCAAGAAAATTATGTTGATAATTAATTTAAAAAATTTTGAGCAACCTTTTCTTTTTATTATCAATTGAACTGAACATAAATAATGTCCTACTTTAAAAAGAAAGTATTTTTTATCCTAAAAATACTCTTATCTATCTAAATATTAAAAAAAGAGGCCTTTTGATCACATGAGCTATTTATTCAAATTACCTTTGTGCTAATTTCTGGAATTTGTAAATTATTATTTTTATCAATAGTTTACATCCCACTATATTTTTAACTAATTAATTTATATATTAATTAAAAAAATTCTTAATAATTAGGCATTTCAAATTTAAAAACTAAATAACATTACAAAATATAATTTGTTCATGAAAAAATAAAACAAAACCCGTGCATAACCGGGAATTCAACTAGTTTTTTAAAAATATGTTAAAAAAATTAATTATTCTTATTCCTTTTAAGGTAAATAAAAGTATTCTTTCAAAAAAAGGTACTTTTAATTGCACACAAAAACTAAACAAGGGGTAAACATGCATGTTACTTTCAAAAGATGAAATTTAAATTGATACCCTACAACATGTGTCTGCAAATAAATGATAACACCTTGACAACTTACCAACAAATAATATAAATTAAGCTTGGAAGAACGAAAGTCTATGAGTGGGGTGTATTTTGTAAAATTGGAGCACACAACTTTCGTCAATTTAATTATTCATGCATAATTGTCCTCTTTAACTTTTGGAGTGAAGTGAGAAGATGTTATTTTCGTCGACACAAAGGTGGGTCTAGAAATTAAGTCCACGTACGTCTCTAGTTGTGTGGATAGATTTTCGCACCGACAGATGTAGAGAAATAGAGAATACTAGAAGAGTATACATACGAGCTTAATATTCCATTTTATATTCTTCAATGTACACAAAGGCTACAAATATAATCATAATAAAACGACTTCACATAAAAGTATTGGCTATATTTGGTTAGGGGTAAAAGTTCAATAGTTAAGATTCAAATATTCTCCGAGATGTGATTAATCAAATTGATTTTTCTAACCTATTCAAATAATTCTCCGAATAAGATTAATTAAATCAATTTTTTAACATATGCCTTAAATTTTTTATAAGTGTTTATATTTTTAAAATAGGGTTCTACTTTCTAAATCCGGACTTTATCCTATATTTTTAGGACATAAGATAAAAAATATAATTAAACTAATCGTATACTGTACAATGATCGACCACAAATAAACAATGATTTGGACGTTTTAGGAGTTACAATTACAAAAAGTGGAGGAGTCACCAATAATAATGTTCCAACTGATTTAAACTTCAAATTAGGCGAAAATTCTTGTCCCATACTATAGTTTTTTTTATTAGTTTTTCAATATTCTACATTCATTTCTTTTTTATTTATAGTGTTCAAATTTTAAAGTCAAAATAAACTTTTGCAAAAAAAATATTTCATTACTTTTTATAGCCATTGGGTAAACTAAAATACTCAGTAACTTGTAATAAAATCAAATAATTTTTGTATTAGATTTATAGAAACAAAGAAGATAAAATTATAGATAGATTATATATAGATGAAATTAATTATCTTCTTAATAAGTGTGTATTATCCTAAAATCCCTTTTAATATAGGACCGAGCTAGTAAGTATGAAATTCTTCTTTTTTTGTTAGACGAAGGACCCTTCTTGATTTCTTTCTTTTTTCTTCTATATTCTCGAGCTATATTAGCATCATCATGATATTAAATGACTCTAGTTAATACTCCAATAATATCCCAAGAATTACAGAGAAATGAAAAATACCATTACGGTGTCGTTTGATGTGAATACGAGAAGAAAGAGAGAGCCAAACGCGGCGTAGAGGCCCAACAAGGTGCTGCCACCAGCATGCCATAACAATTAACAACCCCTTTCTTCTTCTTCTTCTTTCTTCGTCCTCCACCCTTAATCTTCTCTTAATAACTTGATTAGTAGCAATAATCACCTTAAGCTTAAGATATAAGCTATCCCACCCAATTGCTCTATTTGTGTGAGAGAGAGAAGGGAAAAAGTAGAATGATAGAGAGAGCCTACACTCTACAAACTTCCTTTAAAAACTAAATGAGAGATGAGAGGTGTTGATTGGTGGTGGTGTTTGTATGTTGGTGCTTTGTGCTAGGAAACCATTAAATAAAATTCAAAAGTTTGCTTTTTGATTTGTTGATGATTATCCTACTCTTATTTCACTATTGACCTCATAAAATATTCCCTTTTTATTTTTCTTTAATACGCTAACTTTTGAAACTAAAATAATTGCATAAAATAACATATACTTTTGGTTGCACAATTTGGCATGGAGGTGGTCTTTTAGACATGTGTGTATTTTTTATTCATTTTTCTAATTGATTTTTAGTTTGATTGGGTACGTGGCCCATGATAAACCATTTTTAATTGGCAATTAATTAGTTTAAATGAAATGAAATAAGCTCATAGATGATAGCATATTTAGGTAGTAAATAATAATATATTATCTTGCATTATAATGTATGTTTTATTATTCTTATACTAAGTATAATTTCATTTTCTGAAAATTGACTTTTAATTTAGAGCGGTTTTATTCCATTTTTGTAGGAGATAGAAAACATTAGCTAGGATGCGAGATTGACACGTTTATATATAGAACAGTGGAAGCGTTAATGAGCAACTTGAAATGGCAAGGTGGTGGTGGTGGTGGGACTCGTATGATTTGTTATTTTGTTCTTGGACATTAATTGTAAGAAAACTACGTACTACCAGGGGCAACAGAAGTCAGTTAGTCAATCTTTTCATTAGCTGGTGTGAAAATTATGTGAGTCTCCTTTAGGGTGTGTTTGTAGGGTTCTTAAATTAATGAACTAAAATTTAAAAATAAGTTGAAAAAGATAGTTAATGTTGAAAAAAAATACAAATATTTGGAATACTAGAGGACTAACTCCGTCCGATGGACGGGATCAATATATTCTTCTAGAATAACTTTATAGTAATTTTCTCCATGGACAGCTTGGGTTGCAGATTGCTTGACAACAATATTGCCCGCAAGCTGAATTATGTAATTATTGTCCTTATAAATCCTATACATTTTTTTGGAATAAGGGTGAAATTCTTTATGATATATATGTTTCCCTCCTCTAGGTTAGCCACAAAGCAATGAGCAACATTGCTTCATAAGTACAACGCATAACATCCCCCTATATTCATAAATAGATAAAGGTATGATAGATGATGGAATAATACAACTTTGAATTAATGTTTGATAGGAAATTTTATTGTCGTAGACAAGGAAGTTGGTACTGAGATATACGCCATATGCATTTGTGGCATCCCATATTCTGTATAAAATAACTTCAATCTCATGCTCAACAACATCGCACAACTCATCATCAAGACTGTAAAATCTAGGCCTTTGTTCATGTGCTTTGTTTGCGAGCATGATTTCATCCTCTATTTCTCCTTGCTAATGTAGAATGCAAAATATAATTAATAAATATATATGTATGCGTAAGATATTTCTATGGAACCATAGTGAAAACAAACGAGATTAGTGGCACAAAGTGGTTTACCTCGATCGTTGTTACAAGTGTTGGTGCAAGTGATGCGTAAAGTTGCGGCTTCTAAGTGCACGGTCATGACGTATATATACTGGAGTTAGGAAATTCCAAAAGTTGTTGAAGGAATAATTTCAAAGGATGTTCTTCATTATTGGTGAGTTTTTTTTACGTTTGGTACTCCAAAAGATAGGTTGTATAACAATACAAGAAAACCAAAGGTTATGTAGCAACGAAAAAAATATGAAATGACATATAATAGTTATTATATACACAACTATATACTAAGTGGAGGGATTTGAACGAATATCATATATATGTTTTGTACATAACTATTGTCAACTAAATTAATGATTTAAAAAAATAGTATTAATCAGATTTGAGGGAGAAATTTTATACTTGTTAAGATGAAACTAGTTTTAAGTTGGATATTGTTGGGCCTCAATTTCCAGCTAGAATTCAATAATGGGCCAAGTAGCGAAATGGAGTATTATGAAACTTGTAACACCCCCTCCCTATTCTACTTGAGGTGTTACCGCCAGTAACCCTAATTAGTCCTAATTCAAGGTTACCCAAGGGTTTAAATGCAGTCCCGCAATAAAAGTGATTCCCCTTGCTCGAGTTTCTATAGAAGAAGTTTCTACGCGAAGGGCTTAAATGCAGTCCCGCAATGCCCCAGATAAAAAGGTCTTCATAAGGTTCCAATTCTCGCTTCCAGGCTTGCACAACATTCATTAACCTTTCTGTCTTCACCTCAAATTTCACAAGTTGAGTTCTCCCAAAGGATATCCAATCCTCCCAAGACTGTATCATCACAGGATTTCCACCTTCAGTTTCCTGAACCTGATCTTTACCAGAAGAACTAGGACCTGCCGATCCTACTATCTGTCGAGGATAGTTATCCACAGAAGGGGAAAGCCGCTGAGACGAAGTATAGACTCCAGACTCATGCGAAGATAACGAAGATTGACTTGAATTCGAACACCGTATCTGCTCTGATTGTGGAGCCTCTTCTTCCTCAGGGTCTTCTTCTTCACTCGAGATGACTATAAGGTTCACTCCCATACCTAATTCCTCATCGTTGGGTATGTCCACATATTCAATTTCCACTTGTGGTGAAGCTGGAAACCCTTTGATTAAACTTACTTGAGAAGATTCTGCTTCATCATCGGTGAGTGCTCCATTCTTCGCTCTTTTTCCGAGCTCATCATTACTATGCTGCCCTTGGTTCCTCTTCATTTCCTTGGAAAAAGAACAAACAAAAGAATTTAGAATCTCCACAATTCTATTTATCAAAACTTCAAACCTAACTCCAAGGTTTAAAAGATATCAACTGGTAATCTATTTCTAGAGAACCTTCAGCTCTGATACCACTTCTGTAACACCTCCTCCCTATTCTACTTGAGGTGTTACCGCCAGTAACCCTAATTAGTCCTAATTCAAGGTTACCCAAGGCTTTAAAACTTATAATCACAATAAGTATTACAACACTTTATTACAAACCATAGTAAGACTGCCCTCCATACACAAAAGCATAACCACCACTTGGACAAAAGTAAAATATTTACAACAGACTTGTTCTTCTTCAAGCGACCACTTTCAAAACCTCTTTACATTCTAAACTCCTTGGCTAGCTTTCTCTTCGCGGATTAACTTCTTTAGTAGCTGATGCGTCGTATACAGACGGTAGGCACCAACCGGCCATGCAATTGAATAAGGTGGTCGGATTAGTCTAATGAAAGGCTAAGCAAGTGGAGAAAATGACTTGTTCCTATGGTAGTGACTAAACACATTGGCATCGAAATCCGAATGACAACCGGTCGATGATTCAACAGTTAGCAGTCCCATAGAGGATAAGAAATGTGGCATGCATAATCAAAAGATAGGACACCACAACTCGCGGTTCCATTAAGAAACATGAATAATTATTGGAAACTTATATTAATCACACAATATTTTTAAAAGCCTCCATCGACTAATCAGATTGACTTAATCAAAGTTTGATTAAAAATCATTCATAACCGGGAGTAAGAATGGCTTCCCGGCTGGACTAACCATTCATGTACATTAATGTGCCTAACGCACTTATCTTATATTAGTTTCAATCTTTTCTCAAACAGGTTGGTGGCTTTTAATCGGCTCGAACTACTGCCGAAATATCGTGGTATTGTAGAGATCATCAGAGTATTTCATCCATGTCATCTACTCTGTACCAAGATCACAGGACTTAAGCTATCCTTGATCTTTCATTTGCAAATGGTGAGGTAGAGATCACAGAGGCCTATTACCATGTCGTTTACACTCCACCGTACCAAACCTGCACTTAGCTAGAGTGTCTATCAACCCTCTCATACGAGAGTAGGGGATCAGAGTCATGACTCGCCATTAGAATTAGGTCCCTCCTAACGTAGTATTGTTTTAAAGAGAGGGTATAGAACCACTCCCTGAACTATCTTAATCACAACAAAGTCTCAACGAGAGACCACAAACAAGTTTGCACATAACGGGCCTAAATCCAGTTCTAGCGCAAACTGAATAAACAACATAGTCATTATTTCTAACAATATAACAACCTATCATATTTTATTAAGCATACAAGTTGTTCCCAACACAAAAATATTAAATGGGATTCAATTCCTCATTTAATAATATTAATGCAAGAGCGAACCGTCCACTTGCCTTATAAGGCGCGCTCAAAGCTCTCAGCGATTCCAACAGAAATCTTTATCTGCCTTCTGTCAATTATAACAACAGATTCTTCAACAATGAGCTCATGGATACAAAACTTAGTTGTATAATTCAATTCTACAACTTCCTAATCGATAAACAATTTGATTTCCGAATATCGATATATATATAAATCCTTAGTTATTATGCTTCAAGGAGCCATCTTGGCGGAATTATAACTAATTATCCGCTTCCCTTTTGAAACAATTTTTCTAAATAAAAATTGTTCATTAGTAACAGTTTTACAAGATTACCAAATTTCAGATCAAACGGATTAACGACGAATCCCGAGTAATTATCCGAAGTCCTTTACCTCACAATCGATGTCTAAACTTGTCTTCGCTATAAGTAACGATCCAGACGTCCGTTTCTCGAGCGGTTTGAACCTGTGGAACCGTATTAACGTCAAGATTATAAAAACCATAAATTTACTTAGCAAAGCGGAACCGAAAGGTCCTTTCGGTGGCTCCGTAACCACCCCGCTAATTAATTTCGAGTGTTAATACCTTCACTTGAACTTCGAGCTTGTTCGGCTCGATGGCGGCTCGGCCCAAGGACCAGAGGGTGGCGGTGTGACGTCCGGTGGCAACCCCTGGCGGTGGGTGGTGGTTGGCGAGCTATAGTTCGCCGGCGGCGGGGCAACGAGGCAAAGGAAGAAAGTCGATGTGAAGTGGAGCTCCTTCTCTCGAGTCCGTTCCGTTTCGATTGCACACCCTGCTGGTTCGGTTTCCAGCAGCTCGGCCTCACAACAAGAAGAGGAGGAGGAGATGAGGGTGGAGCTGGGGTGGCTAGCTAGGAGGTGGCAAGGAAGGTGGTGGCAAAGCAAAACCGGCGGTGGAGGTCCGAATCAATCGCCCGAGTTCGTTCCGTCCAAAGTCCAAACACTCTCTCGGCTTTTGGTTTCAAAAGTGAAATGGAAGATGATGATGATTGAAAAGTCAAAAAAACGTCTCATGCAAATTCTATCTCCCACTCCTTTGCCTCTAAGCAAGAGACGTCACATGAAATTTTCCGTCCCGAAACGGGACTCGCGTTAAAGCGGTAAAATTATGTACCTCGGGTGGAAAAACTCACTAAACGAAAAACGTCCCGAAAATTATGTAGACCAATAAAACCAATTTTCCATGATTTCATCTTGCTACCTTCAATTTTTAAGGCTTCCGTTTTGTGTTTTACATTCCTTCCGGTACATAATTAAAAGGACGGCTTATCCAATAAATATTCTTTTTCAACTGAAAAATCCTAAAATTCACATCGTTCCATAAAATCATTTCCTTATGATTTTAGAATATCACCAACAATTTTCTAGGATTTAATCTCCAACAAAAATATTGGATTAAGCGTTAAAACGGACAAAAAGGTTAAAAAGATATCCAAGAAAAATTCAAAAATATCCTTAAAAACCGCAGCTATTACAAAACTTGTAACGGATGAAAGAGGGCGAGATTAGGGAAAAGAAGTAAACGAAGGAGACATTGAAGGTAATCAAGAGGGTAGTGAGAACTCTGGAGGAGTTAGCGAGAGGTAGAGATGGCCAAAAGTGCGGACCGGCACGGCCCAGCCCAGCCCGACCCGCATTTCTGGCCCGAAATGGCCCGGCCAAACCAGCCGGGCCAAACCCGTCCTGGCCATGGGCCCGGGTTGGGGGATTGCCTCCTGGCCCGGTCGAGCCCGGACTAGTCCGGCCCGCATCTCTTACATGTAAAAAAGAAAAGACCGGGCCTAACGGAAGTGGAAAGTAAGTGTAGAAAAAGGGTATGGGACGGACTTGTTTTAAACCTCAGAGGTACCACGCGGAATAACTTTTTTTTTTACCATTATCCGACGCATGATTCATTGTTCTTTCTATCTTCATTAATTGCAGTTTAATCGTTCTTTGTATCCAATCGTTGGTCTATTTGTGGCCGGTTTGTGTTCAAAATTACAACCACCATTTGCTTTCTATTTTATCATTATTTTGATACATTTTTCTGCTACTCTATCATTATAACGCATCTACGTGTTTAATTCAGAGTTTGATTAAGACGTCTGGCACTTTAGCAAGTCTCACTATCTTAAATATATAAATCAAATAGGATTTATTGCCTAATAGCATCTATTCTACCAAGTCTTTGTATGTTCATGTTTAAAACATACAATATTACATATATAATACCGAATATACTGAATACCCATTTGTTTGAAAACCTCGGTTCATATCCGATCCGAATAGTCGAAAAAATTAGGCGCGCAGATCAGTTCAAATATGGACAAATTTAAATGAAACATTATAAGCTCATAGGTCGTAATAACAATGTAAACCGAGGCTTTTTCCCATAATTCTAAAAATAAAACATTTGCAGCTACCGACCTTTATACACCATTGTATTGTACGATCGATTGAGCTTCATATTGTCAACCCAAAACTTCAATTCCAGGATAACAAAATTACTAACCTCATTATTTATTTTTAAAAAAAAGTCAATAAGAAAATCCCGAAAGATTTCGTGTGTCATAGATCAGCAGTCTTCAACATAGGCGGGCGGCGCCTAACGAAAACAACTTGGCCACGTTCGTCGTTACCCTTATCTACAAATTGCCAATTTTCCAACCACAAACGTAACCAAACTCTACAAATTATCGCAATTCAAGCTCTCAAGTACTATAAATTAGGCATCACACAACACTAATTTCTTTCAAGCATTGCTCTTCTTCTACCTAGCCATCTTCATCAAATTGGTGCTTTTCTTACTCGTTTTTTTTAATCTCGATAGCCTAACTATGAAGAAAGCTTTGGCATTCGCGTTGTTTGCGTTGTGTGTGATCGCTGTTTTCAACCCGAAGAGCGTAGTAGTCGAGGCACACCAGTATAGCTGCCTCGATATGTGCTTAACGGGGTGTGTCGATAATCCGAGGATACCGAATCATTTGGAGATTTTTCAAGCTTGTGAGAAGAGATGCTATAAAAGATGTAAGAACGAGGAAGTCGCTACGCCCGCCTCTCCGACTAAGGGAACTTGAGGGTAGCTCATGTCAAAAGTAAGATCAATGTTGTGTTTGATACTTAATTTTATGCAAATAAATGAATCTCAAGTCCCATATATTGAGATTTCTCTTTTCGATATAATGTCTTTGTTGTAAGACTAGTTTCTTGCCTGTATTGGTTCTCTTCTAAGAATATACTATTGTACCTCTCAATATGTACTTGACTCAGTTGATTGCATTGAGATTTAATGCAATGGATGGGGATTATTGGGATCTGATGTATTATTAAGTCACTATTATATATATATATATATATATATATTTGTAATTTAAGGTGACATATAAAACACAACACGTGTATCCTATATAACATTGAAAAAAATGGTTAAACCCGAAGCGTTAGCACTCGAGGAAGCGGAAGCGATTCGACAAATGACCATCAGAAATTCAGGAAAGGTAGAAATTGAAGAAGACAATCTCCAAGTCATAAATACCGTTAAAGGGAAAAATCACTGCCTTTAGGAGATTGAACTCATAATTGATGACATCTTTATTTCCATCCATGGAAACCAGGATGTCTCGATTAACCATTCTATTAGGGATTGTAACGTTGTGGCTGACAAAATTGTGAAGCTGGGTCATAGTCTCCTTGTTGAGTGTATCAAGACTCACTCAGAACTGCTTATTCTCATCCGAATGAATGCTTTAGAGCGCCCTCCGTGAAGGAGTGCATCCTAATCCTTACCTAATCGTAAAAAAACATTGAAAAAAAAACTCAACCAAAAAACTAAACTGAAAAATCGACCACTTTTTTTTTGCTAACAATACCGAGAAAAAAAATTATTCGTTTACGGTTAACCAACCAATATTTTTAATGATTTATCGATATGGTACGGTTATCAAAATTTTTACGGTCGGTTAACCAATACTTTTTAACGTTAACTTAAAATAGAAATAAAAGATATTTTATTGTATTAGATTTTAATGATTTAATGTATATTCTTAATGTAATATTATAAATAAGAATTTTATTGAAACTAAAACAAAATACATTAGTAAATAAATACATGTTATTTTTAGAATATTTTAATTTTAACTGAATTAAAAAAAATCACATATTATAAATAAATATGTTTTAACTAAAAAGACAATCTATTTTCAATCGGAGGAGTATTTTCATTTTTCATTTTTCATTTTTTTTTTGGTTGAAAGTATTTTCATTTTTCTTAGCTTTCCTCAATCATCGGTATTTCAAAAGTCGAATAACTTTTTTTTATCAAAGCAATTCTTAAAAGCATATATTCCTTTAATAAAAGTTTCATCAATCGTTTTATTCATCTTTGCAGGCAATTGCAGCTACCGACTTTTATCGGTTCAAATCCTCTGTTCTAACTTTGTGTCCCAAAATTTTGTCCCATAAAATTGATTGGACCACGTGGCAACTGATGCCAAATCATCACTATTTTTTTAATCACATAAATTTGTTCTAAAAACCTAAAAATTCACATTTTAATATGAATTTTAAAAACTCAACTGGCTGTTCGTTCTTTCTTCTTGGTTCAATTTCTTCATCGGCGTCTTTCTTCCTTGGTTTAAAAACCTAACTGCGCTCCATCGCTCCTTCCCTCGTCGTCCAGGCAAGCCAAATCATTCTTTTTTTTTTAATTTCAGGAAATTACCCTAAAATACTTTAATTTAGTAATTCTTTAACTTATTTTCTGAAAAAACCCTCCTAATACAGGGCAATTGTATCGTCAGTTCGTCACATAGCCACCGCATCACTTCTTCGATAAAACTTGTTCGATCACCGGCGCCCCTTACTTCGATCAAGTTTACTTATTAATAATAGCCTATGTGGGATTCGAACCCACATCTTTGTGCATTAGCACAATTGCTCTACCTATTAAGCTAATAGGCTAGAAGGGGAATATATTTTCAAAATTGCAAATAGAAAAGATTAGAATAAACCATAACCCACACAACACTATCCAACTTAGAAATAGCTTCATCAAAGGCTTGCTTTGCTAGGTGGCATGTTCTATTCGAAGACAAGAATACATATTAGCAAATACGGTTAAATCCATACTCAGAAAATCACCATTCAGCTGAGTTCATAATTTCATCCTAGAACAAAGAAATTTAAAGCCAAAAACACAATAGATGAATATATTTGATGAAAACAACCAACTCCAGCGCATTAAACTTATGACTGGAACGGAAGCTTCCAATTGCTGGGATGATGAACCATATCACAAGCTGCAAGGATTAAGATGAGGAACAAATTTCGCATATGGTGAATTCCAATAGAAAGCAAAGCAGGGGATACACTAGTGCAGTATGTAGGACAAGCATTTGATAAATTTCACAAATGGTGAATTTTCAACAACTTTCTGTTGTCTTTGGTGCAAGGATAGCAACAGATTATTCACTAGTGTAAGCATTATCCATCATCAAGTAGTGGCCAAAATATACAAAATAATCTAGACTAAGTTGATGATATCTGACAAAGAGAACCTAGTGCAATTATACTACTTACCCGAGGAAGAGGCAATGCTACAATGAGATCAATCCAGAAATCTGATCGAATGTACCTCCTCGCAATCTGACCCGAGTCCTTGACAAGCTCCTCCCTCCCAATTTAAATGATTGATATACCTTAAATCAAAACCGAAAATTGCATTTATAATACATAACCATAACCAACAAAGACAAAGAGAGCATTGGGGAAATCAGGAATTAAAAAGAATTGGGAAATTAGAAACTCAAAACCTAAACCCCAATTTTATATATAAGGAGGATAATAGACATGGGGCATAGTAATTAAACGTATCTGGTGGTAGTGGTAACAAGGGGTGGCGCAACCGCCATCCCAACGGAGGAAGATTGCTCGGCGGTGCAGTGGGACAGGAAACGGACGAGGGAGAAATAGCGACGGAGCACTGTACATCGCAAGCGAAGAACAAGAAATGGTGTTGGTGGCGACGACGGTGGCGGATAAAGAGGAACAGGGGCGGTTTTGATGGCTTTGCTGGACGACGAGGGAAGGAGCGATGGAGCGCAGTTAGGTTTTTAAACCAAGGAAGAAAGACGCCGATGAAGAAATTGAACCAAGAAGAAAGAACGAGCAGCCAGTTAAGTTTTTAAAATTCATATTAAAATGTGAATTTTTAGGCTTTTAGAACAAATTTCTGTAATTAAAAAAATAGTGATGATTTGGCATCATTTGCCACGTGGTCCAATCAATTTTATGGGACAAAGTTTTGGGACACAAAGTTGGGATAGAGGATTTGAACCGGACTTTTATACACCTTGTATTGTACGGAGTAAAGAGTAATTAATGTCAAAGTAAAGAGTAATTAATGTTGTGTTTGATACTTACTTTTATGCAAATAAATGAATCTCTAAGTCACATTGAGGTTTCTCCTTTCAATACAATACTTGAATTGTACGGAGTATATATGTCTTTGGTTTAAGACTTGGCTAGCTTGTTTCTTGCTTTTGTTGAATTTCTTCTAAGAATATATATATATTGTACCTCTGTAACAAGTCACTATTACATAAATGTTGTGTTTTTTGTAAATTAAGATGACATATAATGATATAAAAACACAACACTTGTATGTACTCGTTATTTTTTTTTTTTGGTCGAATGTATGTACTCGTTATATTATATACATATTCAACTTTATGATATCGATTAAATTTTAATGCATAAAAATTATAATGCATTTACATTGAAAGATTGATCTAAAACATTAAATAAATTTGACATATAAAGCCGAATATCTGAAAATAAATAAATAATGGATTACAAATTTACAATTGAAAGGAGGAATGGAATACACATCACTGTCCACTAGTTGACTACTTGACTCTGTGTGTCCATTAATTAAGCCGATGCCAAACGTGGCGAAACTTGCTTTGCTCTGATGCTCGTCAATCGTCATAACTCACAACCACAGATTCGTATCCGATATTGTATAGTATTATTTCTTTTGCCCTACTACAGTATACACCTCTACCAAATCCTAACCTAACATGTTGTCTTAGCTGTGCCTGTGACTAGGATGTAATGTTTATTATGTCACTGAAAAATAGATTATATTTTCACCCTTTTTTTTGTCAATAATTGTTTAGCCAAACAATGAAATTCAGTTATTTTACTAGATTGTAGAGCTGACTTTTTCGATGTAATTAGTTGAAAAATCGTAATTAAATGCCTTATTTGTCACAAACCATCTCTTAAAAATTTTATTTTATAAATAATTATTTTTTATGTTTTTTAAGGATAAATACCTTGTTATTCATTACATTGTACCACCATTATCCATTTTATAGAGAAATATTCTATTACTTGAATAAAATATTTTTGATTAATTTATTTTACAAATATTATCTTATTTATATTTTTAACATAACTTTTTTTGTTATTAAGGTTAATTCACGTTTAAACTTAATTTAGATTAAATTTTCTTATTTTAACTATGAATTTTCAAATAAATTAATTAATCAACAAAGGATATTTTGGTCAGCTAATATAGCATATGATTGAAAAATAATTATTGGCGGTACAATTTAATAATTTATATTATAAAAGGTATTTTTTTCCCTTAAAAACTAGTCTAAGTTTTTGTTTTAAAGCGCAACTTTAAAAGATGGCTTGTGAGTTGTGATAAATAAGGCATTTGAGCCTAATATTTGACACACAGACACACATATATATATAATATGGACTTATATTTTGTTAATGAAGAAATCGATGTTTTATAATCTTAACAATATATAAAATTGTACCTCTTATTCTCATAAATGTCCCATCAAATTATAAAATCTTATTAATAAAATAATTTTTTTGACAGCATAAATACCTCCATTAATTGAAAATAAGAGATCAAGTAAATATAAGAATTTTTTACCAATAAATATCTTTATAACAATTTTAAAATTAAATATCTTAATGATACCTTTTAATAATATAAAATTCAGTTGTAGATTAAAAAATAAAACAAATAAAATTCAAGTTTGTATTCATCGGATCACGAGTATATGTATGTATATTATAAAAAAATTATTCTTATAATTAAAATATTATCTTAATATTCTTATCTAAATATTAACCCTAAAATTAATTAATTAATTAATTGAAATTAAATTAAAATCTTAGTAAAGTTATTCATTTTGATTAAATAAATGCACTATTGTATTAATTTCCACCAATGTTGAAATATTATAAGTACGTAAAGATTTATATGAAAGAAATTAAATATTCCGTAATGTAATTCAATTAATTCTAATTTAATATGTTTGATCACATATATTAATTTCCAAAAAACTAAATACTTAAATTATATAAATATAGAATATAGACTTTGTTTTGTCCAAAGGACGGGTTAGAACTCTATACTTTAATCAAATTCAATCATTGCATTGATGGGAAGCAATGTAACATTAATTAGTCCGTTACAAACAAATAATAACGAATGAATGAAAATTAATTAAGTTTACACACATGTTGGCAAATAGCTTTTGAGGAAAAAAACCATACATCACACGAGCATTTGTGAAAATAAAATTTCAAAATCCACAAATAAATTAAGTTTCTTAGGTGAAAAATACCCGTTGCATGGGTGGGAAAGTTGAATGAATCTTCCAGCTTAATTTCACTTGTGAGAGTTCACCCAACGACAATGCTTCCTAATTTCTCCTTGCTTCCCGGTGAGCACGCCAAGCCTGCCGAGCTTCAACATGGCCTTGCAAACTGGCACACCAAGCCCCGTGTGCTTGGATCATAAGTCATTCTCTGGTCAATGTCGATCAGTCCTTTGTGGGCGATGATTGCCTTGTAGTAGTTTATGTCGAAGGTGTCTCCGCTTCCTGGCGTTTGGTCTAGGAAAGCTTCGCTTTTGGTGCCGTCCTCATCCCTGGGGCACGTCTTGATGAGCTTTTTTGCGAGAGTTGGGTCCATTGATGGATCGGTCTTGTTGGTGCCATGATAGTTATACAGACGGTCTTGAAAGTTGTGAGCACCAAGAAGAACAACGAGGTCGTATTGGGACAATCCTTTGGAAGCGAAGACTTCGATGGCAGCCGACATTGAAAAATAAGAATTCCAAATCATGAATCCTATGCAACAATGGAATAGTTTAGGTACATATTTAGCACCAACATGACAAGATGTGCCCCAATCAATATTCAAACTTACGTTACATATATTAATTAACTTTGAATTTGTCGAGGTTAGTGTGAAAGTCCGTGGACCATAACAGAGGGTCGTGCGTACGTAAGTACAATACATGAGCCCGATGGGTTCACATTTTCTTTGTTCTTCTGAAAATGGCATGCAAAACCTATATTCAATTGTATTGTCCCAATACGGTGAGCACGAAGTCTTCTGTGTTGTCCCAATTGTATTGTCCCAATACGGTGGCAAGCGAAGACTTCGTGCGTACATAAGTACAACACATAAGCCCGATGGGTTCACATTTTCCATGCCCAACCGACCTTATTCAATTGTATTTGTATGTGTTTCCTACAAATAAACTTTTTTATTTGAAAAGAATAAGACGAGCTAGAGCCTTGGAGATTCTATGCGCAAAGAATGCCATCTGTCCCTCTTCTAGGAACAAGATTCTAGCTCCATGGGAAAGGGCTAAAGGCAACACATGCACTTTGGATAAGAAAGAATACTTATCCAAAAAAATGAGAATTCCACATCATGAATCCTATGCAACAATGGAATAGTTTAGGTACATATATGGGACTTCACATTTTCTTTTCTTCACCACCACAAACATTTGGATTTGACTGTATTTCCTCCACTTCCATTGATTCATCTGATTATATATCGTACTAAACAATCCAACAGAATCAGTTTTTTTTTTATGATGCATCACATCACAAGGTTCTATCCAATCTTATGAAACTCAATTGTCAGATACAGGCTAGACTCACAAATGAAGATGTACACACCAAGCTATAATCAAAATGATTTTGATTACAATGAAGAACTTTGGTATATATAGTTTTATGTTTTTTTTTTATAGAGCATACATTATGATACAAAGAATTTGTAAAGGTGGGTGTTCTAGTCATCAATGTTTTTCATGTACTCCTTTGAAAGTTTAGTGTCCATAATCAACTGCTGCTCCCTGACTAAAGAATAGCCTGATTCAAGCAGAGCTTCAACCGTTTGCTGTTCAATAAGAATTGAGCAACGTTGCATCAATAATTACTAATAGTAGCCCAATTCAATCAGAAATCTATAAAAATAGTTGGTTGTCTAATTAGTTTTACCAAGTTCCTTTATAGATAGAATGTAAAGCCCTTCTTATGGTAAATTAGGATTAAGGCTAATCAGTATGGTTACCTCAGGCGGAACATATACTGGAAGTTTCTCGGCCTTTTTCCGGTTTAGAAGTTTAGCTCCTAGATTTTCCATACCTCCAATTTCATCAACCCACTGAAGGAAACAAACATTTTAGCATTAGCTGATAATGATAACACAACCAGAGAAGAACATATGCTTTATGAAATCACAATAAAATAGGTACCTTAAGTATTGAACGGTCATATGTGCGAGATCTAAGAGCTCCATAAAAATCCAGTGCTGCATAAAGAGAAAATTACAAATCCATGAATGTCACAATCACTTTCATAAAAAAATACAGAACATAACATTTATCCTATACATCAAGAATGAATTGATTAAACACTATGGCATATTAGTGAGATAAGTTTGGAGTGATGCTTTCGTCCAGATCTTACAATTTACCTCCTGCAAGAAGTAATGATTTGAATATACAACAATGGCATGGTAACAAAAGTTACCTTGATTAGGGAATGTATCAACAACAGTGACAACCTCGTTCTTTGATATTCCATCTTTCTCATACATCCTATGGACGATATTTATGATATCTTCATGGGTTGGCTGCCTGTCATTTATCAACATTAATCAGAAACCCCATATGTGAAAATTCCTCATTAAAGCATAGAAATCTATTACAGAGGAAAGATGAAGCAGAGTAATACAGTAATGAACTGGATTATTCTGATTGATCTTTCCTGACTTGTTTGGTCCATATATATCAATTGAACTAAGTGCTTGAACATATTAATTGTCATTCAAGTTTCAGATTTTTGTTAAAAATAAATAAAGTCGTATATATCTTTTTATTAGTTTGATAAGGGGAGAGCATCACATATATACACACATTGACAGGTATATACAAATTTGATGGAATATTCCTCTTCTTGTATGCTCAATTCTGTAAAAATTATCCTCTTAGACATTTTCAGTAAGAATATTATCCAAGAAGATTCATATTTATCCTACTTCAGGACTGTATCTTTGTATTCATGGGAATTTAACATACCAGTAAAACTTATCCATCCTTCCATCGCGAATCAAGGGAGCATAAATTGTGGAAAAATCATTTCCTGTCACAATTATAGGAACTCTATTGGTTATATCTGATTCTCGCCAATTTTGTCCAACACTAACTCTTGTTGGATTGTCTGCCAAATTCATCAGAGTTCCAACAACAATTTGATTGTTAACTGTCATCTGAGTATTTCCTGCATTATGATGATGATAATAAATGAGATTGGTATGTGATCGTTGTAGTTTTAAGGGGAAAACACATCCTTGTGCAAATATGAATAACCAACTTACCAAATCTACCAAGGCCAGCATCAATATCATTGATCATTAAACAGCTCAGCTTCCCCTGAAGCAAGATGAATCATGCTATTGGTATTACTAACAGAAGTCAAACAATACTATTTGCATTATTAAGAAGTCAATATCCCACAAGAATGCTGAGAAGCCTGAGATTAGAATCAACTGACAACTAGAGGGGAGAAAATTAATTGGTATGAAAAGGTATACATCAACAAGTAACTACTTGTGAAGTTTAAAAAGAAATTGCATCTTCACTGACACAGGGTTTGATATAAAGGGATAAAAACTACATGTTGAGATTCAACAGATTGATGAAGCTAGTGAAAGGAACTGATCAAAGATCACAACATCAAAAACACATACATATAGGTAAAATTAATGAAAGTAGGAAAGCTTCTGACTTGGTTCTGAACAACTTGAGAGGCTGTTCTGTACCGTTCACGTATCAATTTGCCGGGTTCTCCTACAAAATGACAGATAAAGAATACATATCAAAATTTGAGACATATGAAGCTTACTATATTGACAAATTCAAACATATTAAGCTTCGGCAGGAGCAGATATCATAAGCTTGTGCAAGAGATATAACGGTTCATTGCATTACCAGCTTTCTCAGATTCCAGTTCACCAGCAGACATGATAACTGGTTCAACTCCCAGTGCTCGAAATATGAGCTCTGTTTGGAATGATTTCCCTTGACCTTTCCCGCCCCAAATTCCTACAGTAGATGATGTGGAGTTTGAAAATTGAAACAAAAAATACAAATATGGTAATAAATTTAAAGTCTCAATTTTGGCAATCTCAAATGAACCCTTAAAAGTTAAAACATAAAAGAAAGAGCATAGTAGCACAAAGAGTCTGAGAAACTATCACCGAGCATGAAACGATATGATGGCAAACATGGGTGTCAAAGTTCAAGGAAGTAGCAAAATTGAAATACGGAAAAATAGGATGTGAATTGAGCAATTATATTGCTCTCCACTAATGTTGTACATGAATGAATGAAACATTAAAGGATAACTTATCAAATATACCTAGGATAAGAGGAACTTTGGCATTGATGAGATGGGCGATACAGTTTTTCACAATGTGCACAACTGCATAAACAAACAAGTAGAAAGAATATCAAAAAGGGTGTAAAATAATAAAAAAAATTAAGAAGCTCCAACAAGTACATAATAGTTTCAACATTATTGATAAATATATAGTCTCAGAGTAAGCTAGACCCTCTAGAACAACCTTCGCATTATAGGAGGAGCAATTTTGCATGCCATTTTCAGGAGTTAAAGCTAAAAGGCAGACATAAATGCCATAAATGATGTAGACTGAAGACCATAAATTACTTGTTACAAGGATTATCCCATGCCATCAACATCAGTGAACTAGTCTTTGTATGATGTAATGGGGCTTACCAACTTTATCCTGTCACAAGAAAAACAAAGGAAATACTAATCAATGAGCATACAAAATGCATAAATGTGTCAAGAAAACAAAACATCATTAATCAAATATAATTACATACTAAAACCTTGTTCCGGGATAACCTAGTTCATGCCAAATGCCAATTGAATTGATTAACCACAAGTTCTGTAATTATTTCTAGCTTCCAACTAAAATTTGATTCAAAAACGTGTTCAATTGCCGGTCAACAAGAACAAGATGTATTTCATAGCCTAAGAAGATGAAAACTGCACAACATAACTGCTCAATTTCAACCACGAAGTCCATTTTAAAGCAACCATAAATCAATAAAACTGATCATATCACTAGCTTACACCAGTATGGTCAGTAACAAACGCTATATCAATCAACAATTAGAAGCACAATTAAAACTGAAAGTCGGGAGAAGTCTAGGGAAATTAGGAAGCAGCTAACCAAGAAAAGAGGGGCAATATAATAGTCCCCTTGCAAGTACTCAAACGACCTTGTGGCCTTCTGCCTATAATCGAACACAATATCCGCTGCAAAATCGGTCCACAAGAATCCCAAAAGCAGATAGGTTAATTTCTTCTTTCTGAAATAAAATTAAAGGAAAGGAATCATCTGCACTTACAATCTCGACCCAGGAAATTCCCCGTAAAGAGATCGTCAATCACGCCAGATTTCGCCCCAACAGCGATGTTCATATTATCGGCCTCGGCACCCAATCTGTAGAGGTAATCGTTCCCCCTCGAATCCTTCGATTCCCAAGACGACTGCCCCGACAATCTCTTCGCCTCCTCCTCGGAATCCACTCCATCGTCGATCTTCTCGCTGATTCCGGATCTCGTATCAACGATCTCATCGCTGGATTTCGTGAAGATTTGGAAGTTTTTTCTGCGGCTGGTTTCGGAAACGGGGAAAGGGAAGGGTTTGGTTTGCGGTCGGGGAATGTGGATGAGATTTTGGGAGGAAGAAGTGATGAGAAGAGAGGAGAGAGGATGCGGAGTTGATAGGTCGACGGCGTTAATGGCGGTGCGAGGGAAGAAGACCGCCATCGGAGAAGAAGAATACGGATAAATGGATAATGTGTGAGAGAATTGGGGATGTAATTGGGTTTTTGTTTGGCGCCACACAATTGAGTCAAATAGTCAACATACGCTTCTGTAACGTTTTTTTTTTTTTTTCTTGGTCATATTCTGTAACGGATATTTAGGGGGTAACTAACTCTTTATTAAATTATTAAGATGTATCTATGTAACTAACTCTTTATGCCAAACGGAGTAAATAAATAAGTTAAGGAAAATTCCGTGTCATGATCTCGAGGTTTTGTAAAGTTCGCGTGGTACACAAAGTTTTTCGGAATTCCGCGTGATAACCTTGAAGTTTTACATATTCCACATAGTAGCCTCGACGTATTATAAATTGCTAAAAGTATTTGAAATTTAACCACATTATTAACCAGTTAACCACCTAATTTAACCGCATAGTAGCTTCTACCTAATCTATTTTTATTCATAACCAGTTAACCACCTAATTATACAAGTTATTTTGGAAAAGTTTATAAATATTCTCATATTTACTAAATTTTCATGACTCCGTATGTTATTGTTTTAAAAAATCCAAATTTTTGTTCTTATAAAAATAACCACCTTTTCAAGTTTGTATTATAAAATAATAACTTTTTGACTTATCAAAATCACATGTACTTTTGAAAACAAATCCACCATGTTTATTACTCTAAAAAAATATAAACTTTTATAAAAGTTTTAACATTTTGAGGAAGATTTTTTTAAAAAAGAGTGGGTGCATTAATTGAAAAAATTAGTGTTATTAAAAGAACTAGTTGAAATCCCGTGATATTCACGGAATAATTTTACTAAAAAACTATACAATTCTACGATATTAATTTAAAATACAAAATATATTTTTATAATATCATAATAAATTGTGCAATAGAAAAATTATTTTTTTAGATTGTACTCCATATTTTAATTGAATATATTTTTAAATATTTTTTTTATTATTTGTTGAGATCTTATCCAAATTTAGATTGAAATTATAAGTTGTTTTCCATACTAAATTTCCATAACGAAGAAATAAAATATAAAGGAAATTAATGTATATGAAAATTTATAAAATTCAATGTATTAATCAACCTATCATACATATTAAATTATAAAAAAAACATAGAGATAAAAAAAAATTAAATGTAAGGTGGGGCTAAATAAAAAATATTATATTTTTACATAATGAAATAAAAAGGAAATTAAGAAAAATTTAATGTATATTTTTATCAAAATTCAATTTAAGCAAGTATCATCAAGATTGTAAATTTTTCTATTTTTTTATAAAAATTTGATTTAAGAAAAAATCTTTAATATAAATGCATAAAAAGATAAAGAAAATCTAATTTTAGTAATTTAAATTAAAATTCGATTTTTTTTTTTTACATTTACATATAATCTTAGTCATCAACATAAAATTAAATCTTTTCTCAAAATAAAAATATATCAACATAACAAAATTTATTATTTAAAATTATATCATTATATAGATATAAATTTTATAATTGGAGCACAAGCCTTGTTAAAAGATAAAAAAAATATATTGAGATCCTAAATCTTGTTAAGAGATAAAAATATTAAATTAAAATGGAAAATATCATCTCATAGGAATTTATGTATATAAAAATTATATAAATATGTTATCTATTGTAATTTGTAGTAAACTAATACATAATCCATAGATTGAAAATTATATACATAAAAAATTATATAAACATGTTATCTATTTAGTATATATAGTAAAAATACTATAAGTTGTTACAAATTTTATTAAAATATAATTTCACATTAATTTATTCAAAAATGTCACGTGACGCAAATTTTACATCAGACTTGGGTTCTGTTTTATAATGTATTAGGGTAGATATGACAATGGATTTTTTAAACTTAATATATAATGTCATAAAAAATCCAATTTTTTGTTCTTATAAAATAACCACCTTTTCAAATTTTTGTTATAAAATAATACCTTTTTGACTTATCAAAATCACATATAATTTTGAAAACAAATCCACCATGTTTATTACTCTAAAAAATATAAAAACTTTTGTAAGACTTTTAACATTTTAAGGAAGATGTTTTTTAAAAGAGTGGGTGCATTAATTGAAAAAATTAGTCTTATTAAAAGAATATGACAATGGATTTTTTAAAATTAATATATATTGTCATGAAAAATATGTAAATAATAAAATTTTGTACAATTTTCTTACAAAAAATGTATAGGGTAGTTGGGTTTTTTTAATTTATAACAAAAATCTAACATTATAAAACCACCTATTAAGAAGTATGGGTAAATTAAGTGATACTTATTAGGTTGTTTTAAAAAATAATTAGGTAGTTTTTAAAAAACCTATAAATATCGTAATTTTATGCAATTAAAAAAATAAGGTGGCTAAATTTCAAATACTTTTGGCTTTTATAATAATTCGAGGTCACCACACGGAATTTACAAAAGCTCAAAGTTACCATGCGGAATTCCGAAAAACCTTGTATACCACGTAGAATTCGCAAAACCTCGAGGTCACCACACGGAATTTCTCATAAGTTAAATAAGAAATACAACAATTTCTTGTTAAGTAACATCTTTAGAACTATGAATGAAATAAAAATCTATAATATGCCGAATAATGTCAACAATAAAAATAACAGCGAAATAGGAAGATGGTAGATAAACTATGTACAAGAGGATGTCACACAAGGCCTAGAGTTATCATGACCTTCAATTCTTGCTTGATTATCGGACATTATTCATAGAGACTTTCGATTTCTTTGAAACCTGACTCGGAGCCCTTAGAACAAATAAAGAAGAAAACCAGTAGATCAAGGAACCCATATGTACACAATGTAGTGACAATGGCAAATCATGCACTCGAGTCCAAAATGATGAGAAAGAGAAATCCAGGTCAAAAAGTTTTTACAAATCGCCAGTTACCAGCATAAGGAATAACAAATCATCAAACAACCATAGAAACCCTTCCAAAACTCGTTGGCAATCTTCAATTAGACAAAGGTCTAATCGCGAATCACAATTTTCTATTAGAGCAAATAACGACAAAGTGGAATCTTCCAAATTAATTGTGACATGAGTGCTTTCGGTAGTAGAAAGATAGGCAACAAGATCCATGAGAATTGCCAAAGCTGACACTAGAAAAACAGAAAATCAGAGAAGATGGAGTAGGAATTGACACAGGTGGAGGAAAAGAAATAGGCGACCAGTGGAAAGTTTCGTCGAGAACACGATAACGGACAAAACTGGCCAAAATAGCCAAACGCAACTCCTAGAGAGCGAAAAGGGAACCACCCCCAGAGGACCAACACTCTTATATACCACAATTCAGAATGGTTGGAATTCTGTACAAAGATTTACGAGTATTAAAAATGGCTATACTTGTCATTTTAGACTGAATTTTTTTGTTAAAAATACTTGTCATTTTACATATTTTGATAAGATTTTTCTAATTTTATCCTTACAAAAAATGACTAGAAATTAAAGTCAACTTTTTTTCCCATTTTCCAAAAGTAGAATTTAAAAAAATAATTATAAAGAATATTTAGGTAAATTTAAGTAATTTTTTAATTGTTTCTGTTAATTCTTATAATGACAAGTATTGTATAACGGAGGGAGTAGAAATTAAACAATTTTAAAAAAGATAAATTAAAATTAAAAAATAAATATAATCTATTAATTTGCATTTTAATGGTGCAAATCTTATCAAATGTAATTATAGAGTTAAACTATTAATCTATTAGAGCACGATCGAGAACATCCTTGCGGATGAGAGCTTGAAGTTCTAAATTATTCAATAGGTTGTTGTTGGGGAAGTTGTGACACAACTTAATAATTTTGTTGGCCACACCGTTATACTCCTTAGTCCCTAGTAACATGGTTCAATGCAAAGGTCGAGAATCCCTGAAGTGATGTCAAAATATTCAAAATAGCATATTAATTTATCATGGACATTGACCACTACCTTTGATTGTGTTGATAAGTGTGAGATTATCCTCTTCGATTTTAAGGTTTGTAATTCCTATACGTCTTGCTTTTCGAATGTCATCGCGTAGAACTAGTAATTTCATTTGAAGCACATATCTATAGGTTCGTATTGAAAATACCCTAAGGCAATAGGTTGGGCTTTTTTTTTATTTGTTTAGGGATGTGATTCTTATTTATAGTATAGCCATGAGCTTTTTTTTTTGTCCATGAAAATTTAAAGAAAATTTTATGGTACTGACTACTGAGCACTCTGAGCTCATATTGCAATGTGTAAAGTTGACGACGAACGTGGCCAAGTTGTTTTCTTTTAAAGACCACCTATGTTGAACATCGTTAATCTGCATTGGCACAAAATCTCACGGGATCTTAATTTTGTTTTATTTTGGAAATATTTACCAATTTTGTTTGGGGCCAATAACTTTTTTTCCCTTAAAATTAAGTATGGGTGTGTTAAAAAGTAATTTTTAGATGAAAAATACTTTTCGAATATAAGTGAAACAAGGTCTATGTGATATTAATGTCCAAGGTTAATAATATTAAAAAAAATGAACAAGATAATATTATGTGATCTATTTTTAGCCTGAAAATAAACATAAACAAATCAAGCTACGGAAGTGAAATCCAACCGCCTCAGCTGCTTCCTCAAGCTAGTGTTGCTAGAATTAGTAAGAACTGCTTGAAACATAGAAGTGTAAGTCTTGCCTATTATAACTAGGGAACAATAAAATAAGTAAATTGTTCAAAATTCTTCAAACGGAGGTAGAGGTTTACCCACACAACTAGTTGATTGTCATGAGGTTCCTCTATAAAGGAACTGTGTCTTTTACTTTTCGTAGTACTTGTGATTGTTTACTTCCGCTGTCTTGGGAACAACCTAACCATCAGTTTTCAAACTCCTACTAACGAACGTCGATTTAACAGATGAAGTATATTGGTATTTTTGTCCGATAGAGTTACAAGGTGAGATATATGGTAGAAATGATAGGATGATAGATAATCCATTAACAGTTTAGCACCAACAATGTCACTTCATCACCAACCCATTAATGATGAATAGTTTCGATCTCATTTGTCAAAATATCACGGCTGCATGGTTGATTTTCTTAAGATATATTTGGACGATGGTTTGATGGAAATTTTAGAGAGGGTAATTTTAGGGAGTATTTGTATATTATTTGGTTGTGTTTTGCATTAGAATTGAGGAGATTTTAATAAGGGAAGTTAATGGAGCAGATTCGGGATCGACAATATCCTTCTCGTCCCATCCTCGTTTGGATATATACTTTTCGTATTCATATTCATTTTCCGTCAGAATGAATTTTGTCCGCATAGAAATGGGTCCGGTTCCGAGGAACCGGCGAACCGTCAGTTTCAGAACCGGCGGAAAATCGGCCAGAATCAGAGAATCGGCGGTTTCGAACCGGATGGAACCACGGTTCCACCAATAAGAAATAAAAATAGCATAACCGTGATCGCGGTTTGGGTAACCGCGACCGCGGTTTGGATAGTAACACAAAAACCACAATCGCGGTCATTAGTGATAAAACTTAAATTTAGTTTTTTTATTATTATTTCCGGTTCCGAAATTGGGAGGAGCCGTCCTCAAAACTAGAACCAGCCCAAGGTCGGTTCCAGTTAACTCACCGATTCTATTGTCCGGTGAAACCGGAACCGGATCATGACTCCAAATATAATTAAAACTCAGCGGTGGATATAAAGCAAAAATTTCTCATTTTGATCAGTCAATATCATATTTTAGATTTTGCTGTTGCCAAGTGACAAAATAGTGATCCGTATACATGGTATAAAAATAAACTTTTTTAGTTTTTTTTTAAAGTTATATGTAAACTTGGGCTCTGTTTAGTTTATCGTGATATATAGAAATGGAAATCAAATGAATCTAGACCATTTTTAGTGTTATAATACATTTATATAAAAAAAATTATCTAATAAATTATCCATTGTAAAAGTGAGATAGAAGGGAGTGATTTCACTGTTTTATTACCCACCCTCTTGGTGAAGGAATGCTTGAGGTGGATCAAGTCCCTTTTACAATGGATAAAAAGTTGTGTAGAACAAGTTAATTTTTTTTGTCAATGTATCATCACATTAAAATAGACTAAATTAATTTTCATTCCGTTTGCGTTTTCATGAATTACAACCAAATAGCGCATAGTCTTCATTAATTTCTTCTATAATTGCAAGGTTTTTTTTTTTGGTTATACTCCAGTCATGTTAAAAAGCTAGTGAGTTTTGAGCGCATTAGGTAAAAGTAAAGCTAATGAGATGCTAATACAAAAAATAAGCTAATGAGATGTGCAAAAAAGTGCCTAAAGTGATATATGAAGCTGTTCTCCTCTAATTTGCGAAATTGTTTTTTCATACTTCATTTTATGTACGTCCAATTTCCTTATTTGGTGATTTTGTCTTGATTGTTTTGCTGTTTGTCCATTTTTTTGATTTTTCTTATGTTAGTCTGTCGTCTCTCGTCAATTTTTTAATTATCGAATTTTATCTCATTCTCTCGATCTAGCGAATTTGTCTAATACATTGAAGCTCTTTCCTTATAGAAAAATGTGTAAATTGATAATCATTTACTAAAATTTGACCAGATATTTTTTTTCCGAAAAAAAATGTAAAGTAATCATTACTGTAAGTGCAATTTACATGATATGAAAGCATAACAAATGTGACAATAATGCAATGATTTATATTGCATATCAGCATATGGAGCGGTATAATCCATTGAACCTGGAAAAATTCCTTGAATGAAAAAAAAGTTCAATTATCAATCGGTCACACTTTTGATTCTAGTCATGGTAGTTGGACAAGTACTATAAGTATATAATTATGTCTAAATTAATTTATCAACTACACAAATCTAAGATTCCAAAGTTATCTCTTTATAAATATTTTTTTTCTATATGTTAAACATGCAAATATGTAGGTAGAAGGACCATGACCATCCACTTCCCCAAACCCCACCCTCCACTTGGACCACTTCTGAATGACTTTTCTCTCCTCAATAATTTCAATTCCCTTCAAAAACTCCCCAATTTCCCCACAAATCACACATATCTGAAAAAACACAACAAAAACAAAAACTCAAACTCTCACCAATGGCTTCTTCTGCAAACTCCATCTCCTATTCCCGCGCTTCCATTTCCCAAGCTTCAAAATCTTCCAATTTCTCCCAGCTACACTCTCCATCCATCCTCAAGATCAACATTCTCAACCGCCACCGCCGCCCTACTCTCACTCTCCGATGCGCCGCCGTCAGAACCGCCGATCAATCCCTCGCTTCGTCCACATCCACCAGAGATCCGGCCGTCGAGAGATCGACTCCGTTGATTCATGACAAGCCGAGAGTCCTCGTCTCCGAGAAGCTTGGAGAGGCCGGTTTGGCGGTGCTCCGGGAGTTCTGCGAGGTGGATTGCGCTTACGATCTGTCGCCGGAGCAGCTGTGCGCGAAGATCTCGGAATGCGACGCGCTGATCGTGAGAAGCGGGACGAAGGTCACGCGCGCGGTGTTCGAGGCGGCGAAAGGTCGGTTGAAGGTCGTCGGACGCGCCGGCGTCGGGATCGACAATGTGGATCTGCAGGCTGCGACGGAGTTCGGATGTCTGGTGGTCAACGCGCCGACCGCTAACACCATCGCCGCCGCTGAGCACGGGATTGCGCTGCTCACCTCCATGGCCAGGAATGTTGCTCAGGCCGATGCCTCCATGAAAGCTGGTGCGTAACCGATCTCTCTCTCTCTTGGCTGTTTATTCTTGTTTACTGTAACTCCTGATATTTACGCTCCCCAATACTTTTTGAATTTTCTCAATTTTAAAGAAATTAATCTAAACAAATGCAAAAACGATGATAATATTCAGGTCACTCATACTTTTGTTTGATTTTTTTTGGTCATACTTTTGTTTGATGATAGATAGGGTGATTGCCAAATTGCATAATTGCCATAGTTGTGCACTTGTGCAAGTTCAATATAATTCCTTTACTAGTAAATAATCCCAATATTGGTGGAGCTCTACTGATGGCCTATTGTTAAGAGAGATACGACAAGATGTGCCCCGCAATGAGTATTTAATAATCATTTCTTATGAAATTATTAGTTGTATCCTAAAGTATTCGGGAAAAAGTGAATTTTAATGTTAAATAAATGAAAATCAAGTACTTTAGTAGATTAAAGATTAAAAAGCTCAAAATAAAAACAAATAGATTATAAATTCAACAGAAAAAAGGCAGCCGGCGTGTTTGACGCTCATGTACTAAAAGTGATTATTTTTGGTGGTAACTATTTAAAAAAATGAAGGTTTATCTGTCACGATCTATGCACGCAGATACAAGTTGTTACACACTTGCACTCAGTGGCAGAAATACAAAGGAGGGAAAAAAACAGAGTAGCCAAATGAGAATAGATCTAATGCAACCCTTAGGCTTGGTGTAATTATCTGCAAAACAAAGACAGATTTGGCTTTTGCTTGAATCAGCAGCCATGGGCCCTGTTCCTGGAAAGTATATGATTTTATTCAATGGAACAAGAAAAAGACGTTTTGTAACTCAACCCATAAACTTGACTAAAATTTAATAATATCTAAGCCATATTCACAAAATTAAATTAGAAATTTCCTAAACACAAATTGGATCAATCTTCGATCTGAATGAGGAGGTTTAAGTCCGACTACTCAGTACTATTGTGGTCCTGGTTTGTAGAGATCTGGCCAAAAGATGCTCTAGTCGAATAAAAAAAAAATCTTGAAACTCATTGATTGCTCACATTTACATACAACTACCGTCTGCATATCTTTCACTGTACATCATAATAGTAGTCCTGGAATATGCTGTAGTGGCTGGCTTTGTGATGATAGTATCATACTGCCACCGTAAATTGATTGTTCGATTTGTAATGCCCTACCAAATAGGGCTACTGAACAAAGGTAATTAAAACTGGTCACTGCTACATCATTTCACGTCTTATCTGCTTTGTACCTGATCGGCTTTGAAGAACAACGTCCACATTCTTTCCGTCTGATATCATTAGCATTAGAGACCTCTTTGTACAATGGAAAAACAGATCATCTTCCTCTGGCCGTATGGATGCATACATCTTCCTCTGGCCGAATTAGTGCGTCGAGTTGTGTGCAGATATCTTAAGCTATTAAAGGCAATTTTGTTCCTCTCCCATTCCCAGTTCTTGTATATGTATGGAAGCTAACGACGCACTAATTCAGTAAGTTCAAATTCACATTTCCTCTTAACTATATTTCTAATCACAACCTCTAAAACACAACTCTTTCTCTTCATTCCAAACTCTTAACTCCCCCTTCATCCACATTATAAGATGCCCGGTGCTATATCCGTTGTTGTCTCAGTAGTTGCAGCAGCCGCTAGAGGAATCGTGACGGAATTCGCAACCCAAGTGGAGGGTCTGGTTTTGGGTTGTGACTTGCGATTCAGTCTCTCACCAAAATTGCCTGGAAACAGAAGAGGATTTCAACGATAGTGATCCTGTCGTTTGTTGTGGGGTGTTTGTCCATGTCCGTGGCTACCTCACACTCACAGATAGAGGTGCTGAAAATCCAAACCATCATCAATATTGTGGAACTGAACCTGATGAACACCACAAAAGATTGGTTTTACGGTATCCATTAATATGGCATTGTACTTGCCAACCTATGGGTCGGATTACGCCTTCTACGGTACGTAAGCAACCGTGGAATATAACTCCCCAAATCTGGTTTGGGAGGGGTCTTGAGCTCAACACCGACGCGAGGCTGTGGGATGTCGCATTCTTCTTACACAGCCCGGTCCCAGTCAACGCTCTGACGGTCATGGACTTCAACATAACTGGCATCATGGAGTAGTGAACTCAAGACCACCAGCGGCTCATGGCATATAAAAAGGCTCCATTCAGCGAAATTGACATGGAGTTGGCACCCTGTGTTCCACTTCCATGGCATCTCCCCCATGGAGCTGAAGTCAGCGATCTAGGAGTTGGTGCAGGCGTGGCTGAAATCAGTGAACTTAAGGTCGTAGTTGATGTTCACGAGAAGGTTTTCAAGTTTCAAGTCACGATTCATCACGTTTTGCGGAATGAAAGAATCTGACTCCGCGAAGAATCTGGCACAAAAGATGCTTGCAGTGTACTCTGGAAAGGTTCTTGTAGTTCATGGCATTCCCGAGGTCGAAATCCATAAGCTCTTGGACCAAATAAACGTCTCGGAAATCAACCATGGAGTGTGACGATAACATCGTGCAAAGTGATGACATTGTCGTGTCGGACTTGGCGGAGTATTTCGATTTCGCGGAGCGTCATGACAACGTTGGCTTGGTTCCTCAAGGCTTTTCCGGTCTTCTTGATGGCAACTTGCTCTCCGATTTTGCGGTAGGGAACTAAGCCAAACGTGCCCTTGCCTAGAACTTTTTATGGGAACATCGTAAGGAACGCCATAAACCTAAGTGTCTAATTTGAAGGGAACACCAACTACGACTTAGAATCCATATCTTTTTTCTTGAGATAGCCTGGTTCATATGCAAAAAAGCATCATTAATAATACATAATATAGCATAGTGCACCATACTACCACAGGTTCAATTAGAAAAACACACATGTTGTTTTATCATAATAGAACACTATTATTATGTGTTTACTAAGCACTTTCAACTTCTTAGATTGAAAGTACAATTTCCATGTTCAGCTTTCACTTTCTGCACTACAATTTTCCTGATGTTCTTTTAATGGAAATTTGAATTGGTACAAATCATATCTTTGCATTAATGATTTGATACATGGAACAGGAAGCTGTCTCTGTAATTAGAATATTGTCTACTGGCACATACGAGCTCTTTTTTATACTGAAATTAGACATTGGGGTGTAATTCTAAAAAGAAAATCAAGATAAGACAAATAACAAAAAGTGGATCAATTGAATTTTTCATTTTCCTTGGAACTTTTGTTACACAAAATTGATGTTGTTAATTCACCTCACTCAAGCCTGTGAATGACATGGATTTGGAATCAAGAATAGACAAAAAACAAAATTGATGTTGTTAATTCTAGATGCATGATCTAAATTGGGCAGTTATGGCTTGTTTTTAGTAATACCTATGAAGTTTTATTATCAGTATCATCACCATTCATCACCATCACTGTCCAAAGTTGAAAATTTGGTTCTGTTTTGATGTTAATGGGCATTTGAGATTGTTTGAATGGCTTAAAACATATACAGTCCTTATACTTGTGCGAATTTGTCACTTAGACACCTCACATTTGGTTTGGACCTATTGAGCACTTAAACTTAACAATTTGGACTTATTAGACACCTGGTCGCTGACAATCTCGTTGAGTGTAACTCACTCGCGCTGACATGTCCAATTTTTTGTCCAAATGTGTTCCACATAAGCTTATTTTTTGTCCACATATGTGTCACATAAGCGTATTTGGTATTTTGCCACAAAGGCATAATTTATGCCACATAACAATTTGGACCTCCGTCAACAGCTGGTTCACTCCCGCCGTTCTTTTCGTCGTCCTCAATCTCGTAATCGGCACCATTGCACTTCGCCACATCAGCGAAGAGGTGTTTAATATGTCTAAATTGTTAAGTTTAAGTTTTCAATAGGTCCAAACCAAAGGTGAGGTGTTTAAGTGACAAATTCGCACAAATACAGGGCTGTATATGTTTGTTGTTTGAATAGTTGGAAAAATCAACACCTTCATTGCAGGCTCGTTTTTACCCTTAAATGATGTAAAATACCTAAGATTTCTGCCCCAGGATATTTCACATCAACAAATTAAACCCTAAATCCCTAATTTGTAATTTGAACTCAAGATCCATATAACCCAAAATTGAACATACATAGTAGTAGAAATCAAGTGTACTCTAAGCTGCCCTAACTTCAACCATTAATACATCATTTGCAAAAAAAGCCCTAAATCGCAAGAAGTAATACCTGAAAATTTAGCCCTAAATAGTCGTCCTCCACCGTCCACCGACGTCCGTCCGTCCACCGCCCAATGCCGTCCGTCCACCGCCCAAGGCCGCTCGCCCTCAGCCTTCCCTCCTCCGGTGGACCGTCCTCATCGCCCTTCCTATCGCCCTTTCGCCCACTGCTCTCTCTCTGTGTCATACTTCTAAAGAGAAATAACAAATTCATTTTAATCTGATTTGTTTTTAAAAGTTGTAAATTGATTTTCTTTTTTATTTTTAAATCGCAATGTAAACAGAAGTAAAGAGTAAATTTAAGGAAGGGCACTTGGTTACATTTTGCAAGCTGAGATCTTTTGTTGTCATGTGCTTAATCCCATTCAACTTTTTTTGTTTTTTGTACAATGAATCTTGATAAACAGGAAAATGGCTGAGAAGCAAGTACACAGGGGTGTCATTGGTGGGAAAGACACTAGCAGTAATGGGGTTTGGCAAGGTAGGCTCAGAGGTTGCACGGCGAGCCAAGGGCTTAGGCATGAACGTGATTGCCCACGATCCGTACGCTCCTGCAGACAGGGCCAGAGCTCTTGGAGTGGAACTCGTGCCATTTGATACCGCTCTCAAGACCGCAGATTTCATCTCCCTCCACATGCCCCTCACTCCAACCACCTCCAAGATCTTCAATGATGACGCCTTTGCCAAGATGAAGAAGGGGGTCCGAATCATCAATGTCGCTAGAGGCGGTGTCATTGATGAGGATGCCCTTGTTCGAGCTCTTGATAGTGGTCTAGTTGCTCAGGTAATCCTCAAATATCATGTGACTTTTATTTTATTCCTGTTATGATTTCTTCTTGTGTGCAATTCTTGTAAATTAGACTGATTATTACTACAAAGCAGAATTTCAGTACTAAGATCTGGAATTTCAAAACTTCTCTGCTTAATTTTTGACTAAATTCTTTTGATTTTTAGTAATGCTCAGGCAATGCTTAATTTTATCTTATGCTTTGCCCCGCTTCTATGCTTTCTCTTCTCTTTGCTTCTTTCTGTTTTGTTTGGTTATCAGCTTCTCTTTCGGCTTTTCTTTTGGTGAGTTTGTTTTCCTACCTTTGGTCTGTGGTCTGTCGGGTCTTTTGATCGCTCCCCATTGCGTTATGCCAGAGTGCCCCATCCTGACCCTCCAGATTCTCCGTAAGGGGAGCTACACTGAGTCATTGTTGTTGTTGTTGTTGTCTTCTTTTGATTTTTAGTAAGATTACCAATGTTTGTGAATGTTGGGCATGATACAGGCAGCTCTGGACGTGTTCTGTGTGGAACCACCTCCAAAGGACAGCAAGTTAATCCAGCATGAGAATGTCACTGTTACTCCTCACCTTGGAGCTAGCACAAAAGAAGCCCAGGTCAGAAAATCCCACAAGCTATTTTATATACATTTTTTAATTCCACATTTACATGGATTTGGTTGGTTTTAACCCATGCATCATGAATCTGAGAATTTCACTTGATTTTGTGCACAGGAAGGAGTGGCTATAGAGATAGCAGAGGCAGTAACAGGAGCCTTAAACGGAGAGCTCTCAGCAACAGCAGTCAATGCTCCAATGGTGCCAGCCGAAGTCCTCTCCGAGCTCGCCCCTTACGTCAGCCTCGCCGAGAAGCTCGGCCGGCTAGCCGTCCAGCTCGTGGCCGGAGTCAAGGGCGTCAAATCCATCAAAGTCGTGTACAAGTCAGCCCGTTCCCCGGACGACCTCGACACGAGGCTCCTCCGAGCCATGATCATAAAAGGCATCATCGAACCCATTTCCGACACCTACGTCAACCTCGTCAACGCCGACTTCACGGCCAAGAACAAGGGTCTCCGCATCAGCGAGGAGCGGGTCCTCATCGAGGCATCGCCCGAGGACCCGGTCCACTCCATCCAGGTCAGCATTGCCGACGTGGACTCCAAGTTCGAGAGCGCCGTCTCGGGTGGGTCCCAGATATGCATCGAGGGGAGGGTGAAGGACGGGATCCCGAGGCTGACGCGCGTGGGCGCGTTTGATGGCGTGGATGTGAGTTTGGAGGGGAATTTGATCTTGTGTAGGCAGGTTGATCAGCCCGGGATGATTGGGCGCGTGGGGAATATCTTGGGCGAGCACAATGTGAATGTGAGTTTCATGAGCGTGGGGAGGACGCGCCGTGGGAAGAAGGCTATTATGGCTATCGGAGTCGACGAGGAGCCCGGAAAAGACGCGCAACAGCTGATTGGAGAAGTGAACGCCATTGAAGAGTTTGTGTTCCTTGAGCTTTAGTAAGAGTCTTAAAGATGGAATTCAGAGATTTATTGGTAAGAAGTTTTGATGCCGAGTGTGTGTTGTTTAAGTACTTGATTATGTGTTGTGTAATAATTGACTTTATATTGGGTTTATTATATATGTCTTGATAAAAGGGGTCAAGACCAGACTTGCTAGCTCAATTGGCAAGTAATTGCATGACTAGGTATAGGGCAAATCATCCATTGAGGTGACTGTGTGCGTTTGAATGAGTGTTAAATCAATATAATGTCTTTACAAATGCTATATCAAGTTTTATTTGCAGAATGAAAATTTGGGGATATTAGTTCAAACTGTAATTTCTAAAGAGGTTTTAATACATGAAGGGTATTTGATGGAGGAAGATATGAAGTATATTGTATATTGACCAATCAAATTCCACAATCTTTTCTTTTTCGTCTTACATCTGCATACGTAAATGACAAGATTATAATATTGGTAGCTTTTGCTACATATGTGATCCATATAGATACCAAAACGTACAATCAAATAACAATATTTAGTAGAACAAAAGGCCACCTAAGAAGAAAACATGTGCACCCATAGCCGCCAAAACAATCAAAGAATTTCAACATCAGTTTCAGAAAAAAAAAATAAACAGATTCCCCCTGTAACAATGAATTCATCCCTGGCTGGGGACTCTACATGAGGTAAACTCAAAAGTTGAGTGAATCAACTTATCAACTGTACAAGTACAAGAGAAGAGGCCTTCATCAGATACCCAAGTATCGCAGTCAAGTTTCTGTCAGTCAGCAAGCACACAAATAACCTCTGTTCACAGATAGAGTTCACTCCAGATTCCCGCATTGATTCTAGGCAGTTTGAACAAAAAAATTGTACCTTGTGAGCAAATTTACGCTGCAGAAGGCGATCCCATCACGTATGCACCGGTGGGAAGTACAATAGAGAGCAAAGTAAGTTGTCATGGCTCGGTGGAATGGAACTGCCAAAAAAAAAATCTTCATCTCGAAAGATTCATAGACTTGAATCTTGATGAAGGTGGTTTGATCAAAAATATATGGTTTCACCGGGGCTTTGTCCAATGGTGGAGAAGAGATTCCGTCTGTGCATTTTCACCATTAGCTTTCTTGGCCTTGGTTTTGTCAAACCGAGCTTTACGAACTGCTTGTTGGATTTGCTTTTCACGCTCTCTCAGCATCTCGTCCATGTTCCCTCCAGCGGGTAACAATGGTCCAGAACAGTGTATCCGATCAACAGGAGCATATTCCTAAATTCTCACAAGAAAATCAACAGGAATCCAATTAAATGAACTTCTTAGGAAAACAAAACCTTGGTATTTGGTAAGCTATTTAGGTTATTGTCAGTGAAATGCTGATTGGATGCCTAAAATCGACATAAACGTTTTTTTAATATACCTATTAACATTTCTATCATACCAGTCTTGTGTTTCAGTCATCTTAAACCAAACTCGTCAACTTTCTAGTACATTTCAAGGGTGCGGTTGATTTTCCCAAGATAATGCATCATCTTGCATTAAAACTTAAGATTTGATGCAAGATAATGCATCATCTTGGGTAATCCAAAGTTCAAACACACCCCAAGTCTGAGTATGTTGCAAGTTCAGGTCATTTCACATTGGATCTACATATCATTTGACTGCACAGAAAAATCAGGAGAAGCAAAGTGACAACATTTTAGGTTTTTTTCCCTTACCACTGCATTTCCCTTTCCATATGTCTGACAATCCTTTTCATTAGAAGAAGAGCTTGGCCTATCTTCCAAATGATTGAACCACTTTTGCTTTGCTGATGAAGCGTCACCATCCAAATTGTTACCTCTTGCGCCATACTGCTCCTTCCGCCAATCAATAGGCTCCCGAGGATTTTCACCATCAGCCCCACGGGAGGAGGCTCCAACAGAACTAGCAAACCGAGACAACTTGGATGATCCTCTGGAAGCATAAGATCTATGAGGCCGAAATTCTGAATCATTCGAAGTAGATGCCTGGCTTGGGTCCATGGGAGCCTCATCTTCCTTCCCGTGAAATTTCTTTGAGTGAGAAAAAGAAACTGAGGCTGATAAATTCCGAGAATGCGAGACACCGTTTTGTCCCGGACCTCTAGGTGGCTCGATGGGAAACCCCGCACCGCCGTCTTCCAACTTGCTGAACTTCTCACTGCTACTTTTATGGTTGGCGAGTCCGTAACGTTTCTAAATAACGATAATTGACAGAAAGATGTTAAATTCATTAGGTCAAACAGCATTAACATTCTCCTTAATCAGATGCAAGATATGAACACCATTGCTAGGAATACCTGAATGGATGCTTGCAACTCAGCATTAGCATCTGGTGCTGGAACAGCTCTGGATTGTCGGCCATCCTTTCTACCATTTTCTTGCCCAAAACCTTTTGCAGCTGCTTTTTGTCTGCAAAGCGTGTCAAACAGAGGAATTCAGGTGGCTAATATATACATTTAAGATTATAGCAAGGTGATGGGGAAGGTAAAGTCATGTATGGTATTTTTTACTGGAAATGCCACTTTTCCTCAAAAAAAAAGAGGAACAGAAATTGCGAAGCCACTACTTCTGTCCCAAAAGGCATAAGACTAAAAAAATGAGTCAAGGCAGTCTGTTCCACGTCTTATAATAATTAAACTGTAATGGCCTAGAGAGTGAAGATTTCAAAAATAATATTGTATGAAGCCAAGAGTAGCAAACCTTCTAGCTTCCTCATCCCGTCGTCTGGCATCAAACTCTTTGCTTGGTGGGTACTTGGGCAAAGTTGATGGATCACAAGGAAGAGGCTTAGTCATAAAGAACTGTGATAGAAGACTGAGTCAGAAACACATAACAAAATCAATTAAGTATCTAGAAGTAAACATGCCCCCATCCTTATAAATAACAATGTCACGTGTGCTATTGAGTAGTAAGTTTATTCACACAACTCTCTCCCTTCCTCCCCATCCCCTAGCTTTGAGATATGGATAAAAGAAGACTTTGTAACAACTAAGGTTAGACAGAAAAGAAACTTCTTAGCCACTTTTAAGACTTAGTGCTGGAGGTTCACATCCAGAACCAGATTAGCCCTTTTGGTAGATTGGATACATAAAATCTTTACTGAGGGAAGTAACCCTATATACAAGCAGAACAAGTTGAAGTCCCACAAAAGATACTTGAAAAAAAATCCTAAAATAGACTATGAAAATTGATGAATGCTTCCAATACCAAGATTCACCGCAATGGTGATCAAATTTATAGTACAAAACTGGAAAGCAAACTTTTTCTTAGTTTTTTGCAAGTTATAGGATGCCTCCTTATCCTGTTTGATGACATCTTGTTTTCTTTGAATAATATTCCTTTTATAACAACAGGATGATTTTGAACAGAAAAAGAAGCTGATTACCTCACTTTCAAGAGCCAAAGATGCGGAGCCCCGGTGCTCAGGCTCCACAGCAAGGAGGACTTCTAAAAGATTCATAGCTGAAGAGGGTAATTCTTTAAATGTTTCAGCTACACAGCGATTGTAAGGATGTTGAGGTTTAAAAATTGTTGCATGTGGCAATCTTGATTTCTTCCAATATTCTTCAGAAGGTGATCCACAAAGTTTGAAGATCTTATGCAGTTGTTCCACCTACAAATGATCAACGCAATCCGGTCCAATTAATACAACTCTACCTGGAATTTTAGTAAAGCATCAATTTTGTTTTTGTTTTGCACCAGCAGACTAGCTTGTGTAAATAATGGTCATGAGACAGAAAAAAAGACAGAGACTATATGCAAGTAATGCATGCCAATGGCAGTCATGTGCCAAAGAAAAGCTTATTATGTTTGAAAATGCATAAACTACATCTTCCCATATTTCCATCGTCATTCAAGCCTGTAGATTCTAAGCCCATAATTGGTACATGTACAAGTACACATACAGGCATCTAAAGATTGAAATTTTATTGCAAGAAGACAACAATATGGTGCAAGGAAAAGAAAAACAAATCTATGCTGCCTCTTTCTTTTTCAAAAATTTCACATGAAGATTCTTAGTCAAAAAGTTCTACCTCAGTTCTTCCAGGCATAATAGGTTTTCCATGAAATAATTCTGCAAGAATGCAACCAGAACTCCACAAATCCACACCAACCCCATAATCTGTAGATCCAAGCAAAAGCTCAGGAGGGCGATACCAAAGTGTAACTACACGACTTGTGAGCGGCTGCCTCTGTCCTTGCCTAAAAAAGGTCGCCAACCCAAAATCCCCAATTTTCAAGTTTCCGTCATTGTCAATCAAAAGATTCGATCCCTTGATGTCACGATGGAGAACTCCACGTTTATGACAATGTTCAAGACCACGAAATAGTTGCTGCATATAACATTTTATCTGCAAAGAAAATAGCAGTGGACAATAAAATTTCGTTCTGTCTCATATCAAAGATCCAATACTTCAACGTATCGTAATATTACATCATTTATGACAACCAACCCACTACTTGAGTACTTCTCTTTGTTTCATGGCAGTGTATCTTTAATTCTTTATCACATAGGCAGAAAAATATGTTACATTATCTAAGGAGTTGTCACGTGAAATGTCCACCATAGCTTGTTTGTTTATGAAAAAAATGGTTGAACATCCATAGATATTTAGAAAAGGCCAAGAGAGACTCAAGTTTGACAAACCCTTTTAGTCATCTCAACTACTGACCTAGTTTAAGAGGCACATAATTATTTTTTAAAATAGATTCTGAAGACTATCAGATATACATTAGCATATTACTTTTGGTTGAAGTGAGTAGCTGTACCTGAGATTCAGTGAATTTGACCCCAGGTCTAGCTGCCAGGCCCGCAAGATCATGTTCCATGTACTCGAAAACTAGATATAAGCTGCCTGAAACCCTGGATGTGACTAGACATTCTAGCTTCATGACATTTGGGTGATCAAGCTTGCGTAAGATATTTATTTCTCTTGCCATAAAGCGAACACTTTCTGGGTCCATATTAACAAAACGAACTTTCTTCATAGCAACAACTTTTCCCGTTTCAAGATCCCGGGCCCTATATACACTACTATAAGTGCCTTGTCCAATCTGAAAGGCCAGAATAAGTGAAAATTTTATTTTGTGAGGATTAGAACAGATAATATAAGCCATCTAGCAAACCTAAAATTCCAGAACAGGGGAGAACTCTTTCATATAAATGGAAAACTGTTTTCAAGGTTTCACGTCATGTAATATGTTATTTTACATAAAGACGTTGCTTAAAGAATTACAAGAGATACAAAAATGCTATATGTATAAAAAAAAGTAGATATACAGAAAGCTAAGATCCTGATGTGAGCTACACTATTTCTAAATAGAGTCCATTATAAGATTCATATCATATAAGATAAGTTTTTTTATATACATCTTTATGAATCGCAATCTCATCAAGTAAATATATCAAACCAAGAACGTACAGTGAAAATTGTTTCCTATCCAATCTAGATGTGCACAATGCAAGATTGCTGAGCATAGTAACATGGTTAAGGAAAAAACATACAGTGTAACAATAATTTCGTACACACCCATGGTAAAATAAAATTAACAAAATACACTATGTGAAAGAGAAAATACACAGCAAGACTTTTAAACCAGATTATTACTTACCTTGTCCAACTTTTCAAAGGAATCTGCTCTTCGAGGAACCCATCCACTGATTGCTTCCCCGGCCACAGCTGTTAGCCAAGAGGGCCAACCAGCAGCAGTATTAGAAACTTCAATTCCATTAGGAATGCTGACAATCTTAGACACTTTTATCTGTGCAACTTCAGCTTCCCCATTTCCACCATTATCCCTTGTTGAGTGCCTCTGAATCTGGGATCTTGCTGGTATTTCAGTAATGCCTCCACGTTTTTGGTCACCTTCCCACACTAATAAGGTAGATCCCACATTATCCTCCCCGGGTGCTCCTGAAATCAGCCTTGTGGTCACATCATTCACGCTACCATCAATCCCAACTACAGCTTCATCTTTCTTTGATGAGGCAATAAATCTCTTTGAAGACCTCGTTTCTTTCTCCCTACCATGGTGGTTTGGGGCATACTCATTAGCAGAAGCTCCTTTGGAGCAAATGCAGCCCATAATCTTACTTCAAACCCTCCCCTGCCTGAACTCAGGTTCACTAAATTCAATCCTCTTGGCATTTAGCATTGTCTATTACTAACATCTCCAATAATAATGCTTGAATCCACGACCTCACCTACTTACATAACCCAGAATGATTACTGTCAATCAAGCCTAGCAAATCACTGCAAATGTGTCAGGCGAGTAACTGAATGCAACTAACAATTGGATCTCTAACCCACGTAGTCGTCTAATTTACAATCTTGAAATATCTGGAAATGATATATGCCCCAAAAGAAGAAGAAGAGGGTCAGGAAATTAAAATTGGAAACAGAAAACCAAAGTGCAAATTGAAGAACCGGATGAGAATCCAGCAGCAAAGGACAATGCAGATAGGTATTACTAAGATTAAGAATCCAGGATAAACCCTAGATCCCCAAATTCAGAGAGAATAAGGCTGCCTGGAAACTCGAAGCTGACACCATTGGAGCATGACATGACAGAAGAGAGAGAGGGAGACTCGGCACCCAACTGAAAATGGAAATTTTCAATCAGAAACCGAATAATTGCCGGAAATTACTAAAGATTCTCTTGCTGCGGAAGTAAAAATCGTTGTATGTAAAAACTATGTTCTGATCAAAAGTTCAAACAATGTTTAGATGCAGCCGGTCTGGCCCGGCCCGTTTTTTGGCGGGCTTGGACACACTCCTTCGGCCCGGACTAAGCCCAATCTTGACTAATTAGCAATTAATTATCATAGCTACTATACATAACACCCTAAAAATAATAATCTAACACAAAATTCACATAATTTGTTGAGAGGTCCTTTACTCCAAAAAAACCACCCTCCTTTCCTCCTCCTCTTGATCAGATTGGGATTTTGTACAGATGAGAGGACGAATTGACTATTGAAAACAATTGCCTTAATATTGTTACAAATTGGCCTCTCACTTATCAATAAGGTTTGTGTTGGATTTAAAAGTCAAAATAAGAAAGTATGATATGGCCTAAAATATTGGGTTTCAAGTCTTTGTACGTATTAATCGCTCGTAAAACCAGAATTGTGCTAAATTTTAATTGATGGTAATTTGATCTTGAGAGATTGTTGTTCTTGTTGAACAAACATGTGCCAATTGAGACTACAAATTCAGATTGTAGACGCAAAGGGCGTGCAGAGGCAAGGGCGACGAGATTTGAACCTCTGTACAAGATTTGGATGGAGGACGACGACGGCGCGAGGGCGACAATACAACAACAAGGGCAAGCGATAGCATAAAGGCGGGGGCGGTTGATTGGCTTTGGAGGCGTGGCGGTAAGGGTGGACGATAGCATAAAGGTGAGGGTGATGGTTGGCGTTGGAGGCGTGGCGGCGGTTATTACTGACACTGTAGTTGGCTAATCTAGGTTTACCAAAGGAGGAAGAAGAAGGGTATAAGGTGAAACTTTGAAAACTTAGGGATAATTGATCAAATAAATTAAAAATTTATGATTTTAAACAAAAAATTAGGCTAGGAATCGCTTAGAAAATTATACAATTTGGGTGTTGTTTTATTATCTGTAGAGTGTTATGCATAACATAACCCTTAATTATTCACCTCGTCTCCGTGCACATATTAAGGGTCCGTTTGGTTCCATGTAGGGAATCGAGTTGGTGTATGGAATGGGGTTGGGATAGGAATGGGGTTGAGTGATTTTAGCCTTTTAGGTATGACTAATACCTTGATTTAAAGATAGGTACGAAATTATGTACGAAATTATGTATAAAAGTGAGAAAAGAGTCATTTCAAGGTATCAATCATTCCTGAAAAAATTCTAACCAAACACAAAAATAGGTTTGAGTCATTCCTAACCCCATTCTATATACCTTTGATATAGAAACAATTAGGGTTAGATTTGGAGTGGGGTATGAGGTTAAAAAAATATGGGATTGAAATTTAATTCTTGAAAATAAGTATGTGATTGCTATAGTGGAATGAAACTCAACCAAACATTGGTGTCTGGTATTGTCAAACATAAAATCTGGAATGAGATTATGAGTATTTTACTTTATGCTTATTAAGAATATGAACTTCTAAGCAAAACTAGTTAGCTTGGTAAATATGATTGCAACATTCAATTATTTCACATTCAACACAAAACTAGTTCGCTTGGTAAATATGATTGCAACACTCGAAGGATGCCTGATTTACGATTTTCTTTTACTCGTTTTCTCATTTTTATTGAATCACTGAAATTAATGGACTATTGATTGTTTTCATCCTGATTGTTATTTTAATGACATTTGATATCATATATTTTAGAGCATTTTAGGTCATGCATTATAGTTTTTAGAGTTACGAGTTGCATGTATTTCTTGGGTGTTTATAACATTATATCATTGTCTTTGTTTCAGATGTCTACACTCGAGTTTTGCATGATTTCAGGTACTTTGGAGTCAAATTGAGCTTTAAAAGATGCATTCAAAAGATTGAGATGCTTAAGTATCTTTTTTCGAAGATGTTCAAGCTAATATTAAAGATCATTAAGCCCCAAAAGATGTTGGGAAAAGAATGCTTAAGTTTAGACCATGCATTGAAGTTGATGTTTTGACGTCTCTATATTACAAGGCTTCATTCGAGAGCTATAGTTGTCATTTCGAGGTCAATTTGATGTCATCGGAAAGTTAAATCGACGAGCTACATTTGATAATTTTACTCCGAGTTCAAATTCCAACTCTAAGAAGGTCAAAAGCATCTCCGAAAATCAATCCAATCAACTATCTGGGCAAGAACCCAACCGGGTATAAGGTCGGGTTCGCCAACGTGCATACATGATTTTCTATTGTTTTAAATACTAAATAAGTTGGATGTTTTTCTTGTATTTCTCGTAGTGCCTTGTTGGAAGGTCCCATATGTGAGATTATTGTCAGGTTAGCTTGAGATCTGAGTGGACCCAAGTGAGGTCCACAACCAACAACCAAGTGACACTCTTGTATTAAAATCGGGGTTGTTGAAACTCGAAATAAACGGGCGCTAGGATCGAGGCATGAGATTATTAAACTGGACAAAACGGGCCTTTACTTTCATTATGAATTATCAAACGACCGGGATTCGGGCTTTACAACTGTTCGCGTTCTTTTAATAAGTGATTGTAGATTGCTTTTTTGTGACTTGAGGTCTTTTTATTGACCATTTCCTAGATTATAGCGTGGTCTCTACGATTGTTTCAACACGTCGATCTCTTGTGCCTTGTTGAGCTTCTCCCCTAACGAGGGTTGAGCACGGTTCGGTTCAAATAGAAATTTTAAGTCGAACCGAACCGAAACCGATATAATTCGGTTCGGTTTTCTGGTTAGAAATTTTCCAAATTTCAGTTTCGGATCGGTTTTCGATTAAATTTCGGTTCGGTTCGAATTTTCCAAAAAATAACCTTATATTTATCTAAAATCGACAAAAACCGAAACCGAACTGAACCAAATTGGTTTGTTCGGTTCGCTTCGTTTTTTTTGGTTCGGTTTTGAACCGGTGCTCAGCCCTACCCTCAACACTCCCAAGCTCAAAGCGTCATACTGGGGGGGGGGGATGATACGACCCAACCCCTGTTCGGTTACGACTAGTCTTAGGCACCCTAGGTCACGACTCCCTCCTTGGTCCAAAGAGATAATCTTATTTCGTGTATTTTAATTTTATTACTAGTTTTGGCATATATCACGTTTTAGTATGTTCTATTTCCATTATTACTATTTTGAGTGTGTGTTTTCTTATACTTAAGATATCGACCCAATAGCTTAGCAAGCATAATGCCCATTAGGCCATTAGTTTTAGCCTAGTTTCTCTATTTAAGTATCATTTGTATTTAGTTTCAAGGTCGTCAATGACAATAGCCAAAGTTAAGTCGAAGTTGAGTGATTCCTTCTTCATTGTTCCGACGTTGCCCAAACCATTGTAGCTCATGCCCCACCTTCGCCAACACGAGCACTATAGGCCCTGCGAGACCACTATGTTGGTCTCGCATTTATCGCGGTCACCATATGGAAAAGATCCCGACATCTCGAACCTAGATCGCGCCAATTGCTATACGACCCCATAATCGAATTGCATCCCGTTTATTGTATTCTACCTTGTATGTGGGTTTTTTTTTTGTGTAAATCGCTCTAATCGTGTTTTTTGACTGCCGTTTTTTGACGACCTCTCATTTGCCAGACCTATTTAGTAAACCGATTTTTTACATCATCAAAAATAAAAATAAACCTAAAGCTTTATTTATCTTTTTGTTGAATTGCTAGCTGTATTTTATCAAATTGGGGAGATTGGGATAACAAACGCCAAGGAAATGATCATAAACCTTCATAACGCATGAGTCTCTTCGACCCCTCCACTCTTTATACACGTATACAATTTTGCGTGTCTTACTAACAAATTCATCGTCTTGCTCCCTAACAGCTCACACCAGTTACGCGCTCTCTTCTTCCGTGCTATCCACGCTCTTCCCCATTGGCTTTCCCTCTCTCCCTCCTTTCCAAGCATCTACAGCTATACACCAAAACAAACCCAGGCCTGCAGATTTCCACCGTTCTCCAATTCCGATCTTCCCAAGCGCCGATTCCGTACGATTTTCTCTCTCTCTCTCACACTCTCTCTTCCTCTATGTTCCGCCATAGCTAGAGCTTTTACAATTCAGATGGAACCTCAAGACATTGACTTTCAGTTCGCTGTTTAGGTTTTCCCCCCCTTTCGCAAATGCAATTGCGATTTCCGTCAGTCCGTTCCTCAGATTTCTCTCTCCTTTGAATGGCGATACCTCGCCGGATTTGGATTCTCTTAACGCTTTTACTTTTGCCGTTTACTTCAGTGTGCCTAATTGATGAGATATTTGACGGCGGCGGAGGCGGGTGGGGGCGGGATTACTCCCCGCCATCGCCTCCGCCACCGCCTCCGCCCCACCCTCCGACGGTCTCCTGCGAAGGGGACCTCGACGGGGTGGGGTCTTTGGATGCCACTTGCCAAATAGTCGCCGACTTGAACCTCACTGGCCCTAGCGTGTATATACAAGGGGCGGGTAATTTTTTCATCCTCCCAAATGTGAAGGTCGATTGCTCGGTTCCAGGCTGCGAGATCGTCATCTCAATCTCCGGCAATTTCAGCCTGGGGGAGAACGCTTCGATCGTCGCTGGCACGTTCGATTTGTCAGCTGCAAACTCGTCATTTTCGGTCGGTTCTGTGGTGAACACGACAGGCTTGGCTGGGGTTCCACCTGCGCAGACGAGTGGGACGCCGCAGGGTACGACGGGCGCTGGTGGTGGACACGGCGGGAGAGGGGCGGCGTGCTGGGTGGGTAACTCGAAGAAGCCGGAGGATACTTGGGGCGGGGACACGTATTCGTGGTCGGCGTTGATGGCTCCTTGGAGTTATGGGAGCAAAGGAGGATCGACGAGCAGGGAAGTAGATTATGGGGGAGGCGGTGGTGGGCGGGTGAAGTTTCTGGTTAAGGAGTATCTAGTGGTGGATGGGAATGTTTTGGCTGATGGAGGTGATGGGGGAAACAAAGGGGGTGGTGGATCTGGTGGTAGCATCCACATTTCTGCTCATAAAATGTAATTATTTCTTTCTCTTTAAGCTTTAATTTCATGACTTGATTATGTGAAATTAGGATTGAGGCTTGTCTGATTGATATTCTACTGCTCGTCAACGATTCTTTGGTGCTACAATAAATTCTTGTCAATTGTTTTTTGTATTAGTATTGTTTTTTCGTAGACTAGCCAGAACTTTGAAGTGTCACCACTTTTCCCTGTATGGTGAACGTACTGTAATGAACTTTTTATCTGAGTTGTATGATTTCATAGTCGTTATTTACAATGATAGTATTGTTGTTTCTCCTTGTGGGCTGAATCAAGTGCAGGACGGGTAGCGGTACCATTAGTGCATGCGGGGGTGATGGATTTGCAGGTGGTGGTGGTGGGAGAATTTCTGTGGACGTCTTTAGTTGGCACGACGACACTTTAGTCTATGCTCACGGTGAGTAAAATGTCTCTTTTTTTGTGGGTTGAAGAGTAAAATGTCTATACTTTTCCTTATTGTTGCCCATTTGTATAATTGTATTAATGAGGAAAAAAAGGACTTGACCTTTTGCAATCTCAACATCTAATATTTAAGGTTTTTATATTCCAGTCTCTTATGCTCATTGGTATCTTCAATAATGTTGGCAGACAGGCTATGAAAATAGGAACAAACTGGTCAAATTTTATCCTAATGCATTTTTGAGCAATTATTCTCACTGTAGTTTATGTTAGTGATCTGACTTCCTCAAGAGAACTGTGATAATTGATTGGCATGTGAGTCCCTGTTTTATCTTGTCATTCTTCTGGTTTGTTGTGGTATTAATTCCAGAAGTTACACCGTATACTGGAGGGAATATTTAAACCATCTTTGAGATTTCCAAATATGGTTGTCATTTGGAACTTCTTTTAATATGTTCTTTTGTTATCTTTTTGATAAATGCATTATTTGAATCTGTATAGACACTACAGACACCTAGGGATTTTGTTCATATAGAGAAAACCTAGAGCAAATATAAGTTTGCAGTATTTTTAATTGTCTATAACTCCTATAAGTACAAAAATAAGCGTATGAAGTCCTTCATGCTTGTTGCTTCTATATACAATCTATTCGTAAAGTTGGTGACTGGGTGGCACTGCTAAAACAAGTTTTTCTTATTTATCAGAAATTAGTTTAGGTAATAAACCGAGGAAGAGTTGTGCCTTGCAGTTATCATCCAACAGAAGACAACCACAAATATGAGATGGTTCAAATATAACCCTACTTCAAATAAAGAGCTGGCAAGTGAACCCCCCATAGTTCACCACTGGTGCACTACATGTACCAAGTTTTACCATATACCCTCTCTTCCAAGCAGCTACATCATCTTGAACCACCCCTCTGAAGCACAAGGCAGCCCTGGTTTCCCCTTTGAAGCCCAATCCGGATTAAGCTTGACGGCTTAACCAATTCGTTTCTGGATTTAACCTAAGGAATGTATTCTTATGGGTGAAACTTAATTTTAAGATAAAGTTGACTGGAAATATTATTTCAACACCTCATAGTGGGATTAAACTTGAAAATAATTTTGTTGGGAACCTATTCTTGATATTCTGAAGTAGTACTATACACTTAGTCCTCAATTTCTTATAGATTAATATGATAAATTTGAAACACTTGGAATTATGTTCTTGCGGGGGTGGTGCCAAACTGCCAATGGGAGCTCTTTCGGGATTATCTATCTATCTATCTATCTATCTGTATTTTTGATTTTTTTTTTCAACCTGTTCATGCAGGGGGAAGAAGTTTTGGATGTCTGGAAAATTGTGGTGCGGCTGGAACTCTGTATGAGGCTGTTCCGCGGAGTCTCATAATTAGCAATCACAATTTATCAACAATCACAGAGACTGTTTTAATGGACTTCCCTAACCAGCCGTTGTGGACCAATGTGTACGTGCGAAATCGTGCAAGGGCTTCTGTACCTTTGCTTTGGTCCCGTGTTCAGGTCAGTTTAACTTACTTGATGCACTAACCAATGGGAAGACAAAAGTACAATTCCCAGTATATATGATAACCCATTTCCGTTTTCTTTCGACATATCATTGTTCTTTTGGTTTGCAACTAGTCTTTTTGTGCATGCTATATGACTGGAGCATGTTAAACCTTATAAATAAAGCCTTTTCTAGAAACAAAGCCAAAGACCACAAGCTCAAGAGGATGTTAACTATTCTTGGACTTGGTGATGCTTTTAAGTGAACATTAACCTTGAAGAATGTGAAGTATAGTAAATGATGAAAGGTTTTCTCATATCTGGCTTGATGATATTCATGTATCTTGTTTATGCCATGTTTCTGTACATGCCAAAACTTGAACTACACTGATAAAGTGTGATCATAATATTTGCATTTAGTAGTCTTGTTTGACATTGCAACACATCTGTTTTGGTTAGATCGATTTGAAGATAATCTTTCTTTTATGTAGGTTCAAGGGCAAATTAAGCTGGAGGCAGGTGGAGTATTAAGCTTTGGGCTACAACGATATTCCTCTTCAGAATTTGAGTTGTTGGCAGAAGAAGTGTTAATGAGTGATTCAATAATTAAGGTGTGCCTTGATTTGTATCTTCTTTCTGGTGATATTGTGAATACAAGAATAATAGGTTGATCTCTTCAGTTTAGCACATCTAATATCATATTACAGCTGCCACTTCTTTCTTTTTTACCTACTCATTGCCTTTTTTGGAAGATTTAATAGTTTCACTTGAGAAGTTTGATCTGGAAACATTTTGAACTGAGTTTTTACAAGTTATTGGGTTTCTGGAAAGTTTGTTGTGCTATAAAGTTGATGTAATCTTGCTCCAACAATATTACAAATTTTTGAGAAATGTTGGCCCTCAATATTCATACAACACTTTTTGTGAGCCCTATTCTTGTTCTGCCTTACTGTCTGTACTGAGGTCAGTTGAACTAAACATGTATCCGTTGCTTTGGACATATTAGCAATTTACAAACCACTTATTGGATGGGTTTCCATTTTTGCCTTGTTAAGATCCACTTAAATCAAATCCAATGGTCTAAAATGTGACGAGACACTAAAAGGAAAATGTGATGAGGCACTAAAAGGAAGATTACATGTGTTTCTTTAAAAAAATTATCTATGATACTGTCTGTCTTGATTGGTGTCTTGATGTGTTCCGACTTCATATATTAATATACAGTGATGTATCACAAGTGAAATCCTCATATCATTGTTTCTCTTAAGGTTTTCTTTGGTACCTGTATAATTCAAGGTTATTTATGATACAGTCTTTTGCTGATTGTAAATTTTCATCTGAACTTCTCTCTCTATATTTTTTTGCTTTAGAACTGCAATGTTCTTATGTCTTCTTTCTTGTAACATTTCTGCTGATCTTAGTTTTCTTGAAGTGACATGTTAACACACGGTTCTTGATAAATTTAGGTTTTTGGGGCTCTGCGCATGTCTGTAAAAATGTTCTTAATGTGGAACTCTCAGTTGCTTATAGATGGTGGTGGAGATGTAACTGTTGCTACATCTTTGCTTGAGGCCAGCAATCTATTAGTCCTGAGGGTAATCTTATCTTGATCATTTTAAGCAATTAGTTTCTTATAACTGTTTGATGCTATAATTGTGATATTGTATCTTTCATTTTCTGTCAGGGAGCATCCTCTGTACGATCCAATGCCAACCTGGGAGTTCATGGCCAAGGTCTATTAAACCTGACAGGTCCTGGTGACATGATTGAAGCACAACGTCTAGTATTATCTCTGTTTTATGGTATCCATGTAAGTTTGAACGCAGACCAAAAGCTATGTGTGTGTATGTTTTCTTTTGTTCATTCCTTTCCTTTTCCCCCTTTTTAGTCCTTGTTTTGGTCATGTCTATCCATGCAGTGTGTTAAGAACAACGGAAGACTTTCCACTTCCTAAAAGCAGCCTTATATTTGCTTCTGGAATTGTGACAGACTGTATTTATTGTTATTTACTTTTTTAGTTTAGTTTGTACCATTAAATAGTTTTCATCAGACATCAGATTTCAGTGACCTTGATAGCATAGGAGCTGTAAAAAATATGGTTCCATTGAACATTGTAAGCTTTTACATTTTCTTTCCGCTTTCTGTGTCCTCTCTTTATGTGCATCATACATCATGAACTTCTTGGCAAGGTTTTAAAATTATGATACTAATCCTAAAGTGCCATATTATTTTTTGTTAAGCTCCCAGTATCTTGCTCTTTGTTTGTAATAAGGTTGTGGAAGCTTGACTTCTTTGCTTGTAAATAAAAAATTCAGAAGTATACCTATTGTCTTTGAGGAGTCATTTTCACCCTTTTTCCATCCAGACCTTTAGAAGATGTGATGGTCTTAATGCCTTCTTTGGTTAGGCCCATAGACAGTCGTTTTTGTGTTATTTCTTCTGGAAACCCTTATATACTGTTTCTTTTATCCATGTTTGGTTCTATCAGATTTTCTCACTCCATTCTATGATATGCATCATATGCTACTTATTATGCACTCCTGGCACCAGTTTAGTCCACACCTTTTGTATATTCACTTTTTTGTTTCTCCTTGTTTATAATGAAAATTTTACAAGTTTATGTTGTATCTTTTGAAGGTTGGGCCTGGATCTGTTCTGCGTGGTCCTTTAGAAAATGCATCCAAGGATGATATGTAAGATTGGATTGTAGTTTTGTTGCTATAGCCACTATATGTTTTTGCTTCCGTATTTATGATTGCTTTTATAGGACACCAAGGCTTTATTGTGACCGACAAGACTGTCCTGCTGAACTACTACATCCACCTGAAGATTGCAATGTCAATTCTTCATTAGCTTTCACTCTTCAGGTGCTGATTTAATTTCTGAGAAGTGAGAAAGCATAATATGGGAACGACAAGATTGCCTGATTGACTCTCTTTCTTGTCAACAGATCTGCCGAGTTGAAGATGTTCTTATAGAAGGTTTAATACAAGGGTCTATTGTTCATCTCCACAGGGCCAGAACAGTGTTGGTACAGCAATCAGGAACAATTAGTTCATCTGAGATGGGTATATTTTTGTGACTGGCATGATGTTTATTCACTTTGATTAAATAGTTAATCTTTATCCAGTTGACAACAGGCTGATCACGGGCATTTCAAGAAAAAGGAAGATATTTTAGACTAGTTTAAGTGTTTAACTTCTTGCGGTTGCTATTCTATGTAGGCTGCATTGGCGGAGTTGGTAGAGGGATTGTTTTAAGCAGTGGGCTTGGAGGTGGTGGAGGGCATGGTGGCCAAGGTGGGACTGGATGCTCCAACGGCATATGTGTAAATGGTGGTACACCATATGGGAGGAAAGAATTGCCCTGTGAACTCGGAAGTGGAAGTGGGAATGACAGCTTTGATGGCTCAACTACTGGTGGTGGTATCATTGGTAAGAAATATTACTTCCTAATGGACATTTGGGTTTCTCCTATATTTTGCGAGACAATTTTTTTTTGACAAATGGTAATTTCTGCACAAATGGGTTCATATTGTAGTATCTTCTGAATATATATAGAAGTAAAATCTCTCGTCTGTCCCATTGGGTGCATGTTTTAGCCTAGTCCCAAAATTCTTTTATTAAGTTTTCATTGCTCCTTAACCCTCTTTTTTCATTTTTTAGCTACCACTTTGCCCTGTGACTAGCAGCTGTTTATACGTGTGTTGCATGCCACCATTAGTCAACCTAACTCACTCTGTCTGCTACTGGTTGCCGATTACCTTGGGTGGGTGGTGGGGAAGTTGAATTGGAGGCATTGCCTAAAATCAAGGGCTATTTAGAAATTTGGATTGAAGGTTTAGGGCCAACAAGTGGATCTACTCATGTAAAATTCTTGAAGTGTGCTTTATAGACTATAGAGTTGACTTGGATAAGTGGCCTTGAGCTGAGTGTTACGGGGAAGACGGGTCCAATTGTCAAGCCTAGTATACAAGCCCATAGGGTTCCATCCCAAAACCAATTGGTGATAGGAGGAGTGGCCCATGACCTTATATACTAGTTTGTTTCACTCCCAACTTCCCATGTGGGATTCACAATTGAACCCCAACACTGAGATACCTCGAGTGGCAATAAATTGAAGTCATGCTTTCTATATATGCTCTCGGAACTAATTAAATACTTTTTTGGACTTGCATCATTTTTTCCTTCTTCAACTAGTAGTCTTGAATTTTAAGTTTTCAGCAACTGTGACTAATTCCTTGGCTCAGATCATTCCAAGTCTCATAACTCTGAATCATTTCTTTAAATTATAGGAAATCAGGATCCTGTAATCTGATACTCTGTTTTGATGTGGGTTTGACATGACTTTTGCTTAAATTTGAGAAGATTGCTGTTCTTCACTAGGATTTTAATTTTCTTGAGTTAGACATGTATATTTTCTAGCTATTATAATAGCATATATATTGAGGAAATGGCTACAAATGCTGCTTACTAATTCATTATTTGCATTTACTGAATAGTGATGGGATCAATGGAGCACCCTTTATCAAGTTTATCGATTGAGGGTTCTGTAAGAGCAGATGGAGGCAGCTATAAAGCAGTAAGGAAAAGGAAGGATTATGCTGTTGCTAACAGCTTAAATCGTGGTATAGGAGGAGGCTCTGGTGGTACAGTTCTCTTATTTTTGACAACATTGACTGTTGGTCAAAATGCCACCCTTTCTAGTAGTGGAGGCAAAGGTGGTCCAGATGGTGGAGGTGGTGGTGGTGGAGGAAGAGTTCATTTTCATTGGTCGAACATACCTACAGGCGACCTCTACCAACCCATAGCAACTGTGGAAGGAAACATATTCACTGGGTTAGACATTCTCTTTGTGAAGGCCCTCTTTATTTGTGTACTATCTTTCGCTTAATTAGGATTTGTTTGGATTAGACCACATAATGCATTATCTTGCATTATATAATACATTGAATTTTTAAGATTTTATCCAATATAATGTATCATGTGGTATCCAAACGCACTCTAAAGCAAAAATGTTGGGTTTTTGTAACATCTTACAAGTGACAATACCGTGTTACTCTGTGTTTTGGAACAATCATTATACATTTTTTGCTTTTCTAACTCGTATTAATGCTTTGGATACCAACAAGTCAAATATTAGTGCAGATGTTTTCACTTTTCAAAGCTACAAGTTTCTTCGTTAGAACCTTGCTAATTTTAGATTTTGCAAGGTTTTAGATGTAGGCAATTTTATGCCATGGTTTTAGATGTAGGCAACTTTTTCTCCTCTTTGTTGTGTTTACGACCCTTCAGACTTCACAGTCCCGTAGCCATCATCTACGGTGCCCAAGAGATGCCCCAAGCATAGGCTAAAAATTCAACAAAACTGCTCCAAGCGTCCTAGATTACACTCCTGAACCTCTATTATTAATGAGTGACGTTCTGCTGTTGCAGGGGAGGCTCTGGAAGGGACGAGACAGGTACAGGAGGAAAAGGAACTGTGACAGGAAAAGCTTGCCCCAGAGGCCTTTATGGAACATTTTGCGAGGTAGGCTGTGATTAGTAAGAACTTTAAAAACAAAATCTAGCTTCAATAATTTTGTTCTTGTTTCGTGAAATTTAGTAGTGAGTTGGGAGTTGGTAATGTAGGGTTATTGTCAACAATATTTGTTCTATATCCGGTGCCCGTTCTTAACCTTAATGTTTGGTCACTCCATTAAGTCATTATAATTGTCCTCTCATTATATGCTGGTGAAAGTGAGATCACTGCGGAGGAATAAATGGTAGTTTGAAGTTTCTCATCATCCTGAGAAGTTGTTCTTTCTGGACATGTATTATTTTTGTAATCTGGCACAGCTAAATGTATTTCTAGTTCTGCTCGGTAAAGAACAATAAATTCTTACTCTGAGTCTCTTATCTAGACATCTCTCACTCCCTTTGGCTTTGCTCTTAGGGAATTTTCGTTTGTTACTTGCTTTTACATTTCTCCCTTGAAAATTTCACGTGGAACAGCATTGTGCACTTATGCTTTTATTTACAGGAATGTCCTGTAGGCACTTACAAGGATGTTATTGGGTCTGATGAAGCACTTTGTCGTCGTTGCCCAACTCTGGAGCTTCCTCGACGTGCTAATTATATTACTGTTAGAGGTATGATAAGACTTTGATATGCAAGGTTTGTCATAGTCTAAAAAGATTAGCTATTGCTGAGAAGTATGCCAAACTATTAAACTTTTTGATGGTTGTCTTATATGCTACCTCATATTTATCATTATTACAATGTAATATGTTCATAACACGTTTTTTTAGGTTGTGTAAACCTGCAAGTAAAATTTTAGTGAAACTCTGATTTTATATTTAATTGCTGAAGTTTTGACATTTATGAATAAATAAGAATGTTTTCCTTGTGTCAGGTGGCATCACTGAAACCCCATGTCCATACAGATGCATTTCTGAAAGATATCATATGCCACATTGTTACACAGCTCTTGAGGAGTTGATTTATACACTTGGTGGGCCTTGGTTATTTGGGCTTCTACTCGTGGGACTTCTTATTCTCTTGGCTGTAGTGCTTAGTGTGGCACGCATGAGATTTGTTGGAGTTGATGACTTCTCTGCTCCAGCTCCTAACCATCCGGGATCTCAAATAGATCATTCTTTTCCTTTCTTGGAGTCACTAAATGAGGTTCTATAATAGTGATTATGTTATAAACTTTAAAATCACACTGACCATAATATACAAGCAGAACATTTTTTAAGATTGCTGTTGTAAATCCTTTGATGATAGTTATGCTGGGTTCCTTGCAGGTTTTGGAAACAAATAGAGTGGAGGAGTCTCAAAGCCATGTTCACAGAATGTATTTCATGGGTCCTAATACTTTTAGTGAACCTTGGCATCTTCCTCACTCTCCTCCTGAACAATTAAAAGAGATTGTGTAAGTTGATTGCTTTATGAGATGCTATCTTCAGTCCATCTAAATATCTGATCAGAGATTGCTTCTGCACCAGAACTGTAAATTTTGGGTGATTTTGTGTGTAACTTGTACTTTATTGACATGAACAGGTACGAGGGTGCTTTTAATAGATTTGTTGATGAGCTCAATATTATAGCTACCTATCAATGGTGGGAAGGGTCTGTATACAGCATACTTTCTGTGCTTGCATATCCCGTGGCTTGGTCTTGGCTGCAATGGCGGCGCAAATTCAAATTGCAACGTGTGAAGGAATTTGTTCGTTCTGAATATGACCATGCATGCCTCCGTTCCTGCCGTTCACGTGCTTTGTATGAAGGAATTAAGGTTCAGTCTCTATTGGGTGCTTCTTATGCTTTGCTTGGGTTGTTGTATGCTAGTCCTACTTTGTAATTTGCCTACTCTTGATTTTTGTCTTCTCTGGGTCTATCAGAAACGTCCTCTCGAGTTATTTGTGGCCGGTAAGGGTGACTCAACCCCGTAGACCCTACTAGAGCGGGATTACACTTGTTTGGTGTAAATTTTGTGTTTGGAAAACAACTTTTGTGTTTATTTACCAAAAAACTTTGTTCTTATTGGATATTATATTATTCTTTCGCCGCAATTGTTGTATCTGCAGTTCACAGTTTCTTTTTCAGAGTGGTATTTCATCTTTTATGTATTCTGTATTCTTGCATCCTGCTTTTGAGTGAAAAATGGACCGAGTATTTTGTGGTTATACATTCTGTGCAAACAGGAATCAATAGTTTTTATTAATCCTGTCAATAATGTTTTGGTGAATTTTAGTTTTGTACCTTATTTGCTCAATGGGACACTTATATACAAGATTTCCCTTTTTATTCATATGTGACTCCTCTCGAAGACTTTCTAACTGCACAATTTTTTTTTCCTGGTGTATTCAACGGTGCATTCATTCTGCAGGTTGCTGCAACTCCTGATTTGATGCTCGGATACGTGGATTTCTTCCTTGGTGGTGATGAGAAAAGGAGTGATCTTCCTCCACGTCTTCAACAAAGACTTCCTATGACCATTCTTTTCGGTGGTGATGGGAGCTACATGGCTCCTCTCACACTACACAGTGATAATATTCTAACTAGTCTTATGAGTCAGGTTTGTAGTTTTTCGACAATGTAAGATACAAAGCTTTGTTTTTCAATCTGACTAACTGACTTGCCACTTGAATTTTCCTTTCAGTCTGTTCCACCTACTACATGGTATAGGTTGGTTGCCGGTTTAAATGCATATCTGCGTCTAGCCCGACGTGGGTGTTTCAGGAAAACATTCAGACATGTCCTTTCTTGGCTTGAAACCCATGCCAATCCAGTATTAAAGAATTTTGATGCACGCATTGACATTGCCTGCTTCCAGACCACAACTACTGGTTATTGCCAGTATGGAATTTTGGTGCGTGCTTTGGAAGAAAGTACTGATGATACCTCAGCCTTGATTGGTAATGGTGTGATGCGGAATGAGCACCATCCTGGGTAAACTTTCTGATTTCCTTATATTAGTATCGGTCTTTCTAATGGTTAAGAATCATGTTTTTAAAACTATTATCCTAAAAAAACCTATAAAACGAACTTAAAAAGCCTACATGCATAAAATCTAACTAAAAATTTTCAAATCAGGGTTCTTAACATTTTTTTTTGTATTTCTTATATTCTTATAGTTGGTTGGGTAATATAATCCTTTCATAGACTTTCTAACGTTGAGTTCAAATGATTCCGTAATTCTGCATTTCCAACAGTATTTACAGGGGGATCTCACTAGGATCTGCAGACGGGGAAGAACCACTTTTGGGAAGTGCTTATAGGCCAAATGAGAATCTCTTGAGACCGAGGAGGGCATATGGAGCAATTCTGGATCTAAATAGCCTAAATTCAATACGAGAAAGGCGAGATTTATTTTTCCCCTTCTCTCTCATTCTGCATAACACAAAACCAGTTGGTCACCAGGTAAATGATACCCTCTACATGTTTGAATTATTCAAGTGTATCTGGGATTCATTTCTTACTCACAATATTGTCTTCCCATTTGCAGGATCTTGTCGGTTTGGTTATATCTATATTGTTACTAGGGGATTTCAGCCTAGTGTTGCTAACTTTGCTCCAGTTGTATTCAATTTCAATACTGGATGTATTTATTGCTCTGTTCATATTGCCTCTTGGAATTCTGCTTCCCTTTCCTGCTGGGATCAATGCATTGTTCAGCCACGGGCCAAGGCGTTCTTCCGGACTTGCACGTCTCTATGCTTTGTGGAACATCAATTCCTTGGTCAATGTTGTAAGTTCCTAGATTTTCATGGTTCACTGTTCTTATTCCCATTCATCCAATTTTGCATTCCAAATGTGGTGATGACTGAATCCTAACCTTGATCGTGTAACAGGTGGTTGCGTTTATTTGTGGATACGTCCACATCAAATATCAGTTATCACCCAGCAAGAGGCTGCCATATTTGCAGCCCTGGAGCATCAGCATGTAAGAGAGCTCATGATTTTTCAAGTGATTTTCTCATTAAAAAAACACATTTAAACTAGGTTTTTTCCCCTTCTACAAACCTCTTTTAACATCAAAATCATACCCTTTTAACCAGTATTATAACATAACAAAGATGTATCTGAGACTTGAAAATTTGAAATGCACCACCCACCACAAAATCAAAAGGCAAATTTATTTTGAGCTTGCCGTGATGGTAAAAGAAACTAGAATTAGAGTTGATTGATTGAAACCTTTTTACTGTATTTTTTTCACTTTTAAAAAATGGTACTTTATCTCTTGCTTATCATAGCAAAACTAGGGAAATGGCTTGGCTTGCAATTAGAAAGCATCTTTTTTATATGCAGGGACGAGAACGAATGGTGGATCTTTCCAGTGGGGTTATTGTTATGCAAGTGTTTACAATCTCGCCTCATCAACTGGCATGTAGCGAATCTGGAGATACAGGACAGGTCATTGTACAGCAACAACTTTGAGTTATTCTGGCAGTCATGACGAGTCGAAAATTGCAGTTTTTTGGTCCCTCTTTGAACTCTCTTTCTTTTGGGTGAATCGAGTTTTTTTTGTGCTTTGTATGCCCATGGTAGGGAGTAGGAAGATTGTTGAATACATAGAAGCAGAGAAAAGTAAAAAAATACAAAAGGGTACAGAGAGCAGCAAGTAAAAAGAAAGATATTAGGCACAGAGAGGCTTCTTCTTTTTCTTGTGGCCTTTGTTTTAATTTTTTGCTATGTTTTACCCATTGTTGAAGCATTGCCTAGTGATTTATTTCTTTTTAGTAAATGTAAATATAACTTAATTTATACGTTCTTTGGACCAGTTTAAGTGTTACTGTTTGAAATTTGTGAAATTCACTTACGAACAGTTACCACTTAGTGATAGTGCTATCACATTGTACAGAATGAAGAATTACTGGCCTAAGGAGATTTTTAACTTCCAGTGAGGAGGTCAAAATAACAGTAAAAACCTTTGGTTTATATGTAATCGGAAATGACAGGTTATTATTATACGGTACTCTCCGTCTCTTCTTCGACCAAAAAAAAATTTAGGCTCTGGTTTTATTTTCTGATCTTTTCAAACTTGCAGGCTTATCCTCCACGATGAAAGAGAGAAGGTTGTTATAAAAACTGTAAACTAAATTATAAATTTTTTTTCCCTATCGTAGCAATTCTTGGTATGACAAATAATAATTGATGAAGTTAATCAGGATGTAATTCCTAGTTATTGGTATAAAAATCAGAAAATCCAGTGCTGTAAGAAATCAGGATGTAATTCCTAGTTATTGGAATTATTGTAGGATGAAGCCATAAGCATTTCTTACAACAATTCCAAGATCAACACATTTATTTTTAGACAATTCAGAAGGGCACTTATAGATTACATGCCAAGAAGACTCCTCAGCAGAGCCCGACATTTATCACATGATGCAGACTGCACAACATGTCGATGGGTCTTAACACTCAACAGATTTGAAATCAAACGCCAGGCGAAATTCTTTAGCTTTGGTGGAATATTCTAAAGTCCAAATAGGTGCCAAAGGTGAAGAAACTTGGCTTGACTGATGTCCACACAAACCAAGCCAGTAGCCAGTTTTAACGGTGTAATGATGTCCATATAGTCCTATCATTGTCAGGATTCAAACTTAGTGGGATACTTTTAATATCAAAGAACCCGGTTTAATTTTCCTTCTTAACTCTTACTCCGTACCTTACTTCTTTGGTAATGAAATTTAGATCAGGTTGAATTAGAAACTCCAAAAATGAGTTTTGTCAGGATCTGAATTAGATACTTTGCTTAAGAAACATAAAAATGTATCGAAACGGGTCGTTTGAGGAAAAAAAACGGAGGAGAAAATTAAACCGGTTTGGGAGAAACCGGGTTCTTCTGAGAAATTGAGAAAAAGAAGGAAGATTAAAACGGCTTGAATATATCGCACTCCGAAACTCTCCGTCTCATTCCCCGTCTTCCAGTTAAGGAGGAGGAATAGTGGAATACGATCTTCATAGAAATTTCCGAGATACAGATCGATTTTGATGGGCTCATTGATGGATCGTGAAGTTTCAGGTTTACTGAGCGCTCTCGCCATTGTTGTACTCACGTTGCCTTTTATTCATTGTATCAGGTCAGTTAAGCCTCACTTTATATGCTTCTGTGATTGTGTTTGTTTTGAATTGCTTCAGTTCCGAATCTTAGGGGATTTTTTTTATAATTTTGGGTTGGAGATATTATCCAGTAAGGAAAAAATGAGAATGGAAAGCTAATGATGTGCGCTTGCTTGAATCTTAGCTCTTACCTTACTTCTTTTGGTAATTAAATTTAGATCAGGTTGAATTAGAAACTCCATGAATGAGTTTTTTCTGTGGTTATTTTTAATATCAGGTTAGACTGTTTTGGAAATTCCTCACTCCCCAAACCCTATCAACCAAATGGGAACATTTGATTGAGTGGTATGAGAAGAGGATTGAGCTGTGGAATTACAGCCTGATTCGTGGTATTTGGTCAGTCTTTTTGTATTTTTAACCTGATCCCTTAAGTTCAGGTTCCATACTCAACTTTAAATTCAGGTTTGACTCATCCCAGTTAAGCTTCAATTTAAAAAATCTTTTCTGAAATGCCATCAAACAGCAAGTAAATTATGAAGTTCTTCTTTTTCTCAATTTATAACATTAATTGCTCGGATAGTTGTATCAGTGGATTTGGCACATAGATGACATTTATGTTAAGAGTATGATAGATAGACAGTTGAATCTAGTTTATCTTCAGTAGTAGTATGGCATCTAATCAGCATAAGCAAAATTACAGTAGTAGTTTATCTTCACTGTAGTTTCTTGCTTTCCCTTGAATGCAGTGCTTTGATTACAATGCCGCTTTTGTGTTCGTTTTTCTTTGAACTTGCTGTTTATATACTCTTTTCTTGAACTGGATTATTGCACGCTTGATCTGCAAATTGCTTTTCACGTCTGGGCAAAGATTGTGTGAAATGCTCAAAGGTTGCCCATGTAGAAGATCGAAATTGATATTCACATTTCACATTTAAAAATGTAGATCTGATTTATTCTTGAAAATAGAGTTTGGAGACTGAAAAATGACAAATTCTCACTATAATTATGCCTCTTCTCCTTATATGATAGCTAGAAATGTGCTGTAATTAATACGGAATGGGTAACGATGACTGCTAGGATGGAGAACAAAGCCTTACAAGTTGGAGAGGAGTTGTACAAAGAAATTCTGCCGTTGCAAATGGGTTCTCGTCTTTACCAACTTAAAGGGCTGAAACCATATTCTTGGTATGAAGTGAAGATATCATACCCAGCTTCTGTATGTAATCTGGAGTCCGTTATCTTGATGTGTGTTCTGTCAATCTATCACTAATGCTACAGAGGAATATCATCTTTTTCTAAATTGTAGATACCGGCTACTTTTACTTTGCAACTGAGAAAAGATGATTCTGATTTGGCGACAAATCATCTAAGGAAGCTGCTGAACACCGAGAAGTTGATATTCAAGACAGAGTCTCTTGACATTATTAATGATCAGGTTTGCAGTTGCTTATGCTCCGTACATGTTAATGAACTAATTAAATTATTTCTAAGCTTTTCTCATTTGCTGCGCTTAGGGTGGAACTTTTGTTCTTGTGAGTGTGGAGGCTGAAGGGGTTGTTGCAATTCCTGGTGTCAAGGAAAGAGAGACAATCGTGTTTAATATAGGTATTTTCAATCTCTTGTATGGCATTTTAGGCACAATTCCATGAATGCATGATTTGTCCCAGTTTCGAATCCCTTAAATGTGAGGTTAATATTGACACTGCTTTTGCTCTCTTTTTGAAACATATGTTAATTAAAACATATTCTTTCGGAACTTGTTTTCCTTTGTAGCCATGGTAGGGAACTAGGACGAAGTCCATAGCTGATCCTTACCTGATTTCGTCTTTCTTCCTTTGTGTACATCTGTAAAATTGATAAACAGAAATGATGTTAAGATTGCATATGTTCTCCCACAAAAGAGCTTGATAAACAGAAAATTTTATTGCATGCCAATAAGCTTGTTTTGCAATTGGAATATGCAGTGTGTGACGAGCTTCTCTTAGGACTTCCCCACAAAGCATGGGCAGTTGTCGGCTTTGCAGTGCTCTGCCTGGCTATCGGTTTCATCCTTCCCTTGTTTTTCCGTCTATCTTCTCCAATGAAAGGCGAAGCCCAGCAACCACATGAACTGAAACACAGATGAGACACCTTTTTTTTTTTCTTCCCCTTTTTATGTTTGTTCTTTTGATCTCATTCTCTTAGTACTCAGTTTTGGCTTCTAGAGAACCAAATGCTGAGATGACGACAGCACCATTGCTATACATCGATGTATCTCAAGTCTGTTTTCTAAGTCCATGAGAAGTTGAACAGAAGCTTTTGATTCTAATATATTACAAGGAATAGTTTAGTTTAGAGCTTTTGATTCTAATCTAGCATGAATTGTTGTTATTGTAAGAAATTGAATTGGATAGCATAAATTTGACCTGATATATGGTCTTTGGTTTTGGCAAATCCTCATCTCTAAAAGTGTGGAGAAGCTTTATTTTGATTTGTGCCTAATCACAAGAGAACGTGTAATGAACATATAAACCAAAAGCGAGGTGCAAACAACATAAAGATATATGACCCAGAATTTCTGATTAATTTCGAGCACTTTGATCTTTGTATATATGATCAATTAAGTTCTTAAGTTTGGATATCTCTCTCTGGATAGTTGATTTGAATTTGAAACAAATTAGGGCTTAAAATATACAGTATTAGCTATAAAACTTGAAACCTATAACTCACATTCTACTCACTATTGCTATTGTGCATACTTGTTTTTCACAGTCCTTATCTCTAACACGTGTTTAACAATTAATCTAAAGTTGCCGGATTTGTGTATTGTTCGAATGGGTAACTTTCAATACAACTCAAACTTACATGATTGAATCTCCTTAATGCATATACTTAATCTAACTTGGTTGATGTAATCCTGATTTGGTAGGTAGAAGTACTAAATAAAAGTCACATACAAGAGAATAGTGACTGCTCTTAAGATGAGCATTGACTTGACCATAGACTATTAAGCATTCAGTATTGCTATCATGCAAACGTGTTTTTGGTCAATAATGGTTGCCTAAAAGATGACCTTTGACAACACTAAGAAGCTTCTAGTTTGGATCCAAGCAATACAAAATTCCAAACTCTTAGATAAAACTATACTATTTCTAATTTATATATTTTTTGTTAAGTATCGATGATGATTCGTGTGAGATGAAGATGGTGAAGCACTTGTTGACACCTCTTTCTCCACAATTAAGAAAAAAGAAACCATCCCGTACCAAACACGCCCTAAATTATGACGTCACGGTGGAGTAAAAATTATTAAATGACAAAAATAAATACACGAAAAAAAAAAATCAAAAGCATCTGTTTCTTCTCAGTCTCCACGCCTCTTCCCTTTGATACTTTTCTCTCTCTGTCGCTGTCTCTCTTTCTCTCTCATTCTCCGGGTCTCAGATGCGAATGATTTGTGCAAATCAATCTTCTGTCTTACTGGAAAACTAGCTAGATTTTAATATAGCCTAAACCTTTGTCATAGGCTTATCCTTCGCATTTCAAGGGATTCGATTTCGATGTGTTTCCCATCTCGGAATTGTTAGATTTCTTTGATTTCGTAGACAGTGCTTGAATTTTGGAGAGTTCGGGGGACTTTGCTCCCCGTATTTATCTTTATCAATCTCGGTTTCTTTGCTACAAAATTTTGATCCTGGTTGAGAAATTTTGACATTAGGGTTTTGATTTGTCTGCATTTGGAAAAATGGTGAGTTCTGAGAATTGTAACAGCTCCGTTCCTAAAAAGTTCGGTATCACGAAGCCAATTTCGCTTGCGGGGCCATCTGATACCGATCTACTTCGGAGTGCGGAATTGGAGAAGGTAAGCTCGTGTTTGATTTCTACAAATGGTTCTGGGAATTTCGTCTGTACATGTGCGTGGATGCTGCGTTCTGATTTTTGCTGTCTGTCCATAGTTTTTGATTGAGTCCGGTCTGTATGAGAGTGAGGAAGATGCTCAAAGGAGAGAAGAGGTTCTTAATCGGATTCGCGAGGTAAATTTTCTATGTTGTTTACTGATACCGACTTGCCGAGCAGTTTCCTTCATCTAGCGCTTGTATTGACGGGTGTGGGAAATATTGCCTCATAGTTTAAGGTCATTGAACTCAGATAAGTTACTATAATGCTTTTTTTTTTTAACTCCAAGACTCATTGTTTGGTTGATCATATACAATTGCAATCTGTGTATTTCACTTGGGAAATGTCTTCATGAGAGTAAACAGTAGTGAGTATTTTGTTTCCTATGTTAATGAAATTGTACAACTTGTGGTTTTGTTTAATGCCATTGTATCATAGTTTGCCTTTTTGCAAAATGGTATTAATTCAACCATAATTTATTGTTGTACAATGGTATTTTCCGTGTAAGAGAGTAAATACTCATTCTGTTAAAGAGTAAACAATGGTTTTTGCTTTTGTTTCTGTGGAAGAGATATCTGTCATTGTATGCTGTGCTTTCAGTTTCAGTTTGGTGAAAGGTTTACAAACTAAACAATGTTTATATATCTTTTTACTATGCACTTTATACTATAAGGCTGTTTAATCTTCTAATGTAGATTGTAAAAGCATGGGTGAAGCAACTTACACATCAGAGAGGGTATTCAGATCAAATGGTGGAAGATGTAAATGCTCTAATTTTCACCTTTGGATCCTATAGATTAGGGGTAAGAATTTATTGTACATGGTTTTTTGAGGCAATTTTAGATAAATTGTTATATGATTTATGTTTACTTATTTAATCACTTGTTCTCAACATCATGAAGTATTTTTTAATTGAAGAATGGTATACAGTCTAACCTCCATGCAGACCTAATGTGCACAGAAACCAGAAATGTTATCGCTTATACTTGTATCTCAGATTCTCGGTGAGGCTATGCTGAGTGAGCATGACTTCTGATCATTTATTAATTTCATGATAGGTACATGGGCCTGGTGCTGACATAGACACCATTTGTATTGGGCCTTCTTATGTGAACCGTGATGTAAGTTGTGGTATTAATGTTTTTTTTATTTTAAGAAATGTAACAGTGTAGATATCTTAGTTGTGTAATATTTATCGTCCAGGAGGACTTTTTTGGCTTATTACGTGATATCCTGGCTGAAATGGAAGAAGTTGTTGAGCTTCAACCTGTACCTGATGCTCATATACCTGTTATGAAATTCAAATTTCAAGGGGTGTCAATTGACCTGCTATATGCAAGTGTCTCAATGCTTGTTGTTCCAGATGTAAGGACCTCCTTATCTGTTGGCATTATACTTCTATTTGTAATGTGTCTCGTAGACAGTTTAGTTTCATTGGCTGTGTATGATGTGTTGACTTAAGGTATTTAAATTTTATAAATTATCATAAGAATGAAAAATATATTTGCTTGCACGTGTTTTATTATCACTATTTGTTTGCTGTGGTTCCTGGCTTACATGTAAACATGTTTATATTCATAATGGGGGAATGAAAGATTCAAATTGAGGGATTATAATGGGGTGTAGCATAAGGAAAAACAATTTGATTCAAAAATAGGTTATAATACATATATTGTGAAATGAGCTTTACTTTTATTGTGATGTTTTTATCTTTATATTTCTTAAGCCCCCGCTGTGAGTAGGATCTATTTTGGAAAAATTTATAGACAGCATAAATTACTTCATTTGTAGCTTGAAAGAAGTATTACCTTTTTACAATTACTGGACATCCGAACTTTCAAAACATTTAATTACTGAAGTAATATAATTATCTTAACTTTTGGTCCCATTGATTACTAATCACAAGATAGTTTTAATGTGCCGCCGTTTTTTCTTTTTTTATCGACGGTAGTGATTTCCTGACATACTGATGTATGCCCTAATTATCAAGTGGTTGATATTCCTATTTAATAAAGATCTTTCACGTACTTAACCTTCTTTTGGTCTTTCAGTGATGCCACTGATCTATTCTGGGTTGAATTTTTTTATGTTTTATTATTTATGCCATTGATGTTATGCTTTTAGATTTTCATTCCTCTATTATATTTGGTAGGACTTGGACATCTCCCAGGGCTCTGTACTTTATGGTGTTGATGAGCAAACTGCACATAGCCTGAATGGTTGTAGAGTTGCTGATCAGATTCTGAAACTTGTTCCAAATGTCGAGGTGAAAATTTCATTTTTCTAAGATTTACGTCCTGTTGATATTTTAATTGTTGGGCTAATATTCAACATTGAGCTTTCCCTCAAATCTTGTAGAACTTTCGCACAACTTTAAGATGTTTGAAGCTATGGGCCAAGCGCCGCGGTGTATATTCAAATGTAAGTACAATTTTTGTGTTCGTACTTTTGACTTCTTTCAAGATCAAATATTATGTGCTTTGTTCTGACATGTAGGTCACTGGGTTTCTTGGCGGAGTGAATTGGGCTCTTTTGGTTGCTAGGGTGTGCCAGTTATATCCAAATGCAATCCCCAGCATGTTGCTTTCTCGGTTTTTCAGGGTTTACACACAATGGCGCTGGCCAAATCCTGTGATGTTATGCCCTATTGAAGAGGATGATCTAGGCTTTCCTGTGTGGGATCCTCGTAAGAACCCTCGGGACCGAACTCATCATATGCCAATAATAACTCCTGCATATCCATGTATGAATTCTAGCTATAATGTTTCATTGAGTACTTTGCGCGTCATGATGGAACAATTTGAGCTGGCGAATAAGACCTGCCAGGTATACTCACTTCTCCAATCTCCATTTCTTATCCTTCATGTACTTGGGGTCCAATGTCTTAGTTATTTCATACTTCTCTTCCAATGCAGGAGATTGAGATGAACAAAGCTCAATGTATTGCTATCTTTGAGCCCTATCTTTTCTTCGAGGCATACAAAAACTATTTACAGATTGACATCATTGCCGCTGATGCTGATGATTTGCTCTCTTGGAAAGGTTGGGTGGAATCCCGACTTCGATTACTTACATTGAAGGTGATGTCTCCAGAATTTTTGCTTCATTTGGATTTCTGTATGATTGTATTGCATATATGTATTGAAAATGAAGTGACTATTTCACTTGAGATAGTTTTAGTTTTAGCTCCAATTTTATTTGTGCTTAATGGGACCTACATGCAATACAACTCTTTTCTACTTGCTACTATGGATAGTGCCTGTTTGTTTGGTTTATGCCTATCATTCTGCTTCTTGTAGCTAAAATATATCTGCTGTAACTTGTTTGCTACTTTTCTCGAATGCTTGTTGACTCTACTTGCAGTTGCACATATTGCATTGGTGGTAATGAGATTACTACTCATATGGCCACCAAAAGGATATTGTTTTAAGTGCATGTCCTTGATATAACCGCCCTCCTTTTTCGGTGGTACAAGTTTTCCTTTTCAATTTAAGTGAATTCTGTTATTGCTGCTATTCTTTATTTTGCAGATAGAGAGAGACACCTTTGGAATGTTGCAATGTCATCCTTATCCATACGAGTATACAGATACCACCAAGGAATGTCCTAATTGTTCTTTCTTCATGGGCCTACAGAGGAAGCAAGGGGTGAAAGTCCAGGAAGGACAACAGTTTGATATAAGGGGAACTGTAGATGAGTTCAAGCAAGATGTTAACATGTATATGTACTGGAAACCTGGGATGGACATTTATGTTTCGCACGTTCGAAAGAAGCAGCTTCCTTCATGTGTATTCCCTGATGGGTACAAACGTGCTCGGAAGCTCCCGATGCAGCAAGGTAGTGTAACTTCAGAAGAGAGAGAAGGTGACAGGTCCAAGTCTGCTGATTCACGGCTTAAAAGGAAGAAGCGTGGAAGCACTGATTTAAGGTCATCCCCTCTTGAAAAGCGTGCATCAGTTAGCCCACTTAGTGTAGGAAGCGTTTCTCCTGAAGTTTGTTTTAGGCCTGGTGGAACCTATCAAATAAAAAACGAGGGTCTGTTATCGGCAGTTTCGGATGGCCTATCTCAAAACAGCTTATCTGTTACTGTCCAAAGCATGTCATTGAACAACCAGGTTTCATCAGATATGTTGAATTTTCTAAATGAAGTAAACCCTGCTGATCCAGTGGCAAAGATAAACGGTGCTCAACAGGCTACTGATGAGTTAAAATCCCCCTGGAGTGCTCTGGATTGTGGGGTCTCGGAAAAGAATATAGTAGATTCGATTAGTGCCAATCATGGTGCAAAAGTTATGGCTGTTTTCAGTTCTGATGCTGGCATCGAGAATCACAGTTGTGAGGTGAATCATTCTACTATGAGGATTTTGGGTTAGGCAATTGCAAGCTGCTGGAGTGAGATAGCCAGATAGGCGCCGAGGTTAGTGAGAGAGAGGGATCTTTGCAGGATGATCTATGCGGTGCAGCTCCAACATTCTCTGGATGGCACTGAAGAGCTGGAGGTAGTCAAATAATTTCCAAATGCCTATCTTTTTCTAAAAGTTTATTGGTTGATATTTTTTTCTTCATTTGATAAATGACAAGAATGGATATGAAATTCTTAAAGATTGGTAAATATTGAAGGGGGGAAAATCATGTACACTTTTTTGTTAAAATAATCTGTAAGGGTTAAAAGCTGAAGATATGGAGCTTCTTCCACTGGTTTTTTTTGGGGTTTTTTAGCATATAACAGTGCTCTGTTTCTTTTCTTTCTTTCTTTCTTTATTGTCTAGCCAAACTCCACTGTGGGGATGTCATAGAAACTCAAGGTAGAGCTTCCCTAAAACATGTGCTGAAGCCAAAGCCAATAAAAAGGAATGCTTCTTTGAACTATTCTTGTGTAATGCAAATTTTGATGGTTGTATTTTGTTCTGTGCCTGGTTTGCTTGTTTATATTATGCTTAGCAGGTTGAAACTCAAGAAAATTGATCTTAAGATGTCGGCTTTTGAACAACAACAACAACCCAGTGTTAACCCACCTTGGGCGGGGTTTGCGGGGGGCCAAGATGTACACACCCTTGCCCCGACAAAATAGAGAGGGTGTATGTCGGCTTTTGAGAAGATTATAAAACCATTGGAGGATGATGGCAGGCTCTCTGCTTGATTGGTAAGTCTCGAATGTATTGCTGGGTTACATGCATTTTTCCAGGTCAAGGTTTTCGACTTTGAGGGACTAGGGGAATAATGCAGGCATGTAGCATTGCCTCAGCTGCCACAAGTAGCTACTTGTCTGCTACGAACAACAGGAAGTCTAATCTACAAGAATAGATATGATTGAATGGGCTGCATAGGGAAGAAGAGATCAGGAAGAGTAGGATTTCTTGATTGTAGCGGATGCATAGGGAGAAGGGATGAGGAAGAGTGTAGAGGAAAGAGAGGAAGAAACCAAGACTGCAGATGGGGCCTTAATTCTTTGAAAAAGAAACAAAGATTGTTTGGTTTCTTAATTGTACACTAGAATCGGAGATCTTGTATATACGAGTACTTTTATACAGTCTGTGAACGTTTTTACTTGGTATTTGTGGCGTTGCTTTGTATGAATTTGCAAGTTAAAGTTTTTATCAGATTTGAATATTGGTATGATGCTTGTGTTTTGTGGGCAAAATCTATGGTTTTCAAATGATGTTCTTCTAAAAGATGTAAAAGAGTAGGTATCTTAATTCTCAACCATAGGATGAACAACTTAGCAACCTGCTCAAACATGTAGTTTGATTTCATAAGACAAACACTCGTAATGGTCGAATTAATGAGCTGTCTCTTCGTTACTGTATGCAGTAAACATTAATGATAGGCGCATTATTGTTTTTTTATTCCAGAAAAGGATGATAGGCGTATTATAGGCTTTTATAGCTGTAAATCTGCAATGTAAAATTTCTGATCAATGAAAGATATTCTCTTCTTCCCTTTTCCTCTACTAAAGTATGTACTATGTAGAAACCAGAGCGCTATGTTTTTCAACCTCCTCCAGGGGACTGCTCTGATGACATATTACCTTCTTCAGCCTCCTCAATGGGACATCTCCGGCGAAGCACCTGCAAAACATCTTTCATAGATGGCCTCGAATTAGGCAAGGGAGATGTGCACATTATCCCCAGCCTGAACACACTACTCATATCTTTTATGTACTCTTCTTGCATCACCTCCTCGTCGAGCCCATCAACAATGGGCTTATCCTCGCAGCAATGCCTCCATGACGAATCCGCCAGGTTTAGAGTTTCATCCCTACTGTTGGGCTCCTTTCCCGTGACCAGTTCCAAGAGAACGACACCGAAGCTGTACACATCAATCTTCTCATTCACCTTTCTTGTTCCTCGATACTCTACATGTGATGCAAAATCAAAAATATGAACATTAACCAGTATAATCCACATTTTTTTGGATTCATTCACACCACATGGGAAAGATTCTTACCTGGAGCCAAGTAGCCAAAAGACCCTGCAACACTCGACACAGTGTGGAGCTCGCCTTGCTTCATCGTCATCCTTGCAAGCCCGAAATCAGCTATCTTAGCATTGAACTCGGAATCAAGCAAAATATTGCTTGATTTAACATCCCTGTGAATAATGGGCAAACCACAATCATGGTGCATATAGCACAAACCTTGTGCTGCTCCAATTGCAATTCTTAGCCTCGTTGGCCAGTCTAGAACAGGGAGAGGATTTCCTCTTCTTTCTGACTCTAATCTTCTCCTCTTGTGTAGCCACCTGTCAAGGCTTTGATTCTCCATGTACTCGTAAACAAGAAGCTTTGTGTTTTCATTGGAAATGCAACACAGAAGCTTGACTATGTTGGCGTGCCTGATTTTCCCCAGGATCTCAACCTCGGCCAAGAATTGAGCATTGTTGACTTGTTGATTGTTCCAAATCCTTTTCACGGCAACAGAGTAACTGGAGTTGTTGTCTACTTGGACCCGGTACACTTTGCCTGACCCACCGGATCCTATAAGGTGCTGCTCGGACAAGCTCGTTATGATGTTGTGTTCTGTGAACTCTAACTTCTGGAAAGGAATAAACTTCCACGGAGGCAGCTCATCTTTGCGCTTTCTTCGTTTGTTTGTTTTCATTGCCAAGACAATAAAGTATAAGGTCATTGAGAATACAATCACAACAAGGACAAGGATCATGGCCAAGTGCGTGGCTGATAAGTGGTTAGAGGAAAAGGAGCTCAAAGAAGAGCATCTAGGAAGTGTGAGGATTCGGATTTTATCAGTTGTGCACAAGTTGGTGTTGTTTTGGAAGCTCCCTGAGAAGGCCTCGTTATCCAACGAGAGCGGGATCTTCCCTGAAAGTTTGTTGTTGGACAAATCTACAAAAGTGAGTTTCAGCTGTTCAAATTGAGGTGGGATTTCACCTGAGAAATCATTACTCGACAGGTCTAGCTCAACGAGTCTTGGTAGCCAGCCAATAGCCCCAGGAATTGGACCCGAGAACTCATTTCTTGCCAGGTTAAGTGTAACGAGGGATGCCCATGAGTAGTTGTTAGTCAAAGGGAGATCACCAGAAAGTTGATTACCTTCAAGAGTAAGAGTTGTAAGCCTTGAGAGGCTTGTTAGCCCTAATGGAAGTTTGCCTGAAAGTTTGTTGTTTGCTGCTAGGAAAACCTGGATTTTTTTCCAGCTGGCTATTCCAGGAGGGATTGGACCGCTGAACTTGTTGTAACTTATCTCGAGTCTAGTCATATTATCTGAGATTCGGTCAGGGAGGTGTCCTGTGAAGCCATTGAAGCTGAGCCTTGAGGAATAAAGACGTGGAAATGTCCAAACTCCAGCAGGTATCTCCCCTGTGAAATTGTTGTTGTATATCAAAAGGGTGGATAGGGCGGTGCATTTCCGAAGTGATTTTGGTAACTTTCATATTTCCGCTTAGATTGTTCAAAGAACAAGTTATCCCTGAAAGAAAGCCACAATGTCAATCTCACACCAACTTATCAATCTTGATATGAACACACTGCAAAAATATCATATATATATATAGTCCTAAAAAGCAAATGAAGATATAATTTTATCTCTTGGTCCTAAGGAAATTTCGCAGGAATGTCATCTACAACAATTAACTATTTCATTCTCATCATCCTGATTGAGTTTTCCAGGACTTCCTATCCTTCATATTGATTCCCTTCATGGTCTGATGGTATTCTAAATAGTATTCTAAACGTTCACACGTCAATAGCAGAGCCACTAATGTGACCGGGGGGATTTTCATTATTGATCACTTACCTATCAAGGCACCTCTAGAGCATATATTCTCCGGAAGAGGACCAGAAAACCGGTTGCCTCCAATCTCAAGAATCAGGAACTTTGAGTGAAGTCCGAGCTCCGGGGGCAAGGGACCAAACAAGTTGTTGTGAAACACCTTCAAAATCTGCAGCTCAGGAAGAAGCCCAATGCTTGCAGGTATCTCACCAGACAAATTGTTCATAAAAAGGCTCAAATCCCTTAACCTTCTCAACTTACCAAAACCCTCAGGAATTGACCCGCTCAGTTTGTTGTTATAGAGACTAATCACACTCAGATTCAAAGAGTGAACTGAACTGGGCATTTCTCCAGACAAAGTGTTATCATGTAGGTGCAACAAACTCAGACTCTTGAGCAAAAATAACCCATCTGGAATCCTACCCACAAGCCCATTTTCAGACAAATCCAAACGCTCAAGACTCGCCAACCCGCCGAAACTCTCAGGAATTTGACCCACCAAATTGCACCCTCTCATACTAAGAACCTTGAGATTCTTCAATTTGCCCCATTCAGATGGCAAGGCCATGGGAGAAAAAGGGTTAGAATCCATTTGCAGATCCTCTAGCTTGGAAAGATTATAGATTTCAGATGGGTAAGTCCCATTTAACAAATTTTGTGCGAGATAAAGAGTTCTCAGCTCTTTCAAGCCTCCAATGGATTTGGGTATGTTTCCGGTGAAATTGTTCTCGTTGAGATTCAAATATTGGAGGGAAGGAGGGAGGAGCTTGTCCACGTCATCGGGGATGGAACCCACAAGCAAGTTTGCGGAGAGGTCGAGGGTGGTGAGGGCGGAGCAGCCGGCGAGAGCCGTGGTGAAGCCGCCGGGGATGTTGTTCCATGAGAGGTTTAGGGTTTCTAGGGTTTTGAGGTCACAAATTGAAGGCGGAATGGGGGAATTGATGCTGCTGGCGTTGAAGAGGGAGAATCCGGTCACTACCATGGTGGAGTTGTCGCCGGAGGCGGCGGCCGAGCACTGGATTCCCTCCCAGGAGCAGGGGGAGGTGGTGGGATTCCATGAGGACAAGGCTGATGGATTCCCCCATTGATGCTTGATGGTAAACAGAGTCGACCATTCGGAGTTGAGAGACTCCGAAATGACCCAAACAGGAAGGAGAATGAGGAGAAGGGGTAGTTCGGTCATTTCAATTTTAGACACTAGGCATTGTTAGAAGCAAATGATGACCATCAATCACTCTTGCATAAATAGCGTGCTTGGAGAAGACGTACTTTTGAGTTTAACAACTAACCAATTTTTGTCGTTGTAGTTCCTACGTGCATGTCAAATGCCAATTGGGCTTTGTTGTATAGAGAACTTTGAATTAGGTAATCGTAAGTCTTGTGCCTCACCCGCTTGTCTTTCAGCTTAGACATAGGGCCCTACACACATGTTAAATGCCAATTTGGCCTAGTACACGACTTTAACTGTGCGTCCCTGTAAACTGTGTATTAAGATGTTTGATCCAATCTTTGTTTAAAAATCTATGGCATTTGATTTGTTTTGGGCCGAAAGAGTGGCTCTTTCACACCTTACATAATGGTAACATTGAAAATATTGTCCACTATATATTTGTTAACTTAGAGAACAATAGTGGCTTTTCATTAAATATGAAGTTGTAGCTGAAAATTTTCCCTAGAACTGATAGATTTGGAAGAAGAGAAACGAACTTTTGGGAAATTTTATTCAATATGTGTTTAACAAAGTGATTACATAATGTTTTTATACAAGCTCTATTACAAAATGTAGAAACAGAACACATGTCCTTTCTTTCTAACTAACTTGCTTGAGCTGTATTCTTCCATGTGTACACACATACTGACTTCTATGAACCTAATCTTGAACTTGTATTTACTCCATCAAGAAGTTTATACTCGGGTTGTACTTTCAAGATGTCCTTCATCAATAGCCTTCTATGAACCTAATCTTGAACTTGTGTACACACATACTGACTTCTATCAGTTCTATGAACCTAATCTTGAACTTGTGTACACACATACTGACTTCTATCAATTCTATGAACCTAATCTTGAAAGCAATAACACGATCGGCTCCCGTCATCTTCAGCCTCCTCGACTCATACTCAGGTTAAGTACTTCCAGGATGTCCTTCATCAATAGCCTTGTATTAGGCGAAGGGCAATTGCACAATGTTATCCCTAACTTAAACATACTGATCATTTTTTTTGAATGTAGTCTTATTGCCCCCACCTCCTCATCAAAGCACACATGAAAACTTTTCTATTTCACTTTTGCATTGCAAGCAATGTTAAATTTTCAACATGGATGAGTGTATTATTACTCATATTTGTGCAAATCGCGTGTCAAACCTATATGCTTTACGAGTGCATTATATTTGGTCTTCTTATCATGTAAATTTGGCAAAATATATCAACCCCCTATTGAATTTCTCTTATAAGCTTACATTATACATCATGCACCTAGTACAAAAGCTATGCCTAACTAACATCACCCTTTTGTTTCCTACATAGAATCTCATCTACAATAAAGCAATGACATGATTAGACCTCGTCATCTTCAACTTCTTTGAGTCCTGCTCAAGCTGAGAACTCCGACAAAGCATTTCTAAAACATCCCACATTAGCCCAAAAAAGGTGAGCAAGGCTTTGGGGTCATCCTCTTGGAAGTGAAATATGCCTTGCTTCATCCTTATCTTTGTAAGCCCGGAATCCACAATCTTGGCATTGAACTTAATATCTCTATGAATAATTGGCAAACCACAATCATGTTGCATATGTATGAGAGAAGACTTATAGAATCTCTGATTTGGACTCTCTCTTTATGAGCACAGAAGTAGGCTTCTCCACATATACATGCCAGAAATAGAATGAACCCTTGGCACAGAAGTAGGCTTTGTATGAATTATTGAATTTGCAAGTCAAGTTTTCATCAGATTTGAATATTTGTATGATGCTTGTGTTTTATGTGGCAAAATCTATGGTTTTCAATTGATTTTCTTTTATAAGCTGTAAAAGAGTAGGCATCTTAATTCTCCACCATAATAGGATGGACAGCTTAGCAACCTGCTGAAACATTTGGTTAGATTTCTTCATCATCTGTATATGCAGTATACATATATGATAGACGTATTACAGCTATAATTTAAAATTTCTGATCAATGAAAGTTCTCTTTCTTCTTCATTTTTCCTCTGCTCAGATACGTAGAAACTAGAAAGCTGTCTTTCAACCTCCTCCAGGGGACTGCTCCGATGGCCTGTTTACCTGCACAAAGTGTTTCCGCAATGGCCTTGAATTAGGCATGGGAGATGTGCACATTATCCCCAGCTTGAACACACTACTCGGTCTTTTCTATGTACTCTTCTTTCATGACCTCCTCATCAAGCCCATCAACAATAGGTTTCTCCTTACAGCAACACCTCCATGATGAATCCGCCCGATTTAAAGTTTCATCTCTACTGTTGGGCTCCTTCCCTGTCACCAGTTCCAAGAGGATGACACCGAAGCTGTACACATCATCTTCTCATTCACCTTTCTTGTATTTTGATACTCTACAGGTGATGCAAAAACAAAATCAACCACATGGAAATGAAATCAGTATAACTTGTTCGACATGGTGTGAAAGTCGCCTTGCTTCATCCTTATCTTTGCAAGCCCAAAATCTGCAATCTTGGCATTGAACTCGGAATCAAGCAAGATGTTGCTTGATTTAATCTCTCTTTGAATAATCGGCGTACCACAATCATGGTGCATATGCATGAGAAACAGCTTATAGAATCTCTGATTTGGACTCTCTCATTATGAGCACAGAAGCAGGCTTCTCCACATACATGCCAGATATAGAATGAGCCCTCGGCGTCTGGAAAGACGACGACGACGATGGAGCAGGAGCTGAAGGCGTCGCCAACATGGAGAGGCTGCTCCCTCCGTTCACAAACGAAGCCTCGTGGATGGAGTTGGGAGGGGGCGGCTTCTCGATCCCCATCACCCCTTCCAGCATCTGCACTACTTTCCCCATCATTGGCCTCTGAGAAGGCTGCTCCTGAATACACCAAAAGCTCATCTGGATTGCTCTCACAATCTGCTCCATATCCACCTCCAAATCATCCAGAAGCTTCTTATCCACAATTCCCTTGGCGTTGCCCCTTTCGAAGTACTCCTCATACGCCCACAAAGTAAACTTCTTGTTGTCTGTTTGAGGCGAGATCTCAAAGTTCCTCTTCCCACTCACAATCTCCAGCAAGACCATCCCAAAGCTGTAGACGTCGGACTTCAAGGTAATTGGGAGGTTGGCGAGCCACTCTGGGGCTAGATACCCTCTCGTGCCTCTCACACTCGTCAGAGTACGATACCTGTGGTCCTTTGGGTTGATCAGCTTTGCCAGCCCAAAATCCGACACCTTGGCATTGTAGTTTTCGTCCAACAGAATGTTTTCGGGCTTTATATCACAGTGCACTATGCAATCTCGACACTCCTCGTGAAGGTAGGTGATCCCTCTTGCTGTTCCAACAGCAATGTTGAACCGGCGCTCCCAGTTCAGCTGCTTCCCGGATTCCCCTTCGGTTGCAAACAAGAAGCTGTCGAGTGAACCATTCTTCAAGAACTCGTAGACAAGAAGCCTGTGACGACCCTCTGAGCAAAACCCGATTAACCTCACCAGGTTTAAGTGGTGGGTGCTGCTTATGGTTGCTACCTCCATCCTAAACTGCTTCTCACCCTGCTCAATCCCTTCTAACCGCTTAACCGCCACAACGGACCGATTCGTTAACGTTCCCATATAGACTGCACCGAATCCTCCGGATCCGAGCTTCTTCTTGAAGCCTTTGGTGGCACGCTGAAGCTCCCTGAAAGTGAACTGAACCGGGGCACCAGAGGCATACTCGAGGAGGGCGTACTGAGCCGAGAGGCCCCCGAATCTCTGCATCTTTCTACAGCAACACCACCAGAGGGTGCTCTCCACAAGAGCTAAGGCAGCAAGGGTAGCTAGAATAACTACAACAACAATCCAGGCGCGTAACTTGTTGCTGTTTCGAGTGTCCTGCGAAGAAGGAGGAGGGTTTGGTGTTGCTGGTCCACATATCTTGACGAACGAGGTGCTGGGGAGAGCAGCCGACTGATAGGCACTAACAAAGCCCTCGATTTTCTGGTAGCAGAACCCTGTTCCATCAGCCAAAGCAGATGAAGCCACACAGGTTGAGCTGACTAGACAGTTGGAACGGCAAGGCTCAATACCCTCCGAGAATAGATCATTGTTGATCTCAGGAGGGTAAGTTAGGAACCTAGTGTGATCCATTGTGAGCATGGTGGGGTTACCAGAGCAGTTCTGGATAGCCACCTTCCTCTTGCAACCTTGCCTACTATCATTTGGATCAATAGGCTCAAAATTCTGAGACGGACACCCACAAATTGGATCTGTATCATTGTAACTACAAACACCCATGTTTCCACAATACCCAAAAACCTCACACTGATCAAGCACAGCAGTCCATCTGACATCCACACTAGCAGATCCTTTTGAGGAGTAGATCCTCAAATTCCCATCATTACCCAGCTTCAGGATCCTCAGTGTAACATCAGACGCAACATAATCGCTACTATAAGCCATCACAACAGAGCGTGGAAGATTGATGTCATAGAGGCTTAAAATCCCAGTTGTTGCAAGCCCTAAACTAGGGTTTTTGGAACTCCCATTCAAGGACGAATTCAACCCTAGCGTCCAATAAGTGATGCTATTATTCCATATCAAACTCAAATTCCCAGTGGATTTGAGCTGAAAAGAGTACAGCCCAGATGTCAAAGCCATCTGGGTGGTGAAATTCTGGGAGGGGACAATAGTGTCCGTAGGGTGTTCGAAAGAAGTCCACAAAGAAACTGACCCGTTTTTCAGGATGAGATTCCCGGAGTCGTCGAGGGTAGCATGGGAAACGCCTCGGTCGGAGGTGTTGGAGCGCCAGAGGACGGCGCCGGAGCCGTTGTGAAGCTGGAGGTCGCCGTTGGGGAGGAGGTGGAACGAGGCGGCGGCGTCCACGGCGGCGTCTACGGAGGGGGAGGCCGTGGCGCGCGCGACCCAGATGGGGAGCGAATTGGCGTAGGTGATGGCGAGCGAGAAGGTGGAATCTGAGATAGAGAGGAAGTGGAGAGAGAAGGTATTGGAAGGAGAAGCCCAGGTCTGGTTGGGGTTTGAAGCGTAGAGGGTGGAGCCAAGGGGGATGTCATCCGCCATGGAAGAGGGGAAGAAGAAGGAGGAACACAGGAAGATGAAAGTTAAAGATTTCAACTTTCCCCCCATTTTTGCTGTGAATGATGGGTTCCCGGGATCTGTGGTTTTATATATTCTCAGATTAAGCGTTTGAATCCAGGCTTAACGCATACGTTTGAATGAATTGGTTACTGGATGAATTGACGAGCACATAGTGAAAGAGGGGGATTGTAACTTGTTTGAAGGATTCAACGGTGAAACCCGAAACACCAGGCCAGAAAGAAACAAAGAGGAAAGTATGGTAATTGGGTTGGAAAGTGGTAAGACTTTTGACTTTTATGACCAACACGTGCTTTGTTTTCTCATTTGATTTTTCAGCCATGGTTGGCTGGAACTCCACATACTATATTACTCTATCGTAGATTTGAATGGAGGAGTATACTTCTGTATCATAATTCATAACAACAAACATAGTAGAAAATTCAACCCCAAAAAAAAAACATAGGAGAAACGAAAACACACGAGAGAATGAATGGGATTTCAATTCATGGACTTTCCAGACCGAGTCAATGACAAATTATAAACCAATGAATGGTAGACACGTGTACGTCCGTTCTATTCGTTAACTGACGGAGCTTGTAGATTGAAGGCTTGTTTGTAGATTGAAGGCTTGTTTGTTAGTCCTGGCCTACCAATCCTAATGTTATCCTCTCACTCGTACTCACAACTGTTGAGCTCAAGTATTTAATAGGCACTACTGCTTGCATTAAACACCAACTTCCCCCAACACCCATCAGGACTCAGGACTCAGGTGTGTAAATTGGTCTCCCATCTGGAGTCACCAATAGTAACATCTTTTAGTTCAGCGCATTGACCTGATGCAGACTGCAAATAATTCTGATAGGTCGCTTAAGTCTTGTGTATCAAGTGACAATAGTAACATCTTTTAGGAATGAGGAGGCTCCAGCAGACAATTTCTTCTGGGAAGCATTCAATTGGCCTGCACACTAAAACGAGTCTTTCAATTAAAAAAAGATAGGATATCTCTTGTTTCCTTGAGATTTTACAGCCTGAACTTTTTTAAGGCATTCTAACAGAAATGTGGTAAATCTGATGACTTGCCTCCCATTTTTCATTTCTTCTAGTATACAATACAAGACCTTTTATTGTACTGTAATAGATGCCATGGGAGGTGTCCTAAAACAAATAAGAAACATAATCTTCACCACGGTAAATACTTTCTCTGCATTTTTAGTAAAAACAACAACTTTCTACCAAAAAAAAAAGTAAAAACAACAACTAATTGTGACACTTTCAGGCATTCTTCCACCAAATTTACTTGGATACAATTTACAGAAACATGTCTTTCAATTACATCAGTTGTACACTTTAATTGCACATTAATTCCAAGTGATCAATTCCATGCATGAGAGATTGTGCACCTCCTTGAGTTTCAAGTAGGAGATTGACATTGACATTACCAACTTCTACAGTCATTCTATACAATCTTCAGCCACCAATTCCTTGGTTTCCTCAGAAAAGAATACAGGAGATGCTTTCTGTATTACTGATCGATTTGTTGGACGCACACTAGAATTGGAGATCTAGAGATGAGAAATTGTACAACTTGGTAGCGCTTCCGCTTTGTATTAATTGTGGCTTTCTTTTCTTTGTATTTGTGGCTTTTCATAGACTTGCTGCTGATATGAAATTGTAACTGATACAGTCTATAAAAAGAAAATCAGCAGAAACCAGTAGATTTTACCACATAAACCATAATCTAGTCCAAATTATGTTTGTTAACTTAGACAACATTTGTAGCTTTGCTTTGAATGAAATTGTAACTGAAAATTTTCACCAGATTTGCACAATGGTATTTGTTGGGCTCTCCGAAATCAAGCCCAAATTCAGTAGATAATGGCGCAAAGCAGCAAGGCCCACAACTGTTTGTGCAGACGTACGTGCGTTAAGTCAACGCTCGAATAAGAAACGGCTAATGACGTGGGCGACATATCCGGCACAACGGCTACGGCATTCAATGCCCAGGGCGGATCTTGCGGGATATGGAAGCCGTTGAAAACCAACAATAGAGGAGGCTAGATTATAAAAGGGTGATACGAACTGTATTAATCCGTACCAAGTAATCCGACCCGAACAATGAATGAGAGGAAAGGAAGAGTAGAAGTTAGAGAGGAGAGGCAGAAAGAGACGAGAGAAGGAGAAGAGAGGATTAGGGCAAAAAATATATTTCTGATTAATTGATAAACCAAATAACAAAGAGGTATTTATACTAAGCCCTAACGGTTCAATAAAGACGTCCCGGGAAAGAACAGTAAAGAAAACCCGAGAAGGAGTTTATTTCACTCTGTTTAAAAAATTACCTTAATTTAGAATATTAATAATAATGATAATCCCCGAACCGAGCCGGAGCCCTGCGCTCCCGAGTAGGGCGCCCTGTCGCCGCCGGATTCTCGCGCTGTGGCGTATCAATTACCCCTCGATGACAAGCGACTTGTCCTCAAGGCGTAAATTAGGAAAGGACTGACAAATCTGATCACAAGGCTCCCAAGAAGCGTCCAAATCCGATCCATCATCCCACACTATCAACCACTCCTTACGAGGCACGCCTTCCACCATGACCTGTCGTTCTTGAATTGCACGTGAAGGTCGTGAAAGAGGCTGATCATTGACAAATTCAGCCGGAAATACTGGTTGTACAGACACCGATGTAGTAGCAAGAGAGACATGAAACACATTGTGAATCTTAGCATTGGAAGGCAACTCCAAACGATATGCCACGGGTCCGACGCGCTCAATGACACGAAATGGACCACAGAAACGACGAGCCAACTTAGCGGATTAAGGCCTTGCAATAGAATGCTGACGGTAAGGCTGGAGCTTCAACAAAAGCTGATCGTCAACACTAAATTCAAGATCACGCCGATGAGAATTTGCTTGCGTCGTCATCCGCTGCTGCATTTTTTGCAAATTCACCCGCAGCAACTCGAGAACTTGTGCTCGCTCTTGTACCGTGGCCATCGCGGACGAGTCTAAAGCTGATGGTTGGGTAGTCCGAATAAGAGGAGGCGGCTCGCGGCCATATAGAGCCTGGAATGGCGACATTTTCAAGCCAGCATGATATGTGCAATTCGGAGCTAACTCAACCCAAGGGAGAAAAACAGACCATCTGGTAGGCCACGCATGAGTAAAAGTAGACCTGTCCAAATGCGGGTTTTTACCATATAAGAGGGTCGGGCTTAGGCCGGGCTATATAATTTTTTTTGAACATATAAGAGGGTCGGGCACGAAATTTGGGCCTGAAATGGTGTCCATACCCGCCCAGAATTCCGGATCGGGCTATCCACCGGGACGGCCCGCTAGTCTACATCTACATCTACATCTACACTACTATAAAAGAGCGGGTAACGTACGGTTGAGATTTACCTATTTTAGTAGAATTTAGTGAACTACAGTGTTTTTTTGTATCGTGCGGCCTCTGTTCTTTTCACGCGATTAATTCTTCTCTGCCTCTTTCTTTCTCCTTCTTCCATTCTAGAGATAGAATGAGGGCGGAAACGACGGACTCCTCCTTCCCTTTCTTCTTCCCCTGAAAGTCTACAAATTCGGCCTCAAAATTGATCGGTTCGAACTTGTCGTTCTCGTGTTCTCGCTCCAGCGAACCAAAACCAGAGAGAAAGAGTCGGGACGGAACGCCGGAGTCGGGAGAAAGAATTTGTCACCGCCGGAATATCTTCTCTGCCTCATCGAACTAGTACATAAAATATGTGCATGTTTCTACTGTAAAGTGCCTGTAGTATATAATTGTTCACAAATCATACAGAAATTAAATTAGAAAAAAGGAAAAATTAAAAAAAGGAATCAACCCATTTATAAGCAGTACGTATCATATCATATGTTGTGCACATGGAATTAATTTCTTTATAATTAGTACTAATAAAAATTAAGCTTTAGAAAATTAAAAATGAAAAGAAAACAGGAACGAAAATTTAAGCAATAAAGATTTTTTTGCAGACTAAGGTGAACGAAAGATATTTTTTATATATAATATATGATCAGTGAATATATATATATAAAATATATATTTTAATCAAAAAAATTTACGGGACGGGCCGGGCTAACCGCCCCGGATGGGACAAATAGTTTACCATGTCCGGCCCACCTTAAATATGGGTGGGCCGGGCCTAATTGGATTAAATCTTTGTCCAAGCCCACTATTATTTTCGGGCGGGCTGGGCGGGCAGGCCAACCCGCGTTTGGACAGGTCTAAGTAAAAGCCCGTAAATACTGCTCTAACCCCCGATTCTTAACTTTTGTCTGGTCGTCAGTTTGCGGGTGATACGCTGTGCTATGGCGCAAAGTGGTACCACTCAACCGATGTAATTCTTTCCAAAAAGAACTAGTAAAGATGGTATCTATGTCAGAAAGAATCGATGCTGGGATGCCGTGATGTTTGACAACCATTTCAACAAATAAAGACGCCACCTTAACAGCATCATACGAGGCACCCAACGCATCAAAATGGGCGTACTTAGACAACCGATCAACAACCACAAAAATAGTGCAGAAACCTCGAGATGGCGGAAGACCAGTAATAAAATATATAGAAACGACGTCCCAAACCTTGTGTGGAATAGGTAAAGGCTGTAAAAGACATGTCGGCTTCTTCGTACTATATTTAGTGGATTGGCAAGCGAGGCAAGAATCAATGAAATGCTTAACATCTTGGCGCATACCTGTCCAAAAGAAAACCTCTGCGACACGGCGAAAAGTCTGGTCGATGCCGGGATGACCCGCGCTCTAAGACGAATGAAATTCGTTCAAAATATCAATTTTTAAAGTCGACGTCATGCCCAACACCAAGCGGTGGCCGTAGTAGAGAATGTCATCATGCACACGAAAGGGTGCCGACAAAGTACCCGCGGCCGCCTCGGCGTGCCACGAAACAAGATCAACCAACTCCCGATTTTTGCATTTCAACTTTTGTAACAGCGGAGGGAACGACTGAGAGAGCGCAAAAAATTGCTGAAGTGCCGACTCATCATCTATCATACAACGGGACAAAGCATCTGCCACCTTATTAGAAGACCCTGTCTTATACTCAATCCGAAATTTATAGCCCATTAATTTCCGGATAAAGAATTGCTGATCCGGCGTTTGAATGACTTGCGATAAAAAATCTTTCAGGCTCTTTTGGTCGGTTCGAATCAGGAATTCTCTTCCCAAAAGATATTGGTGCCATTTCTGCACCGCGGAAACAACAGCAAACAATTTGCGGTGATAGGCCGAAGACCCCCTACGCCGAGGCCCTAATACTTTGCTGAAAAAGGCCACTGGCCTTTCGTTTTGTAAAAGGACATCATCGATGTCGTCATTAGACGTGTCCGTCTCAACCACAAAATCAATGTGAAATCTGGAAGTTGCAAAACCGGTGGCTGCATCATAACTGCCTTGAGCCGGTCAAACGCTTCTATTGATGTGGCTGCTATTTTGATATTTAAAGTTGTCCGGGGTAAATTCCTACTACTAAGTGTGTACGAAGTTTGCCCCCCTCCATTCGTACACTTCTGGATCCGCCACTGCTATGTATGATTTAAAAACATATGAAGACATAATATCATTTTTCTGTAAAAAAAGACAATATCATTATTGGCTATTTATAATTTCATATATACGAGAATTACATTAATTTGAATTTGAAAAAAAAAATATAAATACAAACTTGAAAAGTTGTTTGTAGATTGGTCAAATAAATTTAAAATATTACTTGATCTACTAACCAAGTTTAGATAAAAAATTTATCATATCTTAAATTGCAATGTAGCGTAAGAGTTTGGTTCAAATGAAACAAACTCTTATCCTAAAACGAACTCTTATCCTAAAACGAATGCACTTTTTGTAGTTAGTAGTGCACTTTTCATACTTCATAGTGCACTTTTTCGCATTTGTACTTTTCGTACTTTTTAGTGCACATTTCAAATTTTTTTAGTGCACTTTTTCATAATGCACTTTTTGTATTTTTCAATGCACTTTTATATAAAAAGTGCATTACTAACTATGAAAAGTGCATTCATTTTAGGATAAGAGTTCGTTTTAGGATAAGAGTTTGTTTCATTTGAACCAAACTCTGTAGTGTAAACCGATTAAATAATCAAATACTATGTAGTTTATTTATGCATAATTTGCAACATTTTATATAGTTTTAGTTATATGATTAGTTATGGTATTTCATAATGCAATTCAATAAACTCTAAATTAGAATACTCAATCATATATTATAATTTTCAAAAGCCTAGAGCGTTAAAATAATAACAAATATAAAATATAATATTTATTCCGTTCAACGAACGAGATTAGCATTCTAGTTATTCTAAAAATCCTACCTAGGTTTTATTCACTCAGTCCGCCTAACTATTTTGGTGTCTGTCTAGAACAGCCTAAGTAACTATTCTGACCCTCTAGACACTAGGCGGTTTCTTTCTGTCCAGGGTCCGCCTAACGTTTTTTAGAATATTGCATAGTAGGCATTTAAGCCAATTATAATGAGAAGTAGGGTTGACCTTATAATCATGGATGTGCTATTTTGTTGTAGCTAGTATGAGGTAAATGCTAATGTTGGTGGTCAATGATTTGGCATTATATCAACAATAATTTTTTGTTATTTCATAGCGATCATCCATTCATCCATGTTAAAATTAGATAAAATAGTTGCATGCATACTTGCATAGTAGCAAACTGATGTTCGTACATATAGTTATTGAAAAATTACTCAAAATAATACTAACTTTGACCTATTTATCCAAAATAATATAAATTTTTAAATTGACTAAAAATAATAACAATTTTCATCGTATTAACTAAAAATAATACTAACTTTTATTGTATTAACTAAAAATAGTATATCGGTGTTTTTTGTGAAAATTTTGGAAAAATATGTGATGTGGCCATTGAAATATGTTGGATGGTCATTAATAATTAATACCAACTTTTGTTGATGCCACAAGGTGAAGTGATAATTTATATAATGTAAATCGATACCATTTATATGCGAAATGGTAATTTATATGATGATAGTGAGTAATAATCACGTCAAAATCTTAGCTATGAATATTTTTTAATGTTTAGTCAACAAATTTTGATAGACACGTTATATGTTTTGCCGAAATCTCCACCGAAAATGTCTTTGTACTACTTTCAGTTAATACAATGAAAGTTGGTATTATTTTTGGTCAATTTAAAAGTTCGTATTATTTTGTATCAATATGCAAAAATTGGTATTATTTTAAATAATTTTTCCTATAGTTATTGAATGTTTGGGATGAAGGGATATTATACACACAACTAGGTTGAGTTTGGTTTTTTTAAAAAAAAACTCTTATCCGGCTTGAAAAATGAAAAATGCACTACAAAACAAGAATAATGCATTACAAAATACAAAAAGTGTAATTTGAAAAGTGTACTACAAAAAATATGAAAAGTGCACTACAAAGTACGAAAAGTGCAAATGCAAGAAAGTGCACTGCAAAGTAGCTAGGAAAAATGCACTACGAACTAGAAAAAATCATTTTTCTTTTGGCTAGCAATAGCAGCAACCCATTTCATGTCGTGTATGCTCATCAAGGGGTCAATGAATGAGTCTATTTCGAACTCTATTCATATAGATATATACTAGTTGTCCCCGTCGTACCATGCACGACTATGACTGATATTTTTTAGATATACTATAAAAAAGATATTAATAAATAAAAATATAATATAATTAATTTGTTTCCCGTAATCTGTATAAAAATTATTATTTTTTTAAAATGAAACAAAATAAATTAAATTTAAATTATTAAGTTTAAAATTGAGAATAAACATAGATTATTAAGATAAAATAATCTACATTGCTCATTTTCCTTGACATTATTTCATAAATAGGTTTAATTTAAAAAGAAGGAGATAAAATATGAAGAAAATAAAGAAAAAACATATCTTTTGAAAATATGGAAGAGATGAGAATTTGAAAAATAATAATTAATTTAATAATAATATATGTAAATGAGTATATTTATCTTTTAATATAAGAGAGAGAAAGAAAAAACAACTAAAATATTAAAAAAGATTGAGCATATATATTTTATTGACTTATAAGGAAAAAATTCAACCGTTAGTTAAATTTTTTTAGTTAAGATACTATCTCTTACCAAAAATTAAGATATTATCTAAATTTGGGAAATAAAAATAAATTTTAATCAAGTGGAAAATATTTTCCATGTGGAATATGAAGTGGAAAGAATAATTAATACTCCCTCCGTTTCAGAATAATTGTCCATATAGACAATTTTTCTTGTTTCACAATAGTTGTTCATATAATAATTTTTTCCATTTATACCCTTAATAATTACACCACACTAAATATACACTTTTTCCAAAGCAACTTTTTGGAGTAAAAAGTACCACTTTATAGGGGTATTTTTGGAAGAATTTTTTCCCCTTAATATATGTGCACTTTTGTCTATGAACAACTATTTTGAAACGGAGGGAGTATAAAATTTTTATGGAGCAAGAATTAAATGACATGTGGCAAAATCCTATGTGGATTAATAATAGGATACCATGTGTCAAAAGCTGAGGTGGCGCAATGAGGTGACTCTAAACCTTATTGCTTTTATGTATATAGTAGATTTGAAATTGTGTCTTTCTTCAGGAATAACAACGTTTTCAAACAATCTAAGCGGAGAGATCCCAAAATCACTCGGAAATTGCACCACCCTAACGACACTGAAGATCTATAACAACAACTTTACAAGGGAGATCCTTGCTGGTATTTGGACTTTGCCTGCTGTTTATAGCTTGATGTTCAGCTTCAATAACTTCACCAGTTCCCTCCCTGACCAAATCTCCGAGAATATGAATAGGCTTGAAGTTAACAACAACAAGTTCACTCGCCAGATTCCTAACGGAATAGCTAGTTGGACGAACGTCCAAGCGTTCTTGGAAGACAACAACTTGCTTTCGGGCACTCTTCCATTGGGATTGCTAAGCCTCTCAGGGCTTCAAACTCTTTCCCTTAAAGGAAACCAACTTTCCGGTGAGCTTCCCTCGAATACAAACTACTCATGGACATCTCTTTCTAAACTTAACCTTGGGAGAAATCGATTTTCGGGTCCAATACCTTGTGATATTGGATTGTTACCGACACTAGATTACCTTGATCTGTCGAGTAACGCTTTCTCGAGCAAAATCCCATCTCAATTTGAGCAAATGAAAGTGATCAGTTTTCTCAACATGTCTAGGAACAAGTTGTTAGGGAAGATCCCTTACACGTTCGATAATGGCGCCTTTGCAACGAGCTTCTTGAACAACACCGACTTGTGCACGTCGGATAAGAGCCAACTCCGATCACTTCCTAAATGCTCGGGTTCTCGAAGATCCTTTTCGTCTAACCATCTTTCACCCAAGCACTTGGCTATGATCCTTGTCCTTGTTGTGGTCGTGTTTTTGGTGACCTTGCACTTCACTATCTTTGTTATTAAAGACAACAAAGAAAGGAAGTACAAAGTTGAGCTGACTTCATGGAAGTTTACACGTTTCCACACTTTAGAGTTCACAGAAGCCGACATCATATCAAGCTTATCCGAGCACCATGTTGTAGGATCTGATGCATCAGGGAAAGTGTATCGGGTCCAAGTTAACGATAACTAGGGTTACTATGTGGCAGTTAAAAGGATTTTGATCAATCATAACCTTGACAATGCTCAATTCATGGCCGAGGTTAAAGTTTTAGGAGGCATTAGGCATGCCAACATAATCAAGCTCTTATGTTGCATTTCGAGTGAAAGGTCAAATCTTCTTGTTTACGAGTATATGGAAAATCAAAGCCTTGATAGGTGGCTTCACCGGAAGAAAAGGATGGAGTTAGAGAATGGAGGGGATGCTTTTCATGTTCTTGACTGGCCTACTAGGTTGAGAATCGCAATCAGAGTATCGGAAGGATTATCTTATATGCACAATGATTGTGAATCTCCGATTATTCATAGGGATATTAAATCAAGCAACATTTTGCTTGATTCAGAGTTCAATGCCAAGATTGCGGATTTCGGGCTTGCAAGTATAATGATGAAGCAAGGCGAGTTTCAATGCATGTCGCATGTTTTAGGGTCATTCGGGTACTTCGCTCCAGGTAAAAGGAACTAAAACCATTATTTCATTTCCTTTTCAATGTGTTATGTCTTATGTATGAATTGAATCCCTTTCCATGTGTTTGGTTTTGTGTGGTTATTTAGAGTGTCGATACACAAAAAAGGTGAATGAGAAGATTGACGTGTACAACTTTGGGGTCATCCTCTTGGAACTGATAACCGGGAAGGAGGCCGTCTTCAATGAAACCGAGGATGAGGATGAAAGTTTAAACCTTGCAGATTGGTCGTGGAAGCATCGTTGTGAGGGCACACCTATTGTTGATATGCTAGACGAGGAGCCGGTGGTGGAGCAAGAGTACATGGAAGAGATGAGTACGATGTTTACGTTAGGATTAATGTGCACCACCCCTTTGCCTAATGCAAGACCGTCTATGAAGGATGTTTTGAGAGTGCTTCGTCGGAGTACTCAGCTTGAGGTGGACTCCAGGAAGTTGAAGAGGATGGGATCCGATCATATCATTGCTTTGTTGTAAATGAGATTCTTATGTTGGAGATATTAAGGTGATGTTAGGCATAGAAATTTGATATGACCTGACATTGACGGCTAGCCAAGAAGAGGAGTCTATGTCCGTGCGCTCCAATGGACCCATCAAACGAGCCCGGACCCACGCCATTGCTCGTGCCACGGTGTCCATCGTCGCGTTCACGCTCGCTAACCACGGTGCGCCCAACGCCGAGCCAACCTTCGCGTGCCTATGTGCCATCGGCACCGCGCCACCGTCAACCTTCGGCGCCTAGGACCTCACCTTGGACGCCCCTGCCATGTCCGCACCGGGCCACCTCGGCGTCGCGACATGAGGTTCTTGCAACGCACCTTGGACCGTGTCGCGCCGCTCTCCGCATGCCGCAACACGCCCTGCGCCCGCGCTGGTGCACCGACGCCCTTGTCGCACCGCGCCAGCCCTTGTCACGGCCATGTCGCGACACTTGCGACATGGCCACCGTGACCTCTTCTTTTATTGCTTTTTAGTACTTTTCCCTTATTTAAACATTCTAAATAAGGTGTTGCTATGTTTAGTATGCCATTTATGGGTATCAATGATCATTGACAACGGTGACCACAATCGAATTTCTCGTCATAGTTCCAACACATGCCCTTTTTGGAGCGTTCATCTCTTTCAGCAGCGGACAAACGTCTGATAGGCAATTTAGACATGTCAGTGGTTGGGCCTGGTGTGGTAGTAGAAGACGAAGCCTCATTCAAATTTGGTGTCTTGTCGGGTTTCAGCCCTGGCGTCTGCCAGTTGCGGCGATTAGTTGAAATATTGGTAACTGTGTCAACATATGAAGCCGCTAATTCCCGAGCAAGTGCGAAAGTTTGGGCCAAAGTGGTAAGATTACGTAAATTAAGCTCACGCTTGACATGTTGTTTCAAGCCAACTTTATACATAGAGATCAAAGTGGCTTTAGATAGCCCCTCAATTTTATTCAACATGGACTCAAATTCCGTCTGATATTCCACAACTGTCGTTTTGTGTTGCAACTTGGATAACAAACCAACATAATCCTCATAATAATGAGGGTGCAACCCATAAAACCATAAGAAGGTGTGGGAAGATTAGGGTTGCGCATGCAAGCGGCCCAACGTTGGCCCAAGACCATAAATGGCATACTAAACATAGCAACACCTTATTTAAAATGTTTAAATAAGGGAAAAGTACTAAAAAAGCAATAAAAAAAGAGGTCAAGGTGGCCATGTCGCAAGTGTCGCGACATGGCCGTTACAAGGGCTGGCGCGGTGCAACAAGGGCGTCGGTGCACCAGCGCGCGCGCGCAGGGTGTGTTGCGGCATGCGGAGAGCGGCGCGACACGGTCCAAGGTGCGTTGCAAGAACCTCATGTTGCGACGCCGGGGTGGCCCGGTGCGGACATGGCAGGGGCGTCCAAGGTGAGGTCCTCGGCGCCGAAGGGTGACGGTGGCGCGGTGCCGATGGCACATAGGCACGCGAAGGTTGGCTCGGCGTTGGGCGCACCGTGGCTAGCGAGCATGAACGCGATGATGGACACCGTGGCACGAGCAATGGCGTGGGTCCGGGCTCGTTTGATGGGTCCGTTGGAGCGCACGGACATAGACTCCTCTTCTTGGCTAGCCGTCAATGTCAGGTCACATCAAATTTCTATGCCTAACATTACCTTAATATCTCCAACATAAGAATCTCATTTACAACAAAGCAATGATATGATCGGATCCCATCATCTTCAACTTCCTGGAGTCCTCCTCAAGCTGAGTACTCCGACGAAGCACTTTCAAAACATCCTTCATAAACGGTCTTGTATTAGGCAAAGGGGCGGTGCACATTAATCCTAACGTAAACATCGTACTCATCTCTTCCATGTACTCTTGCTCCACCACCAGCTCCTCGTCTAGCATATCAACAATAGGTGTGCCCTCACAACGATGCTTCCACGACCAATCTGCAAGGTTTAAACTTTCATCCTCATCCTCGGTTTCATTGAAGACGGCCTCCTTCCCGGTTATCAGTTCCAAGAGGATGACCCCAAAGTTTTACACGTCAATCTTCTCATTCACCTTTTTTGTGTATCGACACTCTAAATAACCACACAAAACCAAACACATGGAAAGGGATTCAATTCATACATAAGACATAACACATTGAAAAGGAAATGAAATAATGGTTTTAGTTCCTTTTACCTGGAGCGAAGTACCCGAATGACCCTAAAACATGCGACATGGTTTGAAACTCGCCTTGCTTCATCATTATCCTTGCAAGCCCGAAATCCGCAATCTTGGCATTGAACTCTGAATCAAGCAAGATGTTGCTTGATTTAATATCTCTATGGATAATCGGAGATTCACAATCATTGTGCATATAAGATAATCCTTCCGCTACTCCAATTGCGATTCTCAACCTAGTAGGCCAGTCAAGAACATGAAAAGCATCCCCTCCATTCTCTAACTCCATCCTTTTCTTCCGGTGAAGCCACCTATCAAGGCTTTTATTTTCCATATACTCGTAAACAAGAAGCTTTGACCTTTCACTCGAAAAGCAACATAAGAGCTTGACTATGTTAGCATGCCTAATGCCTCCTAAAACTTGAACCTCGGCCATGAATTGAGGATTGTCAAGGTTATGATTGATCAAAATCCTTTTAACTGCCACATAGTAACCCAAGTTATCGTTAACTTGGACCCGATACACTTTCCCTGATGCACCGGATCCTATAACATGGTGCTCGGATAAGCTCGATATGATGTCGGCTTCTATGAACTCTAAAGTGTGGAAAGGTGTAAACTTCCATGAAGTCAGCTCAACTTTGTACTTCCTTTCTTTGTTGTCTTTAATAACAAAGATAGTGAAGTACAAGGTCACCAAAAAAACGATCACAACAAGGACAAGGATCATAGCCAAGTGCTTGGGTGAAAGATAGTTAGACGAAAAGGATCTTCGAGAACCCGATCATTTAGGAAGTGTTCGGAGTTGGCTCTTATCCGACGTGCACAAGTCGGTGTTGTTCAAAAAGCTCGTTGCAAAGGCGCCATTATCGAACGTGTAAGGGATCTTCCCAAACAACTTGTTATTAGACATGTTAAGAAAACTGATCACTTTCATTTGCTCAAATTGAGATGGGATTTCGCCCGATAAAGCGTTACTCGACAGATCAAGGTAATCTAGCGTCGGTAACAATCCAATATCACCAGGAATTGGACCCGAAAACCGATTTCTCCCAAGGTTAAGTTTAGAAAGAGATGTCCATGAGTAGTTTGTATTCGAGGGAAGCTCACCGGAAAGTTGATTTCCTTCGAGGGAAAGAGTTTGAAGCCCTGAGAGGCTTATCAATCCCAATGGAAGAGTGCCCGAAAGCGAGTTGTTGTCTGCTAAGAAAGCTTGGATATTCGTCCAGCTAGCGATTCCATTTGGAATCTGACCAGTGAACTTGTTGTTGCTAACTTCAAGCCTTGTCATATTCTCGGAGATTCGGCCAGGGAGGGAACCGGTGAAGTTATTGAAGCTGAACATCAAGCTGTTGATAGCAGGCAAAGTCCAAACACCAGCAGGGATCTCCCCTGTAAAGCTGTTGTTGTAGATCATTAGTGTGGTTAAGGTGGTGCAATTGCCTAGTGATTTTGGTATCTCTCCGCTTAGGTTGTTTGAAAACGCTGTTATTCCTGAAGAAAGCCACATTTTCAAATTAGATTAATGTTTCGTCGAAATAGAATCCACAAACATAATTGGACACTGACATGACAATTGATCGGTTGATACTGTGAAAGGTTCCGCTGGTGATGGGTGGGTCGGGTGATCAAATAAATTTCGCGGGTCAAGTGGTGGAAGTGCTCCACCCACCCATAACCCGACCCATGACCAACCCTAAGCCTAACAAAATTTTTAAAAGTGTCATTTATGTGTAAAAGTGGCACCTATGTATTAAAGTTTCATCAAAACAAAAGACGGAACAAATAATTGACGATTGACATGACAATTGGACGTATTGGTTGGTTGATAACAATGGGCCTAGGTAGTAAACCCTTCAATCACATCAAATAAATAATACACTACTAGAGTACTAGATCATTCACCCTTTTACTAATCTGATTTGTAACATCAACTTTACTAGTTGCTACCAATTTGATTCAACTGTAATAACATTTTATTTTTCCCACGCTTATTATCTATATGTTTTTCTTATATATTTTTTTTCCTTCTTTATATTCCCTTTGTGGGTTTGTGATACTAATCTTCAGTACATGTTCCTAATTAATAAAGTCATCTCATACTTTTCCTATATTATTGACGCGTAGAAACTCACAATAAAACCACTAATTTGAACGCGTAGAAATTTTTAGATCACATACCTATCAATCCACCTCTAAAGCACATATGCTTGGAAAGATGAGAGATTTCAGATGGGTAAGTCCCATTTAACAGATTTTGTGCGAGATAAAGAGTTCTCAGCTCTTTCAATCCTCCAATGGATTTGGGTACGTTTCCGGTGAAATTGTTCTCGTTGAGATTCAAATATTGGAGGGAAGGAGGGAGGAGCTTGTCCACGTCATCGGGGATGGGACCCACAAGCAGGTTTGCGGAGAGATCGAGGGTGGTGAGGGCGGAGCAGCCGGCGAGAGCCGTTGGGAAGCCGCCGGGGATGTTGTTCCATGAGAGGTTTAGGGTTTGTAGGGTTTTGAGGTCGCAAATTGAAGGCGGAATGGGGGAATTGATGCTGCTGGCGTTGAAGAGGGTGATTCCGGTCACCGCTGCCCTGGTGGAGTTGTTGGTGGCGGAGGTGGAGCAATGGACTCCGTGCCAGGAGCAAGGTGACGTGGCGGGATTCCACGTGGATAAGGCCTGTGGATCGCCCCATCTTTGCTTGAGGAATAGGAGAGTCGACCGTTGGGAGTTGAGTGAGTATGAAGATACAATAATGGGAAGGAAAGCCAAGAGGAGGAAGAGGGGGAGGGATAATTTGGTCATTTTGAAAGGGTTTTGGTTGAGTTTATACCATAGGAAGTGTAAGAGACTGAGTTTATATAGCAAAGCCCAAATACTACTTGTCACTCTTTATAAATTGGTGTGTGTTTTGGTGCGTTTGGATTCAATTTCGATCACTTGACTTTGAGAAGACTTACTTTTGTCATATATAATAGAGTTAGAAAAGTGTCTTGTTGCACTATCTCTTGTCTTCTATATGAGTAGTCTATTACTATATTGTGAGAATGATTTCTTGATAGGAAAATTACCTAATATTCGCGGCCAATAATACATACATTTTTTTACCACTCAAAAGTTGGGTGCTCTAGATATTTTTGTAAATTTTTTACACTAACAAATGTCATGAAATTAAATGTTTTTTTTCCAAGGAATTTATTTGTTAATGAGCTGGTTAGTGAATGTATACAACTCAGAAAATTGTGTTTTTTTTTTACTTAAGCTTTTTTATTTTTTGAAACAATTAATTTCCTAATTAAGTCAAAAGAATATGGATAATAATATGATTTGGAGTATTGATCCTAATAATATGATTTCCCGTTGATGACATGAAATGGGTTGCTGCTAGCTAGCCAAAAGAAAAATGATTTGATCTTAATATCGGTAAAGGTCATAAGTTAAGTTTAAGGGACCTGTTCCTGCAGAGAGATCAATTATTGAGGCAAGAAGTGAGAACGGTCATGGTTCGTCCATCTCTTTCTCCCCAGGGGCATATAGATATAGTGATATAGATCCTACAACTAAAAAAAGAAGAAGAAAAAAGACAAAATTACACACCTCTTTCTTTAAACCTGAATTGGAGTTTGGTTCAAATTAAAAAAAAAAAACTCTTATTCCGAAAAATAAAAAAATGCAGTTTTTCTAGTTTTTAATGCATTTTTCCTAGCTACTTTGCAGTACACTTTGTTGCATTTGCATTTTCGTACTTTGTAGTGTATTTTTCATATTTTTTTGTAAGACACTTTTCAGATTGCATTTTTTTTATTTTGTAATGCATTTTTCATTTTTTGTAGTGCATTTTTCATTTTTCAGGCCGGATAAGAGTTTTTCTTTTATAAAAAACCAAACTCATCCTAGTTGTGTGTATAATACCCATTCATCCCAAACATTCAAAAACTATATGTACATCAGTTTTCTACCATGCAGAAACTATTGTGCAAAAAAGAAGTGTTCTAAATTTCCTAAGAATTCAATTTTCAAAATTTTAAGGAATATGTTAAACATGCTACTGAATAATTCATTCCTAGTAGCTGGAAGTGGGCCATTTAGTGTGTAGTTCACATCTACCCAATTGTTTTTTATTTTTTTTGGTCGAAACATCTACCTAAACTTTAACATAAAGGAGCTAGAGTCATTTTCTATGTTACCATTTTGATCATATTTTAATTTGCATGGCTATTGTCATCTAAAATTTGACATGTAACAACTTCTTGTTCAATATTCATTAAATTATGCACCACAACAATTAACTCCTTCTAAAGCATATGTGAACTAGCCTTACCTACTTATATACCCACGTACGATTTCCCCAGTCTTCTTCGACATATTTGCATTTTATAAAGTGTTTTTAATTTATTCTAATTCGGATGGTTTTCATCGTTCGAAGTTGACTAATTAACTAAAGAATATTGTGGTATGAAAATCTGATTTCTCATTAACGTAAAAGCGTTTATATACAAACCTCTAAAAGGCCTACAAAACCCTAACTAACTAAACAAGGAAAGCATAAAATACATATATAAATACATATATTACACAATATAATCTAATACTCCCCCTCAAGTTGGAGGATGGGGATCTCGAATGCCCAACTTGCCCAATAAATAATGTCAGCCGGCTGAGAATGAGTACCAATATGAGATGTAGAAACAGTGCCAGCAAGAAGGAGATCCCGAATAAAGTGGCAGTCAACTTCGATGTGCTTAGTCCGATCATGGAAAACCGGATTAGCAACAATATGAAGAGCAGCTTGACTGTCACAATACAAGCGCATAGGAACAGAATGAGAGATGCCAAGAGAACGCAACAACTCTTTCAACCAAAGAAGCTCACAACAAGCGCTAGCCATGGCACGATATTCAGCTTCTGCAGATGACCTGGAGACTGTATGTTGTTTCTTAGTCTTCCAAGAAACAAGTGAAGATCCAAGCTGAACAAAGTAGCCAATAACAGATCGACGTGTTAAAGGACACGTCGCATAATCAGAGTCACAATAAGCAGTAAGAGACAGACTCCCTCTGGATGAGAGAAAGATACCCTGACCTGGATGACTCTTAAGATATCGAAGAACACGAACAGCAGCATCCCAATGATCAACCGTAGGCTCTTGCATAAACTGAGCAAGAGTATGAACAGCAAAACATATCTCAGGACGAGTAATAGTCAGATAAATCAGACGTCCAACCAACCGTCGATACCGATCAGGGGCCTCAAATAATGGCCCAGAAGACAGAGAAAGCTTGTGATTTTGCTCCATAGGGAACTCACACGGCTTACTACCAAGCATACCAGCCTCCGTCAGGATATCAAGAGTGTACTTCCGCTGAGACAAGAATAAACCCTCAGCAGAACGGGCTATTTCAATACCAAGAAAATACTTAAGCAAACCAAGATCCTTCATATGAAAACAGGAACTCAATTGTGCTTTAAACTTGGCAATGGCAGCAGAATCATTCCCAGCAATAATAAGATCATCAACATACACGAGGACATGAAGACAAACACCAAGACGAGTGTAAGAAAACAATGAATAATCAGCTCGGGATTGAGTAAACCCTAACCTGCGTAATGCAGTTGCCAGTTTGGCAAACCAGTTCCGAGGTGCCTGGAGAAGACCATATAATGAACGATTAAGCCGACAAAACTTGCCAGAAGCACTTGCAAAACCAGGAGGAGGTCTCATATATACTTCTTCATGCAAATCTCCATGAAGAAAGGCATTGTGAACATCCATCTGATGCAATTCCCAGTTCCGAATAGCAGCCACAGCAAGAAAGGTCCAAACTGAAACCATCTTGGCCACCGGGGCAAAAGTCTCTTTGTAGTCAATACCAGCCTTCTGATTATTACCCAGAACGACCAGTCTAGCCTTGTACCTCTCAACAGTACCATCAGACTTGTACTTAACCCGTTAAACCCACTTACAACCAATGGATTTCTTACCAGGTGGAAGATCAGAAAGTGTCCAAGTGCCATTACGCTTTAAAGCGTCAATCTCAGCTTGCATAGCAGCCTGCCAATGTGGATCAGAAGCAGCAGCAACAAAAGAAGTAGGCTCTGGAATAGACTAAACAGCAGCAATAAACGCAACATGTGTAGGCGAAAACCGTGAACAGTTAACATAATTAGCTATAGGATAGGATGTACCTGATAACCCAGATGGTTGAGATGAAAGAGACGATGAGGTTACAGATCCACGCACGGTGTTGCAAATATAACCTTTCAACTTCATGGACGGAGTCCGATTACGGGTAGAACGACGAGGCATTTCTTGAACAGCGACAGGAGAGGATTGAACCCCACCTCCCCCATCATTTGTCTGCGTTGGGGCTAATGAGGAGCTAGGAATAGAGCTGACTTGAACAGAGTCAGAAGGAGATTGAACCCCACTCCCCCTGACGTCCATCTGCGTTGGGGCATTTGTGGAGGTAAGGACAGGTTCTTGAATGGAGACAGAAGGAGATTGAACCCCACTCCCCCTATCGTCCATCTGCGACTGGGAATTAGGATGATGCAATGTGTCAAAAATTGACGGGTGTGGTTCCGCACTAGAGTGTGCAACAGAGTTTAAAAGGGCTTGAAAAGGGAAATGTGTTTCATAAAAGACAACATCAGCAGATACGAAACGTTCATTGGTCTCTAAATCATAAATTTTTCAACCTTTTTGACCTTTGGGATAACCCACAAATATGCATTTTCGAGCCCTAGATGCAAATTTATCAGAAGTGCGAGGTATAATTGACGCATAACACAAACATCCAAAAACACGTAAACGCCCATAACTTGGAGGTCGACCATGAAGAATTTCAAATGGAGTTTTGTTATGAAGTAGAGGAGTTGGAGTGCGATTTATTAAATAAGCAGTGGTTAAAATACAGTCACCCCAAAATTCCATAGGTAAAGAAGCATGAAAACGAAGTGCCCTAGCAACATTTAAAATGTGCATGTGCTTACGTTCCGCTCTACCGTTTTGTTGAGGGATTCCGACACAAGATGTTTGAAATTCAATGCCATTTTGATTAAAGAATGTACGCATGCAAGTGAATTCAGTACCGTTATCACTACGAAAACATTTAACTCGTTTATCAAATTGACGGATTGTCATGGCACAAAAATTCGTAATTAAAGTAGCAACTTCGCTTTTATTAACCATAAGATGTATCCAAACTCCTCTAGAAAAATCATCAACCAAAGTCAAAAAATAACGAGCACCAGTAGCAGTAGAGGTCCTATAAGGTCCCCATACATCACAATGAACAATATCAAAACAATTTAAAGCATTAGACTGACTAATAGGAAAAACAGATCTAGTTTGTTTAGCCCTATGACAACTATCACAGGGATCTAAAAGACCATTTATTTTAACGTTTGGTAATTGCTGAAGTACAGAAAGGGAAGGATGACCAACACGGGAATGCCAAAGGGTTGCAGAATCGGCCTCAATCCGTGAAGCAAAAGCTGTTGCCGGTGCGACACGTAGCCAGTAGACCCCATTTCGCTCCTCACCCGCTCCAATCAAGATCATCGTAGTGCGATCCTGTAATATACATAGCTTATCAGTCACTGTCACAATGCAGTTTTGATATTTCAATAATTGAGCACATGAAATCAGATTACAAGTCAACTGGGGAACCAACAACACGTCCCGAATAACAAGTCGGTTACTAAATCGAACAACTCCGGCTCGACAAGCAGTGGTGGTTGAACCATTAGGCAATAAAATGGTGGAATTTTCAACACTTCTCAAATCACTAAGCAAAGAAGAATCCCCGGTCATATGAAACGATGCACCGGTATCTAAAATCTAGTTAGAACACATACCCGAATTGTTGCCCGACGAACCATTTAATTTCATTAAACTGACCAGGTGCTGAAATTGTGAATCTGAAAGTCCAGTACCAGCTCTGTCTGCTGCTGTTAGGGCATCAATTCCGCTCGTGGCTGATGAGGAAGCGTCCCCTCCCTGCGCAACATTGGCACGCCCAAGGCGCCCTTCGCTGGTCTTCGAGCGATCGCCCCCTGCAGATCCACCAGCAGCCAGCCTGGCCTTGTAACCAGCGATGCGATTTGCACTCCACCAATCTAGAAATCCAACCAATTGATAGCAGGTGCGAGCCTCGTGCCCTGGTTGCTCGCAGTGAGTGCAATACGGACGCTCACCCACGCGACGCTTGGAGTCGCCACGCCCGAAGTCGCGCCCAGCAGACCCACGATCTGCAGCGTCTGCACGACGATCCTGGCCTTGGCGCGATGAGCCTCGACCCTGCGCAGCAAACGCCGCGCCATCCGCCACTGCTTTTGTTTCACGTGCAGCAGTGACCGTATGCGATCTCTCTTCAGCGATGACGAGTGCATAGGATTGATTCAGATTCGGCATAGGATCACGAGCAAGAACATGGGATCGGACTGTTGCAAATCCATCGTCGAGACCCATTAAGAACTGATGGATCCGCTCATCCTCTCGCTCTTTCGTCAAATCTTCGGCCCACTTGCACTCGCATTTCCCGCAAGTACATCGCCTAGAACTTTGGTAGTTGGCGAGTTCGTCCCATAGTTTCTTCAAGGACCCGTAATAAGTTGACACACTTTGGCCTCCTTGAATGCAGCGTGCCAAATAAGATCGGAGTTGATGAACTCTCGGTCCATTTCCGACGGAGAATCGTTGTTTCAAATCCTCCCATAACTCCTTAGCGGAATCATAATAGGTTATGGTAGACCGAATAGACTCCTCGATGGATTGGATTATCCACCCGACGAGCATGGAGTTGACGCTCCACCAATCTTCCATCTCTGTCAAATCATCTGGCCTCATTATTGTTCCGTCAATGAATCCGATCTTCCGTTTCGCTCTGAAAGCGTTACGAATACACAACTCCCACTCTTGGTAGTTGTCTCCCTTAAGGACCACGGGACAAATCTTCATCCCGGGATGATCCGACGGGTGAAGATAGTAAGGTGAATTTGGTTTGAGGTGTTCATCCTTTCCCGGCATGATTGCAAAGCGAGAAGAATGACGTGAATTCGGTGGAGTTCCGATGAACGTTGATGTGCGTGAAAACTGGCGGCCCTAACTAGGGTTTTTGGATCGAGATTTTCCGTTGCTCTGATACCATAAAGAATATTGTGGCATGAAAACCTGATTTCTCATTAACGTAAAAGCGTTTATATACAAACCTCTAAAAGGCCCACAAAACCCTAACTAACTAAACAAGGAAAGCATAAAATACATATATAAATACATATATTACACAATATAATCTAATATTAACTATTCGGATATGGATTACTGTTTTCATTCTTTAGATTCCGTCAAGTCGTGTCAAACTCTATTAATCTATGTTAATTAATTTGTGTATGCAGAAGGGGCAAAGTGATACGAATTGGCAAAAAAGAGGGTACGTAGTAGCGTAAGTAAGAGGTTGTCCCGCCACTAATCACGTTTTATTGACCAAGTTTGGAGTGAGTTATTAAGGTTCGAGTAACTTTTAATCGATTCTACGAAAGAAAAAAAGTAATTATCAAATCGTATAGTTTTATATTATAGGTCATTTCATACTCCTAATTCAAGTTAGGTGATTGATTGGGTTCGTATTCAAGTCAGGTGATTGATTTCATCAAAAAAAAAAAACAGGTGATTGATTGTTTTACCGGTGGTAAGAGGTTTTTGAGTGAAAATTGATTTTTAGTATTTTGAAAAAACGCAAAAAGTAGGTAGAGTGTGAAAAAGCAAGAAATTGAACAAAGAATCACGCAATGGAAGAGCTAAGAGAAGAAAGCTTCAATTCATTCATTCAATCGTGCTCAACACACTTATTACAACTATTTATAAGAGTTGCAGCTAAGTCGGTTATAAGCTAACCATGGTTATCTACTAACGCAACCATGACTAAACTTTAACCTAAGCTAACTAACTTGGTCAACCTATGTTGACTGAGACTAACTACTATATTCACATCCCCTCCTCAAGTTGGACTTGGGGTATTTAACACAATGCCTAACTTGGATACAAAAAATTGATGTTGATGCTCTCCTAGAGCTTTGGTTAAAACATCAGCAAGCTGAAAAGCTGATTTCACATGTTGAGTCTTGATAAACCCCTCTTGAATCTTGTCTCGAACGTAGTGGCAATCTATATTCAAATGTTTAGTGCGTTCATGGAACACCGGATTAGCAGCTATATGTTGCACAACCTTATTGTCACAATGAAGCACAATAGGATGAGGAACTGAAATTCGAAAATCTGTCAACAAACTATCAATCCACACAATCTCACTTGCAGTAGTAGACATAGCACGATATTCAGATTCGACCGAGCTTTTTGAGACAATTTTTTGCTTTTCTGTCTTCCATGAAATCAAGGAAGTACCAAGGAAGACACAATATCCTGTTAACGAGCGACCACTAAAGGAGCAACTACCCCAATCAGCATCAGAAAATGCAGATAAAGACATAGGAGTTTCTGCTGAATAAAACAAACCCAAATCAAGTGTTCCTTTCAAATATCGAACAACATGAAGTGCAACAACTAGATGAGGCTGTCGTGGGGAACTTAAGAACTGACTAAGATGTTGTGTTGCATAAGAGATGTCTGGACGAGTCAGATTTAGATATAAAAGCTTACCAACCAGACGTCTGTAGATATCTGGTTCAGGTAATAACTCACCCTGATCAATAGACAATTTGGTACCTTTGGACATAGGAAAAGGTGCAGCACGACAGTCAAGCATCCCAGAATCAGAAAGAATTTCAACAGTGTACTTTCTTTGATTCAACATAGTGCCATTAGTAGAACGAGCAACTTCGATTCCTAAGAAATATCTGATGTTGCCCAAATCTTTGATAGTAAAAGCAGAATTCAGAGCCTCTTTGGTATCCTGTATTTCTTTTTCTGAGTTCCCAGTTAAGAGCAAATCATCAACGTATACCAATGCAACAGTAAAGGATCCTTTTGAAGCTTTAACAAAAAGAGAATAATCTTGACGCGACTTAGAATATCCCAGGGAGAGAAGCAACTTTGTAAGCTCAACATTCCATTGTCAAGAAGCTTGCTTAAGCCCATATAATGATTTTCTGAGCTTACATACATGTTCAGGCAATGCATCTTGTATAACCAGGAGGTACTTGCATGTAAACATCCTCATCCAAATACCCGTGAAGAAAAGCATTGTTTATGTCGATCTGATGAATGGGCCATTTCTGAGCAGTAGCAACAACTATAAGAATTCTGACTGAGGCAAACATTGCAACCGGAGAAAACGTATGTTTATAATCTTTCACTTCCTTTTGATTATATCCTTTAGCCACTAACCGAGCTTTCAACCTTTCAACTGAACCATCCGGTCTATGCTTGACCTTATATACCCATTTACACCCAATAGCAACCTTACCAGGAGGCAAAGAAACCAATTCCCAAGTTTGATTCTTATCCAATGCATCCAACTCTTGTTGCATTGCAACAATCCAACCATCATCTTTGACAGCTTGTTTATAAGTGACTGGTTCAAATACTTCCATAGCATGGGCTAAAGATGATTGATAATCCTCTGAATAAGCAGAGAGATTAAAGTGTGTAACAAGAAAAGAATGAGAAGTAGTAGAATCTGGATGAATAGTGGGACAAATAAAATCCTGAAATTTAGAAGGAGGATGAACAACTCTAAAAGTTCTTCTTAGAAAAATAACATTGGATGTGAAAGTAGACTCGGTTGGAATGGCTGAAGATATTTCTGGTGAAGAATCAGGAACAACCATATGAGAAATGTTAGGTAAGGAATTTTGAGGTACTAAAGAAGATGATGGTGAAGGAAAAACTGGAGAATTTAGAGGTATTGAAGGTGGGTAAAAATCTATTGCAGCTGGATTTACTAAAGGAAGAGTAACAGGTAAACAAGTATCAACTGCTGGATCATCTTGTTTTTGAGCAAAAGGAAGAATATTTTCCTTGAAAATAACATCACGACTAACAAAAACTTGATGAGACTCCAGATCGTACAACTTATAAGCTTTTTGTGCATATGGATAACCAATAAGCACACTCTTCCTGGCTTTAGAACCAAACTTGTCTTTATTAGGATGTAAAGCATATGCTAAACAACCTATGAGTCTCAAATAATCATATGAAGGAGATTGCTTCATAAGAACTTCAAAGGGCGTCTTACCTTTAAGAATAGAAGATGGCATTTGTTGATCAAATGAGTAGCAGTAAGCAAAAAATCACCCCAAAACTTGGTAGGAAACTGAGCATGCAATTTCAAGGCCCTGGCTGTCTCAACTAAATGGCGATGCTTTCGCTCAACTCTACCATTTTGCTGAGGATTTCCTGGAACAGACCTTTGATGAATAATACCATGTTTGGCAAATAACATTTGGCATTCCTGTTGTACAATTTCCGTGCCATTATCACTCCTAATAGCTTTGATTTTGGCTTGAAACTGATTTTGAACAAGAGCAACAAAATTCTCAATAATACCATAAACTTGTTCCTTGTTGTTCAACAAATATGTCCAAGTAACACGGCTGTGATCATCAAATATCGGTATATGAACTTGTTATTGCTGGATAAATCGATCTCTTGCTTCCTGATATTTACAGCCTGCATGTTCATCAAGGCCTTCTAACAGGAATGTGATAAATCTGATGACTTGCCTCCCATTTTCCATTTGTTGTAGTATACAATGCAAGACCTTTTATTGAAATAGATGCCATGGGTGGCGTCCTAAAACAAATAAGAAACATAATCTTCATCATGGTAAATACTTTCTCTGCATTTTTAGTAAAAACAACAGCTAATTGTGACACTTTCAGGCATTCTTCCAACAAATTTACTTGGATACAATTTACAGAAACATGTCTTTCAATTACATCAGTTGTAAACCTGCACATTACTTCCAAGAGATCAATTTATGCTTGTTAACTTAGAGAATATTTATAGCTTTGCTTTGAATGAAATTGTAACCGAAAATTTTCACCAGATTTGCACATTGGTATTCTGATCATGTTTATTAGGCAACATCTATTAGTCCAATCCCTTATTGAATTTCTCTTACAAGCTACACTGCACATCATACACCTAATGCAAGAGATATGCCTAACATAGAATCTCATCTACAACAAAGCAATGATATGATCGGATCCCATCCTCTTCAACTTCCTTGAGTCCTCCTCAAGCTGAGTACCCCAACGAAGCACTTTCAAAACATCCTTCATAGATGGTCTTGTATTTGGCAAAGAGGAGGTGCACATTAATCCTAACGTAAACACCGTACTCATCTCTTCCATGCACTCTTGTTCCACCACAAGCTCCTCGTCTAGCATATCAACAATAGGTGTGCCCTCACAACGATGCTTCCATGACCAATCTGCAAGGTTTAAACTTTCATCCTCATCCTCGGTTTCATTGAAGACAGCCTCCTTCCCGGTTATCAGTTCCAAGAGGATGACCCCAAAGCTGTACACGTCAATCTTCTCATTCACCTTTCGTGTGTATCGACACTCTAAATAACCACACAAAACCAAACACATGGAAAGGGATTAATTCATTACATTTGTTTTATTCTTTGGACTAATTCATACATAACACATTGAAAAGGATATGAAATAATGGTTTTAGTTCCTTTTACCTGGAGCGAAGTACCCGAATGACCCTAAAATATTTGACATGGTTTGAAACTCGCCTTGCTTCATCATTATCCTTGCAAGCCCAAAATCCGCAATCTTGGCATTGAACTCTGAATCAAGCAAGATGTTGCTTGATTTAATATCTCTATGAATGATAGGAGATTCACAATCATTGTGCATATAAGATAATCCTTCTGCCACTCCAATTGCAATCCTCAATCTAGTAGGCCAGTCAAGTACATGATAAACATCCCCTCTGTTCTCCAACTCCATCCTTTTCCGTCGGTGAAGCCACCTATCAAGGCTTTGATTTTCCATATACTCGTAAACAAGAAGCTTTGACCTTTCACTTGAAATGCAACATAAGAGCTTGACTATGTTGGCATGCCTAATGCCTCCTAAAACCTGAACCTCGGCCAAGAATTGAGCATTGTCAAGGTTATGATTGATCAAAATCCTTTTAACCGCCACATAGTCACCCGAGTTGTCGTTAACTTGGACCCGATACACTTTCCCTGATGCACCGGATCCTATAACATGGTGCTCGAATAAGCTTGATATGATGTCGGCTTCTGTGAACTCTAAAGTGCAGAAAGGTATAAACTTCCATGAAGTCAGCTCACCTTTGTGCTTCCTTTCTTTGGTGTCTTTAATAACAAAGATAGTAAAGCATAAGGTCACCAAAAACACGACAACAACAAGGACAAGGACCATAGCCAAGTGCTTGGGTGAAAGATGGTTAGACGAAAAGGATCTTCGAGAACCCGAGCATTTAGGAAGTGTCCGGATTTGGCTCCTATCCGACGTGCACAAGTTAGTGTTGTTCAAAAAGCTCATTGCAAAGGCGCCATTATCGAACGTGTAAGGGATCTTCCCTAACAACTTGTTATTAGACATGTTGAGAAAACTAATCACTTTCATTTGCTCAAATTGAGATGGGATTTCGCCCGAGAAAGCGTTGCTCGACAGATCAAGGTAATCTAGCGTCGGTAACAATCCAATATCACCAGGAATTGGACCCGAAAACCGATTTCTCCCAAGGTTAAGTTTAGAAAGAGATGTCCATGAGTAGTTTGTATTCGAGGGAAGCTCACCGGAAAGCTGGTTTCCTTCGAGGGAAAGAGTTTGAAGCCCTGAGAGGCTTAGCAATCCCAATGGAAGAGTGCCCGAAAGCGAGTTGTTGTCTGCTAAGAAAGCTTGGATATTCGTCCAGCTAGCGATTCCATTTGGAATCTGACCAGTGAACTTGTTGTTGCTAACTTCAAGCCTTGTCATATTCTCGGAGATTCGGCCAGGGAGGGAACCGGTGAAGTTATTGAAGCTGAACATCAAGCTGTAAACAGCAGGCAAAGTCCAAACACCAGCAGGGATCTCCCCTGTAAAGCTGTTGTTGTAGATCATTAGTGTGGTTAAGGTTGTGCAATTTCCGAGTGATTTTGGTATCTCTCCGCTTAGATGGTTTGAAAACGCTGTTATTCCTGAAGAAAGCCATAGTTTCAAATTAGATTAAGGTTTCATTGATAAGAATCCGCAAACATAATTGGAGACTGACCTGACAATTGATCGGTTGATACATAATGGGCCTAACAAAACTTTTAAACAAGTCGTGTAAATAATACACTATACTATCATTTTAGATCATTCGCATAATTCACCCTTTTTAGTACTAATCTAATTTAAAACATCAATTTTACCAATTGCTGCTACCAATTTCATTCAACCGCAATCACACAAATATGTATGTAATGACATTTTCCTCAAATGTCAATAATTGTGTTACTCTTATCTATATTGTATGTGTAAAAGTGTCACCTATGAGGCTATGACCTATATATTAAAGTTTCATCAAAACAAAAGAGCGGAAATAAAATCGACCATTGACATGACAATTGGTCGGTTGATAAATAATGGGCCGGGCCTAGTAAAAACCTTTAAACACGTCCAACAAAAAATTAATGCACTACTCTATCATTTTAGATCATTCGCCCTTTTTACTAATCTAATTGAAACATCAACTTTACTAGTTACTACCAATTTGATGGCAACTCCCTATTTACAAATCTTTTTTTTTTGGTAGAAACTCCCTATTTACAAATCTAATTGAAACGTTATGTGAAATTCTATTCGCGTGTGAAATTTTATGGGTAACGTGTATACGTAAATTTAATACACAAGTTCACTGAGTTCTATCTTAAAATCAATTGACGATAGGAGGAGTAACCCAATAATATTTATTATGGCTTATTTCTCTATAGAATTCCCACAGATGTGGGATGAGTTTTCCAATTTGATAGCAATTCGCTAAGCTATTGGCCCGAGAGGTAGATAAATCGGGGACATGTCAGAACGACTCATAAACGCATATGAATCTAGTATAGAAGCTCGTTGGAGTCCATCCTAAAACCAATTGATAAAACTAATTTTTACATACGTGCTACTAATAAAGTCATTTCATATATACTTTTCCAATGTTGACACGTAGAAACTGACAACTATTAAACCACTAATTTGAACGCGTAGAAATTGTCAGATGACATACCTATCAATCCACCTCTAAAGCACAGATGCTCTGGAAGAGGACCAGAAAGCCGATTCAGTCCAATCTCAAAAATCCTCAACTTTGAGTGATGCCCAAGCTCCGGAGGCAGAGGACCAGACAAACTGTTATTAAACACCTTAAAAATCTGCAGCTCAGGAAGAAGCCCAATCCTTTCCGGTATCCCACCAGACAAATTGTTCATAAAAAGGCTCAAATCCGTTAACCTTCTCAACTTACCAAAACCCTCAGGAATTGACCCACTCAGTTTGTTGTTATAGAGACTAATCACACTCAGATTCAAAGAGTGAACTGAACTGGGTATTTCTCCAGACAAAGTGTTATCATATAGGTGCAACAAGCTCAGACTCTTGAGCAAAAATAACCCATCTGGAATCCAACCCACAAGCCCATTGCCCGACAAATCCAAACGCTCAAGACTCGCTAACCCGCCAAAACTCTCAGGAATTTGACCCACTAAATTGCACCCTTTCATACTAAGAGCCTTGAGATTCTTCAATCTTCCCCATTCAAATGTCAAGGCCATGGGAGTGAAAGGGTTGGAATCCATTTGCAGATCCTCGAGCTTGGAAAGATGAGAGATTTCAGATGGGTAAGTCCCATTTAACAGATTTTGTGCGAGATAAAGAGTTCTCAGCTCTTTCAATCCTCCAATGGATTTGGGTACGTTTCCGGTGAAATTGTTCTCGTTGAGATTCAAATATTGGAGGGAAGGAGGGAGGAGCTTGTCCACGTCATCGGGGATGGGACCCACAAGCAGGTTTGCGGAGAGATCGAGGGTGGTGAGGGCGGAGCAGCCGGCGAGAGCCGTTGGGAAGCCGCCGGGGATGTTGTTCCATGAGAGGTTTAGGGTTTGTAGGGTTTTGAGGTCGCAAATTGAAGGCGGAATGGGGGAATTGATGCTGCTGGCGTTGAAGAGGGTGATTCCGGTCACCGCTGCCCTGGTGGAGTTGTTGGTGGCGGAGGTGGAGCAATGGACTCCGTGCCAGGAGCAAGGTGACGTGGCGGGATTCCACGTGGATAAGGCCTGTGGATCGCCCCATCTTTGCTTGAGGAATAGGAGAGTCGACCGTTGGGAGTTGAGTGAGTATGAAGATACAATAATGGGAAGGAAAGCCAAGAGGAGGAAGAGGGGGAGGGATAATTTGGTCATTTTGAAAGGGTTTTGGTTGAGTTTATACCATAGGAAGTGTAAGAGACTGAGTTTATATAGCAAAGCCCAAATACTACTTGTCACTCTTTATAAATTGGTGTGTGTTTTGGTGCGTTTGGATTCAATTTCGATCACTTGACTTTGAGAAGACTTACTTTTGTCATATATAATAGAGTTAGAAAAGTGTCTTGTTGCACTATCTCTTGTCTTCTATATGAGTAGTCTATTACTATATTGTGAGAATGATTTCTTGATAGGAAAATTACCTAATATTCGCGGCCAATAATACATACATTTTTTTACCACTCAAAAGTTGGGTGCTCTAGATATTTTTGTAAATTTTTTACACTAACAAATGTCATGAAATTAAATGTTTTTTTTCCAAGGAATTTATTTGTTAATGAGCTGGTTAGTGAATGTATACAACTCAGAAAATTGTGTTTTTTTTTTACTTAAGCTTTTTTATTTTTTGAAACAATTAATTTCCTAATTAAGTCAAAAGAATATGGATAATAATATGATTTGGAGTATTGATCCTAATATATATCTATATGAATGGAGTTCGAAATAGACTCATTCATTGCCCCCTTGATGAGCATACACGACATGAAATGGGTTGCTGGATTACTATTGTTGCTAACCAAAAGAAAAATGATTGATCTTAATATCGATAAAGGTAATAAGTTAAGTTTAAGGTACCTTTTCTTGCAGAGAGATCAATTATTGACGCAAGTGAGAACGGTCATGGTTCGTCCATCTCTTTCTCCCCAAGGACATATAGTGATATAGATCCTACAACTTAAAAAGAAGGAAAAAAAAAACAAAAATACACGCCTCTTTCTTTAAACCTAGTTGAAGTTTGGTTCAAATGAAAAAAAAAAACTCTTATCCTGAAAAATAAAAAGTAATGTACTTTTTCTAATTCGTAGTGCATTTTTTCTGTTTCGGAGGGCACTTTTTCGCATTTGCACTTTTCGTATTTTGTAGTGCATTTTTTATATTACACTTTTCGGATTTCACTTTTTGTATTTTATAATGCATTTTTTGTAGGGTTTCTAGGGTTTTGAGGTGAGCTGGTGTGATCTGTTTGCTACGGCTATTTGGAGCATTTGGGGCTGGAGAAACGCAAGGATTTTTGATGGTGAAGGTGATGTTCCAAGGAAAGCAGCTGTGATCTTCAATAGGGCTCTCGATTATATAATGATTAAAGGTGAGAATTCTAGTCATCGTTTGTCCATTAATAAAATTGTGCAGGATATTTCGTGGGAAGCCCCGGGGCGGATTGGGTGAAGGTAAACACGGATGGAGCGGTTAATAGTGACGGACTTACAACGGCGGGTGACATCATTCGGAATGAGGATGGTCAATGGATTGGCGGATTCTTGCATAACATTGGTAAGTGTACGGTTCCGATGGCGGAGCTTTGGGGAGTCCGGGATGGCCTTGAACTTGCTTGGAATGAAGGTCATCGGAAGGTGTTTATCGAAGCGGACTCTCAACTTGTTATTAATTTTTTAAATTCTAGAGCTAATAAATGTCACCCGCTTTTTAGCTCAGTCTCTCAGTGCCAAGGCTTTTTAAGTAGGAATTGGGTTATCTGATTCCGTCATGTGTATCGAGAGGCGAATACAGTTGCCGATCGCCTCGCGTCTTATGCTTTTAATTTTCAAACTGGTTTGCATGTATTGTCTGCCCCGCCTGAGGGGATTAGTTTATTGCTTCTTGATGATGTAAGGGGTCGGGCTATCCCCCGCTTGAGGAACACTTAGCCCTTTTTTATTATTAATAAAACGCCTCCTTGCGAGGCCGGAGAGCACCGTCTCTCCTTCTACCAAAAAAAATGCACTTTTCATACTTTGTAGTACACTTTCCATTTTTTAGCATAATTTTTTTTTTCATTTAAACCAAACTCAACCTAGTTGTGTATATAATACCCATTCATCCCAAACATTCAAAAACTATATATACATCAGTTTTCTACTATGCAAGTATGCATGCAACAATTTTATCTAATTTTATAACATGGATGAATGGATGATCACTCCAATGAAATAACAAAAAATTGTTGTTGATATAATGCCAAATCATTGACCATCAACATTAGCATTTACCTCATACTAGCTACAACCAAATAGCACATCCATAATTATTAGGTCGCGAGCGAACCCTCCTTCTCGTTATAATTGGCTTAAATGCCTATTATGTAATGTTCTAAAAAAATATTAAGCGGACTATAGATGGAAAGGAATCGCCTAGCGTTTAGACGGTCAGAACAATTATTTAGACGGTTCTAAATAGACACCCAAATAATTAGACGGACTGAGATCTTTGAGTAGCTGAATAAAACTTAGGTAGGAATTTTAGAATAATACTACTATGTACCAAAAAGAAGGATTTAGGAGGTCAATTTAGATTAAAAAATAACGTGGTTGACTTTGACACTGCTCCATTTCCCACTCAGTGGAAGACTGATCCATTCATCCGAGTGGCAGGGTACTCAATATATTACTCACAAATGCCATCATCCATTGATGGGATTAATATTCCCTAATCTCAATTTTAATTCAATTCACAAATCCAATCATGATCCGCAAAACTTAATTTCGAAATCAAATGAAACTAGCTATTATTTCAAATTAGTAGACGTTTATATAACCTAAACGCAAAATATATAACCTAATAATACAATTTGAGCTTCAAAACCACCTAATACGAACCCAAGTCAATCACCTGACTTGAATTAGGAATATGAAATGACCTATAATATAAAACTATACGATTTCATAATTACTTTTTTTTTTCGTAGAATCGATTCAAAAGTTACTCAAACCTCAATTAACTCACTCCAAACTTGGTCAATAAAACGTGATTAGTGGCGGGACAACCTCTTACTTACGCTACTACGTACCATCTTTTTGCTAATTCGTATCTTTTGCCCTTTTTGCATACACAAATTAATTAACATAGATTAATAGAGTTTGACACGACTTGACGGAATCTAAAGAATGAAAACCGTAATCCATATCCGAATAGTTAATTAAGTATACTTCGAAAGATGAAAACTATTAACCATCCGAATTAGAATAAATTAAAAACACTTTATAAAAAGCAAATATGTCGAAGAAGACTGATGAAGTCGTACGTGGGTATATAAGTAGGTAAGGCTAGTTCACATATGCTTTAGGAGGAGTTAATTGTTGTGGTGCATAATTTAATGAATATTGAATAAAAAGTTGTTACATGTAAAATTTTAGATGATAATAGCCATGCAAATTAAAATATGATCAAAATGGTAACATAGAAAATGACTCCAAAATTAAAAATTAGGTAGATAGATGTGAACTACATACTAAATGACCCACTTCCAGCTATTAGGAAGTACATGAAAACCCAACTTATTCAATGTAATGAATTATTCGATCAGTAGCATGTTTAAAATGTTCCTTAAAATTTTGAAAATTATTTTTTTAGGAAATTAAGAGCACTTTTTTTGTCCAATAATTTCTCTATCTCATTCCATGTAATATGAATGGGTTATAATTTTATTTTTTAAACTAAAAACAAATACAAAGATAACGATTATTTTATCGGTTTGAGTATTTGGTATAATTGAAAATATTAGATTTCATAAATATACACTTAGAACACTACGATTCTACAAACGAAGCATGTGTTTTGATTTTGCCCACATCTTTGTGCACTTGTAATTTATATAAGAAAATTAGTTTTAAAATTTTATTTTCTTATGTTTGAATTGAAATTGAATGACCTTCACATTTTCTCATTAGTCAAATAAAAAAATTATTTTTAATTACAGTAATATTGTATAATATTTTTTAAAAAAAATAACTTCAAAATAGAAAAATTGTTAGAGTTAGAGCAGATTTTTTTTTTTAATTTTAAAATATGGCTTTTGATTTCTCATTGGATAAAAAATTGGGAAAGACAAGTTATATACAGATTTGTTTTTTTTTCTTCTTAAAGTCAGTAAACATTATTATTGGTTTGAATTCATTGATTGATTTATAGCTATGCTTTGTGTGTAAGATTGAAAGATCAAACCTAAATTTCCTCGAGGCAGAACTTCTTTTCGTACGCATCGAACATATTCGGATACATTGAATTTGGGTTTGATTGTTGTAAGGTCATCTCCAATAGCTTTTCTAAAATTTTCTCCAAAATAGAGAATTAACTGTCACATTTTCTTAAAAAAATTCAATTCAATTCCAACAGATTCCCTATTTTGGAGAATACTGTATTCAATATTTATTTTTTACCATATAAAATATTCTACAATAATTATTATTTATAATTAAATTTATCCAACATCTTATGGAAATAAAAAAAAATTAGAATCGTAACCTAATAAATAATAATATTTTTATTATTTGACTAATAAGGAAATGAAATATTCTAGAAAATTAATAAATGATAAATTATTTATTATTTAACTTATAAAGAAATAAAAAATATTCTAGAAACTTAATAAATGATAAATTATTTATTATTTGACTTATAAGGAAATAAAAATATTATAGAATCTTAATTTAATATATGATAAAAAATTTATTATTCACATATAAATATCAACACTATTTTTATTTCATTCATATAGTTCTTTGAGATTGCTTGCCATTGTATTTTAATATTAAGTACTCTAGAAAATGAAAAAAGTAAAAAAGAAAAGTAAGAAAATCCAAATGGAGAAATGGAGAATCCCCCACATTTAGGGAATGGTTGATAATTTTTTGGGGAATACTCTATAATGGGGAATCATATGGGGAAACTGTTGAGGCATATTTTGCAGCCAAATTTCCCAAAAACACAGCTTCCAAGAATTTGGGGAAGCTGTTGGAGAAGGCCTAAGTCATTTATGCATTCGTCATAAATCCATCCAAATGTCTTTTTACCCCTAACTCTAATACTTGCGCATTATGCTGTTATGCTCACAAATTAGCAGTAATGTGTATAATTAAGGCTCCGTTCAGCAGGAGGAAGGTAGCTTTCTCAATCTAAGGGGAACAAGATAGCGGAAAAGCCCTCTCCTTAGGGGTAGGAGGGTGCTAGATTTGGCTCCATTCATACCCATCGAGCTGGAAAAAGCTCCCAAAACGCTAGTGTCGAACGAGCCCTAAGGGGTTTAACAATTTATGGATTGGTTGTAGCATTAGCTCTTTTATTTGCGAATCTGTTTGTTTAATTCGAAAAAAAAGACGTATTTTTTTATTTCGTTGGACTTGACGCTTGTCTGCTTGCTTTTTTTCGTACTTGATCCAATAAATTCTATGGTGAAAGCAAAAGCTATGGTCCTGTAAATGGAAATTTGAATTATCATTTTCCAAATGACAACTCAATGTGGCAAATGGCAATTCAGCTCTCTATATACGACCTAGTGACCTACGACTAATATTTGCACCACAAATTTCTAGTCTACAAAATTGTGTAGTCCACAAATCCCATTCATCCAGAACATGTTCGATCATGATATATTGGAAATATATGTAAATGTGACCCCATGTCAAGACTGAAGAATATAATCGAGTGTACCCGTTTGGAAATATTAGATGAGTTTTTAGCAAGTTTAAAAAAAAAGGGATAGTATATGTAATATGTTTGAATAAATGTTTCTTTAACGTGTTTTAGAGGTTTGTTTGTTTTTCAATGTTTTTGACTTGCCAATTTTGGAACTTATCTTGCTTGAAAACGTTTTGCAAAATAGTTGGGCTATTTTCTTTTTGGATCTCTTGCCCTGTTCGATTAGTGTTGTTTTAACAGTTAAATTTTAATCAACTTTATGTGTCGTTTTAAGTTTTCTAAAAGTAGGTATGAGAGTTGTTATTGAAATTTGTTTTGTTTGACCTATTCATTAGGCCAAAAAAAGTAGCAGATATTTAAAAGAAGATAAGTATAAGGAAAAAAATTTAAGATTGAGTTTAATTAATTTTTTAAAAAAAAACTTGTGTCAAATGCTAAAACTACAAATTGAAAGAAGTATGATTAATAGGAAAAGTTGCACGGTTTTTCCAACGCTACTACAGGACAATGTGATGAAGATCATCTTCTAAGCTTGTTTGATATCGACGAACGTTTGTTTCGGTGATATCTACCCAACTTGGACTAGGACAATGTGATGAAGGTCAGCTTCTAAGCTTGTTTGATGTCGACTAATGTTGTTGTTTCGTTGATATCTATCTAACCAACTTGGACCACTACAACAGGTGGCAACATTTGGAAGCAAGAGTGTGGCCTTCATATGAGGATCTTCTTGTCACTTCCTTGTTTGGCTCTGCCTCTCTTCATCTTAAAATTCTAGTCAGTATGATGAACATATGAATAGATGAATCAATTCCAACCCGTCACCGAGAGGGTTCGAACCAAGGACCTCTGGGTTGTACTCAGAAGCCTTAACTAGCTAAGCCATCGGATGATGGACACTTTATATGAACTTTGATATTTAGTTTGATATTAGAAATTAAGAAATATGAACGGCATTCATTCACATTACAAATTCAAACTGGCTATAAGTTGTAGCTTAGGTTGATTGCCAAGATCCCAAGAAAGTTGCACCAACACAGTTTGAGCAGTTAAACACCATCTCAAAGGCATGAGCATTTTCTGGAGGGAGACCACAAGGGATGAGCTAATAGGATTTACGACGAGCTAAAAGGAAACCATTACAGAAAACACTCTGTAATGCCAAGAAAGTTGTTTTGTTTTGACCTATTCATTGCTAAGAAGGTCCTCCATACAGCATATGTCGAGTCAAAAACAAAAACAGTGAAAAACAAACAGCATATGCGATCAATTGTTGTTTTGTTTTGACCTATTCGTTGCCAAGAAGGTCTTCGATACAGCATATGCAAGTTGGGCTTTCATTCATCTTCTCTTTCTGTAGGGAGACCACAAGGCATGAGCATTTTCTGCAAAAACATATTCTAATCAGTATGTCGAGTGCAAGGAAAAGAATAAAGTAATGACAATTTTCAGAGGCATGGAAATGCCTCAGTTGCAAAATTTTCCGAGGCATGGAAATGCCTCACTTGCAAATTTTTCCGAGGCATTATTCAGTTGTAAGTGAATCATATCATTGTTAAACAGATATCATTCATCTTTGCAAAATATATATGTATGCCGAGAATAAATGAGTGGATAAATGGCAAAAGCCTAATTACACTTGCAAGAAAAATTGATCCTATAACAACCATTTTGCTATGAGAATGGAGATGGTCAGATAATATACCTGCATGAAGTTATAGCGCTCTCTACCAATTGATTCGTTTTCTGCAATGGCGAAATAAGCAAGCATAGGATAGTGGCCAATATATGAAGCATAGCTATCGCGTTGGATGTTGACAGCCCATTCACTGAATCATGTGCCACACAACCAAATCAACCTCCGTGTTAGAATTACAACAAGCTAAACAAAAAACACAGCAAACAAATACACAACCTAAAAGATAACTTACAATCTGTTCAAATCAGCATGTCCTGTCCCAACATATTTAGCTTGAAGATGCTCAAGCTGGGAATTGATATTGAATCTATCACTCGCCTGCATATATATGACAAACAGATTAATGGGCCTTAAATTCCACTGCCATGGAAGAGTATGGGAATACAAAAGAGGGTGCCAAACTTGAGTTCTTACCTGCATATTGACTTTGCCTGAACAATTTTAACTGCAACCTTACACTGAGGAAAATAAGAGAAAAAGAGTTAGCCACACAACCGAAGAAATCTACAGAACACACTCTAACTGGTAAAATCAAGAACTGTCAAATTAATCCGCGACTTTCATCTTGCTGATAAGTAAAATTTTCGGATGGGTTATATAAACTATTAAGTAATATTCGGAACTTTGTTGCTTCTGATGACAGAGATTTGCAAAGCAGATCAGCCATCATATCTAATTCCACAAGCTCATATGTAGAAAAAATTACTACTAGAGTACTAGCTCTTGATCTCCTAGCTCTAACACACCATTGAGCCTCATTTGACATGTCCGTTTGAGCCCTTCATTTGCCAGATCGAAGCTGAGCAAAGATACGAAATAAAAATACTAGCATTACCTGGCCAACACTTCCTTGATCCTAATTGATGTAATGAAAGCAGATTGTGCAGCTAGTAGTGATTGAAAAACTTGTATATGGCACATTTAAAGAGTAAAGCCAATCAATTGGCAGCATTTTTTCATTATGAATCACGACAAGTTCAAACCGAGCAAATTTGGATTTATAAGAATTGCAAACGAGACGAGAAAGAGACCTAACCTTGTAGACTTTGACGAGGAAGAGAAGATATGCCGGCGAAAAATTCGTTCTCCTCGGCTCCGGAGTCCTGATTCTTCTCTATCTCTCCGGCGTCCTGATCAAATTAGGGTTTCGTCTCTGACAAACCGATCTTCTTCAGGCACAGAGAATTGCAAATCAGTGAATGAAGTTGGGCCTGTTTAAAGGACAGGCCCATGAGGAGGCGCAGCACATATCTTATTTGTTTTCGATTTTTGCTTGGATAATGTTTTGTCTTTGATTTTCTCAAGAAATGAAGATAATTAATTAGGAACAATTTTTTTTTTCAGAAGTTCAACTTTTTTAGCCATTGAAGATGAAAAATTAGAAATAATTTTTTGGTATACTGTGATGCTTTTGGTAAGAGTAAGTCTCCATCTTCTCTTTAAAATAATTAGTTATTTTGTACCATGTTACAATTTATATTTGAAATCTCTTATAAAAAAATTGAATGAGTACAAGTTGAGAATGATTTTCAAGATGAACTTTCATCTAGCATATGTCCATAAAAACTTTAACAGCCTGTTTGGTAATTGAGAATTGATGAGAAAAGAAAGAGTGAAAAATTATGAGAAAGGAAATGATAAGAAAATAAAAGGTGAGAATGTAGGGGATTTTAATGATTTCTTTGTTTGGATAGAGGTGGGTTTTGATGAGAAAATGTGGGTAAATTTTATTTTATTTTTTCTTATTTTAAATATGCATCTCTTGTTTCCCATCAAATTCCACCAATTTGGTGGAATTCAATTTCCCATCATTTTACTCCAAATTTTCTAATGAATTCCCATCAATTCTCACATAAAATTACAACCAAACAATAGATAAATGATTCCCACCATTTCCCTCTCTAAAATTTCCATCAAATCCCACCAAACAAACATACCCTTACTATATGTCTAAGAATCTGTGAAATGTCTAAGCAATTACTCTAACTAACTATATATCTAGCTAGCATTCACCGTGTTCGTGGCTGACGTAGAAATATATGGTGACATTGACCTACACATATTTGTTTCTATACTCCTGGTATAGAAAATGGGGTTAGGAATGAGTCAAACCCATACCAATATTTATTTTAACTAAGAGATGAAAATGAGTGATTCTCATATCAACAAAATTCACTAAATTTCATATCCATCCTAAATTTAAGGTATATGTGATTCCTATTTCAATCCGATTCCGAGTATAGAAACAAACGAGACCTAATATGATTGCGAGCATAAATTAGGAATGTTTGATCACAATCACATTTTTTAAAAATACGAAATCAATTCGAAGCACCAAGATAAACATGTGGATATAAGGACCGATGTAGTTGATTAATCAATCCCACATCGAACACTATACAGTCTATACCCTATATACATGGCAATGCTTCTTTGACTATGAGCTTGTACTTGAAGTCTTAGACAACTTATTTTGGGCCTAATAGTCCATTGGGCTATACATGGACTTTGCGCATATACACAAGGCCCATTCCAACCCAAGAAGGCTCAGTATTACTTCAGATTACGGTCGAACACATTATTTCTATAGACAACAAAATTTTCATCTATTTCATTTTCAACCAACGAATTAATCCTTCAAATACAGTTCCCTCACGCTTGAACCATGATTTTCAAACACCTGTGCAAAATACCATACAAAAGCATACATAAAGCCTCTCTAGGCCTTAATTAGTACAAAGCTCTGATTTAGAGCCTCAAATTTGAGTCAAGAACACCCCAAAAGTACACAACGAGCAGACTAACATAAGTCATTCACCATGCTGAAAAACGTTCATTCATATTCTTACAAACCAAACCCACTTCTATATATATAAAGAAGACAAAACCAAAGCAAATTCGACGTATATGTATAGTCCTATATGCACGAGTTTCATGTCGTCTGTATAGGCGAAAACTACTCAGCTGAAATCTCCGACCTCTTCAACACTCGAAGCCTCTTTACTGTCGATATAAACATACTGCGTAGACACAAAATTAACTTAATTGTATGTTTAGCATCTTTCAACTTCAATTCATTGACTATACAACATACAAGTTCCAGGAAAATGACAAAGATCCTAGAACTGAAACTGTTGCAAGAAAAAAAAAATCGAAAAATTATTCATCAAGAGTTATTTATATGATATCAAATGAAGTACTTACTTCCATGGGACATCTCCAACAAGCACTCTGTCACCTTCATTATCTTCATAAACAAGAGTGTATTCTCCATTTCCATCCAATAGCCCTGTGATCTCTTTTGCATGATCTAGCTTCATCTCACTTCCGCTAGTAAAGGATGCGTCTTTTTGAGCTATAGTAGTGTAAGCACAACACATAACATAGGATAAATTAAATCACATAGGTAAGGATTATTTTAGACTAGTATATTTTCTTAATTGACCCTAAAACTAAGTTTAGCACTACGACGAATTGTGACCTGCAAGAAGGCCTCGGAAGAGTTGATCAACTGCAGAGGAGAGGGAGTTGTAGTCGTTGTGTGCTCTGAGATTCACTTTCCGGCCAATAGGGACACCATCCATGTTGATCTTAACAAACAAGTCATTGGTTTTAGCCATTTTCAGTTCAGCAGCCTTTTTAACTTGTTCTTCTTCCTCTTCTTTGGAGTTAGTTGCAAGTTCTGGGCAAAGCTTCAAAGAGCTGTTGTTGGCTGTTATCTTCTTCCTGAACGAGCGTACGGGTGGCCACCCGATCACAGAAGGCGGTGGTGCGATCCTGTTTATACCAAAACATGATTAGACAATAAGAAGGTTAAGATCAGGAGTTATGTAATTAGTTTTTAATGCTTGCCTTCTTAGTGTACTTTGTATATGAATTTAGTTTTGGAAAAGGCTAAATTTATCATTTCCCATGAAGTTTCACATTAGGCTGAATTTGCACAACAATACAAACAATAAGACGATGCAGCCTTGTCCAATGGCCCACACAACACATAACATAACAGTTTCAAATGGACCCCTATGTTACAAAACAAGCTATACATAGAATGAGATTTGATGAAGGAATAAGAAAGAAAAACCTCTTCTGAGAGCAATTGGGAAGATTTGTTCTCACTGAGGCATTATCACAAGCATGTGGTGGGCAACCACTCTTCTTCCCAGAATACTGCATTGCCAAGCTGCTTGGGTGCTGAAACTTGGCATGATCAGTTGAAGAAGATGAAATTGGAAAAGACCCACAATTTCTTGGTGCATGTAACAGCTTCCCACCTTGAATTTCAGGCTTTTCATTAGATTTTGGCTCCTCATCTTTAGTAGGAAGGCCAAGCCTTAGCTCAAGCTTATCACTTGAAACCCCTTTGTTATTATCTTCATTCATGTCAAAACTAAACATTGAAAATGCCCAAAATGAAAATATGAAAGAGACCCTTTGGAGATGAGAATAAGATGAATGTGTCTTTTTTTTTAGTGCTAGAGATTTGGAACTTGGCAGATGTATATAAGTGTAGATTAAAAGCTAGGTTATGATTTGTGGGTAGGGGAAGTTAGAAGAGATAGTGGGTTTCCTAGTCCTTCCACTTTAGCAAAAAACCTCTTTTCAATCAAAGCATGACTAATTATGGGACAACACAAAGAAGTGCTCATGAGATTCTCATCTTAAAAATCAACTTGTTATGGAAAATGGGTCACTTTAAGTCAATTGAGTATTATCACATTTAATCCTTTAGGGTCAACAAAGGACGACCCAACACAGCCTGCAAAAAAGTCATTAGTTTGGATGACTTGCTTCTAATTAATTAATCTGCATTGGCCATTTACTCATCTATGTTCAATTAATGTTCAAGTGATGTTAGGCAAGTTTAATTTGGAAGTTTATTGAACCTGTAGTTTGATGATTACAGGGTGGAATGTTGTGATTAGTTTAGTTTGTTTTTAATAGAGAGATTAGAGTGGTGATGTATATAGGTGAGGGGGATTGGAGTTGGACTAATTATTGCGGTTTGAGCTCTTTAGTTAGTGAATCTTTTTGATCAATCATTTTCAAAGAAGGGACATGGAGATATTCATTGCACACATATAAGTGTTAACACATGGAAATCAAGGAAGTGATGATGGTTAGCATTATCATCATTCACCACTACAATCATTTCACTTTGGAGATGGTGGAGGAAGGACCCACTTGTTCATTTCCCTCCTCAATTTCATAGCATCAACGTTTTATCAATCTATCAAATGTAACATCTAGCATCTCTCGTGACAAAGCTAAGAATTTGTCTACAAGTCTACAACCCGTTTGGTTTGAAATTTTTAGAGGTGGTATATTTTCTACCACCTCTTATCATGGAAGGTTTGGAGTTGAATATATCATTACTTTCGCTCCTTCATTATTTTATGTGAAAAACTAAGTCTCACTATTTTCTCCCTCCATTGGATCAACCCTGTCAATGCACGCCTGTTTATTCAGTTCGTGTGCTTTGTCGACTAATTCATGAATCCAGAATTTACCACCAAATGTAGGTTCCCTGTCAAAAAATATATTCAACTTAACACTACATATATATGCTCAAAATAAGGTAAGTTAAAATTTCTTTAAAATGCATGCTTTAACTAAAAACACAAGTCTTATCTTCATTTCTTCCATTGGAATGAGCTCTAATAGAATTAAAATGTAACTATATCATTGGAGTTAGTAAGATCTACACCCTTAAAATATAAATTAATTTAGATTTAATTTCATTTTTTATTTTTTAAATTTATTTATTGAAAAATGATCTGTCTCCCGACCCGTGCCTGGGTGCCCTTTCTAGAATGCAAGCAAGGCGATCGGCAGTGAGCTCTCGACGATCTTATGAAAGGAATTTTTTAGTCTTCCATCATTGGTGGAGCAAGAAGAAGTCTCTCCGCCCAAGGCGATTTCAAATCCAACGATTTATTGGGTTCGCCCATTTCTATTAGGGTACGTACTAATAACCTTAATATCATAACTTTGTATAAATGTTATAGTAAAATTATTCCGTGAGTATCACGGATATTCAACTAGTTTAAATCATAAACGTAAATCAATTTACCCGGCCCGATTCATAATTCTTGTAGGTTGGATCATGAATTCTGAATTTGCCGTCATTAAAAAAAATCCAGCCCTAAAATAATGGAGTTATGGTCAATGAATTATAAATCCAATTCAAAAACTACTCAATTCCTAGTTAACAAAATCGACCCACTTAATTAACTAGATTGTAATCTTATGCTCACTTTTCTTCATAAAGTACTCCACGTCTAACTTAACTAGATTGTAATCTTATGCTTTTTCTCATTTTGGAAATGAGTTATCTCATTGCTATCACAATCTTAAAATTGCTATCATCATTCTACACATTCTTAGTCAACAAAAGACTTCTATTCCATGAAAAACATCACTGCGTTCATCTCCCCTCTTTCAACTCCTTTTGGAAAAATCTTCAGAGGATTTTCCATCGAGATTAATTAACAGATAATATAGTAGGAGTGTAGGACAGATCATCTTGATTAATCATCAAAAACAGAAGGCTTCTATTCCATGAAAAACATGCTTATCTTTAATAATTACGTAAAATTGGAAATTATCTACTACTTTCGTTTCGCAATGTAGTTATTTTATTTTACTTTTCACGGGAACAAACTTAAAATAAAATGAATGTGTATTTAATGGATGATTTTAACAATTACAAAAACCCTTTTGTTATGTTTGCGAGTAACACATTCATTCTACATATATACATGAAGTGACCAATGTTCATTAAAATTAGAAGTACCTTGGGTAAATGAAATTTCAGTAAATGAAGGATGGATTATTTTTAAAAAGTTTAGTATGGATTACTTAAAATAGAAATTTATATTATTAAATGCCTTTACATGAAGGAGTAGTTAATTTCTTCTTTTTTTTACATGGAAACAGAGGATTTTATTGCATATTTAAGGTTAGTTAAGTTCTACTATAGAATTTATAGTTTTATACACAACGAAGCAAATCTTATTCTATCATGACTTAAAATATTTTATTTTTCGATTCAAAAGAACACTAATTTTTTCCGGCATATCATTAATTCAAATCTTAGGAAATATGGTATGCTACGTCTATGATAGCCGGAAATTCAATAGTAGTAGCGCTTCACCTTTAGAAAACATAATAAAATATGGAAAACTCTCGGATACTTTTCAAAACATTACAAAAGCAAACCTAGCTAATAAAACAAACGGTTATTTATCCTATATTCTAAGGACATAAATTAAGTATTATATTGTTAGAAATTAAAATCCTAAAAAAAAATTAATAAAACATATTAAAAAAATCATTAAAACCAAATATAGTAAGATTTAACAAAAAATACTTTCATCTTAAGGTTCTTAATCAATGTCTTTAGGGCCTAGGTTAGAAAAATCGTTAATATATTAGGCTTTCATCTATAAAAACCTCATTAGAAAAATCGTTAATATATTAGGCTTTCATCTATAAAAACCTTTAATTACTTTCTTTAATATTTATTACTCGGTTTATATTTTAACCATTAATTAAAGCACAAAAATCGTTTACAATGCTTAAAAGCTCAAATATAGTGTTACAAATGTGTAATTATCTGATTTATAAATAAACCTGACATAACTAAACTGATATCCATGGAACCACTCAACCACACCATATCATCATCAAATCCTTTTGAGGGACTTCTTCCTCTCTCATATGCTTTTTAACTTTCTTTGATGATAATCATATATAGCATGCTTGGGCCATCAAGGTCATAAATCATAATTAGCAGTAAAAGAGCACCTTGTTTTCCTCCTTTCCATCCATCTTTCAATTTAATTCTTGTTGGATCGTGACGCGTTAGTAACAATACAGGGAACTAGTAAGGTTCCCTGGGCAGCGGAAATAAACAGTAAGAACACAGAATTTATAGAGGAAACCTTCTGTCCGACCAATCAGTCGTAGAAAGAAAAACCTCTACCCCTGAGACTTCTTCTCAGAGGATTTTCAATAGAATACTTTTATTAAGTTTCAACGATTACAAGGCAAGTCTAGTAACTAAGGCTCCTACCAAAGTTCCCTTGGTAACTACGGCTCCGACCGAAGTTCAACCAACTAGACTTCTACAACCCTAAGCGTAAACCTAAATCGAAAGTAAACTACTGACTTACTTGTGGATTCTTCACCGGAAAAAGCCACACACTCATACACTTGAAAAGCTCTCTTCTCAAGTTCTTCGTCTTCAACCACTCGAAAACCACCCCTTTAACCCTAGCTAACCCTAGCTATTTATAAGATAAGTCAAGTCTGATCTCACACGTAATTCTTGCCTAATTACGCTGATATTCCACTTAACAAATCCCACACAATAAGGAAAAAGATTGTTTGTGATTTCGGATCCTCAACCATGTCGATTCTTCCCAAAACCGAATGATCTCGGATTTCCCAAGATAAGATCGTGTGAAGATTGATCTTATCCTCTCTTTTATCTCCTTAAGCAACCGCCTACAGCTGTAGAATCTTCGTAGAAGATCGCTCGCAGAAGATAAGGTAACTTGCCATTTATAGAAAGCCGCGTTCCTTCTCAGACGCACTTCCTAAATCTGTCACTCGTTCCCTCCATCGTTCCTCACGATGTTCCTTCACTCGTGACCATGTACCTGTTTTCCTGAAACACTTACATGTAGAAGCAAGTTATATTTACTAAGTTTGTTATCATCAAAACTAAGAGAAACCATGGAACAACTATTGTTCCAACAATTTCCCCCTTTTTGATGATGACAAACCTATACAAAAATACATGTCTAGAAACCAATAGAAATATAGATCAGAAAAAAAATTCTTGTGTGGTTCCCCCTTAACAAATGCACTGTTGTTCCTACTCGTTAGAGGTAACAACTTATTCCCCCTCAGCCAAAGTTCCCTCTGTATTTCCTGGATAGAACGCATCTCTGCATTTTTCCTTACTTCCCCCTTTTGACATCATCAAAAGGTCAACAATCATCAAGCAAAACATAGAGCAAATGAACAAATTTAATTGAAACTTAAACCATTCATAAGCAAAAGATAGTTATTATTATAGATAATTGTCGCAGGAATCACAGCCAGAGAAAACATAAAAACATAAAAGTCTTAACATCCAAGAAACAAAAAAAAATTTTAAGCTGGGGATAGAAGGGCTAAGGAACTAGAGAGGGTCCACATCATGGTTCGGAGGAGGTGGAATCAGCAGCAGCAGTGTCAGTGTCTCTCTTAGCCAGGTACCCAATGATGGTACTCAGCTGAGCGGAAATCTTTTGAAGCTCGATCAACAACTTGGCAGAAACACCTTCACTCAGCGAAGAACTCCCAACATCCTTCTGGGCAGTCTTCTTTGCAGCTGTTCCCTTTGAATCACCCTGAAAGCTCATCCGCGAGATATTGCGCATCTCCAGGGGTAATCCAAAGAACTCCTCTTTTGAAGGCTGATAAGCCTTTCGTTCCTTCAGTATAGCCTTCACAAAGCGAGGATAAGGTATGCTATGCTTCTTCCCAGTGCACTTAGCCATTTGCCTCATCATAATCTCCGGAAGACTAATACGTTCCTTCCTTAAAAACTTGTCCAGCAGAATCATATCATTGATAGTGAGCGTAGTCCTCTTCTCCAGCCTTGAAACAATAACCTTGATGAGAAATCGATGTGCAATCCGTGCAGTGTAGCTCAAGTCGGTGGTTAAGTAGGGACCAGAGGCAGGAACTTTTCCCATGACCCGCCTAATTAACTGAGCTTTGTTCCTTGGCCAGTTACTCGATGTGTGAACATCCCCATATCCTTCAGCAGGCACCTTCAGAATTGTGGCAACAGATCCCAAAGAGAAAGAAATTTCCATCCCACCCACAGTAGCAAAACCCATTGGACCAGTAGAGAGATTGGCTAGTTGATAGGATTGAAAGAATTGGGAAAGAAGGGACACATCTACCTTGACTCCAGAGTCACAGATTTTCTCCCATCCCTGAAACTTGAGAAGTTCCCAAAACTCCTCCAAGTCATGGCTTTTCAGGAATGCTTCGGCGATCACCAGAGGAGGGACAACCTTCTTTGAACGATCCTTCTTGGAGCTTGCTGCTGGTTCCATTGGCAGTTTGCCTTGCGCCTTTGCAGACTTGAGGTCCTTTTCAACCTCTTCTTCTATCTCAGCCTCTTCTTCATCACCTTCACCATCAGAATCGTGCTTTTCTTCTTCTTCTTCTTCACCCTCATCAGAGCCCGAGCCAACCACTTCTTCCTCTTCCTCTGGATCTTCTTCTTCTTCTGAGGATTCTTGAGCCACCTGTTCCTTAGGAACGGTGGAGCGAAGGGCGTACTTGGATCCAGAAGGAGTGACCTTCGGCTTTTTGGTTGCGGGGGAAGGGGTTCTTTCCGAGTCAGAGATGTGAAAAATCTGAGACGGTAGGGGAGGAACACTCTTTTTCGCCTTTCGCTTGCCACGACTTGTCGGCTTCACCCATCCTGGTCGCTCACTTATCGGCACAAACGCCTCCTTTTCAGGTTCAGCGGTGGTGTCCTTCGGAGGCGAGTTCACCTCTTCCTTCTCCATTGCATCCTTGCTTTCCTGGGCATCCTTTGTTTCAGCAGCCTTCTCAGAGGGGTTGTCCGAGGGAACCACAGAGTGATCCTTCTCAGATTTGTCACCCTCAGTGTCTTTTGCCGATGAGGCCATATCAGCGGTGGCCACACCAGTGTCGGAAACAGCATCGAATTTGGTTTCGAGTTTGGAGATTGGAGAGGGAGAGGAAAGTTTGGCCTTTTTGAGGGTTTCAAGTTGGGCTTGAATTTTGGCGATCTCAGCAGCATCGAGACCCTCAAAGTTTAGGATTGGAGTGTTTGAGGAGGTAGCCATTGTTGTAGAGGAGAGAAAAGATCGAAGCTTGGAAGAAGATTTAGGGTTTGAGAGAATTAAGGATGCGGTAAAAAAAAAATGACCGAGATAAGAGTTTATAAAGCACACCTCTTTCCTTCTTGATAAAGATCACAATCTTTCCCAAAGATTTTCTTATCCAAATCCTAACGGCTAAGAATTTCCATAATGATGAATTTTCACCGCCATTAAGTCTTGTCTGCGTAGACGTCCTATCGTTCCCTGCAGAATTACTGTGCAACGGCTGGATTTTTCAAATGAGCAGTCACAACGGCTATAACTCTACTGCATTGCTTCTGTGATTGACGTCTGTTCTTTTGCAAAAATCTTCAAAAGTAATCAAAGATGTTCCTTTAATGTAACAATATTTGCAACCACTAGTTCCATACCTCGTTACCATGAGTGGATAAAAAAGGCTATGTTTGAACAGACAAGGGACTTGAGACGTTCCATTCAAACTTTTTGTAGGCTGGGAATATTTTTGACATCCACACAATTATTCCCCGTTTAAAGGTGATAGAAAGAGGTTCATAGGGAACGTTTGTGTGGACCAGGCTAAGGGACAGTCTTATAACCAACCATCATTTCGGCTTGAAGTGAGGGATAAAATAGATCAAGTTGGTTATTTTGGGCTAAAAAGAAATCTGGGATGTAAGCAATATAGTTTCAGTTCCTTTTAGCATGCAACATTTAACAATTTCTAATATATACAACATCTATGCATAGAGGAACGATATAAGCCATTAGAAAACTTGTCAAATGATATGTAGTTACCTGAGATGTTACCTTTTTAGTCAGGCATTGAGGGAATAAAGGACCGGGACTTGTTTACTCCAAGGAAATCATTCCTAGCAACATCCTCAGATGTTCATAGGGTTTTCTATCCAAAGCCTTGGTGAAAATATCTGCCACCTGATTTTCAGTCCTACAATGATCCATCTTGATAAAACCTTTTTCAACATTATCTCTTAAGAAATGATGTCGAATATCTATATGTTTGGTTCTAGAGTGATGCACAGGATTTTTGGAGATATTGATGGCACTTGTATTATCACATAAGATAGGAATAGTTCCAAGAGACATACCAAAATCCACCAGTTGCTGTTTTAGCCACAATACCTAGGAACAACAGGCAGCTGCTGCGACATACTCCGCTTTAGCCGTTGAAAGAGCAACTGAATTTTGCTTCTTCGATCCCCAAGACACCAAGCATGGTCCAAGGAATTGGGCCATCCCTGATGTGCTCTTCCTATCCACCAAGTGACCTGCAAAATCTGCATCCGAGAATCCGACAAGTTGGAACGAGTTGTGCCTTGGATACCATAGACATAACGCATCGTTCCCTTTCAGGTAGCGTAGAATTCTCTTCACTTCTTTCAGATGTGTTTCTTTAGGATTGGCTTGAAATCTAGCACAGAGACACACACTGAACATAATATCTGGCCGACTGGCCGTTAGGTACAACAGGGAACCAATCATTCCTCGGTACATCGTTTGATCAACATCAACACCATTTAGATCAGCATCAAGATGAGTATTGGGAGAAATAGGGGTATCAAAACTCTTTGTAGAATCCATACCGTACTTCTTCAACAGTTCCTTGATGTACTTTTGTTGATGTACCTTTGTTCCCTCATCAGTTTGCACCACTTGTAGTCCAAGAAAGAAAGTGAGTTCTCCGATCATGCTCATTTCAAACTCACTGCTCATTAGATTCTTGAAGCTTTCTACAAGTTTGGAGTTAGTAGAACCAAATATAATATCATCAACATAAACTTGAAATACTAAAACCTCACCGTCTTGTTCCCTTAGGAACAATGTTTTGTCGATCACACCACGTCTGTAACCATTGGCTAATAGAAACTGAGCGAATCTATCATACCAAGCACGAGGAGCCTGCTTAAGGCCATAAAGAGCCTTATCCAACACATAGACATGGTCAGGGTGATCAACATCTTCAAATCCTGGAGGTTGTAGAACATAGACCTCCTCTTGTAGGTAACCATTCAGGAATGCTGTCTTCACGTCCATTTGATACAACTTGAATCCCTTGTGAGCAGCATAGGCGATTAGAAGACGGATGGCTTCTATTCTTGCAACAGGAGCATACGTTTCATCGTAGTCAATTCCTTCTTGTTGATTGTACCCTTTTGCTACAAGTCTCGCCTTGTTCCTTGTGACTGCTCCGGTGTCATCAAGTTTATTCCTGAAAACCCACTTTGTTCCTATAGCCATCTTGTGATTTGGCTTGGGAACTAGTCTCCATACTTTATTCCTCTCAAACTGGTGTAGTTCCTCTTGCATAGCAACTATCCAGTCAGGGTCTTTTAATGCTTCCTTTACATTCTTTGGCTCTACAAGAGAGATAAACGCATTGAAAGCACAAAAATTCTTAATAGAGGAACGAGTAAGCACACCTTTGTCGTATGGAGTGATGATGTTGTCAACAGGATGATCCCTCTTTTGATGATAGTTCCTGACTTCAATCTGAGTGGGATCTGTACTTGACTCCTCTTGTTCCTGTTGGCTTGTCGTTCCATGTGATGTTCCTTCTTCATGATCTTCCTCAATGTCTTCATTCTGTGAAGTATCATCTTCTGGAACCAATGCACTTTCTGTGTCATCTCCATCCAAGTCAGGATGAGGAGGTACAACATTGTTATCTGGAACTTGTGCACTTGAATCTGGATCGACTTCATCATCTGAATCTGAGTTTAGAACCTTCATTGCATCCTCGTTACTGGACAGGTTCCCTCCATTTTTGGACTCGTCAAAGACAACATGAATGCTTTCTTCAAACTTCTTATTCCTTTTATTGAACACCTTGTAAGCCTTACTGTTGGATGCGTATCCCAGAAAGATGCCTTCATCACTCCTTGGATCAAACTTGCCTAGCTCGTCTTTTCCATTGTTGTGAATGAAGCACCTGCATCCAAAGACTTTCAAGTGGGATATATTTGGCTTTCTTCCCTTGATTAGTTCATATGGAGTTTTTGAAAAGTTGGAACGTATGGTGACACGATTAATGATGTAGCAAGCAGTACCGACTGCCTCAGCCCAAAAGGACCGAGGCAAGTTACTTGCCAACATCATAGTACGAGCCATGTTCTGTAGTGTTCCGTTCTTCCTTTCTGCAACGCCGTTTTGTTGAGGAGTTCTCGGCGCAGAGAAGTTTTGAGACACTCCATGTTCATCACAGTAGCTATGAAACATGGAATTCTTGAACTCTGTTCCGTTGTCAGATCTGATAGCTTTCAGTTTTTGTTCTGTTGATGCTTCTACTTTCTTGATCCAGTTTTTGAATGCCATGAACGTCTCGTCTTTGGAACCTAGAAAGAGAGTCCATGTATATCTAGTAAAATCATCAACAATAACAAAAATGTACCTGCTACCGCCATGACTTCTCACCCACATGGGACCGCACAAATCCATGTGTACCATGTCAAGAGGATGAGAGGTGCTCACTGACAACTTTGGTTGAAAAGATGATTTGCTTTGTTTTCCTTTTACACACTCTTCACATAAGCTTTCTTTTTCTGCAAGAACCTTGGGTAGTCCTATCACCAGATTTTGTGAGTAGAGTTTGTGGATTCCTCGATGGTTAGCGTGACCAAACCTCCTATGCCAGAGATCAGTCTTGTCGGCTATTGTAACAAAGCAGAGTTCTTCTTGTGGTTGGAAACTTGAGTCAACATAATACACATTGTTTCGCCTCTTTCCTTTCAGGACCACAAGATTTAGTTTCATATTCTTGATCATACAGCCATCTGAGGTAAAGGTTACCTCGTTTTTCCCTTGGTCACAAAACTGAGCAATACTCAACAAGTTGTAACTAAGACCTTTCACCAAGCTTACGTTTCTAACGCTGATTTTATCATTTAGCTTGACTTCACCTGTTCCAATGATTTCTCCTTGATTGTTGTTGCCAAAGGAAATGTTTCCTCTAGCGTTGTTTTGAAGTGAGGACAGAATACTCTTGTTCCCTGTCATGTGACATGAACACCCGCTGTCAAGGACCCAACGGACGTTCCCCCTCACTTCAACCTGCAAGAAAGAAATCACGTTTTAACGACCCAGGCCTGCTTAGCCTTCCCGGGTCGGTTAGCATAGCTCACATAATGATAAATATTAGATTGCACTAAAGTGGCTTTCTGTGAACTCTTGGAACTAGAAGCAATATTTGAGGGATCAACATGATTTTTCCCTTTTTCATTTTTAGAATCTTGCTTCTTTTGAGGTTGTGGGGCCTGTTTCTTTCTTTTTTGATGAGATTTATCATACCCTTGATTTTTCTTACCAGACCACTGTTTCTTGTTGTTCCTTGTATTCTGGTTTTGAGCCCTTTTGTTTGACATTTCTAGTCTAACCTTACAGTCTTTTTGAACATGACCTCCCCCACCACAGTGATAGCACACCCTATAGTATTCACCAAGATAGCGTTTAGGATGTGGTTTTTGGAGGGTTCGTTCCTTTGCTCGTTCCTTGGAAGGAACTTTATGCTGGTTCCCTTGAGACTGTTTTAGGTATATTTTATGAGCCGTTTTTCCAAAATACCATTCAGAGTTGTCATTAAGATTACTTTCAAGAATTTTGACTCTACTTTCTAGATGAATTACCTTATCTCTAGCGGATTGAAGTTCCCTAGCTTTTCTTTCCATTTTCTCTTCAAAGGTAAGATCATCCGGAGGATATTCAGATTTGTTTTTACCATAACCAATACCAGACCTAGCAGGACTGAACTCAATCTGAGTTTGTTTACTTAGTTCATGCTCTAATTCTTCATTTTTGAGTTTGTGAAGTAAATCTGACCTAAGTTCGTTATTGGTTTCAGTTAGAGTCTTAATATCTTTCTTATAATCTTCACATTCTGAACAAGGAACAATTGAAGTAACAATAGTTTTTGATAATTTTTCTTCAAGATTTAGACATTTCTCATCAGAAGTTTCTATTTCATCTTGCATCTTTAAATTATCTTCAAACAACTTTTTAACAAGGATAACAAGATCAGACTGTTTAGCACTCTCTATACTAGAAAGAAATTGTTCAGGAGTTACCTCTTGATTAACATCTTCAGTCTTCAGAGCCATGGCACAGATCTTTGAATCAGATTCATCATCTGAGTCAAGATCCCAAGCAGCGATGTAGGCCTTCTTCTTCTCGTTCCCAGTGTCGTTACCTTTGGGATAACTCCATAGTGACCCTTTTCCTGACAGTTGTAACAAGTAACGTCTTTGAGCTCCTTCTTCTCAAAGTTGATTCTTTCCTTCATGGCACCTTGCTTCTTGCCTCTCCTATAGAAGGATCTCATTGCTTTGGTTATGAGAGCTACGTTAGAATCTTCTCCTAGTTCACCATCAATTCCTGCAGAGATATTTTCAATGGCCCTTTCCACTTTAAGAGCAATTCCCTTGCTAGAGCTTGAAGCACCACTATTCTTTTTCTCATATCGCTCATAGTCAGTCAGTTTTCCAAAGATCTCATGAAGTTTGCAAGTCTTTGTAATTGGGTTCTACTTGAGAAGTCCTCTTGTAACTACGTACGTGGGACCTAAGCCATCTACAATTGCAGAGACTTTCTCAGCATGGGTGACAGATTTCCCAATTCCAAGATGATTAATGCGATTGACCAAGCCTTCAAACCGAGATTGGTATGTGGCTATAGTTTCTCCATCTATCATCCTGAAGTTGTAGAACTCCTTCTTAGCGTCCTTCTGATGGCTTTCTTTCAGATCAACGCTACCAATGTGCATTTGCTCCATGGCTTCCCATGCTTCTTTGGCAGTGTCACAGTTGACTGCCCTTAGGAGATCTTCAGCACCCAAGGCATTGTTTAGTAGCATTTGTGCCTTGTAGTTCTTCTCCATTCCTGTCCATTCAGATTGGCCCCATTCTGACTTCTTGTCCTTCTTTGCTTCAGGAACGACATAATCTCCATCTTCAATAACTGACCATGCTTGGTAGTCATTGCTTTTGAGCCAGGTGGCGAAGAGCTTCTTCCAGTGGTCATATTCTCCAGGAACAAGCAGTGGAGGCTTGTTGTTTCCAATTCCGACGTTGTGGTTGTTGTTCGAAGTCATTCTGTATTCCTGCACTAACACACAATCTAGAGCAAAACCTGCTCTGATACCAATTGTTGGATCGTGACGCGTTAGTAACAATACAGGGAACTAGTAAGGTTCCCTGGGCAGCGGAAATAAACAGTAAGAACACAGAATTTATAGAGGAAACCTTCTGTCCGACCAATCAGTCGTAGAAAGAAAAACCTCTACCCCTGAGACTTCTTCTCAGAGGATTTTCAATAGAATACTTTTATTAAGTTTCAACGACTACAAGGCAAGTCTAGTAACTAAGGCTCCTACCAAAGTTCCCTTGGTAACTACGGCTCCGACCGAAGTTCAACCAACTAGACTTCTACAACCCTAAGCGTAAACCTAAATCGAAAGTAAACTACTGACTTACTTGTGGATTCTTCACCGGAAAAAGCCACACACTCATACACTTGAAAAGCTCTCTTCTCAAGTTCTTCGTCTTCAACCACTCGAAAACCACCCCTTTAACCCTAGCTAACCCTAGCTATTTATAAGATAAGTCAAGTATGATCTCACACGTAATTCTTGCCTAATTACGCTGATATTCCACTTAACAAATCCCACACAATAAGGAAAAAGATTGTTTGTGATTTCGGATCCTCAACCATGTCGATTCTTCCCAAAATCGAATGATCTCGGATTTCCCAAGATAAGATCGTGTGAAGATTGATCTTATCCTCTCTTTTATCTCCTTAAGCAACCGCCTACATCTGTAGAATCTTCGTAGAAGATCGCTCGCAGAAGATAAGGTAACTTGCCATTTATAGAAAGCCGCGTTCCTTCTCAGACGCACTTCCTAAATCTGTCACTCGTTCCCTCCATCGTTCCCCACGATGTTCCTTCACTCGTGACCATGTACCTGTTTTCCTGAAACACTTACATGTAGAAGCAAGTTATATATACTAAGTTTGTTATCATCAAAACTAAGAGAAACCATGGAACAACTATTGTTCCAACAATTCTCCTGTTTTTTTTTTAATTTTTGTAAATGGTGCAAAAATTAAAAGAGACAAATTAAAGGGACGTGTGTAACAGTTGTATTGTATAAGAAACTGAAAGTGATAGATACTAAAATATATAGAGCTCTTGACATACATCAATCTTATTGTATCCCTAGTAACTTAATTATTTCTTGGCCCCAGGAACATAAATAAGTTAGAAAGGGCAAAAGTGATAAAGTATGTAGCAATACATATAAACTCGACTGTTATATATACATCGATCAATCTAGCTATCTCGGAAGAGTTGGAAATAAGCCTCCAGCTTCCTTCTCAGAGTTGCATGCTCTAACTTGGCTATGTTAAAAGTTTTGATGCACCTGACACATATAAAACATTCAAGATCAACATAATGATTTTTTTTCATTGATTAGTTATTTAATAAAATTAAGAAAGCTAGTGTTATGTTCTTGCAATTGTAATACCTATGGTATACTGATACACAACAAATATAGCTTAGGAATTATTTATATTATTTTAACTAATGTATTTTATATACAGAATTTTATATACTCCTTCTCGGATTTTCTTTACGATTCTTTCCTGTGACGCTATATTTGAACCGTTAGAACTTAGGACTTAGAAGTATAAATACTCCTATATTGTTATGTTTTTCTGAAATTAATCAAAAAATAATTATCCAAACTCTAATTCTCTCTTGTCCTTCTCTTCTAACTCGTCTCCCTCTGAGCCCCTCTCCCCAGGCCTTTGGCCAATTATTAATGACCAATTAAAATCAATGGCCAATTATTTTCGAAAATATCAAACTAGTCTTAATAATATTAGTCTATATATCATCACCTATTAACTAAGGTCTGACTTAATATTATGAGTTTTTGATGTGGGAGAGTTTGACCTAGAAGGCTAGAATCAATTAATTTTGTCCTATTTGACATATGTACACATAAATTTCTATGCAAATTGTGAGTTTATGGGTCATGCTGAGTTGAGTTTGATTTATTATAATGTACCCATGACCTGTAACAATTCGAACCTATGCTCAACTTGTAATAACCCAACACGTACTCGACCCAAACTTACATTGTGTATAATACAGTATGACAGATCCATAGTTGATGCAAAATTAAAGTGACTTGACTTTAACTTAATCAACCAACTAGGTTGCCCTAATAAGCTATACATATATGTATTCATGTATTATCAAGTTGGAAAAGGAAAATGGTTAACTTTAAGCACAATTTGAGGCTAAAACATTATCAATAATTGTTCTAAATACAGGAATTGAATGAGCTGTTTGGGTGATTTGGATGTATACCCTTCAAGGTTTCTATCTCTGCAGAACTCCCTGAATCTCCCACATTCATATGTCACCTTCTTGGCCCCTATGCTGCAAAATTTAATTCCGCCTTAATTAATTTGTTAGAACGTGATCACCATGCATTAATATAGATCACATAAATTAGTAGGTAATATATATGGTAATTTTGAAAGTGACACTGTAAACTATATCCATGAGCTCATATAACCAGCCCAAGATTCAGAAATTAATTAAGTTATTATGAAGCTAATTATTACATTAATTAGAAATTTATTGATTAGTTAGTTGATTTGGTTTAGTTACCTTGAGCTACTACCCTTGAATTGGTGCATGTAGTCATCCAGCTTGCCAAAGTCATTAGGGTGTTTATTAGCCCTGCTTAGACATATACACCAATTTCACAAATTAGTAAATAATTAATCATCATTAACGTGCATAATCAACTAAGCAACAAATTAACGGCAGCTATCAATATATAGTGTAACGTACAGTAATTGTTCAATGGCGTGGATGAGCCTAGCAGAATCAGCATAGAAAGAGGTTACAATCTCTTCCACGAAATTCGGACTCGTTTCATCCACCAAGTTCTCCAGCTCAACGAATTGTTCATCAAGATATCCCTGCAAATATAAGTTTATAATTATCATGTTAAGCAATTAAGTAGATCAGTATCATAATAATTAATTATGAAGTAGCTAGGCAATGCACCAAGCTAACTCATGAAAGTAATATAGACCAAATATATATTTTAATTATCATTTGATAGATTCTTATATATTGTCATCTTCACTAGAAAATATAATGTACGTATGAGCTTCTTTGCGAGTAGTTTATAATTCAATGTTTGCGATTGATCTTTATTACCTGTCACAATATTCTTGTTTCTGTATATATCTTTTGCAACTTTATGATCAAATTAGAAAGATTATATTCAATTAATGATTACATCCTCACTTTTTTATGTAGGAATAAAGTTTGTATATTCTCCTCCCCCAGTTGTGTGTGACACAAGGGGACCGCGGTCAAAGTATCTTTATAAGATTAAATTAGTATAAGATATGCATTCTCTTACATGCCCAAAAATTAAATGAACCAAAAAGTTTAACATATATTTGGTTAAATTCTCTGAATATATACATGGTGTATAAAGGAAAATATAAGAATATTGATTACCTGATCAAAGAGTGATTTCCTGGTGGAGTGTTGGATAAGCAACTTATTTGCCTCCATTTTGTGCCTGCATTAACGTTGAGTATATATATAAGCAATTTATATTATACGAGAGAAGCAATTGTATGAAGATTGAAGGAGTGTTGCATGGTCTTTTTATAGTTGTATAGGCTAAGTGTATGTGGTGAAAAGAGAAGGGATAAAATGGGAGAGGACACGTGTAGAGAGTCGATAAGATCGATATACATTTCATGCTTGGATCGATTCCTCTAGCTTGTGAGCAAAGCTTTTTTATAAATTCCAATGCTTTCGTCTTCAACTTGAGAACTCTCATTATCATACTTTGCTCAGTATTTTGAGGCACATGATTCATTTCCTTCATCATTTTTTCACGTCTTGGGTCTTGATATTTTAATCAATCTAGCACTAGCCAGTGTTTCAAAAAATATTGTTAGACAGACCATAGGCGGAGAGGGGCGTTTAACGCCTAGGTGATCGATCTAATTAAATGCGATCTACTAAGCGGATCCAATCGGACGTCTAGATGGGTTAGAAGGCTAGGTGGACTGGGACTGGGACTTTTCAGCGCCCAACAAAACATGGCTGAGACTTAGGCGGAATTTTTGGAACGATGATCATAGCTATCGTGATAATTGCAAGAGTTTTTTAGTCTCATGTATATGGTTCGATGACAATAATAAATTAAACTTGCACAAAAATTATACTTATCTAGTACGTATTTAAATTTTGTGGCTTCAAATAGCTAAAAAATTATACCAGACACTTGATGTAGAAATAATCTTATATTAAAAGTACTGATCAGAAATTCTAATTAAATAACATATAAATTTTTCGAGTAATTTTTCATTTTTTCCTATTATTAATTGATTTTAAAATAGAATTCTATCGAACTTTTGTGCGCATATGCACATGAATAAACACCTTGTAATTGGCTCATGGCCGGACTTTAACACTTAAAGATTTAATTAATTTTTGTATTATTAAGGTAATTAATTTACAAGGTTTTGGCCGGACTTTAACACTTACAGATTTAATTAATTTTTGTACTATTAAGGTAATTAATTTACAAGTTTTTTTTTTGTGCTCATGTAAATCTTTCCGGTGATGGGGTTTTTGTTTGTATTCCCAATTTCCCATAATCCCATTGCACATGTCCTCTTAACCTAAAAACTATACCAGATACTTGAACATTTGTTGTTTCATGCCTACAATCCCATAAAAGTTCACTATTTTCTTAAAATATCGTGAACAGACGCTCAATCAAATGAAATGTCGACATGCAAGTCCTTGTCGAAGAACCCTGTCAATATGTCCGAGACCTAGACACGTTAATTTTAGGGTCGGCGTCAAGTATCTTTTAACTGTTTCTAATTTATGCGTTTGAACTAGACTTGTCAATCGAATCGGTTTGATCAGGATCAGTTATATCGGGTCCGAATTAATTATGGGTCGGATCAATTAGGTTACATGTCAAATTGAATTGGGTTATGACACATTATTATACGGATTTTGGTCAATCTAGCGGGTCAAGAGTACCAACTTTTAAGATTATAATATATAAAATAAATGTATAATTTTTCAAAAATAATAATTCGGGTCAATCTAGTGGGTTTTAGCTTTCAATCCAATCAAATCAGGTCTTTTTATGACCCATTGATTTTCGGGTCGGATTTCAACCCTAAAAATTTCGTGCGATTTGGGTCCGGTTGCATATCAGTGGCTATATGTGCATTAAAAATGGTCTAATGTGCATCAAATTTGGTTGCGTAGATGTATGTTTGTGCGTCAAAACTAATTGTTCTATATGCATCAAAATGACCCGTATGTGCATCAAAACAACTAAAAAGTGTATCTTGTTTAAGTGTGCATCAAAACTGATTGTATGTAATCATACTGGTAGATATATGTTTGTGTATCAAAATCATTTATATGCATTAAAATAATCCTAAAAAAGTTTTTTATTTATGTATGTGCATCAAAACTATCATATATACATCAAAATAATTAAAAAGTGCATCTTATTTATGCATGTGCATTGAAACTGCAAAAAAACTAACTAATTAACTATAGGCGAAATTATATGCACATCGTCATTAATGCACATAACTAAGCCAAAAAAAGTTTAAAACCGATGCACAATTTGTTTAAAAAATTTGATGCACTTTACCTAGTTATGATTCATATAAAGTTATTTTGATGCATGCACTTTACCTCGTTATGATTCATATAAAGTTATTTTGATGCATTTCAAATGCAAAACTTATACATAAAGTGCACACATTTCAAAAAATGGATTTTTTTGAAAAATATGTAAATAATTCGGAGATGCATCCATTCCGTCTTCTTCCTTCTTTAATACGGAGTAAAATTCTACTTTAACACATTGATTTTTGTACGGAACGAACGAGGTTTATTCTCCTTTTAAACCTAAGCAGTTGTTCAGAGGTGATCCTTCTCCTAAATAGGGCATATGTTAGAATAATCCATATTTTAATATATAAATCAGAACTCAAAACTATCCATTACAAGCACGATTTGAACCTTAACGCTATCTAACTAACCAATTCGATTCGACCAGACCAAAAAGCCTAAATTACCAAGAATCTAAGTGCACCCAATGCCTCATCGGCTCATCTTTCCAGCTTACGATTCCTCCATGAAAGACCAGTCAAAAGTAAAGCTAGAAAAAAAAGTTGTGCAAAGAAAGCGGGCCAAGACTTTAACATGACATAAAAAGGACATAAAACAAAAAAACCTTCCAGCAATGGCTAAATATGACTGGTCCAGCAAATGCTAATTAAGTACGTACCATTCTCTTAATGTGTATCTATTTGAGGGTGTGAGAATTCTTTTGCCAAAGCAAAGTATTCGCCCATACAAAATGTTGCTTTAATTTATTCCATGTTCCAAAAACTACATAAATCTCACAAATACTTCTTCAAGTTCTCAAAGCTTTTTCAGCCTACGTACCATAAGGTAGAATGTTACATGAAATTTGAATGTACACTATTGTAAGTGTATATTAAGTTGTTATGGTTTATCGGGTGGCGTTGGATTCGCGTATAGAGTGCAGCCATTGTCGATAGCTCAGCCGAGCATATTGTGATGTGGTCACAAAACTTGTTTGCTTCATTTGGTTGGAGGCCAAAGATTCTTTTGCCTTTCTATCAACATCCCTCTTGTGCTGATAAGAATCACACCCTGTAAATGATAAGGCCTTTGTAGAGAACACATCATGATTGGTTTTTTTTTTTGAATGATAACTTAACGTACGTACAAAAAAAATCAGAAAAAGAATAAAAATACGTTACGTTTCAATACATCACAATTTTGCTAGAGGATATGGATCAAGCTAGCTAGCTCCTCAAAACCGTTATCTAATTTTTGTGGACATCTTTTATAAATATATTCTTTGATGAAAATCTAGCTAGGCCTTCCAAATGCAATAATGGAAATGATTTTAGCCTATGTAAGGTTGATGAATACACATTTGATCTAGTGGTGAAGTGGTGTTAGGTTCCTAATTAAGTGTTGTCGAATGGTGCTGACCGAACGAACTAGGTGAGCCAAAAGCAGGACCAGAAAAGTATGTATGGTCGCGCAGTCACGAATTTGTAAGCGTTAAATGCTAACTACAATATCTTGTTCAAAGGTTATTTTAACTATTATCCTAATTAAAATGAACGAACCCTTTGAAGATGAAATAAAATTTGATATACAAGAATGAGCATTCTCTACTAGAATTAAATTACAGCATTCTCTACTAGACCCCATTCTATTTTTTTTGATAAGTGGGTTGCATTACAATTTAATTGAGCTTTTGGGTTTGCAAATATCAATAATGGATCAGAAGCGATACGAATTAGATCAATGATTCTTCACTAAAATAGAGTCTTACACATGTTCATTTTGAGTTGGAAATGCGTTGTTGACAACAGCAAACTCCATGCTATTGTTGTTATACGCTTGAGGCATATACATCTAGGTTGCTTCTTGGACATTCGTCTTCTCGATTTCGCCCTCTGCATAAAATCCATGGTATTCTACATATGTTTGGTTAATCTTTTCTAAGGTATTATACCTATGTCCAACTGGGATAGTAATGGCTTAATTTAGTCCTTCACGATGCTTCATCCTCTTGATGTGAAGCGGATATTCAAGTTTAAATCCACCTTCATCTAACAATAAATCTTATATGATTCATAATTGATTTAATTTATAATGTATCAATTTTTGGTGAACAAAAAGGGTCACACCCTTTTTGTTCCATTGAGTTGAATACTCAACTTTGTGCAATAAATTGATGACCAAGGAGTAAATTAGGTAGAAGGGTACGCATTAGAAGAAAGAGACCCGGATTTGGATCAATGATTCTTCACTGAGATCAAGCCATAAACATGTTCGTTCCATTGACTTGTATGAACAAGGCTAAAAATACGCAGCAGAATCATATTTGTTGACAACACCAAACTCCATGCTACATGCTTGAGGCGTACACATCTTCATTGCTTCTTCGACTTTCGCCCTGTCAGCCATGTCCTCTCTGTACATTTCATGGTACTCTATATCTGCCTGCCTAATCTTTTCTATGGTATTATACCTCTTTCCAGCTGGGATAGTAATGGTTTTAATCCTCCGCGACGCTTCATCCTCTGCTGTGACGCGGATATTCAAGTTTATATCCACCTCCACTTTCACCTCAATTCTTGGTACTCCCCTGCATATATGTACAGCTCAAATCAATATAACCAATTTCTAAGGTGTTAAAAGAATTTGATGTATGTAACATGTGTGTTACCTAGGAGCAGGTAGAAGATCAGATAATTTAAGCGTTCCAAGATAATGACAATACTTAGTTAGTTCTCTTAATCCTTCAAAGACCTTGATCTCGACACTAGTTTGTTCGTCATGATAGGTTGTGACATATTTGGAGGCGCTTGCTGGAAGATGTCCTTGAGCGGAAACATATTGTGTCATGATTCCGCCCATTGTTTCAATCCCCACACTCAGAGAATTTGATACTTCATAATCTTCCCGGCCTGTGTTTGTAAGAATGCATACACCAAAAGTTAGTAACAAGCTAGGGAAATTAAAAAGACAAGTGACTAACTAACAAAAATGTATAATTTTTTTCTTTTACCATCCCCTTTGCCGAAAAGGATACCAGCCAAATGAGTAGCAGCAAAAGCCGAGGCTTCATCTGGATCAACATCCTTTAGGAACTCCCTACCAACCAACTCCTTCAACATTTGTTGAATCTTTGGGATCCGAGCGTTTCCTCCAACAAGAACAATCTCATCAATGGCTATTTTCTCGATTCCTCCTTCGTTCATGACTTCCCTAACTAAGTCAATTGATTTGTTGAACAAATCCATGTTCAACTCCTCAAAAGTCTCCCTAGTTAGCGGCTCCTCAAATAACACGATTCCATCAGCAAGGGACTCTATCTTAATTATGACTCTGTCACTGCTACTCAGTGAAATTTTAGCTTTCTCACATTCGATTCTTAATTTTCCAAGTGCAATTGAATCCTTGCTAATATCTTTGTTGTACTTGCTCTTGATCAAGTTGATGAAGTAATCAACAACTCTCATGTCAAATGTTTGACCTCCCAAATGCAAGTCTCCCCTAGCGGAACTTACTTCATACAAACCTTCATATATATCATGGTCTAGCAGGTGGACATCAAAAGCAGTGCCACCAAGATTGAAAACGAGAACCCTCCAGACCCGTTGAACCCATTGCCTACGTACAAGTATGGCGGCTAGTCCAGAATTCTTAACACGAGCAACGTTAAGCCCTGCTATCTTGCCTGCTTCTGTAATGGATCTCCGTAACTCGTCATTAAAAAGACCTTCAATAAAAGTATGTGTATCTGGCAACCAATTGTGTTAGTGATAATGGGCCAAGTATAACATAAACGATGTGGAGATTCAATTATAAACGTACAAGGATGAACTAGAACAAAAGCGAGGTTAATCTCACTCCCCATGTATGCCTCTGCAATTTCCTTCATCTTCCCTAATATCATAGCACAAATTTCTTCCGGGCTAAACACTTTGGTTTCCCCATTCTTAAAATTCACTTCTACATGAGGCTTATTCTCTATGTTCACAACTTTGTATGGTAAAGTCTTAATGTAGCTCTGAACATCTGGATCGTCAAACCTATCATCAAGCAAACAAAGACATTATTGAAAATTGAGAGATATATCAACAAACTAGCTAGATAAATTAGTCGGTTGATCCATGGCTTACGTCTTTCCCATTATCCTACTAATGCCACAAATTGTTCGTTCAGGGTTGATGGCAGCTTGATCCTTAGCCGATTCACCAATTAGAACTCCCGTGTCTGTAAATGCAACACAAGATGGTGTAGTCCTCTTACCTCGTTCATTTGTAACTACTTCAATGACGTCAGAGCTTGACAACAGAGCTTCACACTGCTCTTTCGTAGCCAAGCAATAGCCCCTGCGGAGACCCGGATGCTTGAACACTGCAACACTCGAGTATGTCGTCCCAAGATGGATACCGACATTACTCTCCATCATACCACGTCGGCCTTTTACCTCTTCTTCTGTAGACCGAGTTGTCCATATCAAACACTGAGTTGTCCATAGCAAACACCCTTGTGGACCCATAAACATTTGAGAATTAGATTCTATGAGCCCCCCTCTTATTATACCATACCCAGTCATACAATTTTGACACTGATCATACAAATGCAAATTGAAGTTTCCTTTAACATGATTGATCCCATGGTTGTGAATGCAAGAAGTAAAACTCGTGGGATTGGAGTATGTAACTAATGTAAATAGAAGGTGCAATCCTATATATGATTCGAATTGAGTACAGAATTACTTTATCAGATGAAATCATTAATTAAGCATATGAGATTGACTTCAAAACTACTTGATTAATTGAAAATGTTCAGTTTAATTACTATGAACAGATAACAAACCTGATGTAATGAGAAAGACGAGCAGAACAAAGCTCTTGTTGACTGTCATGGTTGCCCGACCGGTCTCCAACTTATAAATCTGGAAATTTTGAAGTGAGAAAAGATCCTATTAGAATTGTTATAGATGAGAATCATGATATGCATGGGTACTTACATATAGAATCACTTGACAGAAGATGATCTAACAAGGCACTATAATGAAATTGATCTTAAATTACAGCTTGAACTTCAAATATGCTCTACGAATTGAAGGAATCATACAAACCAATTTTCTACTAAAATACGAATTCCATTTCGATTACGGTAATAGTCTTCGCATTTCACATTCATTCAAAAAATGAAAAGGAAAAATCAAGTCTTTCGCCCACGTCTTACTCCGCTGTCCGTTCTACGTCTCTCAAACCATAACCTAGCAGTCTAGCACAAGTCGCCCAAATTCAAGCACTAATCTGAACGGAAATTGAACGGAAAACTCGCATCACCGCCATAAATCGAAATTAGGTCTAAGTTAAGCACATCGAAAAAGACGAGTTCCGAGATAAGGGATTGAAGAAAAAATAATAGATGCATTTGTCGGAGACGGAGAGAGAGAGATCTACCACCAGCCAGCGCGGAAACTACGACGAGCAGCGACTAACGATGGGGCTGACGGCGTGGGGTATTAGATTTGGAGAAAGAGTAGATTGATTTTATTGATGAGAGACAAAATACAGTTATGATTTATCCATCTCTATACTCTCTCCGATTTAATCTCTGATTTAAGATAAGTATATAGTTTTAGTATATTTAACACAAGTTTAAAAAGCGATTTAATCTCCGATTTAAGAAGTATAATTTAGTATATTTAACACAAGTTTTAGAAAAAGTATTACGATATCATTTGATTGTAATTTATGGAAACGTAAACGGAATGAAAACGAATGTATTTTATTCTAGTGTCATCAATCATCATATATTGACAAAAAAAACGGATTTTTTTAATGTGTGTTCATGGACACACAATAAGAATTCTAATCTTGGTACCAATGGTGCATTGGCGTAGTAGCGTTGAGGCTACGCTTGGTAGGACGAATCATGTGTTCGATTCCCCGCAATGTCGTTGGGAGGGGTCTGCCGTAATCCCATTCAGTACCCCGGTCTGGATGTAGCCCGTACAGGTGAACCCAGGCGCGAGAGCAAAAAAAAAAAAAGAATTCTAATCTTGGTAAATCTGATATTGTTTATTAATTTTGATTTTTTTAAAAGAGTTCATTAACTCTAATAATTTAGGGGATACTTTTGAAATAATTTTGGGCACATATACAATAGCCAAACCCCCAAAAAATCAACTTTTTTTGCACAACCTCTTATCCATTGTAAAAATAGGTTTGCTCCACCTCAATCATTCATCAATTACCACATTTTTGGACCAATAAATGAATAGTTTTAGTCAATAAAAACACATTACAATAAGTATTCTCATAACTAACTCCTAATCAATTGCCTAGAAAACTTAAAACGACACATAAAGTAAATAAAAAAAAACTATTAAAACAACACTTATTTTAGATCGAAGGAGTACTAAGGAATAACCTTCTTGCCACATGTCAGCCTCACATTCATTTCGTCTATGTGTCTGATTGTAGTCTATTTCGCATATGTGACACCGAGTCATTAAGTCTTTATAAAAATTTAAATTAATTTTTGTAATATTTTATAATCTTAAACATATTCAAATATATCTATCTTTATCTAAATTTGTTAAAAAATAATAAATAACTCTTTAACTCAAGTCTTTCAAATCTTTAACTCTTTTTAATTAATTAATTATATATATTTTTTGTTTTTATAACAAGAACTAAAATTTAATAATATCCTTCAATGAGAAGACAACATTGAGTTGAGTAATAAATTGTCGAACAAATGTAGGATCGGAACCAGTGAGAATGATATCATCAACATAGACTAATAAATAGGTGATGGAAGACCCCTTATGTCAAACAAACATAGATGTGTCAAATGTCAAAATAACAGGCAAAGAAGCCTTGGCTGAGAAAATAGGTTTTGAGTTTGTTGAACCGAGCTCGAGGAGCTTGTTTGAAAGCCATAGATTGCCTTGTGGAGCTTACAAACATAATCAAGATATGAGTTATGAATAAATCCTCTCGGTTGATCCATATAAACAGATTTTTGCAAGTCACCATTTAAGAACGCATTATTGATATCAAGTTCTGGTAATGGCCAACCATAAGACAAAGCAATAGAAAGAATTAACCTAATTGTTGTCGGTTTGACCATCGGACCGAATGTATCAAAATAATCAACTCATTCTTCTTGATGGAAGCCTTTTGCCATAAGTCATGGTTTGAAGCGTTCATCTGAACCCTCGAATTTCTTTTTAATTCTATAGATCCATTTTTACCAACAACATTAGCATTTGCAGGACGCGGGACAGGAGCTAGTCCACTTGTGATTGGATGTAAGAGCATGGATTTCAATGCGCATGGCCTCTCGCCATGCCAAGCTTTTGTTGGCAATTGCAAATAATGTTGGCTCTTTTTGCTTGGAGAGGGTCGGAGGCTTGATGTTTTGTGGTGTGAAGGGCACGAGGTTTCAAGTGGCCGGTTTGCACTCTTGTGGTCATAGGATGACTAGATGATTCGGCGGACCTCATATACAAAGCTCGAGTGTGTTCATGTTGGGTCGCAGGGACTGCACTTTCGGTCCTGGAAGTCGTAGGTGGAATCGAGGGAGAGAGGGGCGGGTTGGACAAGTTCAATTTGATTGGGAGAGGGCATAGTATTAGATGGTAATCATAAGGGCGTGGTTATTGGATCGGGTGTGGAGGCCGGAGGGGTACGTAGGATTTGGGGTATTAGGGTTTGCATGCATGCAACTTACTTAATTAGGTGGAGTTTTGGGAGGCAGTAGAAAGCAAGGAGTTTTGTGGGCGTGGAGCCAGTGAAACGTGGATCGGAGGAGAATGAGTAGTGGAAGGAGTAGGTTTTGAGTATAGAAAATTTTGCTCATCAAACACTTTATGGGGAGTAATATATGTCCTCCCAGAAGGAATGTGTAGACATAGATAATTCTTGTATTTAGTGGTATAACATATGAAAACGCAGGAGGAGATCGAGCGAAAAGACATTTTTGTGGAGGTGTAGGGACGAAGGTAGGGATAACAAAGACAACCAAAGACACGAAGTCTAGTGTAGTCGACATTTTTATATATGATATAGTCAAGAATTAGAAGGGTAGAGAGGCATGAGCAAGCAATGCAATGCCTTTTTCTTGAACAATTCGATGGCGTCTTTCAACACTCCCGTTTGAGAGGGTGTGTGTGGAGAAGAAATTGTATGTATAATGCCGTTTTGGTCAAGGAATGATTTTAGGGCAATAAACTCACCACCACCATCAGTTTGGAGACATTTGATTGATTTTTGGAATGAAGTTTGAATCACTTTGTGAAAAAAGGATAAAAGTGGAGAGCATCGGCACTGATGTGTCATTTGGGATTCATGTCGTGTATTGGTTCATGTCTTAAAATTTACAGTTTGATTGGGTCAATTTATTGTAATTTTTGTGAGGATTCAGGTCAACTCAACGAGTTAAGAGCTTTAACTTTTTATCAAGATTAGAATTCTTTTTGTATATCCATGGATACACATTAGAAAAATCCATGAATATAATGCATTAGATTTTAATATTTTCTACTAGATCCCATTCTATTTTTTCGGGAATGTGGGTTGCATTGCAATTTAATTGAGTTATTGGATTTACAAATATCAATATTGGATCAGAAACGATACGTATTATTGATCATTGATTCTTCACTAAATTAACGCCTTACACATGTTCATCCAAATTTGAGATGGGTACGTGTTACAAATGACAACGGGAAACTCCATGCCACTAGTCCACTACTATGCTATACGCTTGCATATACATAGTGTTGGGCCACTGAAATCTAGCCCAGAAGAGCGTCGAAAGTCCAGAATGATTAGCCCAAATTGTTGGTTAAAAAAGAAGGTCGAAGAATTAGTCAAATCATGGCGAAGATCCCGGGTTCAATAATCACCCACCTCAACGGCTACCTCATTCATGCCAGTGGCGAAATCTCCGGGATATGCAAGGCGCTCCACCAACAGTTGTAGAGGGAATATAGGCTGACACACCCGAAATCAAGTGCTAAAAGTTCAATTCATTCCTTTACAATCTTTCTACTCAAGAGTTCGTTTGTATCGATCGGATATTTATTTGCAATCTCAATTTATTCTTTTACTTACTCTTATTTTCTGAGATTTCCTTTTACTTTACGCTCAATTTATAGTTCGTAACGCATTGTGACTGCCTTTTGGTTAGAATTTCCTCATCTTAGTAGGTAACGCGTTTGTGCGGTTAATCTGCCCAAAACACATGGATTGTTTCTTGTACATTCGTCTTCTCAATATCGTCCTTTGCATAAAATCCATGGTATTGATGTGACGCAGATATTCGAATTTAAATCCATTTTTCATCTAACAATAAATCTTATATGATTCATAATTGATTTAATTTACAATGCATCTTTGTTTGGTTATATTATTTATCGTCCAACCTATCATATTGTATTCACATATTCAACTCTGAATACTCTCTTGCGCAATAAATTGATGACCAAGGAGTAAATTAGGTAGAAGGGTACGCATTAGAAGAAAGAGACCCGGATTTGGATCAATGGTTCTTCACTGGATCAAGCCATAAACATGTTCGTTCCATTGACTTTGTATGAACAAGGCTAAAAGTACGCACCAGAATCATATTTGTTGACAACAGCAAACTCCACGCTACATGCTTGTGGCGTACACATCTTCATTGCTTCTTCGACTTTCGCCCTGTCAGCCATGTCCTCTTTGTACAATTCATGGTACTCTATATCTGCCTGCTTAATCTTATCTATGGTATTATACCTCTTTCCAGCTGGGATAGTAATGGTTTTAGTCCTTCGGGACGCTTCATCCTCTGCTGTGACGCGGATGTTCGAATTTATATCCACCTCCACTTTCACCTTAATTCTTGGTACTCCCCTGCATATGTACAACTCAAAACAATATAATCAATTTCTAAGGTTTCACAATAATCTAATGTAATGTACATTACCTAGGAGCAGGTGGAAGATCAGATAATTGAAGCGTTCCAAGGTAATGACAGTACTTAGTTAGTTCCCTTAATCCTTCAAAGACCTTGATCTCGACACTAGTTTGTTCGTCATGATAGGTTGTGACATATCTAGAGACGCTTGCTGGAAGAAATCCGCCAGCGGAAACATATTGTGTCATGATTCCGCCGATTGTTTCAATCCCCACATTCAAGGAATTCGATACTTTATAATCTTCCCGGCCTGTGTTTTAATAATGCATACACCAAAATTAGTCACAAGGGAAATTAAATGACAAGTGACTAACTAAAGAATACGTATATTTTTTTTTTTTTTTACCATCCCCTCTGCCGGTAATGATACCAGCCAAATGAGTAGCAGCAAAAGCCAGGGCTTCATTTGGGTTAAAACCCTTTAGGAACTCCCTACCAACCAATTTTTTCAACATTTGTTGGATCTTTGGGATCCGAGCATTTCCTCCAACAACAACAATCTCGTCAATGGCTATTTTCTCGATCCCTCCTTCGCTCATGACTTCCCTAACTAACTCAATTGATTTGTTGAACAAATCCATGTTCAACTCCTCAAAAGTTTCCCGAGTTAGCGGCTCCTCAAATAACATGATTCCATCAGCAAGAGATTCTATCTTGATCATGACTCTGTCACTGCTACTCAATGAAATTTTAGCTTTCTCACATTCGATTCTTAATTTTCCAAGTGCAATCGAATCCTTGCTAATATCTTTGTTGTACTTACTCTTGATCAAGTTGATGAAATAATCCACAACTCTCATGTCGAATGTTTGACCTCCCAAATGCACGTCTCCTCTAGCAGAAATTACTCTCAACAAACCATCATGTATATCATGGTCTAGCAGACGGACATCAAATGCAGTGCCACCAAGATTGTAAACGAGAACCCTCAAGATCCGCTGAACCCATTGCCTACGTACAAGTACGGAGGCTAGTCCAGAATTGCTAACACGACCAACCTTAAGCCCTGCTATCTTGCCTGCTTCTTTAATGGATCTTCGTAACTCGTCATTAAAAAGACCTTCAGTAAAAGTATGTGCATCTGGCAACCAATTGTGTTAGTGATCATGGGCCAAGGTTTGCTAATTGTGTTGCGATTAAATCAAATAAAAATGTATGACATAAACGATGTGAAAATTCAATTAGAAACGTACTAGGATGAACTAGAACATAAGCGAATTCAATCTCACTCCCCATGTATGCCTCTGCAATTGCCTTCATCTTCCCTAATATCATAGCACAAAGTTCTTCCGGGCTAAATGCTTTGGTTTCCTCATTCTTAAACTTCACTTCTACATGAGGCTTATTCTCTATGTTCACAACTTTGTATGTTAAAGTCTTAATGTAGCTCTGAACATCTGGATCATCAAACCTATCATCAAGCAAACAAAGACATTATTGAAAATTGAGAGATCAACAAACTAGCTAGATAAATTAGTCGGTTGATCCATGGCTTACATCTTTCCAATTATCCTACTAATCCCACAAATTGTTCGTTCAGGGTTGATGGCAGCTTGATCCTTAGCCGGTTCACCGAATAGAACTCCCGAGTCTGTAAATGCAACACAAGATGGTGTAGTCCTCTTACCTCGTTCATTTGTAACGACTTCAATGACGTCAGAGCTTGACAACAGAGCTTCACACTGCTTTTTCCTTGCCATACAATAGCCCCTGCGGGGACTCGGATGCTTGAACACTGCAATACTCGAGTATATTGTCCCAAGATGGATACCAACACAACTCTCCATCATACCACGGCGGCCTTTTATCTCTTCATCAGTATGCTGAGTTGTCCATAGCAAGAACCCTTGTGCAGACATAAACATTGAGTATTAGATTCTTTGAAACCCCCTCTTATTATATGATACCACATCATACAATTTTGACACTGATCATACAAATGTAAAACGAAGCTTCCTTTAACCTGATTGATGCCCTGGTTGTGAATGAAAGAAGTAAAACTCGTGGAATTGAAGTATGTAACTAATGTAAGTAGAAGCTACAATCCTATATATGATTCGAATTGACTACAGAATTACTTGATCAGCTGAAAGCATTAAGCATATGAGATTGGCTTCAAAACTACTTGATTAATTGAAAATGTTCAGCTTAATTACTATGAACAGATAACAAACCTGATGTCACGAGAGAGATGAGCAGAACAAAGCTCTTGTTGACTGTCATGGTTGCTCAATCGGTCTCCAACTTATAAATCTGGAAATTTTGAAGTGAGAAATGATCCTGTTACAACAATTGCTATAGATGAGAATCATAACATGCATGAGTGCTTACATACAGAACCACTTAACAGAAAATGACCAGACATGGCACTATATTGAGAAATTGATCTTAAATTACAGCTTGAACTAGTTCAAATATGCTCTAAGAAGGAATCATACAAACCAATTCTCTACTAAAATACGAATTAGCCTTCGCATTTCACATTCATTCAAAAAAATGAAAAAAAAAATCAAGTTTTTCACCCACGTCTTACTCTTTTCTCAGTCTCTTGAACCATAACCTAGCACTCTAGCACAACACGCCCAAATTCAAGCACTAATCTGAACGGAAATCAAACAGAAAACTCGCATCACCACCAGAAATCGAAATTTAGGTCTAAGTTAAGCACATCGAAAAAATACGAATTCCAATAGGATTGAAAAAAAAATGAATAGTTGCATTTGTCGGAGAGAGATCTACCACCAAAGCGGATACTACGACGAGCAGCGGCTGGCGAGGAGGCTGACGGCCTGGGGATTGGTGGACCTGGTGGCGGTGGCAGTGGGTGGCGCGATTGGCGTCTGGAAATGAGTGACCCCGTTAAACAATGGCATATTTCATTATTTTGCCCTAAACAATGGCATATTTCATTTTATCACCCCGGCGAAACTTATGAAAAAGGGCGCGCTTACTGTCGGAGAGTCGGAGACTCGAATAGATCTTTGGTTGACAGTCCACTGGCCAGCTGGCCTTGTCATGTGTAGGCTGTGTGTCAAAATTGACCACTGATCACTGAGTTAACTTCTTTTGCTTTTGCCAATGTGAGTAATAAAAGGGTACAAAGCATTTTTTTTGAAAAGAAAAAGGAAAATTAGATTGTATTCAAATAAGGGTAGCTATATTACTACCCTTATGTATCCTTTCTTTTGTATACATGATTTGAAGAAAGAAAAATGTAAAATAAAATAATATGTACTCGTAAATACTTGTGAAGGGTACACTAATGAAAAGGAAGAAAATATTTAGGTATTTAGTAGTAAGGAAGTATGAAAAATATATTATTCTATTACTTATGTACTTATTTTAAGTACACCATTGCTTATGGCCTAACTTACAACAACAAGAACAATGACCTTCGCCTCTAGCGTAGGGTGGTTGTGGAGGTGGCGGAATGTCGGAATCTTTGGGGACCCATCTACAATTCCGGCAGAAAGACGTGGATTTATTCAACTCAAATCGAATTAATACATTAAGGCCAAAAGAACTACTGAAATCAGTGCTGCCAAACCTGTCAATTTATGGAGACCACCAATTGGATGGGTTAAACTGAATACAGACAGTTCGTATGTACCGGGAGAGCCGTTGGTCAGGGCTGGTGGACTGTTCCGCAACCACGACGGCCCCTTCATGAGGCTTTCACAGCCTCTGGCGTCGGAAGCTCAAATTGGAGTGAACGCTTGCGAGGTTGTCAAGTGCATCAATCAGACGGAAACGCAGGCAAACGATTCATATGTTATGATTTCAAAATGTCGCCATTTGATCGCTTTGCCAGAATGGGTGGTGCTGGATGCCAACAAAGGAGCGGACTGGTTGGCAAGAAAGAGTCGGTCCTTGCTTGGAAATTTTACACTGTTTAATGACCCACCTGATGGGCTTAGAGAAATTTGTGAAATTGAGATGCCTAATCCCAAGATGCAATAAGTACTATTATATTAACACAAAGGGAAAATTGCATTTAACCACCCTTTATTTTACACTTGTTGCAATCAATCACCCTTTATATTTTTTTCTACACGTAACTACCCCTTATTTGTAATTATGTGCATTTAACCATTCAATTTAACAAAAAACGTCATTTTCTCCGTTAAGTAAAGTAAATTGCGTTTTTCCTTTCTTTTTAAATTTTATTTACAATAAATAAATAAATAAAAACCATAATTGACACTTTCAAGTTCAAATATGCCGATAACCCTGACCTAGTTTCCTCCGTAATAATTCATTCCCTCCATCTAATGGCGAAGAAGAACCATGACTTCGTCGATGCAAAGATAATGGGTTTTTGGATCTGATTCTGACAACTTTGAGCTTCCCTTTGAGTCGATCGTGTCTAAGTTGATGGACGACGAATCGAGATTTAAACGGTTGAAATATAGGCCGAAATCTAATGATAATGACATTCCAAGCTCAATTTATTCCTAAATTCTTTTATTTATTGTAAATAAAATTAAAAAAGAGGGGAAAATTTGTAATTTACTTTAATTAAGGAAGAAAATAACGTTTTTCATCAAAATGGGTAGTTAAATGCTCATATTTACAAATAATGGATGGTTAAGTGTAGAAAAAAATATAAAGGGTGGTTAATTGCAACAAGTGTAAAATAAAGGGTGGTTAAATGTAATTTTCCCTAACACAAATCTTCATTTCATTTTTTACTCAATACTCTGCAGTACTGCTTCAATAACCCTTCTCAAGTTTGGATATCCATTTCCCGTCAAATTTTACATTGTCAATTGGATAAACTGATGATGCTTCTTCCGTGAAGCTAATTAAGACCATTTGACAAACTGAGGGATGGAGTAAGAAAAGGAACTCGTTGACAGAGCTCCATCCCAACATAGAACTCTGAACATTACAGCTTTAACTTCATTACAAGTATTAGCATCCACATAAACGGTCACATGTATGCTTGTTTATGCCATATATAGTCAAAACTTCAGATAACTTCTCCTGATATCCTATTTTGTTATACCTTAGAGATATGGGGAAGCTCAAGCTGTATTTATGGAGCGTTCGTATCATCAGCTACTTGACAAGATCGAATCCCCCAAAATGACTTGGGTTTCAGTTTCTTCTTTGTAGCTGTAAACAACCACCCCATGTGGCTTCCACAGTGTGCGCAGTCTGCTATGGTCCAAGCATAGCTGCAATGGAGGAACATGCGTTAGAAGTTAGAACATTTCATTTTCTTCTTTCTCCAGGAGAAGGAACATGTAATTCATCTCATGTCACACCCACAGGTGCACATCGTTCAACAAGGATACTAAATTACTAATAGTTATTAAAACTAGACAGCGAGAGGAATTAGGATGTTCATTTTCATATCATCATCGAATAGTTCTTGAACAATATGCATTTTTCATTTTCATCTCTTCGGGCTACAAGATTTACAAAACTAAAGTAAGGTTTTCCATTAAAAAAAATTTCCGGAGAATTGTTAATTTTTGGTTGCTCTTGCACCCTTATGATCAACTAAATGATTTCCAAACTTCGGTTTCAGATATTTGAAACCCCTAACAGAGTAAAAGATGAAATTCCTAAACCAACCCTCAGCATAACAAATATACTGGAAATTTGGCACACTTAAATTCTGTTTAATTAAATTTCAGTTGAGCAGGTCTGCTTACTGTAATTTTGGGAAGCTAATTAATTAGGTTCAATGTGAATCAAGACTTGATACCATACCACATAATTAAAATCACAATGTGAATTAAGACTTGATTCAATGAACACAAGTCAGCCCTTGAGATTTAAAAATGGTGCTTTTCCCTGTCTGCCATCCACTAATAATTTGATCATGAAGTTCTTATAAGTTATAATAATAAATTCTGCTGATATTCACATTTATGATGAATGATGATAATTGATGACTTAAAATCTTTCATTAAACTTCAAAGAAGACTTACCCAGGAAACCAGCTGTATCTTGAATCAGGTTGGCCAACAAGTGACAAGCCGTTGGCTTTCAGAAGTGTCATTGTCTCATGCACGAAGCCGTGAGGATTGACATAGGCACTCATAGGGCCTTCACTAGACATCACCAGCATATCACTTCGTCTTCCAAGTAAAGTCTATTGAAGGCCAAAAAAAAAAAAAACAGAAGAAAATTTCTCAGGGAAACAACTAATCAGGAGCACAGCATTAAAAAAGCTAATTCAAGATAAAAGCTACATTTTTACCTTACAGCTTTTACAACGTACACAATCAAAACTCTCAAGCAATTCTATCTCCCTGCGGAGTCTATATGAGATTCCATCAATTTCAAGGAGCTCCTGTCTCGTAGACTCAGAAACTGGAATCTTACTAGCAATATGAAATGATAGAATATCTGGCTTTCTTACATATCCATCCATGCTTGGTGTTCCGACTATGTGCTTCCACAAATCTGCACAGGAGAGGAGAAAAAAGCGATGGCATTAGGGACTGATAGCTACTTCCAGTTTCAACATTACCCGACTAACATTAAGTGATCAAACATAATGGATACTTCTTGATAATAATTCCATTTCAGCATGGATTCCACATCAAGAATGGTTCTACAAGACACAGGCTATTGTTTTACACAAGTTAACAAGCTTAATAACAAGCAAGAGAAATTAGATATATTTACCCGCTGCTCTCTTGGCCAGATAGAATGAATCATACATTTGATAGACCCAGTGAGGCCAAAATGCTCTAGCAACCCCCCTTGACCTTTTACACTGGCCAGCCATCCAGTCCTTTTTCATTTTATTATTCAATGATCTTCTCTTTTTCTTACTCCTTTCAGTTCCTACACTTCCACTGAAATTCCCTTCATCGTCAAATTGCAATAAACCAAATGATTCATTTTGTTGAGATCTTCCTATTTCGAATTCTGATTCAAACACATGCCCTTCATCTTCACTGTTAGATGGTTCGTCAACGACATCTGAACCATAGCATGAACCAATAGCAGATTGATGCAATCTCATCTCTGTCATTGATAGTTCACTCTCAAAACTTCCCCCAGAATCTGTGTCAGAATAAGTGCCTCCATGTTGGCCACACCTTTTGGAATGAGAAGTACTTGGAGTTCTTGAATGTAGCAGAGTCGTACCACTCAAGTTACTTAATGGCTTCAAGGTGCCAAATGCATCCCTTGGAGTCCTTAATGGCAAATCTTCCTGAATAATTTGAACCTCTCCACATGGCTGAGGATACACATTTAGCATTTAATCAATATATAAACACATTGACAGACATAATTCAAGCAAATAATTTCTTTCAAATAAATGTTAGTTCTTACAGCTCCATCAACATCAATCCAACGGCGTCTTACACGAAAGCGCTGCTGACCACGTGTGACAACATTTACCGAACCATCCTCCAAGCGACGATATTGCCGAATCTAAAACAGCATAACAGTGTTAATCATAAAAAGGTATAGTATTAGCAGATATAAGCTCCAAAAGCACCATAGCAGAACATTCACTACGTACTATCTTCGTTTATATTGCTAATGAAGCCTTTACATGCATCGGTAACACAAAAACATAACAAACAGACAATGCAAATTTGCTTATGAATAACAACAACAACAACAACAACAACAACATTTTCCAGCTATTTGGTAAAGCATCTTGGTTGAACCACATGCTACCAAGTTCAAAACCCATGTAGGCTCTGCTATTGTATCTACGAGGTTTAAAAAACTAAAATTAGGTCTTTACATTTATGATCAAGTAGTGCAAACTGATGGAACAACCTTAGACGAATATGCTCATTGTTTTTATCATGTGTAATAGCATATTGATACATCAAGTCTCTGGCTTATAAAAAATTCTCAAGTATATTGTATACAAAGATGTTCCAGGCATAAATACTACTTACAATCACAACATGCAACCAACGAAGGTATCACAAGAATGAGGTGCAGGTACAAAAAGGGATAAAAAAGAGTTTAGTCACTCTAATAGATGAAGAATTTCTTTTCACTTTTTGTAGAAAGAAATAGACAGTTGAGTTAGAAACCAAACTGTAAATCATTATTGAAAAAAAACTTACTTTAACTTGATATTAACTAGCTAGCTGAGATGGCTAACCCTTTAAGATGAAAGTACATGATCAAGTATACAACAAGATGTGGCCTCAAAGACACACATAGTTTTAAATTATCAAAAAATTGACGAAGTCATGGATGCATGTCAAATTTGAATAAGTTTTTTTGTGAGCTCCGATTCTGATAAAAGAAGGCAGCTCCCAGCTAATCATAGCCATACCTCCGCTGTAGTCCCAATATTTGCAAATTTTAGGCTTCGATTCTCTAGGTCCCTGCTAACACGAACCTGAGAAGAAATATCAATATACTCGAGTCACAATATGAGGAAGAATTCCATTAAAAAGAGAGAAGAATCGAAAGGCTTCAATAATCCACTCACCACACCAATAGTAAAAGGTGCGTCTGCTGGACGCATAGCTTTTTCAACAAGTGTAATAAAATTTGGTTGAATGACTCTCAAAGGAAGAGTCGCACCAGGAAAAAGCACAACTCCTACAAATAATGAGATATAATTGTAATTTTTTAGTTAAGGATGAATAATAAAATCACAGCTTCCCATATAAATGGCTTGATTTTGCAAGAATGTTACACCTTAAGGGGTGAGAAATTAGAGGAGGAGTGAAACATGACCAACTAATAAAATCACACCTTCCCATATAAATGGTTTGATTTTGCAAGAATGTTACACCTCAAGGGGTGAGAAATTAGAGGAGAAGTGAAACATGACCAACTGAATCCTATCAAAACTTTGGCATGTACCTTCAAGGTAGAACAGAGGAAGATTAAAGATTGCACCACCATCCAGAAATGCTATCCTGTGGCGCTGACTACCTATATCTTCAACCTCTGTTACATTTTAAAATAAGATTATGATCTGCCGTAGACAATCTCATGCAGAAAAATTGCAGATTTGATGAATACCTATACTTACCGCCAAGATAAGTATGCAATGAAGCCAGGGTGGCATTGAAGGTAACTTCTGTTCCAGACGCTTGGTCACTTTCAAGTCAAAAATTGTGCAGACACAAAAATATTATTATGAATAAGATGCTCATTTCCAAAGTAACAAAATACACATGGCTATTTCTCTTCATATCCATAGTAAATTAATAGTCTCCTTGGAACCAATGCCAATACCACGAAGAATCAAAAGATGAAGGCCCAGGTAGGGCTGTAAATGAACCGAGCCGTTCGTGAGAAATTCGGTGTTCGGCTCAGTTAAATCTTGTTCGTGTTCGGTTCGGTTTGTAAATGAACCAAGCTTGAGCACAATTTTAAGGCTCGAAAGATAAATGAGCTGAACTTGAATACAAGACAATTCGGCTCGTTTGCTCATGAGCAAACTCGATAATATGCTCATGAGCAAGCTCGATTGTACACTCATAAAAAAACTAGATTATATGTTCATGAATAAGCTATATATACTATATATTAAATGCAATATATATTTTATGTTAAATTACATAGTTTTGGTGGTGTTTCTCAAAGCATGTAGTATAAATTTTAGTTTCATTTGCTTGTATAATTGATCAAGCAGACGAGTTGTACACGAATTTGTCTCGCGAAAAAACTAAACAAGAGGTTCGCGAGCAAGCTCGAGTTCGATGAACATTTAAATGAACGAAACTCAAACAAAATTTTAAGCTCGAACTAAGCTCGCGTTCGAGCTCGAGCTCGTCTATTTTTAATCGAGCCGAGCATGAGCAACTCAAAGCTCGACTCGGCTCGGTTCGATTACAGCCCTAGGCCCAGGTATGCATACAATTCAACAAAAAGGCTAAAATTCTTGCTTGATTAGGCTTTCGTCTTGTTGTACTAAATTATTGGTGCTAGGATCTTTCTCAGGAAAACAATTTTCATTTTTAGTCCACTGCTGTTTGAATTTGATTGAATAAAAATGAGTTGGTATGTTGCTAATCCAAGCAAAAAGTCCCTTCTGCTAGTAAAAAAACATGATAGTAGAGGAAAAAAAAATCCTCACAAATTTTCACTTCACTCCACTCAATCCCTCAAACAGTCGTTTCTTCCCATCGAGCCATAGTTCCTACCTGAAGCAAATCTATTTCCTTCAAAAATGTTCACAATAGACGCGCGATTTACATCAAACATGTTGCACTAGAAGTGGAACAACCAAATCATAATTCGAGTATAGTCCCACCTAAAACAAGCAAAAAACCTGATTTAGGCTTAGCGAGGCTCACGATCGATATGTACCGAAAAGCAACTCTACTCTTCATACCAAATCAAATGAGCTAAGTATGATAATTGCAGGAATTAGAGTATTAGATTGCGTAACTGGAAAGAGAGAGAAAAAAAAAAGTAGAGATACAGGTCAATCCGTACTTGGTATCATCGTCTTCAGACGAGTTATGGAGGCTATCAACCTCTTCCACCTGCAATTCCTCCTGATCGAGCTCCCGTATCTGCTGGATTTGGTGCAATTCTTGCTCCAGAATTCGGTCTTCATCCATTTCTTAGGGTTTTGATCTCTCCGTTGTTTTGTGAAATCGAAGGCGAAAACAAAGTGTTGAAACTCCATGCTTCTCTCTAACAGGCGGAAATCGCCATCGCGATCGCTGTAGGAGGGTGAATGCTCCTTCAAGAACCCACTGCTCTTTCACTTGTAAAATTTGTCAGATATGGCTGGTAGTAAGACTGAAAATATAAAATAAATATAAGGACAAAAACGTCAATATGGATTGTTCCCTCTTGAGGTTTTGATAAAAGGTCAATTTCTCTCCCTCCCTCATCCTTTGTTCAGCCAGTAGAGCCACCAACGCGGCCGCCTCTCGTCCGCTTTCGTCGCCGATCACCACCGTCCCGGCGGTTAAGCAGTTCAATTAGACTCACAGACACAGGATGAGCCGTTCTCTCTTCCCTCACATGCACCTCCTGTACTCGAGCACCTGCCCGCGCACTGCTGCTTCTTTGTATTTTCTCTATCCCTCGCTGTCACATTGACACATTGCCATTGGATTTTTAGTCAAATTATCTTTTTGGTGTAGGTTTCACGCTGGATTTCCGAGCAAGTTCTCGAAGCCAAGCTTCCATGGCGTTCGGTGCTGTAGCACGGTGCCTTCTGCTACTCCCGAGAGTGCTTCGAGACCTCCTGCCAAGTATAATGATCTTTCCTATCTTTGTTCTTGTTCTTATTCTCTTTTTTGAGTTATGTGAGATTTATTAGGCTTTCATAGATTGGTTGTCAAGTAAACTTGGAGCATGGGCTTATAGGGACAATTTTTTGAATTTGTTGCACACCTACCTTGTGATCAAGTATTAGTACTTCATCATATAATTAAAGAGTTTTTAAATATAGAAAGCGAGTTGTATCTGGAGTTCAGCCAACGGGAGCTTTGCACCTTGGGAATTATCTTGGAGCCATAAAAAATTGGGTTGCTCTTCAGGTATGTTTTGATCTCTCATGTTATGTCCTAGGAAGTCTGTTTTAGTAGCTTCTCCGATGTGAATGTTGCTTGTTAATACCATGACAAGCATTCTAGCAGAATGGTACAATTGCATCTTTGGCTCTCAACCTATAGGGCCTTCTCTTCTTTGTCATTAAGCTTTGTTTTGTTCTAAAAAAGTCCAGACATATGGAATGTTGCAAAATTGGTCTTTGATCAATCTCAGTTTTGAATGTGCTAGGATGTAATGAAGGCTAGTAATCATCAATTCATCATAAATTAACCTCTAAAGGTTGAAATCCGTATTGAGATTAATCCAAAGATCAAGGCTTTAATATGAAATTTACCCCTTAAGATTGTAAATGTATGATTTATAAAATACTGAGATGTTATTGAATATATATATCAACATCTCGTAAAGTATTAAATGTTTTAGGCTCTTAGCTAAAAAATGGACTGGTTATATTGCATTACTACATCAAGGATTGTAATTTAGCCCACTGTGCTACGCTTGGTAAAAGTTGGCTATTCTTTCTCTCTTTCTGTCAACTGATAAAACCTTTTCTGTTACCTTACTATTTTTACAGGAAGCTTATGAGACCCTTTTCTTCATTGTAGATCTTCATGCGGTATGGTTGAAATCATTTTGTTCAGCTATTTACTTGATGAATTATTGAGAGCTTGTGGATGAGATACTTACCTTTATATTTCCTTGTTGCAAGATATTCCTCAGATATGGAATGGATATAGTGATAATTTGGATTATATTACATCTGATCTTTTTGTTTTCTCACTCTCTTTTTCTTATAAGGATAAATTTTCCAATAATTTTATGAAAGGCTTAGATCATGCAGCCATGCAGGTTCTCTGATGATTACATACAGCAATTGCCTGTAAAAACTGATAACATTCTCGTAAGAGCCAACAGTTAATACCAGTTTATAGTAACACTTACCCAGCTTCATGGTGAATTATTTATGCTCTGATGCTCATGATTATATTGATAAATCTGGCCAGTACACTGCTAGGATTACCAACAATATATTTATATGAATATTTTAGAGTAGATGATGACAGATTTACAGAAATAGCATGGTTACCGATGTGGGTAAAAATATTAATAGGGGTACTCGCTCTAGTATATATATAATTATATATATATTTTATTGCCTAAATGATGTCAATTGTAGAGAATTGAGAATCTATGTCGTTTCATTTTTATGAATAATTGTATGTACCTTCAAAGAACTCACACTCTCTTTGTGATTGCAATTGATGCGTTTGTAAGGCTTTTTTTCTCTTCAAGCTTAGAGAATGAAATTTGTTGTAGCCTTTTTAATAAATTATTACTTTTCTTAGACTGAAACCCAAATTGGATCAAAATAATCGGGTAATAGAAGATTATCTTACTTGTATGCAAATTTGATTTAATGTGTTACTACTTCCAGATAACCTTGCCTCACGATACACGAGAGTTATTAAAAGCGACAAGGGACACAGCAGCAATCTATTTGGCATGCGGTATTGACCCTACTAAGGTATGGAAATAAACAATTTTTTGGATTTATATCACTTATTTTTTTAGATGAAAAAAGAATCAACTCATCCTTGCCCTAGAAATAAGAAATGATTGTTCTAAACAATGCTATTTTTATGAATGCAGGCGGCAATCTTTGTACAATCTCATGTTCATGCTCATGTAGAGCTGATGTGGCTGTTAAGTTCAGCTACACCAATTGGTTGGTTGAATAGAATGATCCAATTCAAGGAGAAATCAAGAAAAGCAGTTTGTACTCTTTCCTACTGCTATTGTGCTCCCTTAAAATTTATTTTCTAGAGGAATGTTGCTTTGAGATGTTTTGAAAATGTTTTTTCTTTTTTAACTTTTATATCTTTTTGCATGTAAGTTTCACTCCCTAGTGTAGCTAACTTTCAACCAATCATTGATTAATTCATTGATTGGTTGAAAGTTAGCTAAATTTATTGAAGTGCATATATTAAGCAGAGTTTAATTTGTACTGTATTAGACAAAGGCATCTAATTCCATTCTGTAGCTGTAGATAAATCCAGTTGTTGTAGACTTGTAGCTACCAACAGTTCCCGAGTTCAACTAGTGTAAATTGTAGGTTGAAAGCTAATGGTCTTGTCAAGCATGCTGCAAGTAAACCATGAATACTTAAAAATTCCTAGGAAGTTGTCTAGTTGAATATGACGAGGAATTTTCTTTTGTAGTTTTCAACAGTGTTTGGATTTCTTCATCATTCTAGTAATGAGTATCTTGAGAGAACTATGGTGCCAATGGTCTATCATATAGCATTTTAACTGCCATGTTCAAACTTACTTCATCTAATGGGTCTTATATGGATTATGTCCATTCAACTTGCAGGGGGATGAAAATGTTGGTGTTGCACTTTTAACTTATCCTGTTCTGATGGCTTCTGATATACTTCTGTATCAGGTGTGTCACAATATGCAGTCATTTGCCGTTATGTGTATATTTACATATTTGATATTGCATAATTGATAAAAGCACATTAGAACTTGGACAATACATAGCTGAACATCATGAGCGTGCATATGCTGCTAGTACAAACATTGCCTGGCATAAAGTAAAATAAGATGTAGCATTTCGAGCAATTAAAAGGATGCATGTGAACTTGGCTGATTCTTTGGACTGTTTCAATCAAATAAAAAGGATGCATCTAATGTATTTGATCTAATCATTTGACTTCTTAGGACTATTGCAAGTTCAATTAGTCTGAACATGCATGATTCTTATTTAATGCAGCATGCCTCTGCAGTCTGATCTTGTACCAGTTGGTGATGATCAAAAGCAGCATCTCGAGCTGACACGAGAACTTGCTGAGCGTGTTAACCATATATATGGTGGGAGGAAGTGGAAGAAGTTGGGAGGGTAAGAACTGCCACCTTATTTTCTTTTTAAAAACCTTTTATGAAGTCAAAGCTTCTCTGATTTTACCATTTCACTAGTTATCAATTTATCATATAACGATCTATGACTATAAATTCCTTTGTTTATTCAGGAGAGGAGGTACAATTTTCAAGGTAGACCCTTTGCGACGTGGTTTCATCATTTTACCTCAATGGTGTTCTTGTTGCTACCTTCTATCTCAAATCAGCATGTTTTTGTAGATTCCGGAGCCCCTTATCCCACCAGCAGGCGCTCGAGTGATGTCCTTGACAGATGGCCTTTCCAAGGTTTACTTTGTTGTTGTTTATACTGTAATATAAGTTTCTGGTTTACTTTTGATTGCTTATTCACTTCATCTTATGTATGTTAGGGTTACATATATATCGGAAAGTTTAGTTTGAATGTATATTATAGAGAATCTGGGAATTCATGGGAGCAGATCAGGATGGTGGCTCATCTACTTCTTTCTGAAGGAACTTACTTAAGAAAACCTAGATCCTTGTTAATTCACTACATAAATATTCATATACAAACTATCAAATGATCTGGATTGATATCCATGGTCTATAGCACTGGAATCCTTCTTGCAAATATGTGCCTGCATTGAGTTTGACCACTTTTTTTTACTGTTTTTAATGCCCTGTACTGTTTATGGGAAGCCTTAATATGTAAAAAGTTTAACAATGTAAATTTTTTAGACACGGACACATTCATGGAACAACCTAATCCATCCTCTAGATGGTATAAATTAAAAATGTATTCAGTTTTAACTTTCAACTTGCATGAATACATTATTGTGCTTGGTTAGTTTTGAAAATATTTCTTATGTGGTCAGATGTCCAAATCTGCACCTTCTGATCAGTCTCGAATCAATCTGCTCGATACAAAAGATGTGAGTACACTTCTTTTTCCAATTTTTTTGATGCAGTGCAGATTAAGTCCCACCCCAATATTTTAAAACTGTACTGAACATGATTCCATCTACTTGCTTTTGTTGCAGGCTATAGCAAACAAAATCAAACGCTGCAAAACGGATTCATTTTCGGGGTTAGTACTTGCTCTGCTTTCCTTCTAGAAACTTGATCGATCATTCATACTGCTGTGAATTCATCTTAAATCACTGTAGTTAAGGAAATGTCATAAAATTCTAGCTAGCTATTCTGTGTGCAACTGAACTTGACAATCAGAAGAAGCAGTTTAACTAGAGGTAGGAAATGTGTAAGAAATATGGACCATGCTTTTGCCTTTATGCTGCTTGTAGTTTATGGTTTTTACCCCCTGATGCAGTTTGGAGTTTGACAATCCTGAAAGGCCAGAATGCACCAACCTTCTTTCCATATACCAACTTGTTTCTGGCAAGACAAAGGAGGTAATAGCTTAATTGGCTTTTTAATTTCTAACACCTAGTTGTTTGACTTGTCTCATATCTCTAAGTTACAGGCATCTAAACAATATGGAATTGGTTTACAATTTGTCAAAAATGATCTTACCAGTATCTTTCTCAAGCATTCACTCTTTGTCCATCTTATGTTTTTACTTAGGCTTAGAGTACTTCATGGAGATATTTACACATTTGATACTAGGAGATTTTCTTCTTCCTTACACTCTGGAAGTTTGCATTACAAGTATTAGACAGACTTTGGACATTATTGATAAAAGTTGCATCTTTTTATGAAGTTCCTACTTCCTACGTGCTCCTCATATTACTTTCTACTTGTTTAATTAATTATTCTTTTCTCGTGAAATTTCAATATGCATCTGAGATTCATGTTTCTTTTGTTACAACTCTCTTGGGTTCAAAGGGTTAGTGGCAAACTTCTCTGAGAGATACATATTTTTTTTGTGCTTGTGTTGAAGCAAAGCAACTTATCTTGAACAACTAATGAAGATCAAGGATGATGATTACCTTTTACAGGAAGTTGCTCAAGAATGCCAGGATCTAACTTGGGGAGCATTCAAACCTCTTCTTACAGATGCTTTGATTGATCATTTACACCCCATCCAGGTACTCCATTATTTTTGTGTGCTTATACAACCTGTACATTTGTTCAAGTAATGTTCACATGGATTTTGGGTGCATGCAAATGACATATTCATGTGAGAAAAATCCTCAGACGTTATGAACTTAATTGATCTGTGGAGCTTCCGCATCCTCAGGGATTAAGTTCCCTTCATTTGCAAATCTACCGGCATTCTAAGTACTTTTTTTTTTGGTAGAAACATTGTAAGTACTTTAAAATGACTTAATTTAACCACACAGGCTCACTATGAGGAAATCATGTCTAATCCAGCTTATCTGGATGGTATCTTGGCCGAGGGAGCTGAAAAGGCTGCTAATATTGCAAATGCAACTGTCGCCGATGTTTATCAAGCAATGGGATTCTTGCGGAGATGAGTAGGAGAACTATATCTGAGAACACATACGAGCCAGGTTTTCACTTTGACATCATTTTCAATAAGAATTAATTCTTAGACTTAGTTCTTAAACCCATCATGAGGACCGACAAATTGTTTGCTCTATTCATTTTTTTTCTCAAGGGTTCTTCCACTTTGGAATATCATGAACACAGTTCATCATAATAGGTTTTCGTTTTGCAATTCAATTTATGTTTTAGTCTAGATTGCTCATCTGACAGTGTTATTTCCTCTTCATGCTCTTTTGTTGGAAGATTATTTCAAGCTTTTGAAATGACAAAAGTATGATGATTTATGGAGGAATGTGAATGTGTGATAGAAGTATATACCTAAGAAAAAACATTCATGTCCTTCAAACACCCAAGTGCGGCTTACAAGATTAGAATAGTATAGTATAGTAAATGTCCATTTAAGTAGATACATGACTTATATGGTTACACGAGCATACTCTCTTATTCTAGATATCTTTCAAACTTAAAAGAGCAATTGGGGACATCATATCATGGTAGTGTACAATCATCTTCCGCAAAGAAAAGCTCCTTGGAATCAAGATCAAACCCGAAATTCCTCCCATACATCTGTGCCACCCCGAATATACTTCGACCCGTCGTGGATCGCCTAAAGGCAAGGCATTCACATTCAGTATAGCCCATCCAGACGTTTGCAGAGCTGAATTGGAGAGACGCACCTCCATCCAAGTCAAAAGAAAACGGCAGTGTAAGGTAGCTTCGCCTGTATTTTGAATTATAGCATAGTTCGAATCCAGGGAGACACACATCAGTCATAGGTGGAGCGGGGACATATTTCTTGACTCTATCGACCACATTGTCCCATGCATATGGATGGAGATACGTCACTGCTGATCCAGTGTCGAATACAAATGTGGCACCAGGCAGTCCAATTGTCAAGTTGGTCAGCTGGAATCCTGCTATCGTAATTGATTTGACCTGGAACAACAAGTACCAAATAGGCTCCACGAGTGGGGTTGTTTGTCCCCAAAGATCAGCGTACGTTCCGAATCTTACGGAACTTGCTTGGCCAGGCCGCTTTGGAAAACATGCTGAGAATTGGTTAATCTGCAGGGCAGTTAGTACCCCCAAAGTTTGGCAACTCACGCCCACTACGCCAGTAAGGTTACTGGTGGTACCCTCATCTGATGTCCCAAACACCACTTGAAAGTGTATTGTGGAATTTGGATCAAAGCCGGTCTCAGTGGGTTCATAGAAATGGAACTTGTCGATTCCGGCCACACCAACGGATGTCGTCTTGTCAGCGTATTGTACTTGATAGAGGCACCTTTCAATGAGCTCTGAGCAATGGTTATAGGGGACATCTCCACACACATACTCTTTGCATGACAAAGAACGGTAGGATGTACTTGGTATGTCTGATGGGGGTCGCAACCAAGTGAAGCCGCTTCCAGTATCGAAAATTGCCAAGACTTTTTGGACTGGCGTGCCTACAAGAAATTCCATGTAAAAGACTATTCGGTCAATCTGTTTGATGGGTGTTACTGGAAGTGGCTTGAGCCTCCGGAAGTAACTCTGTACCTTCGGATGCTCTCTATGAAAGAGGGGTAAAACGAAACTCGTTTGGTTTGATGCTTTGCTGTGTGTAGAATGGGTAGAAGCCACAGATGGGTATTTGGAATCAGATTCAAGGGGAGAAGACATAGGAAGAGAAGCTAAAAGGATGAAAATCATGGCAAGAAATTCCATAACCCCCATTTTGATTGATCCTGATGGATCAGGAAGAGTCGATATCCTTATAAATGCTACACTTCTAACCTCTTCATCCCTACTTAATGAATATTTTGCTGGCCAGTTGTTCCTATATGGTCCCAAGTAGACGCCCTCTCAAAAATATGACACAGAACTCATTAAACATAATGCTGTCTTAATTCAAGGGAAAAAAATATTCCAGAAATGAAGTTTGGATGTGTTTGAACATAGCAAAATGATATTATGATCGTCAATTAAGGGAAGCACAGCATGTGGAGTAGTTTACGTGATCATCTGGAATTGATATAATCGGAATGATGTATGTGAATTGATCATTCAACCGTAACCATTATATACCTGATCAGGATTAAATGCTACTAAAATTAGTAACTTTGCATATTCATGAATCATGATGTGCATTCTCAATTACCTAGCTAGCACCTCAAAATGTATATTTGAATGAGGCATTCTCAAGTTTCTAGCATTTACCCCTCTATTGCACTAAGGACTAATCTAGTGTCTTTGGTTAGTGGATCGATATTATTCTTTCTGTTTAACTTAGCACTTGCTAATTGCTATACATTTACCCGAAAAGCCTAATCCAACTTCATGTGGCCCAAACTTCATTTTGTCATCATACGGCAAGCAAATTCCTAGCCACTTTAATACTATGCTTCTTACGTCTACCAAATGTCCAAATTAACAAAAATAAAAATATCATTCGACAACTTCAAACACATTTATCATGACAACAAATTAAGGTCTTGGCTCAGAGCGAAGTGCACTAAACATGACCATATCACAAACCCTCCCCTTCAAAATAACATAACTCCTAAGAACCCCTTCCCTCGTAAACCCGGCCTTCTCCAAGACCCGTTGCGACCCCTTATTCTCCACATCCACCAACGCCTCTAATCTCTCGAGCTGGGCCCACTCGTCGAATATCGTCGACGCGAGAATCTTCACCGCGCGTGTCGCGATCCCTTTTCCCCACCACTTGGAGGCGAGAACATAACCGAGCTCGCCCCGACAGCTGTCCTCGCCCGAGTTCTTGGTCACCGAGATCGCGCCAACCGGCGTGTTGTCGACGCATATTGCTCGGTTATACGGATGGGGGATGACGTTGGACTTGATGTAGTCGATGGCTTGTTGGTTTGAGGTGTAGGGCTCCCACCGGCAGAATTTGGCTACGGCGGCGTCGGTTGCCCATTCCATCATGGCGTCGGCGTCGTCGAGACCCATTAGGCGGAGCGAGATTTCGTGATCTCCCATTTTCGTTTAGTTGGAGGAGTATTGGGAGAGATGGGATTTGTATATATATGGTGATGGAATTGAGTATTGGAGAGAGATGAGATGAAGTTTCATGGAAGTTTGGTATTGTTTATAATGAAATGTATGGTTGCCATGATGATCATTGAAGTAGAGAGCAAGCAAATTTGTGGGTCAGATGGCCACCGTGTTTGACCGGGTGGTCGAGAAGTTGCTTTCATAAATAACTAGTTATAACCGACTACGATTCGATATTTTATAGACATTATGAATATGATATTAATAAATAAATAAAAATATAATATAAACTTTTTTTGTAGAAAAATATAATATAAATTTTAATATAAGTAATTTGTTGCTTATATAATGTATAATTTTTTAATAAAAAATTATATTCTTTATATTTTATTACTTTTCATGTATGTAAATTTAGAGATTATCAAACATTTCAAAATATCTATTAAATATTTTTAAAATTTTTAAATATTTATCTATAAAAAATCACTATATATCTATAAATAAATTCATCAAAAGATATATGCTAAAAGATTTATATTTATTATAAAATATTTTATCTTTAACTGTAAATACTTGTATAAGGAAGTTTTCAAAAGATATTGTTATACTAAATAGATAGATATTTATTTGATGTTAAAGATAGATTTAAAAAGTTAAAGAAGAATTTAATAGGAAAAAGTTAAAATAATAGAAATAAAAATTAATTTTGAAAATATGAATGAGGTGGGGTCAGAATCGTTCTGGTGACTCGAAAAAGGACATCTTTAATATATAGTTATAGATATGAAAAATATCATCTCATAGGAATTTATGTATATAAAAATTATATAAAGATGTTATCTATTTAGTTAATATGGAAAATATCATCTCATAGGAATATATGTTATCCATTGTAGTAAAATAATACATAATTAATAGATAGAAAATTATATACATAAAAAATTGTATAAACATGTTATCTATTTAGTATATATAGCAAGAATACTATAAGTTGTTACAAAATTTATTAAAATATAATTTCACATTAATTTATTCAAAAATGCCACGTGGCGCAAATTTTACAACAGACTTGGGTTCTGCTTTATAATGTATTGAGGTAGATTAGTGGAAGGTGTGGGTGGGGGCCGTATGAGAAAACTCATATATATAATGGTGAAGGTGCCAAATAAAAATTATAAAATCTCATGGTTATAGGACAATTTTAATTTTTGATTTGACAAAACAGTGAGTTATAAAATAAACTTAGTTTCAAAACTGCCTGAAGTAAAATAAATACATACTGAACCATTATGTTGAGTATGTTGAGTGAAGCAACGTGCTAATGAATGACCATATATTTTTATGTAAACCCATAACCACAACCACCAGTTTCAAACAAATACAGAAGCATGGAGTTAAATAATCGTTGTCTTCACACAGCCTCACATAAGTTCCTTGTTTCCAGGCTTTGTTACAACAACAACAAAAAAAAAAACAAGATACACCAGGCTTAGTTACAACGACAATGAACAAGATTTAAACTTGGATTAGTTGGGAGCACACCTAAAAGGTTAACCCTCCAAAAATTGGCGTATGCCACTTTATCGCAGCAAGCACACGGTATTCTTTAGTAAAAGGCGAAAGAATAGTTCGCTTTGTGCTTACTGCATGGCTGCGTGAGATGAAATGGTGTATGTGGGATACAATTTGTAGTCCTTGGTAGCAAAGGGTTGCTCAACTTTTCCGATGTGGGACGTTAAAATTTGTTTGTGTTTGGAGCTGTTGCACATTTTTGTAAGCATTAAAAGGCTCCCAGAATTGGGCTCGAACCCAATAGTTCAATGCAACTCTAAAGCCCACTTTAGATCCTCACCTTAAAGATTCACATGGAGCCCAATAATGTGCTGTCTAAGTTAAGAAAAACCATGACCTAAACAGCAAGAATTAGCATCCTTCAACGGTTTAAGAACAAAATTCAATTTCAGGGGTTATGAAAAGGTAGCGCTAGTTTTTTTTGTTTTTTTTTTATAAGGTAATAATTCGATTCACCAAACAGGTTTGGTGAATCGAGAGACCGAATACACCGGTAACTGGATAAGCCCGTGCCAAACAACTGGATGCGGATTGACGAACAAGGAAGGCAAACTCCCAGCCAAACGGGACACCAGCGAGGAAAGAGGTTGGACACCCACAAGAAGGCAGCGTGATCTTAACTCTCAATTGTTACAAAACCTGCAAAACATTTAAAAGTAAGAAGCCACAACAACTAGGTACACGACCTACAGCAAAGGGCCGGAAGTAGCCAGCGGCCCAACAGGCCGAAACCACCAACTGTCAGGTAGTGCTAGTTTTGAATATACTCCTACACAAGATTCAGTTGCATGTAAGGCACTAATGATCCACCCCCGTTTTTTTTGTTAATTGTTTTATTTTAATCTCATCCGTCCATACATATAATGTAACGGTCCAAAATTGCTCGCAATTTTCACCTTATCATTTAAATACACCCGAATGTGAGTCAAATATTATAATATTATATAAGTAGTTTTTAGTAAAATTATTCCGTGAGTCGGACTTCAATTAAGTTAATAAGTTCTTAACGGGTTTTTTTTTTTTTTTACTAAGGGACAATTTTAAGGGGTACCTATCAAACCACTGGTTTCTTAACGCATTTTCAAACTAATTTAAACAGATTAAAAATATTTGCATGCGTTAATTATCACACATAATTCGTTCAAGTATGCTCGTGAAGATGAGATAACGAGAAATGTATTGATGTTATGAATCTACCAACAGAGAGAGATGCATAATTTGTTATTGCTCGCTCGACATCCAAACATCTAATTTCCTTGATGAAACGCAATCCCAATTTTCAACTTAAGATATAAAAGCATTCATTACTCTCTTAGTTAACTAAAATCCGCAGATTTGAAGTCTCAGTAACAAGAATTCCTGCCAAATGATTCTCACCTACAGAGTTCCAACGCTGTACATTTCAAATGCCTCCATCCCACAGCATGAAACTTCATAGACATTACCTCATAAGACAGATTACTTCCCATTCAGATTTTAGGATAGACGATGCTACAAACATCTGAGGTATTACACTTTTAAAATAGAAGAGCCAAAAAAATGGGGGACAGAAATCTAGGGGCTTCTTGCTTCAAAACTCATGAAAGCAAGATAAGAAGGCTATCTAGCATGTTGGCTCAAGAAATGAACAGCAAGATAGCACATTCATGACAACATTCAAGCAGAGATTTGTAGTTCAGGAAACTGTCCGCCCGTAGCAGATAGAGGCAATGTAGAGATTCTTGGCCCATTTTTCCTGAAAGATGCACATTGTTAAGTGTATTGTAAAGCAAAGAAAATAAAGAAATATATAAACAAAATAACAAACTACAAAGGGCAGACTAATGAAATCAACAAGTTCAAACACTATTTCCTAACTTCTCTATCAATTACAAAGTCCACACCCATATCTTCTTTCTAACATTAAAAAATGTCAACAAATACCCTTTTTCTGCAAGCATATTTGGTGTTTGTTTTAAAATAGGAGAATTTTAAACACCTCACTCTTTTAGTCTTTTATAACATTTTAAAAGATTAAAATATACATGTGTTGTATTTGAACCTGAAGGATAGTTTATATGCAGTTATGATTATAAAATGGTGGTTATCTAATGGGCCCAATTGCTAACCTTGACATGTGTGCTAGGAAAAGCAGAAGTACGGAGAGTCTCTTGTGTTTCATCAGTAGGCTTCCTTCTTGGTACACTTAGAACAAACGCAGCTTGATCTAAGGTAGCCCCAGTTGCTGTAATGCGATAACCAGCATCCCACCTTTTGTGAATACCTTCACTTGGGTATAGAAAATCTAGCTCTACCACCTGAAAACATATGTAAGGATTAATGAAATGAAAGCTTGCTGATGACTCTTAACAATGTGCACAATTTACAAGCCAACATTCAAACACCAGGAAACGAAACAAAACCTGATCAGAAAACCCTGCACCCCGAGACATTACAATAGCCCATCTATTTCCAGCAGTGGCCATAGATGTCACATAGAACCCCTCTCTCCATTTCTTATTGATCCACTTGAAGGGGAACGAATCACTAACTTTGTAAGACTGTTGTAAGTAGTGAGTACCTAAAATGTCAAGAAATAATTATAATGAGTACCTAAGAACCAATTAAGAAACACAAGTGAGCTAAAAAATGGTTATCTCCAGCAAATATAAGGGAACTGCATATGCTTAATATCTGAAGTCTCTTACCGTTCGACATTACTACTAATGAGCTCCCATTAGTAGATCCTCCTATGGCACTAATGTAAAAGTTCTTTTCCCACTGCTCCATAATCCACTCCTGTGTATGAAAGACTGTTAAATAAACGAGAAGACGGCAATCTAAATACACTTAGACAACAAGAATCCAGGAAACAGCCTTTTAAGATAACCTTGTGAAGGAAATTAGGAGAAAGTTCATAAGTCTGTTGAGAAAAACCAGTCCCAGCATCCATTATCAAGGCCCAGAGGTTTGAACAGCAAGCAACACTGCTTATATACAGCCCATCTTCATTTCCTTTGTCAATGTGTTGAGAGAGCCTAGTATCTGCAACATTGTAGTGGTATCTGTGGAAGATAGCATATGAGTAATTCCGAAATTATGGCTCAGCAAATCTGAACAAAATTCAAGATTCTGAACAAACCTTTGCTTCATTGGACGGCGAGCACTGTAGACGCTAACCCATTGAGTTGCAGGCATCCCCATTCGAATCTTCTTCTTTGGCTGCTCATCATCATCATCCTCCATTGTTAAACGGCCTCTCTTGTGTCCAACTTGGATTATGAGCTGCAAAAAAGAAAGTAAATATGTTTAGTCATTCAACATTATTACATCTGAACAAATGGAGAAACCCGCATTATACACAAGGGCACAAGGCTGGATACCTTTTGAGCTCCATCAGTGTTTAGTGGCCTGATATCAGGGTTTGGCCCAACAACTCCATCAAAAAGGGATATATATTTTGCATAATTTGGCTCTTCATCAAATTTCAAGTTAACCACATGCTCCACAAAATGTCTGAACGGCTGTGGGGAGAAGCAGCATAACGATTCAGGGGATGTTGCCATCTTCTTCTTGCAAACAAGGAACCCCTTATTCTCCCCCTATATAATAAAAAAAATCACATGAGAAAGAGCTGGTAATCGTCACTGAACAATATGTGCAGAAAAGAACATCTCAACCTGGAAGCCCTGCCAAGGGAGCCGACCACGTAGAAGAAAGACGAGGGTATATGCGAGTGATTCCAAATCATCTCTCCTACTTCCAATCCTACCCAAGTGAGCATGAACACTGGCATACCTAACTGTTCCCCTGCACCAACATAAACACCCATAATGTTATGATAATAATTGATACATGGAACAAAAACTGAGAAGCAGAAACCAACTCAATTGTTAAATGTATTACCGAAAAATATCAGGTCTTTGATCATAATCAACATGTTGACCTGTTGAACTATCTCGCCATTTGGTGGCTGCCAAATCATAAAAGCTCATAGGTTAAGTAAGAAGTTAAGAATAAAATTTTAACATATGATTACCATAAACACTATTAAGTGATTACCAAGTCCCAGATCAACAAGGAACAATTTTTTCTCATCAGGAGTTCCAGGTGCGCCAAGCAAAAAGTTTTCAGGCTTCACATCCCCATGAACATAGCTGAAAAGCACTCCAAAAGAATGGTAAGCACCATTAGTCAATGTGAAAAGAACAAATAACCACAATCATAGATGCTTGCATCCACATCATGAATACAGAATACAAATATTACCCTTTCGAATGCACCTTCTCCAATATAGAGATTGCTTCAATTGCTATGCATGCAACCATTTCTGTTGACATCCTGAAGTTCAAAAAAATTACATGGTTAAGAATAGCAGATGATAGAGTAAAAACAAATAACATATGCAGATAGTTAAGGGTCTGTCTTCAGAACTTACGTATGAGCATTATTATTCCAGACATCCCACAAACTAGGTCCTAGCATGTCCATAACCTGCAACCAATTCAGCCATCCAATCAACAATTGACATCCACAGAGTACAAAACTGATATTAAGAACAGAGTGTAATGAATGCGTACCATGATGTAGTAGTCACCTTGCCGACCTTTGTAATGTACCCGTGGCACACCATGACTTCCACCAAGTGTACTGTCAAAAAAAAGTAGAAGAAAACGTTACAACCTTACAATTACAGATCTCATGGAAAAGAAACAAAATAGAATTGTTTGTACAAAATCACTGCAACATAAATCGAAAGACACATACGTGTAAACTTGCCACTCATATGGGGGGCCATAATTACAACCTTTGCTGCTTCTGTGTTCAAACTTCAAAGCCACCTAAAACAAACCAAACAATGTCAGCAATAAATACAGCTCCACTGGATTAACCTATGATTAATGTTTGATACCATATCTTTTACAACATACCTCAATAGCATTAGGACCTGTTCTTTCATTTGTGTTACCACCAATACGACGACCTACATACACCTGGCCAAAGCCACCTTTTCCTAGCTTTCTTTCAATCTTGTAAACAGGAGAGCCACCTACTTGGACCTGTAGAGAGCATCCATGATAAGTAAATTTCACAATACGAGTAATGTCCGGGTTTATATACATCTTTATTGCCAAAAGAAACAGAATGTGCAGTGACGAAGTACAATCAACAGAATCAAGTATTTTTAATAACAATCATTATATGATAAGAAAACTGTTTAAACAAATGAAATAAAGTAAAATACAAATAACCACCAGTGATTTAGTTACATTTGTAGTAAACCCCGGAACCCTCGGTAGATTGGAAATATAGAAAGCTATCCATTATGGTTAGCCATTCACCACCCATGAAACCTTTCAAACTCCATAAAACAATGAAATTTCAAAAAAAAAAAAAAATCACCACAAATAAAATGTTGGTCAACATTGTTTTTAACATACATCCTTACATTGAGCATCGCCAATACTTTCCTATTTTTCAATAATGGGTGATAGGTGCAAATCCAACTAGTTTACTGGTGAGCAAGTGGTGGGAAGGCCTACTCCAAGACAAAGCATATGTATTTCACATCACATCAAGCAGCAAAATGGCTCAAATTGGATTTAACTTACCGTGTAAATGAACAGTATAACAATGCAGAAGCAAATGGGTGATTCTTAAATACAAAAACATTCAAGAAAATCATTAAAATCAGAATCAATTCGACCTATGCAGCTATGTAGGTTAACTGCAACCTATGGAAATATGACTAACAAACAAAATAGATGAAACAATTTTAATTGCAACCTATGGAAATATGACAAAAAAAAAATAGGTGAAATAATTCTACAAGTTAATGACTTTGGCAATCGAAAAATCAAACCTTCTCAGGAAGAGGAGGGGCTCCATCATCATCAGCCAAATTCTTATCACCCCCGCTCCTTCCAGCAGCAGCACCTCCACTGTCGTAGTCGTCCATCCCTCTTTCTGCAACCTCTTCCTTTAACCCAACGCCAAGCGCCTCTTTTCCTCCCTCTTTCTTCTCTACTTCTCTGTTTTCTTCCTTCAGCGAGGTCGACTTCTCACTCGAAATCCTCACAACCTCAACGTCCTCCTCTGCAGACCTCGCTACTGCCGCCTCTGCAACCGGTGCTCTCTTCCTACCCCTACCTCTACCACCACCACCACGAGTATTGTTGTTCGCCCTAGCTGCTCCAGTCACCTCCACCACCGCCACACGCTTCCGCGGGCGACCCCTAGCGATGTTCGTCGGTGCTCTCTGAGCGTCAATCTGCTGCTGATTGTTGTTCTCGACCTGCGTATCCTTCCTCGATGCTCGGCCTCTGCGCACTCCGCTACGCAGCTCCGGCATAGCTATTCATCGACCGTATCTCATCAATTCCTATTCCCCTTGAAACTTCACGCGATGATTTCTCCTCCCCAAGTACATCCAAAACACACCTTGCCTTTAAGCGATAAGTCGAATCGATTGCGATTCCGCGGCAAATCCGGCGGAAAAAGTAGGGCTTCAATTCGGAAAATGTCTTGCAGAGATTCAAAGATCTATGAAGACTTGGGAAGAATTCCTCTCTCTTTCCTTGTCCGTTTTGTTAGGGCTAAAGGGGGCGACGATAGGAGAGGAGAAGAGAAAGGGATGGTTGGGCGTTTTGGGTCTGAGGAAGGAAGGGGATGGTGGCTTGATATTTTTTATTTATTTATCAAAATTTACATTTATTTTTGAGAAATTGGTATTTTGCAGATGAGTCCCTTCAAATTAAGGAATTTCGAGTTTCTGGATGTTTCTGCAAAAAATCAACGTCTACTGACCTCTTTCCGATCCGACATTTGTTGGAGGTGACACGTGTCGTGCATTTGTTGGTTCTTCGTGCGAGGGATTTATGGGTTAGTGCTTGATGGGCAACTGGGCAAGGCAATCTCTTGTGAATTTTCGAAGTTATTAATGAACGAAACGAGGGAAAGCCCGGGAATTCTCCCTCCCTCTCGCTTTTACGGATTTACTCCAAATAACATTGTTGGGCCGATCCAAGCCCATTAAGTTTCAATGGCACATTGTCGGGAGTAATAATGGGCCAGCCCAAAAATATTATTGCTAACAGGGAATGGAGGGACAGAATCACAAAATACAACCGTTCTTCAAGAGTTGCAAGGTGCAAACATCCATTGGTTAACTAATTTTTTGGTTTATTTCAAATGTAAATTTAGTAAATAATGCAATTTTATATATACTGGTTAATCATCATGTATTTCAATTTGGCTCATTCTACACATGTAGAGTTGTTATCATATTACATTTAATTTCCTAAGTTTGGCTATGCGCTTATAAGTTATAATGTAATAACTTGTACGTGTATGTTAGTGAACTTGGGCTATATTCATAGGAGTGGGTTATTAGGTCAAACGGCATAATAACTTGCACACCGTCTCTGGTGATGTGTTTTCCTTCATTTACTCAAAGTTTAGGGTTGTGAGTGAGCCATACTCAAGCTCTTTCTCTCTTCCTTTGTTCCGTTGGTTGGATTCATTTGTGAGCTTTCTAGGGTTTGCCTCAAGAGCTTTTTCTTCGGGCTTGCTTGCCGAGCTAGACGTTGGTGACTCCCTAAGCTCCCTCTAAATTCCAAACTTGGTAAGAGATTGAGAGTGCACATTGGAGACCTTCATGGTTGATTGAATTCGTCGATCTGTGCACATGTCACTTTGAATCTCTCTCCAATTGCATGTTTTGATTTATTTTCACTTTGATCTTTTGAGTCATCCTCCTGTGATCTTGGTATTCTGATTGAGGCTCAAAGCTTAAATAAGACTTGATTGGAATTCTTGTTGTTTCGATTCTGTTTGTTCTTGAACTCTCTTGTACTTACGTGTTCCAATTATTGATCTATAGAACTTCGTTAAACTTGTGTAATCAACATAATTATACATGGTCTGTTTATGGTCCAGGCTCTTTCACACTTCCGTCAACCAAAAAGGCATATGTATCGATTTTAAGCCATGTATTTTATAGAATAGAGTTTTGTTTTATAGTTTAGGTTTTCAGTAAACACAAAATGACAGGGAAAAAGGTGTTGCAACTTGCAAGAAGACTATTCAGTACACATAATTATTCAAAGGATATATCCATTTACCATATGCTAGTATGTAACAAGATCGAAGACGACGACAAAGCGAATTAATGTGTAGATGATAAGTTGTGAAGGACAACAATAAGCAACGATTGTGACAGGGAAGTTACATGAAATAAATGAACAATAATAGTCCAATATTTAGGCAGCTGGGCTCAGAATGAAATTGGGGAAGGTGTGATCATAATTCCTCTTGAAGCTCAACTACACAACTAGTGTACCGCCGTCGATTACGGTGGTCCCCAGCCTCTCCGCCCCAAAACAAAAAGAATCTTTTTGAAACTTCGAATAATTTTATGGCCGGCCACATGCAAACAAATCTAAAATATGTAAAATTTAAGGATCTTATTCTTTAATTAACAACCAATAATGAAATTAACCTTAATTTTATAAAAACGTACTAGAGTTCTTGTAGATTCTTACATTATTTTTATATTATAAATAAAAGGGATTATCACGTATTTACTGAACAAATTAGTATAGTGTAAGTTTATAGTATTGTTTCTCTTTATATACAAACAATAATGGAAAAATATTTACAATTACTTTAAAATTCATGAAAAATAATAATCCCTAAAAATTATTTTTTTATTAATTTTATAACTTTATGTCATTAAAAATAACCGTCTTCTCTTTCTTTTCTCATAGATTTTTTCTAATACTAAAATTATAGCGAACTCGGTCCATTGTCTATGTCCAAATTCAATCTCTGTCTCGCATATTTAATTCTTCTTCTACAATCAGTTGAATTAGATTAAAACCGACCTCAAAATTACAATTTGATAGACCCCTCGTAGAAGGCTATAAAAAACAACGATATGCAAGAAACTATATAGAAACGTCAAATCTTATGTATACCGATCAAAATATTTGTATAGACGAGTTTTATTTGATCTATTTTAACATGTATTTTTTAATTCTTACAACTTTCATTTAATAAATTAATTTTACTTTAAAAAATCCAACGGCCCTATTTATTTCAGTTTGTCCATTTGTTTCTTAATTTCTTTTATATAACAAAGTCAACTCCACCTAACCAGAGCACTCTCCCAAAGTAAACAAAACGCTTAAATTCTCCACTTTCCTTCCCCTTCCTCCAACCTCTCATCCAAAACCCCACCAAAAATGGCAGACAACAACAGCCTCGAAAAAACGCCATTAAAATGGGAGGGCAGAGCCACGGCGGAGCTCAAGGGCCCCAAATCCGACGACGTATGGCCTCTCCTCTCCGACTTCGGCAGCCTCCACCTCTGGTTCCCCCACGTCGACACGTGTCAGCTCCTCGAGGGCGTCTCGGGCGAGCCCGGCCTCGTCCGCTACTGCACCTCCCAGCCGTCCGATCACGATCCGGCGGTCACGAAGTGGGCCAAGGAGAGGCTGCTGGCGATCGAGCCGAGCGAGAAGTGGTTCAAGTACGAGATCGTGGAGAACAACGCCGGGTTCGGATCGTACGTGGCGACGTTTAAGCTGATCGACGGCGGAGATGAGGGGTGTGTGATCGAGTGGTCCTACGTGGCGGATCCTGTGGTGGGGTTGACCGCAGAGGATCTGCTGGCGTTTGTGGAGTACACTGTTGGTGCCATGGCTCAGAGGATGCACGAGGCGCTACTTGCTCAGACTTGCTAGAATATTTTATGTAACGGTTTGTGATTTTAGGTTAAATTTTCTTTACTGGGGTTAATAATTAATGCGATGTTGGGTGGTGTGTAGTTTATCCTTGGGATAAGAATTGTAAAATATTTTTATAATTCATGTATTCAGTGCATGTTATAAAAAAAAGGAAATTCCATTTGGTACCCCTGAGTTTTGTACTTTTTCGGATGGTGCTCAAGAAAAAAAAGTATTCCGTCTGGTACCCTCGAATTTTTATAAAAGTTCGTATCGTGCCCTTAAATCTCATTTTTCTCCCTTTAAAATAAATTTCAGTCAAATTTACAAATAAAAAACAGGAAAATGATATTTTGGAAAATGGAAAAAGGAAAAAGGAAAAAGGAAAAAGGAAATTTTAACTTAAAAATAATAAACACAAATCCTTTATTGCATTTTGTAGTTAATACTCTGCATTTTTAAACAAAAATTAGTACTCTGCATCAATAACAAAATAATAACAAAAAATACTAATACATATCATACAGAAGCCATAAAATAGAATAATATTTCTTTCAATTACGAATAAGTTATTTTTATAAAAAAATTGCAACATTTTAAACACAAGGTAAGTGCATAGTTTACACGCAACATTCCATACATTATATAAATAAATACCAAACAAAAGAACACTAGGTAAATTCTATACATTCAGAATTAATTAGAAAATACCAAACAAATAAATTTTATACGTTATATAGGTAAACACCAAAATTGAAAGAAATTCCAAGTTGAATAAGCAAGCTATGCCTTTGGTTTTAAACACCAAAATTACATTTAAAAATTCTCATTATATCCAAAATACCAATGAAAAAAAAATTACTGTCAAATTTCTTTTTGTTTTATTGTTAAATATTTCTTTTGTTCATTTTTTTCCCCTTTGCTTGATTTATTATGAAGGACGGAATTTTATTTTAAAATGGAGAAAATGAGACTTAAGGGCATGGGACGAACTTTTGTAAAAGTTCAGGGGTATCATCCGGAATACTTTTTTTTCCTGGGCACCATCCGAAAAAGTAAAAAACTCAGGGATACCAGACGGAATTTCCCAATATTTTATTTTTCTGATCAGAGTAAATTAATTACTATTTTTTCTGTTCGAAAATATATGTTATTTTAGTCTGTTTTTTTCCAGCAATATATTATCACATTTTTTCGATATTATTCTTATTAATTAAAAATTAAAAATAATTATGTAAATTAATAAGAATGAGTATATTTAAGTTACATTATATAACTTTTTAATTTTTAGTACAAATTTTATAACTATATATATTTTTGAAAAAAATGGAAGGAGTAGTGTTTTTTTTTGGTAGAAGCTAAGGAAGGAGTAGTGTTTACTATACGGCACTTGATAGTTGTTAGATTAGCTGGATAGAGTCAATGTTTCCATGCCAGTGCATGCCCTCTTCTATGCATATACTCCGTACTTCGTATTTATCTTCCACCTCAAGTGATATTTATTGGTGATTGACCAAATCGGGCAATTTAGGCTTGATTTGACACAATTTAGTTACAATTACTTTAATTACATATATGAATTAATTAATTGACACACATAAGTTTCCTATGTGTTATAAACACATTACGTTCTTAGAAATATTAGTATGTTATTTGCAAACCACCACCACCAGAGTTCTTTCTACTTTGCAAATCACCACCACCAGACGTTCTTTCTATTTCTCTACGATGCTTGTTGTCACTACAAACCTCTTTAGCTTTGGTTACCAAATCGTTTTTCTTATCAGCCGAGAATTTAATAAAAATGGGTATAATTTTTTTTAGCATTTAATGCAAAATAATACGGAGTAGTATTTGTTATTGTGGGAATCCAAACAATTAACTATTGACAAAAAAATATTTCAAATATTTCAACGAAGCTTATAGTGACACTTTACTAAACGTGGTTACAGCTTTAATGATGGAAATTTTCAGAAAGTGACACGTACGTACAAGTGACAACACATTTAAAAAAAGGCATTTGAAGTCTTCAAAGGATTGGTCTACTTGAGCATGACTGAATCAAGCAAGAACTTAACAAAAATGTTGGCAATTCCCGTCACTCTCTTTGTGTTGAGGTACTATTAAACCGGGTATTGCATATATGCTTTATTCCCTACCCTGATTTTTCTGTACCAAAAAAAAAAGTCATCAGATCGAACATATCAAAAGAAATATCAGACTTGTTAAGATTATTTTCTCAAATTTGAAAATTAGGATTAAAATTGCGTATAATTATATAATTAGTTACTTCATCGATTGACATATAATTTCGATAATAATTTCATTGTACTTGTATGTTAAGACCATTACCCACACGATTTTCAGTTTATCTCAACCCACAGACTTTAATGTGGTACAGAGTATTAGAATAGCAGCTTGGGTTTAACTAGTAGCCCACCTATTATTTAAGTTGAGCTGACTAAAAAGAAACTAAAATGACATTATTTACGCGTTGTTAGGCTAGCTATAAAAAATATGTTTACACATCTTAAAGTTGGGACTAATAATTGTTTATTACATACACGATTTATACCTTATCTCGGCTCATGGACTTTCACAAGCCTAATGTCATTATACCATAGTAGAGCATTATCAACAATGGAACATACTAATGATGGGTCACTCTCAAAAATAAAAAGTAGATCGGAAATAGATTGACCAAATTCGATCCAGTCAATCTGCTAAGTTGTGCCTACATATGTTTAGTTGCAAACTTTATAGATTGTGGATTGATCTGTAGATCAGATGCCATTGCAATTTGAGATGACCAACTTTATTTTCATATTCTTCGTTGCATTTTTTGTTCCAAACGGTTGGTTAAACACACACATCAAAGGCTGGCCTTTGGATTCCCTCAAAATTCCCTTGCACGAAATTGATTAGTATAGCAAATTATAAGTTAAGTTAAAGTTCATAATGATATACTTACTCCCTTTGAAGCATGCGGAATAAAGCGTTTTAAAGGCTTGCAAATGATATTCTAAGGATTATGATGGAATAAAGTGCGATTACCTGTAGACTGCCTAGAAACAAATCAAGATTATCTTCTCAAACCTGTTGTGTTGATAGTTGTTACATTGATCTCGTCTTTCTCTTTGCATGATTTTGATCAAAGTAGCAATAGCTATAACATGATGTGATCAAAATTCAGACCAATATATAGTAGCAACAAGCTATCTAGCTACTTATATTTTGCAACTTTCCTCAAACCCGTTGTATTGCTCAATTGAGAAATCTATACATAATGATACAATTCAGTGCAAAGAATCAAAAAACAAAAGAACCCTAATCTTCTCAATCAAATCACACAAAATTTCATGAGTAACTATTACAGTTTCTGTTACCACTAAATGCAAGAATTCAACAAAATAGCTACATAACCTGATATTCATTAGCATTCCCACCAGCCTTACTTCTCAGATTATGTTGTTGTATGATGAGCACCGAAGCCGTGGACGAAAACGTGGGCCCCGATAAAATATCCCCGAGCGGGCCCAGCTCGGGGCACTGCTCCAAGTCGTTCATCCCAACCGTCAATACCGAATTCGACCTGCCGCCTCTTCCTACTATGAAAAGACTATACTTCCCTTCCAAAGACTGCAGAGTGGAATAGGCTTGGGCAGAGTTAACAAGGTGCTTCTCCAAGTACGCCACACGCCCGCGCGCCACAAGCTTCTCGTAGAAGTTTGCGAAGCACTCGTCGTCGAGCTTCATCTCCTCCTCTTGCTCAAGCATTCTGCCTTTAGCGATTCCGGACAGGTTGGTCGATCCTTCTGCGTCCGTGTCCAGGAGGAACCGGATTACGGTGAGTTTTACTCCTGGATGGTGGGACACTCGTGTGGCATAGGCTATGGCTTCTCTGTCGTCTTTGCCTCCGATGAAGATGATGGCTACGCTTAGTGGCGGGGAGGAGGAGAATTTGGGGATTTGCCTGGTGGTTCCGAGGCCTCTGTCCACTAGGATTGCTACCGAGCATGGGGCGTTTCTCAGCATCTGTATTGACCCAAAACTAACAACATTATCATTCCATCTAGAATTTTAATTTTTTTTGATAAGAATGAGATTAGAACTATAATACCTTGTTTGGTGTAAGTTCTAGTTTGGTTAAAATCACAAAGTGCTTATATAGTCCAATTTTCTAGTATAGGGCATTTGGCTTTATCAACCCATATTCTTTACACCGCAGTTAAACTTGATTTACTATAAAATATAATCTAGCTAACACCTAACATGTAAGAAATTCCTCGCACGGTTAACACAATATAACCAATATTGTCCAAGGAACCATACGCATACATAAATCCATATACTATTAATAGCCTGTCGACGTTCACAGGTATTCAAATACCAATCAATATTTTGAAGGTCAATTTGTTCATTTCACCATTTAAGCTTCAAGTTCAAAATGTGTAGTGGCAATATTGTCATACCTTACGATTAACATATCTGAATCCAGAATGACCAGCATCCATAGTTCCATCCTGCTGGAGAGCTTTATGAAAAGGCAGCACTATGAGTGACACGGTGGAGTCCTCAGCCAATACACAGAGATCCTGATGCATGGTATTGAATGTTGCCAGCGCAAGCATCCGCCTCAGAGTGATCCCAACAGGGTTTTCGTTCATGAAATCCTGCAACGTGTTCGTGACCTCTTCCCTCATTTGATTCACCGTCTTGTCAGTCACAGTCACCGCGTCTACACCCTCTCCAGGAGTCAATGTGGCAGCAATCTGTTCGGTTAGCTCAACCATGTCGGTTGCATACACCACGAGACCTGGTTCCGACATCCCGTGGGAGATCTCCATGAAGTTGATAGAAGATGGGACGTTATGTGGGCCATGGAGACACAACAACATTCTAAGCTCCTTGCTTGGGTCATGCCACTCTAATCCCATATTTTGTGTTGGTAAACGCCTCTTTGCCCGCTCAATGATGTAGAGTGTCACAAGCGGAATGTAGATGATGGTTACGACGCTTGCAATGATCATCCCGATGCAAGTCGAGTTGCTGATTATATTGTTCTGGATCCGAAAAAATTCAATGTTTTAGGGTTTGTGTGGATGCTATGAAGTGTATTGAACTTGAGAATTATCAGACGTTAAAATTCAAAATGCAGACACTTACCTTCTTGGCGAGTATAGCAAGATACAAATGCAAATGACCCTTGGCGTTCAAGAGCAACCCAAGAGCAAGGGATTCGGGCAAGTGAAATCCGTAGATCAAACTAGAAAGAATGGCTCCGATAGTCTTCCCGATTATACCAATTATGAAGAAACATAACATTCTGAGCCAGCTGGTGAAATCCCGTGCATCAAAGTGGCTGAAATCGGACTCAAGGCCGACCCAAACAAAGAAGAAGGGATAGAACACAAACCCAAGAAAGTAGTTCACCTTGCTGATCATAAACTTTGAAATCCTACCATTCCTTGGTAGACAGAGCCCCGTCACAAACGCACTTAAGATGGGACTGAAACCCACCATTGGAGTTACAGAGCCAATTGCAACCACAAACGCAATGGACAACACCAAGTGAGACCCTTTCATTTGTTTCCCGTGTGGGTTCGAAATGTTAACCCAATTCATCACTAGTGGCCCCAAGCCAACCGCCATCAGAACCTTTTCAAAACATTATCACACTTTAGAATTCAACACTTAACTACATACTAAGAGTCTAAGAGTGCGTTTTGATTACCAAGATAATGCACAGTAATGTATTATAATGCAAAATTATGTATTATATTGGGTAATCCAAATGCACCCTAACTAACCATGTAAAATTTCTTGTTTGTTCACCTGCAAGAGCATCATGACAGACATGTAAACAATAGGATTGGCCTTAACGTGGGTGTTGGGGTTCGTCACACTATTCCGAATCGAAAAATTATTTTCTGGCCGGAGTACAATGTACCCAATTGATAAGATCAAAATGGTGACAAGCTCCGAATGCACAGCTGCAGAGACGGCGATTTGGCCTATGTCGGATCTGCCCATTTTGAGATCAGTGAGAACTCTGGCTAGCAAGGGAGAACTGGTGCTAGATATAACAGCAGCAAGTGTGACAGTGAAGGCCTTGCTTGTAATGGTACTAACAGGGTAATGAAGGAAGGGCACAACACTACAAGCAAGAATGAATGTGGACAACATTCCAAAGTAGGCTATGTTCGTCTCACGCTTGAGCTTGAGTAGCTTGGATGGGTCCATTTCTAGGCCTAGAGCGAACATGTAGCAGATCATCCCAAAATCTGTGATAAATTTGAGGTTTTTGCTTCCTGTAAAGTTGTTTTTGTTGTAGAATTCATTTCTCACTAGATTCCAATTGCCAATGCACATTCCCACCTGTGAAAACACAAACGACACTCAGCAAAAAATCGAAACCGGCAAACCCTAAATCGAGATGAGGGAAAGCGAAATCGAAATCTTACTAGGGTTTCGGAGATGATGCGAGGCTGGGAGAGCCGCTTCAGGGAGAGATGAACGACATTGCAGAGGACCAAGAGTAGTACGAAATACAAGATGTACCTTCCGACATTGATGAAGCTCGTCGTGAAGCTTCCGACCGTGTTGCACTTCCCCTGCGCCTGGGGTGGATTGTTTTTAGGATGCGGATGGGTTACGTGACCGCTTTGATGATCCGCCATTGATGAGCGAAGACTTTGCCCTAATTCGCGCTTTCCTATAATCCTCTGTTACCAGCGGATTGAAACTTGAACAAACCCTAAATCGCCTCCATTCGAGTTTCCGTGAGAATCAAAATCCGTCCAATTGCTACAATGCATGGTTCCTCTTGCTGCTGCAAAATCGAAATTTGCCTCCGATAAAGATCGATCAGAATGAAAGGTTTGATGATCGATGTGATTCGCTTGATTGTTGCAATTGTTGTGTTTCGATCCAAGAATGGGAAAATCAGGCGTACTCTCTCTCCGCATTTTGAGGGCGCTCTTTGGTCTGCAACAGCTCTCCTTTGTTCTCTCCCCCCAATTTTCAAGGGAGTCGGCCATTTTCAAATCTTCCACTTGTCCCTCTTTCAAGTCATCCTAGTGCAAAATCTCCACTCAATTCGTTGCATGTTTAAATTGCATGCATCCACCAAAACAGAGAGTAAATTTAGTAATTTTGGCTTTTAAGTTTTAACTAATAATTTTAATTTGTATGTTTTTTTGGTAGAAATTTTAATTTGTATTCCCTCCGTCCTTAAATGTTTGTCTTTTTTTCGATTTCGTCGTGCCTAAATGTTTGTTCTTCTGTCCCTTCTTTCCTTTTATATCTACATTTTTCTTACAATATTACCTTCGTTCAATATATCATTATCCATATTATCTAATTAAAAATTAACTATAATATTTTTTTTAGTCATTTTCTTTCTTTTTTTTATTTCTTCTCACCTTTATCCATCAACATCACACTCTCTTTCCTCTTCTATTTTTTTCCTTTCTTTTTTCTTCTTAATTTGTGTGATCCTCTTCTTTTTTCTTAATTTATGTAAAATTGTTCTTTATGCTTCATACTTGCACTGTTTCCCTATTATAAAAAGCCTTCTTTAAAAAGTTACAGAGAGACAAATTAGCCTTTGCATACTCTATTGTATAATGATAAAAATACTCTCTGTAGAATATATTAGTTAGTTGGGTTAAATAATAACTAGAGTAAGTAGAATGTAACTCTAGTTTAATAAGTCGGTGAGTTAGTTACTGATTTCTTATATAAATAAGTTTGGTGAGCTGAAATTGAGAGTATGAGAGAGAGAGCTCTGTAACAGAATGGACTCTCGGTTGTTATGAAATTCTCTTGAGTGTAATCATGTTTCCTGATTCTTGTTCTTGATTTGTTCTTCATTTTACAATAAATGTGAGTGTTATAGTGTAATTTTGATCGAGCTACAAGGAAGATCCTTCGGTTCTACATGGTATCAGAGCGCAGCTGAGTGTAGCGATTGATCGCAATTTTTAGGGTTTGAAGAAGAGACGAAGGTTCGTTGCAAAAGGAAATGGCGAATCAAGCAGGAGATCCGTATGCACTGAACAATTCTGATCATCCAGGGATGGCGTTGACACAGATGCATTTTGATGGCAAAAATTTCTTGGCATGGGACCGACAGATTCGGAGATCGCTTGGTGCGAAGATGAAGTTAGGATTTGTTGATGGAACATTGCCAATGCCAGCTAGAAATGATGTCAATCATGCGCGTTGGATCAGGTGTGACAATATGGTGATGAGCTGGATATTAGCTTCCATGACACCGGAAATGTCAAAGGCTTTTGTCTTCACCAAATCAGCAAAGGAGCTCATGATGGAGCTTACTGAAAGGTACAAACAGACTAATGGTCCTTTAATGTTTCGATTAAGGAAAGAAATATCTGAGATCTTGCAAGGAGAATCATTAGTTACAGAGTATTATAACAGATTGAAATGTTGTTGGGATGAATTGGATATGATGAGATGTTTGCCTGTCTGTGAGTGTGGAAAATTGGATCAATGTCGGTGTGATATTTTAGGGAGAATGCAGGAGATTATCAATGAGGATAGGGTGATTGATTTTTTTGATGGGATTAAATGGAGAGTTTGATTCAGTAAGGAGTCATATAATAGCCAAAGATCCTATTCCTAATCTGAGTCGAGTTTATTACATGGTGATGCAAGAAGAGATACAAAAGAAACCTTTGCATAAAGATACTGAGCATGCGGGGTTTCATGTCAAACAAACCAGAGAGGGAGATGGATCATGTTTTTCAGCTGGAAAGCATGGTTATCAAGGAAAAGGTACTCAGAAAGAGTATGGTCAAAGGGAGTACAAGAAAGACAGAGGTGATGAGAAGAAGAATTGGAAATGTACTCATTGCAAGGAGGTTGGGCATACTGCTGAATTTTGTTTCGAGATAATTGGTTATCCAGATTGGTATAAAGGGAAGAGGAACAGGAAGAATGTCAGAACTGTGGCAAAAGCTGGAGTTGATAAAGAAGAAACAGGACATGAAATTCCTTTTGATATGGAAGGAATGACAAATCAAGAAATGATACAAGCTATTTGTCAAGAGATGATGAAGGCTTTCAAAGGCAAGATGGTGATGAATGCAAAAGCTGTCAAGAAGGGGATGCCAGGAACAAGTTATTCAGGTACTTGTTCTTCAAATTTTGTTGAGTTTGGTATGGTTAAGCATGAATGGATAATAGATACTGGAGCTACAGATCATATGACGCCACATAGTGATTTGTTATATGATCAAGAGGATTTAGTAAGTCCTATACATATCAGATTACCAGATGATAGCATGAAAAGTGTGACCAAGAAAGGGAAAGTAAGAGTGAACAGGGTCTTAGTGCTTGAAGAAGTATTATTGGTGCCTGAGTTCAAATTTAATTTGTTGTCTGTGAGTAAGGTGATTGCAAAAGGAGATATTGTGGCTCTGTTTTATGCTCAGACATGTATCTTGCAGGACCGTTCGAGTAAGGAAAACTTAGCTGTTGCACAGGAGACAGGAGGATTGTACAAGCTAATAGTGGAAGAGAAGACAAGATATCAAGGAGTTTGCACTAAGAATAAATTGCTGGATACAGCATGTAATAGTAGTAAACTTGAAGATTTTAGATTGTTGCATTGTAGATTGGGGCATGCGTCTGTTTCGAAGCTTTGTCACATTTCAGATTGTACTGGTTTGCTGGATCAGTTGGAGTGTGATGTATGTTCTATGACCAAACTGCATAGATTGCCTTTTGTCAAAAGTAATAGCAAAGCTCTTGAGTGTTTTGATCTTGTTCATATGGATTTATGGGGGCCCTATAGGGTTCAAACTGTGACAGGTGGTAGGTACTTCTTAACAATTGTTGATGATGCTAGTAGGGCAACATGGATATTTCTTTTGACAGACAAGACACAGGTCTGTGATAGATTAAAGGAGTATATTCAGATGGTTAAAACACAGTTTGGAGTGGTTATTAAACAGGTCAGAACTGATAATGGGGGTGAATTTGTGAATGAGAAATGTAGAAGCTTGTTTGTTGATCTTGGGATTGTGCATCAGAGGTCAATGGTGTATACACCACAACAAAATGGTCGGGTAGAAAGAAAGCATAGGCATTTGTTAGATACTGCCAGGGCTTTGATGGTGCAATCTGGTTTTCCAAAGAGATTGTGGGGTGAGTGTGTCATGACTGCCACATACTTGATAAATAAGATGCCTATGAAGGTGTTATGATGGAAATCTCCTTATGAAGTGTTAACAGGCAAGTCTCCGAGTTATGATCATTTGAGAACTATTGGTTGCTTATGTTATGCTGTTGACATGCGCCAAGGACGAGATAAATTTGATACTCGAGGGAGGAGGTGTGTTTTACTTGGATATGTTGTACAACAAAAGGGGTACAGGTTACTGGATTTGACAAATCAAGAGATATTTCATAGTAGGGATGTTAAGTTTTCTGAAGCAGTTTTTCCTTATAAAGGAGATATTGTTGATGCTTCTTTACAGCCTCCTAAACCAATCTTGGTTGATTATTGTGAAGATGAAGATGATAGCAACCAGATTAGAGGATTACATGAGTTACAAGGGAATGGTGATGATAATGCAGAAGGGGATAATGTTAATGCAGGTGATCAGGTTGGCCTTAGAAGATCTTCTCGAGTCAGAAATTCCCCTTCCTGGATGACAAATTATGTGGTCAATACAGCAAGTAAGGAGTATGATGTGCAGGAGCATATGGCTTTTATGGCCAAAATTTTGTCTATACCTGAACCAGCACATTTTTCTCAAGCAAGACAGGATGCAAACTGGATGAAAGCAATGCAGTTGGAATTGGAAGCTTTAGAGAAGAATGGTACTTGGGTATTGACAGATTTGCCTCAAGGGGCTAAAGCCATTGATTCTAAATGGGTATACAAGGTAAAGTACAAGGCTGATGGAAGCTTGGATAGGTACAAAGCAAGGCTTGTGGTGAAAGGTTATAATCAGAAGTTGGGAAAGGATTATAAACATACCTTTAGCCCAGTTGCAAAATTACCCACAGTACGAGTGTTTATAGCTGTTGCTACTGCAAATAAGTGGCCTTTATATCAGCTTGATGTTAATAATGCGTTTTTACATGGCTATTTGGATGAAGAAATATATATGAAGCCACCAGAGGGATATGATAAAGCAGTAGCTGGTCGGGTGTGTCGATTACAGAGTTCACTTTATGGCTTGAAACAGGCGTCTAGACAATGGAATTTGGAATTGACCAGTTTTTTGATCAAGTTAGGATATGTTCAGTCTCATCATGATTATTCATTGTTTGTGAAAGTTGTTCATGGTCAGTTTACAACTTTATTGGTGTATGTTGATGATGTTCTGATCACTGGATCAAATGAAGTTGAAATTCAGATGGTGAAAGAAGCTTTGGATAAGCAATTCACTATAAAGGATCTTGGTTTAGCAAGATATTTTCTCGGTATGGATATTTTAAGAACTGAGAATGGGACGTATTTGTGTCAACAGAAGTATATTGCTGATGTTTTGAGTGACAGTGGCATCTCTGATGCAAAGCCTGTCACCTTTCCTTATCCAGCTGGTGTTAAGTTGAATGCTTTTGAGGGAGAATTACTTCCTGATCCAGAGGTTTATAGGAGATTGATTGGGAGGCTCCTTTATTTGTCTTTGACTCGGCCTGATATCTCTTACACTACTCAGCATCTTAGCCAATTTATGTCTTCTCCACGAGTACCACATTTGGTTGTTGCTAAACATTTGCTCAAGTATCTTAAAGGTACACGTTCTCTTGGTCTTTTCTATCATGTTCAAGACAGTTTTAAGGTCACTGGTTTTTCAGATGCTGATTGGGGTGCTTGTTTGACAATAAGAAGGTCTCTTACTGGTTTTTGTGTGTTCTTGGGTCATTCATTGGTGAGTTGGAAAACAAAAAAGCAAGCCACTGTTTCTCGGTCATCAGCTGAAGCAGAGTACCGGAGTATGGCTGCTACTACTGCAGAGTTGGTGTGGATGGTTTACTTGCTTGCTGATTTTCACATTTCAGTACCTCGGCCAGTCACTATGTTTTGTGATAATAAGGCAGCTCAGCAAATTGCAGCTAACCCTTGTTATCATGAGCGCACAAAACATCTTGACATTGATTGTCATTATACTAGAGAAAAGGTTCAAGATGGTTTTTTGCAAACCTCTTACATACATACTAGTCTTCAGTTGGCTGATCTGATGACTAAGCCTATGGGATGTACTCGGCATCAATTTCTGGTTTCCAAGTTGGGTCTGAAATCAGCTCCAACTTGAAGGGGGGATGTAGAATATATTAGTTAGTTGGGTTAAATAATAACTAGAGTAAGTAGAATGTAACTCTAGTTTAATAAGTCGGTGAGTTAGTTACTGATTTCTTATATAAATAAGTTTGGTGAGCTGAAATTGAGAGTATGAGAGAGAGAGCTCTGTAACAGAATGGACTCTCGGTTGTTATGAAATTCTCTTGAGTGTAATCATGTTTCCTGATTCTTGTTCTTGATTTGTTCTTCATTTTACAATAAATGTGAGTGTTATAGTGTAATTTTGATCGAGCTACAAGGAAGATCCTTCGGTTCTACACTCTCAAGTCATACATAAGGGTGGTAATTAAAAAAGGTATTTTTACTATGAGTGTTTAACATATTTCTTTAAATTTTAGACAAATTTACCGCCTCTCCTTCTACCAAAAAAAAAAAATTTAGACAAATTTTAACAAACCCTCCTTAAGTACTATCATTATACATCTTAGTATATCAAATTACACAGTGATCGCTAATTCGGGGTAAAAATACACATGAATTACTTTGGTCACATAGGATTCCATTGCATCAATGGGCACAAAAGTAGAACATATGTAGTACTTTATTCCAAAGAGAAATTATAAAGTGCAAATAAACTTTAAGCGTCAAAAGAACACTATTACAGATTCACCCTGGCCTATATAGCCACAATTTCTTTTACTGATGGATATATTATAGCTTGTCACAAAACCGATAAATAAAATTTTTTCGATTTGGAGTCGATGGACCTAGCTATCGACTTCAAGCCTTTCATCAACCAAGATGGAGTGGTCAAATCATCCGCGGATCGAACCGCCATGATGTCAGAGTTTCCCGATCTGGAGTCACCCGCCATAATTGCGGTGATGGGCCTTCCGTACACCGGGATGGAGTCAATCTGCAGGATGGTCTCCGAATGGGCCGGCGGGCCCGTTTACGACACAAGAGGCGCCCTCGACAGCCTCTCCCGTGAGCAAGGCTACACATTCGATCGCCCTCCGCCGAACGACGACGAAGCCACGCGCCTACATCGCGTCTCCTTCGACGTCGTCTGCCAAATGGCCGAGTACATGTACCCGTGGCTCGACTACTACGGCCGAGCAAGGTGCCTCGTCATCACCTCCACTTGTTTCGACTATAAACGCCAGCTGGACCGGCTGGTGTCTATGTCGGCTTGCCATGATGAGGCCAACTACACGCCACGTGGACGGATCCTGGTTATCGAGTGCCGGAGGAAGAACTGGTTCCAATGGCAACGGCGATTGGAGCGAGATTTCTTTTCTAGACAGCAAATAGAGTCTTGGACTGGGCCGATGAAGCCCAAAAAATGGTACGAGCCCAGTGGGTGGAAGGATGTGGAGAGTGCCGCGATTCGTGAGTTACATGGATCCAACGATGAGCACTTTCTCACGCTTGCTCTCTCTCATTCTCGTCTCAAGAAGCTGGTGGTGGATCCTTTTGAGGACATCTCCGATAATATCTCAACTCCTTTACGAGGAGTACCGGGTTATAGCTTTCTTCTTTCGGAAGGTATTAAGCATCTCCTTACTAACGATGTAATTAGCCCCGTGGTCGAGTATGCCACGTGGCGGAAGCAACATCTCGAAAGATTGGGCTCCACCTCGAGAGTCACCACCCAACACTACTTGTGTAGGCCTGGGGATTGCATTTTTAGGTACACAGACAAACTCGAGCAAGAGGGTGCCATGTGCTATATTTGTGACCAAAGAGTGGTCTCAAGCGAGCGAGCCTACTATTGTCAATTTTGCAGCCTCTCTTTCCATGATTTATGCGCCACGGAGATAACTCCTCCTCCTCCGTATTCAGATGTGATAGATTCTTATCTCAAACATTCATCCCACATATTCCATGAGACCCATGCTTGCTACTCTTGCTTAGAGAAGGGGGGAACATTCTCAGAGGAATGTGAGCCTTGCATTTTTCGAACGTTCGTTAAAAGTCGACTTTTGCCTATAATTATGAGTCATGTTGGTGATGATCATATTCTTTCTTTCCGGTATTATCATACTTTTCCTTCTCAAGTTATGATCGAGACATCGTACTTGGGTAACCATTATAATTGCAAGGCATGTGGACATCCGGGCTTTCTGACCAGCTATTGTTGCAATATTTGCAAGTCCCAATTTCACTTGCATTGTCTCGAGTTGCCTCTACAAACCAAGAGTAGTCCTACTCTGCACGGCGGGCATGTGCATGATATCAAGATCGAGTTCTCGTGTGTTAAGGAAGAGGAATACGAATGGTGCCTCGTTTGTGGTGACGACATAGATCCACAAACATGGGTTTATACTTGTCAAGAGTGCGAGTTTGTTGCTCATATTTACTGTTTATATTCCCACATACGTAAATGTTGGGCACGTACACATAGGGATATATATACGGAGTATATGGACTATGAGCATTGACTCTATTGGGCATGGTCGTAGTATTGTTTTGTTTTATCACATATGCTAGTAGTTTGTACTCTTTTGTATTTCGATCATAATTAATAATAAAAAATAGTCAGGATTTGTCGAAGAAGAAGAAAAGAGAAAAAAAAAATAAAGAAAATGGAAGAAGAAAAATATATTAAATTTTCAAGTTTTCATATTATTGAAATTAAAAAATAATAGAGAAAAAAAAATTCATAATAAAAATCCATGTCAGCGAAAATAAATCATGCAACTCGCCAAAATTTTAATTATTATACACGCGCTTTAAAAAAACAAAATTAATAAATTGAAGTGTTTAAAAATAGGTTTTTTAATATTGGGGTCTGAGCGAACAAAAGTTTCCACCTTAGAAACCTATGTATGTATTCGGCCATTATTTTTTACCTTCATAAAGAACAATTTTAAACAATTTTTTTTTTAAAAAAAACTGGTTTTATGAAACCTACCTAGTCACGTGCCACGCACGTGCCGATCAAACAAGTACAATTACAACTGAAGACCTGCAAACGTGATAGGTAAACCAAACAAACCCATTTCGCCCTCTAAAAATCTAACCATTTCCCCTCCATTTTACACCCAAATCCGCCACCATATTCTCCGCCGTCGATACCCCTTCCCGGCCGGAGATGGTGGATCTGAGCGACGATGAGCTTGGCGTGATCTTCAGGTCCATATCCGAAGCAAAAGACCGTACCTCCATCTCCCTCGTCAGCAAGCAGTGGCTAAGGGTGGAGGGCCTCACTCGAACCTCCGTGCGCTCGCTCTCGTCCAATCTCCTCCTCAATTTGCTCCCCAGGTTCCCCAACTTGACCACCTTCGAGTCTTCAACTGTCATCGACGACGTCAAGGTCCTCTGCCTCGCCAGTTACTGCCCCAAAATCGAAACCCTAAACCTAAATTTCGGCGGCGAATTCGATGAAGCGTCGGGGGGCTCCGATGACATCAGCGACGTGGGCTTGTACGCGATTGCGAAATGGTGTCGGAATTTATCGACTCTATTGCTCCGGAATCGCAAGAGTATCGGGGATGTTGGGGTTTTCTCCCTCGTGAGATTCTCTTGCAATCTGAGCTGCTTGGATCTCTCCGGCTGCACCGCGCTCACTGATCAAGCGCTATTAGCCGTCGGATTGATGGGTTCGATTCAAAGTCTGAGCTTGCAGGATTGTTCGTTGGTCACTGATAAAGGCCTAGCTATGCTCTCATTCGAACCCCTATCGAAAAACCTTAGGAGACTGATCTTATCCGGGTGCAATCAAATCTCAGATTTAGGGGTTGTTTCTCTGTCAAAGATGGTGTCTTTGGAGGAACTGAGCTTAGCAGATTGTGGCCCGGGGATCACTGAACTTGGTGGTTTAGCAATCTCCAGGATTCTGTCTCTCAAGAAATTAGACCTTTCTAGATTGAATGTGGCGGATTTAACCCTAATTGTGGTGGCTGAGGGGTGTAAGAGCTTAGTGGAGGTGGTGATCAATGGATGTGGGAACATAGCTGGATATGGAATCAGGGCTTTTGCAACGCACAAGTCGTTGGAAGTCTTTCTGATGGCTTCGTGTGAGCTGGTTTCGGTTGAAAGCATTACGAGTCTGGTTTTCGGGTGCCTGTCTTTGAAGTGCATTGGGCTCGATAGGAAGCTGAGATCTCGGATTTCCTTGCAGTTGCAAGAGAGTATGAGCTCCGTTTGTATGTTAGATTGGATGTGATCGGATTCATCTGATTACAGGTTTTTCACTGTTTCTGTTGTTAAATTTGGCAGGCAGGCAGGCACAAAGTCTTTATCCAGGACTTGAGCTTAATGCTTTTACTGTCTTGGCCAGAGATTTGGGTTTCTGTGAATGGATTGTATATAACAGTTAACATTTCAACTGGGTATGCTGTCAATTGCCAATAAATTGTCATTTCTTTCTGTGCTTGATTGTAGCTCCTCAGTTTCAAACTATATTCTGACAGTGCAGTTTTAGAAACCATTAGGGATAACTGAAGCTGAAAACGATATCTTCCCTTGCTTATTATGGATGATGAGGAAAGCTAATGTTGTGTTTAGCCAAATTATGCAGCTTCAACCTGTTTTTGATCAATTAGTTGTTTAAAATTGCTGCACATTTGAGCTTCCCTTAATTGTTCAAAATCTTACTATGTCAAGTTTACAGGTGGGTCCAGTATCTGGATGTGCATGTTTATAATAGTATGATATGATATGATATGATTTGTCAGCCTTGTTTATGCATCTGAGTCATAAATAACTGTCCTAAAGGCTGATTTGGAGTTATCAGTGGCCATATTATGCACCGTTTGCCTTTTCGGATGGGTTTTTGTCACGGCTAGCAAAGTACTTGGGACACTTTATAATGGACACACTTAAAAATGTCTGAATCCAAAAAATGCATTTCTGAATTTTGATGATTGGTGCTTGAAACACGGTTAGTTTTTGGTTTCTGCTCTTGAGAAAGCATTAGGAGAGCTTTTCTGATCAACTAAACTTTTATCAAAACATTTAAACATAATTAGATCTTTTTTAAATGAACAGTAAGTGACAATATGATTATATGAATGACATTGTAATGTTTTCCAACATGTAAAAGTTGACTAGGAATACTTTTCTGACGATCAAGTTTTACTTACCAAGGAAATTAAAGCAGAATCACTGAATCAGCATGTTTGGAATCGGATAATCATTTCAGCCAGTTTCTTGCAAGGTTTAGGCATACAAGATTGGTTCGTGGACTAACCTAACACAAGATACGAATTTTAGGCAAAACTAAAAGAATTTTCAATAATCACGAACTGATTCAATGAAAAATCTCAGGCACCCTATTAGATTAGAAAAAAAGTCACTTGGATAAATTCATTGTGTTATGACGATTCATATTCAAAATATACTTTTGTAGATGAAGGTGGTGAATTTGCATGTCTTCTTATCACGGTTACTCTCCTTTTCTGTCGAAGCTTTTGCATCAATAATGGAAAACCTTTTGCACAATAAGAATCCTTTGCTCTCCAAACTTTTTTCTTTCCTTCCCTAAAAAATTGGATGATAAAATGAAATTTAGCAGAATTGTTTAGGCCGAGTATCTAAGTAGTAGTAGGCATAACACAGCCTGTTCAATGTCAACCAACAGAAATGATAGAGGATCTCTACGATTTATTACCCTCATGTTGTGGACATGAGGGTAATACCACCTAGTCCTCTCCAATGATTTGTGAAATCGCTGTTCTTTGAATTGACTGAACTTGATGCACAAAATCATACATCAGGAATAATGTCGAATGCAAAAAAAAAAAAAAAAAAATAATTTGACAGCACATGAAACTTTGACTAACCCGGGACATCCATAGTCAAAATTATCACATTCGAATGGAACAACTTTTACATTCCTCTCCTTGAGGGCGAAATCAATGACTTCTTCATTCTGTAAGATTTATAGTTTGTAAGATTAACAAGCCGAATCACATGGGGATAAAGAATAAAGAAACCAGCCAATATACCTCAGCAACCATAATGGAGTTTGTTGAGTATACAATATATCCTCTCGAATTAGCATCCACTAAATCGATTGCAGCTAGTATTAGTTGCTGAAAAGTAACCACAAAAGACACATGAAGTGGGTTTAAGGAACAAATTTATTGAATTAATACCAAATAAAGAACACAAGTAATTGTTGGGGTCTAAAATTCCAAATCAGGAAATACAGTAATAAACCTTCTGCATACGAGCACACTTTCATATTTTTGAAAGCCGTGTAGACGATTTCATTGATTCGTCTTCTCTTATTAGCTGTTCATAAAGCAGTGAGAAATTTCAATATTCAATCAGCAATAAGTAAAGCCACAAAATTAAAAGTATAGAATTGTCGTCTTACCCCAGTCCTACTGCAAGGGGTGTCGAGTAATACTGTGTCTTGAGAGTTCATCCCCAATAGTTCAGGAAGCTGAATTTTTATGCAAATATAGTGAAAGAAAGGTAATGATCACAATAGTGAAAGAAAGGTAATGATCACAATTTGAAAGAAATAAGCCTTATAAGAAGAAAAATGGTTTTCTAAATTGTTGCACCATAAGAAAGCAATAAGAATGAAGCTAAAGAAGTCTAACCTTCCTGCCATGATGGTTAATGAATAATGTGTTTGTCACACCCAAGCGGCTTATATTTGCAATAAGCGGATGAAGCCTCCCTTTATCCATCTCATTTGCATACAACAATCCTTCAACAGCCAAATCAACAGAACAAATCAGCACCAAAAAAAGTAAGAATCCTGGATAAAAACAAGTTACTCCTTAGAAAAATGTAGACAAAATTAACATCCCTTGCCAGTATTCTTCATAAGTGCGGCTATATATGTGGTTTTTTCACCAAGTGAAGCCCTGTTGCAAGAATAGACCTCATCGATGTTGAAAAAATAGTCACTCATGCCATTTCCACAATCTTTTCGTTCTTCTTGGGAGCAAGAGCCATTACAGGAGAGAAAGAGCTTGAACTTTGCACCTGAATCCAAAGCTTATATTAGTCCACAGCCAACAGGAACACAAAATAAAATTCACACTCTTTATATACACACACAGAGGTTCATTAAGAGTGGGAAAAGAAACTACCATGTAATGACCGGACATATATTCAGGAGTTGCATCAATTGGCATCGGTAAATCATGACTGACAACCAACCTACCCTGTGCAATCAATAAACAAAGTTTGAGGTAAATAAGAAGTAAATCAGAACATCAAGTAATAATTATTTACCTTAGAGATCTCACAGTTATTTTCCTTGGACCACTTGTTCTTGGGGGTTAAAAATCTCTAGCCCAATATATATAGTTTCCCTTTTTTTAATACCCAATATATTCCATTCAACCGAAAAAAAACCCAATATATTCCATTATTTCCTCTTTTTATCGGGTTTGGATCGACAGAGTTTTAACCTATCGCATATTTTTTAAGGGTAAATTGTATTTAACTATTCTTTATTTTATATTTGTTATAATCAATTATTTTTTATATTTTTTCTACGTTTAATCACCTTTTATTTGAAAATAAGTGCATTTACCTATTTATTTTGACCGAAAATGTTATTTTTTCGGTTAAATAAAGTAAATTATATATGTTTTCTTTCCTTCTTTTCTAATTTTATTTTAAAAAAAGGGTCTTTGTACCCACGAATTTCTTGTCATTGGTAAGGAGTGGCCGATGACAAGTCAATGCTAACCGCTCTGCTTCATTCTTCTTCACCATTGGAGGGAGGAAAGGAATTTTTATGGAGAAAATTAGGTCAGATTTTAAGAGAACAAGCCAACGCTAAAATCAGCGTGTTGAAACTTGGAAGTGTCAATTGTGTTTTTTTAATTTTTTGTAAATAAAATTAAAAAAAGAAGGGCAAAAACATAATTTATTTTATTTAACGAAAAAAATAACATTTTATGTCAAAATGGATGATTATAAAAATATCTGAACTTTTAAATCATATTTGAACGTCGAGATCTTATAAAATATAGCATATAATTTATTTAAACTTTATTGAATCCAATTACATTTTTTCCACACAATAGTCTCCTGTGCAATGTGAACAGAGTGAGACGCCATATAGGCACGGATAGAGCTTGTCGAAGATGTGATCAAGACGAGAATTTACTCCACCTTCTTTGTGATTGTGATGAGATTCAGAATGTTTGCTTGGCTCTCACTGGTAAATAACCTGCCCCCTACTTTCTTTTCAACTGATTGTCTCAAGACTTGGTTGTTCATCAATATTCACAAACATGACCATTGGTGCACGATTTTCGGATACATGTTATGGTTCTCTTGAAAACAAGGAGCACCCTGGTGTTCGATCAAATTGATAAGGTTGGCAAACTCTCTCGACTGGTTATTTCGAATGTTGAGTCCTTTCGTGCGGCTTTCCTTCGACAACAAGCCAGGCTTGCCATCCATGCTGATGGAAACAATTCTACTGATGTCAATCGACATGGCGTCCACTGGGGAGCGCCTCTGGAGGGCTGGTTCAAGCTTAATTGTGACGCGGTCTTCAAGGATGATCCGAGTTTTGTTGGTGGCAGGGGGGTCCTTCGCGACTCTATAGGTCAATTCCTCAAAGCTTAAATCTTCAAATGTGGCTCATGTGATATCTTGATTGTTGAGTTATGGGCCATTTATCATGGTGTCAACTTAGCAAAAACACTTAATGTGGAACGTCCGTTGGTTGAGAGTTGAGACTGATTCAAGCATGGCAGTCAAATTCTTACAAGACAAGATGCTGCAACTTCATCGTGACATTCACCTAATTCAGAGTTGTACCAAGTTGCTTGACACTTTTGCCACCATCCCTAAGATCGAGTTCAAGTCAAGGGATGAAGGGAAGCAAACAAGATGACTGGCGCGATCGCAAAGATCTCCTATGCCTTAACCACCCCTTTCTCCATTTTAAGCAATCTAGATGCTGAGTTAATTACGCAAAGACCTCCTATGAACTCTATTTAAGCTTAAATAATTATCGCAAGGACATAGGCCCTCTTTCCCCACCAAAAAAAATGGTTTCTCTATCACATAAGAATATTTAAAAAAAAAAAGTAAAATCCTAGATGAAAATAATTTAAACCTATAAAAAAGGTCAATGATCTTAAATTACTACATGGAACGTAGATCGTTGTTTAAATTCACTCCTTCACAGATTGCGGTTCTTTGACGATTAACTTGCACCTAGCAGCAGCGATGGAGCATCTGCACCGAGAAACAGCGGACCATTACATGAATTATTTTTTATCGGACTATTGTATAGTTAACTGGTATGTTAGGTGTGTTCGTACATATGGCCAGGCTAAAGAAAAATAGCGTCTGGCTATAGCGCTAGCATTATTGGGTTGCGATAAGAATCAATTCGAGATTGGTGAGGTAAAAATTGTCAAGCGATCGACACAAGTTGAAAGATTAATAATGAAATTGAAAGATCCTATCCCAAATTAACCCACAACATTGGTGATATAAACCCAAAACAATCAGGATACACATCAACCCAACCTACTCAAATCTCCTACATCAGCCCAATGGCGCCAATCCAATCCATGAGTTGTATTTCAGAGTCGATCCATCACAAGTTGCAAGTGAAACTCAATAATTGATTCAAATCTATGCCGTTTAACAAGTGAAATGAGATTTCATCATATGCACGAGCACAAGTGCACCACTGAACCCAACAAACCTAATCACAAGTTGCAACACACGAACAAAATCTCTGAGAGTTAAACGGGGCCTTATTTGGAATACAAGAACTGCAATCAAGTAGAGTCAAATGAAATCCAATGTTTTCATTTATACATGAGAATGGTATAAATGGACAATATAAATCTGCAGAACCCGTCCTCGCAGCAAAGAATATATATACCGAATCATCAAAAATATGCCAAGAACGCAACAATATGATAACAATAGCAAGCCAAACAGATAATAACAAGGGAACCTGACTACTTGAGTCAGTGTGTCACATGCTTCCAGTCCTGCCAGGAGGAGTTTTCGTCGGCTTTACTTTGGCCATATTTACTAGGTCACCAAAGAGCTTGTCATCTCCTTTGTTCTGCTGTTTCATAGGTGGCAAGTAAGAGGCCATGGAGGTTTGGCTTGAAGTGTTTCCTCTGACGGCAGAATCGTCTTTCACAGACATCCCGTACATTCTCTGATCAAGATACTGAGCATCCACCTGCTGTTGTTGTCCATAGCCAGTGTAGCCATAGGCAGCCATTTGGTTGGGGTACATTGGCTGAGGGTAGCCATAGCCAGCCATCTGGGCTCCTTGGAAGTGCTGCTGTGGATAAGCGGGTGTTTGGAATGGTTGATTGATTGCAGCTAGATGACTGCCCGTAATCGGCTGCACGTACATGCCTACAACCTGCTCGTTTCCCGGTGCGTTTCCCGGTGTTGGAAGCCCTAGAGGAGGGTGCATTGTTTGTGATGTGTCTTCTGTTGCCTGCAATTCCCAAGGTGGTGGTGGTAATGAACCTCCATTTTGGGCACCTGCCAGATAGGGCATTTTGGTCAACTAACACAAAATTTCATTGAAAAATGATATTGGTGGCACAATTTAGTGATTTGTTTTGTATAAGGTGTTTTTATTTTTAAAAGGTGATTGATATTTGACAAGAAAACCCCCTTATTTTCATCAATTGTCAAGAGCATAATCGATGTATTTGTAAACAGCTAAATATATCGCTCCTAATATAAAAAGTAGAATGGAAAAGAAGGGCACCATAAGAAGGAGATGACGATTGTTGAGGCTGCTGCGTATTCTGAGCACCCCATAGAGGATCAGATACTTGAGGATATCCAGACTGCTCATAAGGTGACCCCATGTTTGGAATAGCCCCGTTTTGGTATGGCAAGCCTTCTTGTGGAGTAGCCCCGTTTTGGTATGGGAACCCTTGTTGTGGAGGAGCCCCGTTTTGGTATGGGAAGCCTTGTTGTGAATGCAGATTCTGTTGTTGTTGAAATTCTGGATTGGATGAGAAGGCAGGTGCGCCATTTTGGGGATTCTGAGTGGTGCTTTCTACAGAAAACATATCAACCAAAGCCAAAGCATTTTGTTCAGAAGCTTTTGGAGATGAAGACTGAGGGGCAGAAACAGGAACAAGGGCCAAAGAGTTCTGCGTTGGCGAGCCAAAATCATCTCCACCCAGAAGGTCGCCACTGAGAAGGTCCATTTTAGGATCAGCCTTAGGATTTGATAATATTGAAGTGTTTGCTTCCTCCGAAGTAGATCTGACAATGAAAATCTATACATTTAGGACTGTGACCAAATAAAAATTAAAATGTTTTGCTTGAATTTATCACATCAAGTCATAAAGGACAGCTATAAACCTAAACCACAAGCTCAAGAACAAGAGATCCTGCAAGCTTGCAACTGCTTCTTAAGTAGGAGAAAGTTATGAGCTAAAGCTAGCAGCTATAGCGCACATACCCACCCTCCAGTTAATTGAAAGTAGAGGATTAGAAAGTATTCCTGCTACAACCCTTTATATAAAAAAAAAACACATAAGTTCTATCAAAACTTATAGATGCAGAGGGAAAATAATACCTTTGATTAGCCTGCTGGCTGCTTTCCCCAGCGTCAATGAGTTGACGAGGACTTCCCACGTCAACTAGATTAGCAGTTACAGATTTGGATGCAGATTTTTCTTCTTGGACACCGGCTTTAGAAATAACAGATTCATACTTGGCAAGTACACGCTGCAGGTCATCATTCAGAGCAAGTCCTTGACATAGCAGTGATTCATCCCTACAAAATTGCACATTTTAATTATTTTTGCAGAATGAATCATTTATACTCTTACTGTTTTATCATTGTCCCATTTCTCCATGTTTAATTGAAACGTCAACTTTCATAAACAGTGGTAAAGTTGATTTATTTTTATAATTGATTTGGATTAGTATAATTGATGCTTCTTTAAAAAAATATATAATCCTTGACGAGTTGACATATTAGATGAATGATTAACTTTTTTAAGAAAAATAGATATGTCTGAAATAGCAAATTATGACAAAAAGACATTAATATTTGCAGTATTCTTGATTTTTTTTTTTCTTTTGGGAAGAAGAGAGAAACAAATATAGAAAATCGATAAGGAATCAATAAGGTTATCCCAAAAAGGTCTTACGCAGTTGAATTGACAAGGTGTACAACTCTTTGTTTGTACGTACGACACTGCTCTACCAAGTCAACTAGAGCCTCCTGCCTCAGGCCCTGCGTATATGAAGTCCCAAAATGATTAGTTCAAAATCTAATAATGCAAAACCAGAAATAGAATGCATTTAATGGCAAAAAGAGCACAGTGGCATAATCATCATGTCTATTTCAACCACTGAGCACCAAGCAACAATCCTCAAATTCGTGAAACACCAAAATAAGTATTAAAAAAAGCACAATGGCATGCTTTTAAGTTTTAACTGGATCTAATACTCCATAGCATGGAGGAAATCATCATTGACAACGATCAGTGAAAGAATTTAGGATTCATCATCTCTGTCAACAAAAAAAGGAAAAGAAGTTGTCAGAGATAGAGAGAGACCTCCTCGTTCCCAGGATTTATTGCATTTAACATATCAGCAAGTACATCCATGCTACCCCGTGCATTCTGGATTTCACTCAAGCTAGCAAAGAGAAAAATGTTTAGTTCAAACCGACTAACAGATGAGAAGCATATTAGTGTACATAGATAAACAGAACATCTAGCAAAGGAGATAATATACTACAATGCACATGCACATCTCAGGGAGGCAATACAGAAATCGAAAACCACTAGCTGGAAACAATATCCCAGGATTTCTAAAGTAAGAAGAATAGGATTATGGGATAAGTAGAAGCCAAGGTTTTAGAAGAAGTGTCAATAATTTCAATCCTTGACAATCTTTGACCTCAGCTTTGCATAATGTATGAGAACTATATTCTGCAAATATATAATATTTCTTCATATCTACTTTTTATGTCACTAATTCTCTTTCTACAGCTCTCAGGAACATGGAATACCAAAATCCAGCACTGAAGCAACTACTGTTAGTTTGCATCTTTGGTTAATGACAACATGCACTATGAGTCTATGATCCATTCTCTTTTCCTTTATCTCTTCTTGTCATGGAAGTTTTTACTAGAACAATTCAGTGAATCTTCAAATCAAAATGAAATAGATTAAAGGGATGAGGAGACAGTGTTTAAGGTAGACACATAGAGATAATTAATTCATTCTTAACAAGTGACATTTTAGCCCCCGAATGGATTACACTAAAATGTATTACCATACATAATAATGTATTACGACCTGATTACTCTTCTCAGGCTGCTGATATATTTCTAGCTTCAGCCTTCTGAAAGCTGTACGAAATCATTTTATTGTGGTTCACAATCATGAAGTTCAGAATGGGAAGAGATGTAAGTTCATTATCCTAAACAGATTTTGATCAAATACTGATTGTCTATCTAGTATATAATCAGTGATTGGCTAACCAAGAAATGCCAATATATATGTCAACAAACGGATCGAAAGTACCTCAAAGTGGGATATTCAGCCTCAGAAGAAGACTCAGCTCCTGCACCTTCACGGTTAGATGCTGAAATTCTCCCGTTTTCTGCATAAGACGACAGAGGATGCGACTGTGGTGGCGTGAGCACAGGAGCAGACCTCTCAGATCTTGGAGGAAATATTGCCCCAGCACGCTGGTATAAAACCAAAAAGGCAACTTTGTAGGATCAAATTGAGATTAATAAGATAGTAAATGCTCTACAAGAGACCAAATACAGGCCAGCATGAGAAAAAGGCATCAACATTCAACAACATCATTCATCAGCCAAAAACAAGGTGGTAACTTGATAATTCTAAAATCGTAATAGCAGTTAATTAGAACCCTAAGCATACCAGCAGCTCCTGGTAAGCAGCAAAATACTGAGGATATCTTGCCCTTGCTCCTCCAAATGCCTCTTGCCAGGTATCAATAAGAATCAATATCTTCTCCTTGACTTGATGATCAGTCTACATATAAATAATAACTTGCAATCAAAGAATCATGAAGAAATATTTAAGTTGCAGTTGTATGAAGATAAGGGTAACAATTTTCACCTTCTTTTTAATCATTTTCACCATCTCATGTAGCACATTTTTCTCTGCCACATGCATGTGCACGATGTCGCCACAGTTCTTTACAATTGTCTCTAACAACTAGGATAACCCAAAAAAAGTTTGTAAAAATCAGTAGCCAGCTTATAGAGAGGGAAAAAAAGAAATTAGATCAAATGGTTATATTGTTACTAGACTTCCATAGATCAAATTGATGTAATCTGGCAAAACTAATCAAAAGTAGTTTGTCCTCATATAACTTAAGAGTTGCTAGTAGATCCCACTTCTTAATTCAAATTACTATCCACTACAAACCTGTGTTAGATATCACGATTGGTAAGGGACCTAGGTAAGAATCAGAAAGATGAGAATTAAGTGCAGCAGCATACATGTTGAAAAGCTTCCAACATAAGGCGGAAACTTGACATTGATGGTAAGAGAAAATAAAGAACTTTCAAATATGGCTCGAGGTCTATGTTTTATATTTCTCTATTTCTTGCACGTTTTTCTTGACAAACAAGAATCTTCCATTAAACAAAAATTCATCAGCGAGCTGAAAAGCTTTGCATATTAGAAGATACAACACTCTGACGGTCAAGGACATCTAAATAATGAGGAAATCCATAAATCTAGAAAATTCAACGCGATTGTAAACAAGCCATAGTTTTCTTCAATGTTCTACGATCAATCAAGTTAAAGACATTATCTTATTTTAAAAACTGAAAAATATATTGCTCAATTCCACTGTCCTTTTTGTGGCATTAGAATATTGCACAAGACAAACAAGAAAATAGTTGCAAATAACAGGGAGTAGCGAAATAAAACAACACAAGAGAGAAATAAATGAAGCAGTTATTAGTTTTTTATGCACAAACTTTGTATTATAAGCAACAGGCACAAAATCTGATTAAAAAAAGTAAAAAACAAGTATACTAGTCAATGAACAATCAAGCTTACTGTTAAAGCTAGAAGCTGGACTTTGGGGTTCTTGCTTCGAAGACGCCTTTTTATACCCTTTACAATGTCCTTGGCTTGTCTGATAACGAAAACAACATTCAGATAAGTCCAGATTCCAGAATAATCTAAATCTTAAAATCCAACCAATATATCAGCAAAACATAGAACAAACATCCATTTTCAGCAAGAAAAACAGAGCAGTAGCTTGATGAAAAAGCACACAAATGACATGAACAAAGCAAAGATAAAAGGAGCATTAGAATTTAGAAACATGAATGCCAAAAGAAACTCACACAAATTCATCCTTCATTAAATTTACATTACGCGTGATAAAAGGAGCTAGAAAGAATATAACTGAAAAATGAATTCAAGGGAGCAGACAAGACAATTGAGATTCCAAACTACCATAAACTCTATTCAGATGCCGAATTTAATAGAATCTTTATTCACCTTTCAGTTGCAGCTTGTATCTATTTTCTCAAGACATGAACAAAGCGAAAACAGAGCAGCAATTGCAAAAAAAAAAAAAAAATGAAGGAAGGAAGAAATGAGGAGAGAAGTACAATACCCAGGATCATGATTAAGCATGTCAGAGATCTCGATGTTCATCGCCCAATCTGGACCGATCAACATACTGCTTGTAGCTCGTTCTACCATCGAATTCACCATCCTTCCAAAACTTCTCACAGATCAAATCAAAATATCCCGCCGGCGATCCACAAATTTTAAAAAGCGAATCGCCGATTTCTTTGCTCCCTCTTTCCCTCTTCCTAATTCCTATCACTTCCTCTCTTACAATCGATATAGATCAAAGGCGGCTTAGGATACAAACCAATAAATCTGACAATCCTCCCGCAAATACCTCACTTTCTCTCTCTTGTTCCCCCTTCTTGAAGGGATCGATTGAGAGAACAAGATGAACGACTTTTTTCTGGGGCTTGTCTTTGCACTTTGATTCTTTTCTTTTCTATTCTTTTTCCATTTTCTCTTTTTTTAAGTTTTAAAATAATTAATAATATAAATTATAATTTTATATAATAATATAAATTAGTTTAAAAATATATTCGATTATTCTAACCCTAAGAACATAGGTTAAGCTCATTAAAAAAATATTTAATTAATTTATATTTACTTAGAATTAATTAATTTTTTTTACCAGGTTTATAAGTTTCTATTTAGATTTTAGTTCTATTCAAGTATACTTAAATCGAATTATATTTACTAATATTAGTAATTTGTCTGATATAAAAAGAACTCACCTGATATTACGTTTGTAAAACTTTGGATTAAGTAACAAAATCTGATTTATAATTAATTTTTTTATAAAGAAATGTTGGTGCAATTAATTTAAAATTCGTAAATGATTGAAGTGTAGTTCCCGATGTGTAAAATAATCAGGAGAAGACAATCGCGCAAGAGCGCAAACAAATCTGGCTTCTCTCATCTCCTCCTATGCAAAGTTGCAAACAGAGAATCGGAGCACTGAAATACCCTCCTCTAACTACCATCTGTTTCCCTCACATCAATCGTAGGGTTTCAATTTCTTCGGGATTCAGTTTTCTGCAATCGCACCAACCTTCTACCTGCCCAACCACCAAAGCTTCAAAACCCTAAGATTCAGCAATCCGCCAGAAACCGAGACTGTCGCCGATGGATTTGATCGGCGGCGCACTTCGTCAGGCGTTTATGCCAAAGCACGAGTACGAGAGCCTCCGAGAAGAAGACAAGGCCTGGCTTAAGCTTAGAAAACCAGGTTGCCTATTCGCTTTGTCTGTGATCTCCCTTGCGATAGTTATCTCCACTGCGATCAGCTTGTCAATCGTGTTCCCGAAAGATTCTGGTAAGAGGCCATTCTGCAATGATCTCAGGCTTCAGCCACTGCCTTTAAATGTGACCACTATGGAGAATTCCGATTCTATGCCCGGTGCGTTTTATCTCACGGATCAAGAAATGGTTGATTACTACTATATGGTGCTGTTCCTTCCTTCTCTGCTGGTGTTCATGGTTTCGGTTACTTACCTTGTGGCAGGTCAGCTCATGTTCTCTTACTTTACGTTTTGTTTTGTGTTCATTGTTGGGAAATGACTTGGTTTTACCATTCTTGACACAGTAGAGGTAATTATAGAGCTTTTCTGCTCAATTTATCTTTTATCTATTCGTCTTTGGGATAATGGGATTTGCGTAGTGTTTATTGATCAATTGATTGCGGAGTTTCTTTTGTTAGAATAATGCTGATAATTGGTAAGAAAATTTCACAAGTTTATAAGTTTGAGTACCATGTAAAGCTGGAGGCTTGTATTAATAAGATGATAATTGGATATTTTTGATTCATTCTTGAGCTAAGAATCTTATATGCTGGTTGTGATCCTGTGGAAAATTATACTTCGTTACTTGACATGATCATAGGAACCAGAAACGATATAATCAATATTTTCTTGATCCAGACTTATTTTTCTGTCTTGACATTTATCAGGTTTTGGCAACTCATGTTTCTTATTGGCTGTTGCTGTTGCAGGTGTGTTTGTTGCATACTCTGCTTCGAGAAGACATGTATGCTTGAAAGTGGTTGAGAACAACTACTGTGCTTCAAAGAGGGGTGTGTACTATGAACTCAGTCTCTTGCTTATAGCAGCTAGCTTCAAAGTAGTTGATCTTAGATGTGATTTATTGGTGGTACAGTTTAGTTCATTGGATTTTCTTAAATCTGCATTGGAGGATAGTTAAGTTTGATGTTATTGCATTTGTTTTTCATTTTGTTAACTTCGACCATGACAATGTTCATTTTGTCCTATCACGTGATTTGCGCCACACACATACACCACTCATATTGAAATCAGATGAAAAGCATACCTGCCGAACCACAGATTTCTATTTCACATATGTGGACAAACTGTTCTATCAAATGGTTTATCATACCTTTCATATTGAATCCATCTCTTTGTGGCTTTGGAAAAGGGATTTCCAGTTTTTATCATCCAGGTTATGTAAAATATGTGTTCAGTGGCAATACTGGCTCTTATAACAGCTGGTAAAATATTGTTGAATTCCTTGCAAACCCTTAATGTGCTGTTTTTAGTTTGCCTCAAAGCCATACAATAGATTGATTGTTAGCATTAAGTGTTGCTGATGTACCAAATCTGTACTGTAGGTGGGCTTCGCTGTCTTGCCATCCTTAATTCGGCGTTTGCTCTAATTTTTGGCCTCCTTGCTCTATTTCTTGGTTCAAGTCTTCTCACACTGGGAAGCAGCTGCACATTACCTTTGTTTTGGTGCTACGAGATTGCAACATGGGGGCTGGTTATACTACATGGAGGAACTGCCATTTCCTTGAGACGAAAGACGGCTGCAATTCCTGATGAGGGAGACTTGTCAGGGAGAAATATGGGGCTAGAAATGTTAGAAGCAATTCCAGTGGAAATTACACCTGATGTGGAGAGACGTGTGACTGAAGGCTTCAAGACATGGATGGGCTCTTCTCTATTATCATCCGATGACGAAGATGATCAAGATGATGATTATGTGGAAGCAGCTCATAGAACAAGTAGTTCCGTTTCTAGCAGGCAAAGAGTTTCAGGGGATTCACCCCAACAAGAAGTATAGTTTTTTTTTCCTGCAAAAATATGAGCTTTGGTTGGAGGTTGTAATGCTAAAGGTGAGAACACTGTTGTAATTGTTTAGGTGACAGGTTCACGTTAATAGTTACTCTGAAAGATGCTAACACGTTTGGTTTTTGAGAGGACAAATTTAGAGACTGATAAACGTTTATAAGACAATGCATGTTTGGTCAATGCACTTTTGCACAGGCGCACAGCCCACATATGAACGGACTCCGAGCAACTGTCTTAATTGAAATAATACAATTGTTTGGTTACAATGAATTTTTCAGTAATTGAAAGAATACAATTGTTGATGATTGCAGTCTCCCATTTTGAGAAAGTGTTAGAATTTTTTTTTTTTTTATTTTAGGTTTAAACAAGCGCTTGATGTTAGGTTTAAACACCCATAAAGGGACACTAGTTAAACTGGTTAGGTCTATAAAGCCTTTTCCAAATCGATATATGTAATGACTCAAAATTTGATAAAATCTTACAATATTATCAATTTTTAAAGATATTTTGTCAAATTTAAAGGATATGGTAAATTGATTCTTGTATTATATCTTTAAAAAATATTATCTTTTTGATAAGGAGCCCCAATATCTTTTTCGGGCCGATATAAAAGCTCACGTTTCTCTTTCTTCGGGCTGTTACCGCTCGCAAAACCCTAATTGCATCCCTTCCGTAAGCGAGCGAGAGAGAGAGAGACGGAGGAGAGAGCAGCAATGGCAGCGAGCTTAGACTACGATGATCATTCCCACCAGAGACCACAAACGTCGGCATCCTCCGCCACCGCCGATTACGACCCCAACTTCGTGCCCGATTCCGTCAAAACTTTCGTCGTCCACCTCTACCGGTACATCAGGGATAAGAATGTCTACGAGATCCACCAGATGTACGAGACCTCCTTCCAGACCCTAAGTGAACGGTTGTTCAAGGACACTCCGTGGCCCTCTGTGGACGCCATCGCTCCTTTTGTCGATAACGACCATGTGTTTTGCCTCCTCTATCGCGAGATGTGGTTCAGGCACCTCTATGCTCGGCTTCAGCCCACTCTCAGGCAGAGGATTGATAGTTGGGATAACTATTGCGGTCTGTTTCAGGTGGTCTTGCATGGGACTGTCAATATGCAGTTGCCTAATCAGTGGTTGTGGGATATGGTGGATGAATTTGTCTACCAGTTCCAGAGTTTTTGTCAGTACAGAGCGAAGATGAAGAACAAAACTGAGCAGGAAATTGCTCTTCTTCGTCAATTTGACCAGGTATTGTCTCTTTGTTATTGATTCATGCAATTGTAAGTTTTTGTCCCCCTCTATATATGTTCAATTTTGTATTAGAGTGGAATTTGTTTTGTTCTTTCTATGGTTGTGTGGAAAAGGTTTAATCTTTATATGTCTGTGACGAGCTGTGCTGAATTGCTGATGTCTTGTTCGATTTTGGAGAGAAGATGTCTCCTAAAAGCTCTAAAGTAGCTCATATTTCAGGGCGTTATTCGTGTCTGTATCAAGGCCAGCCCTTGATTTAGGCAAAATACCTTCTTATTAGTTGTTTGTTTATATATGCTAGTATGCTACCAGTCTCCCTTAGCCCCTAAATCCTGGTTGAAGTTATGGTCTGAAATGTTATTTACATTCTGGTTAAATGCAGTGTTTGTAAACTCTCATGTTTGATTAGTCATTCTGGTTATATGCTACCAGTCTTCCATAGCCCCTAAATCCTGGGTTGAAGATATAGTTTTTCTGTTAATCATATACCCTTCTTAAATTGGTCTGAAATGTTATTTACATTATAGTTTCTCTGTTAATTATATACTCTCATTTACATTATAGATTACATTATATACTCTCATTCTGGCTATATGCTACCAGTCTCCCATAGCCCCTAAATCCTGGGTTGAAGTTATAGTTTCTCTTTTAATTATATACCCTTCTGTTGTAGGCTTGGAATGTTTATGGTGTGCTCAACTACTTGCAAGCACTTGTAGAGAAATCCATGATCATTGCGATTCTGGAGAGGGAAAAGGAGGGTCTTGATCAGTTCACTGCTACTGATGGTTATGATTACAGTGGTGGAAGCAATGTTTTGAAGGTCTTGGGATATTTTAGCATGATTGGTTTATTACGAGTTCATTGTCTTCTGGGAGATTACCACAGTGGATTGAAGTGCTTACAGCCTATTGACATTAGTCAGCAAGGTGTCTACACTAGTGTCATTGGAAGCCACATTACTACTATATATCACTACGGCTTTGCTAATCTTATGCTACGAAGGTAAACACTTATGGTTTATGCTTCTAGATTCATTAAATAATCTCTAGTCTTAGACCTTCATGTTTCTGTTGCTCAAGCTGTAAACGGATCTCTGGCATGATTGTGATTTTCTTTGGTGTGCTCAGTCTCTCACTCACCTTTTCTTTCTTAGGCTTCTCTAATTTAGTAATACACAAATTACAGGAAAGGTGTTCTTTGATTTTATAATGAGATATTGAGATCTTTGGTTTTAACATTGGATTCTAGCAATATTTATCAGAATTAATCTACAATTAATTGGCATTGTCTAATACTTTGTAGTTCCTTACCTTCAATCCTCCACTTTCTAGTTGCTTTGACCGTTCAACTTTAGCAGTTCTATTTTGATTTTGGTTCTATATTTCATGGTTTGCCCTTGTTCCTATGACCAGTAGATATTGTCAGGAAACCTTATTATGTTTTTCTATAATTCTACTATGACAGATATGTTGAGGCAGTTCGTGAGTTCAATAAAATCCTTTTATACATTCTGAAGACTAAGAATTATCATCAGAAATCCCCACAATATGAGCAAATACTCAAGAAGAATGAGCAGATGTATGCCTTACTTGCTATATCTCTCACCCTTTGTCCTCAAGTAAAGCTTGTGGATGAAAATGTGAACACCCAGCTGCGTGAGAAGTATGGCGAGAAACTGAATAGAATGCAACGTTCTGATGATGAGGCAATTGCTCATTTTGATGAGCTTTTCTCATATGCATGCCCCAAGTTTATAACTCCTTCAGCTCCAAACTTTGATGAACCTCTTGTCAATTATAACCAGGTAATTACTCTTAACACAGCACTAATTCTTGAATGAATTAATGCATTTCTTTATGACTCATTCCTGTGATTGGAAAAAGTACAAATGTTGTCTCCTTCTGAAATTTATCCAATCTGCTTTTCACTTTTAACAGAATTTGAATTCCTGAGAACGCTGTCTTGCTCCTATATTGAACAACTAGTGTTCATGCTCTCATTGATTTTACAATAAGTATAGTTGGTTAAATTTTGAGCTCCCAATTTTATGGACTAAATCTTCACACAGCAGTTGTATATCTTGCCTATTTAAGGTCTGAGAATAAATGCATTTTAGGGCCCCTTGTGTCTAATAATTGGTTATACTCAATGGAAGGTATATTGGCTATCATAATTATGGCTTGGGTGATAAGATTTTTTTATCTAAGAACTGCGTTGCAATTCGATAAAAACATGATGTCTTTGATACTTTATTCTTTAGTACATTTGATAAATAATATTGAGATGTTCTTGATATGTATGTGTGCTTAACTTTTTCTTTTAGCATTTTATATGCTTGTTGTACTTGGATTTCTTGGAAAAGTCTCTTATCAATATATGTTTTTTTCACATCCATACAGGATGCCTATAGGCTACAGCTGAAGCTGTTCCTCTATGAGGTTAAACAGCAACAATTATTAGTTGGTGTGCGCACTTTCTTGAAGATTTACTCGACCATCTCCCTTGCAAAGCTTGCCACATACATGGAAGTTGATGAATCCTCCCTGAGGTTAGCAAATTCCCTGCGTGTATTTTGCTTCACATTAATGTTGTTGGTACTAAGCTTTTTCCCCTTTCATTTCTTTGCAGAACAATCTTGATGACATACAAGCACAAGACACATACAGTTGGCATTGACGGGAAGACAATCTCCAACGCTGATGTTGATTTTTACATAAATGATGTATGTCCCTTACCCTTTGTTTTCTGATATGTTTTCAATACGCTGTGCTGGCATGGAGTGCAAATGTGTCATTTGATTTTTCTTACTAGTGGAATGTGTCTGAAAATTCGTCACAGTTTGTGGTAAAATAAAGAAAAGAAGTGTAAAAGTCATAGTTGTGTTTAGAAAGGGCATGGCTGATCTGATCATTTTCAATGCAGGACATGATTCGTGTTGTTAAGTCGAAGCCATCAAAGCGCTATGGAGATTACTTGATGCGCCAAGTTGCCAAGGTTTGTTTTCTCTTGCCTTTCTAAATTTCTCTACCAACTCTACTGGTAATGAAGGTGATTCTTACTTTTAGTGTTCATTTATTTCCGGTGGTGCAGCTTGAAGGAATGATGACTGAGCTGGACAGAGTAAAGCTCGAGTGATTAGAGAGCTTCACATTTCATTTCTATGACAACATTTTTGCGCCCCTTTTATCTGCTATTTGGTTGTTGAAGGCTGTTTTAGGATCTTTTTATAAGGCACAAGGTGTTACAATAGGAACAAGGATCCGAGCATGAAAGAGGGCTCTTCAGATTTAAACACCGTTTTTGTCTTACAAGAAATCCTTTGTTTACTTATTTATGAATTTCCAAATTTTAATTTGTTATAATTGGGACTGTTTTATCAAGTCTCTATGCATAGCTGTAGGATCTAGCACAAATAATGGCGAGTCTAGTTGGCTTTATTACTCATGATTATTTGCATAAACCAATCTAATCAGGTCTATTGGCCACATTCTGCCTCCGGAACAAAATGTCCTAGATTGGAGTTTTAAGTTGTATTTGAATCTGCCATAATCTTTGAAAACCTCAAGAATATTAAGAGGGATAATTTGTTTTTTGGGATACAAAAATAAATAAATAAAGCGTTTAAAAAAGGAATTTCACTAAAAGTAGATTTGGGTTGTGTTTTATTTTTTCTAAAAACTATTTTTAATATTTTTGAAATCCGTGTATTTTTCTTTAATTTTTTGTCTTTTAAAACATTAATTAATTTTTTAATCAAAAACTACTTTCTAAGACCAAAAGAGAGATTAGGTGCTCAAGGCATGTGGTTCTTTGCTTTTCATACCTTGCTTATCCTGATGAGTGATGAGAAAGACCCAAATAGTCAATAAATGAGTCGCATGAATAGGTACAAGTAGAACCCACTCGTAGTGGCAGATGGCAATAAGCCAATAAACACATTCATTTGTAATCTATCATCTAATCCACGTTTTGCAATGAGCACCTCACACATCCACTTCAATCATCTGTCGGTTTATACAGTGATTAAAATCTCAGAGGCAAGGATGTGGACATTGAGTTAGTTTATGCATAATACAATTATAATCCCTTATTTATCAAACAAACAATAAGAAGACGAAGAAGAAGAAGAAGAAGACCGTTAGGTAGAGAATCCAAATGGCCCTTGCCAAACTTGTTTATATTCTGCTTTGATGTACGGGTAGATCGAGCTAGAACACGTTCAACAACCTAATTTACTTAATCAGTTTCATATTCTAGACAAAACAAATAAATGGTTTTTCTATTTTGGTAGCTTCAAACCCACTCAGTGGTGGTAGAGAAGAGAGAATGAGGAGCACAAGGTGGTGGTTGAGGGCTGCACTAAGAACCCTAAACATGGCGGTCAACCTGATCGGAATCGCCATGATAATCTACTCCCTCTGGCTCCTCAAGATCTGGTACGATGGCGTCGCTAAGCTCCCGCCTTCTTCCAGATCTGAACTTCCCCAGCCCTGGTTCGTATTCATTCTTCTTCTCCATTCAATCTTCTTTCAAGTTTCAATCTTGCTATAAGGAAACTCTTTTTTTCTTGGCTTTAATGAAGTGTTTTTGCAATCTGGATTGCATTTTCTGTGATATCTTGAGAATTTTTTACAGTCTCTTATAAGTTAGTTACAACTTCAATTTTCTGTTCGGGTTGCATTTGAATTCGATTTGGATTTCAATGTGAAAATTCGTGATTTTTTTTTGTGTTTTTTTCTTCAATGTAATGGCAAGTGAGGTAATTTTGTTGATTGAAGATTACCGATTTGATGTAATGATTACTGAGCTTATTGAGTTATTATTATGCTATCTGATTGATTATTAATTTGGAAAGTAAATAATTTTCAGGTTTATTTATACGTGTTTAGGAGTTGGAATGGTAGTATGCTTCAGCACACTGTGTGGTTACATGGCCATCCACCACACCAAACATTCCATCCCCTGCCTCGTATCCTTTTCTTTCTTTCTTTATCTCTCTCTCTTTAATTATTCAGAAAATATGAATTAATTCAGATTAATAAAAAAGATTAGGTTATTACAGCTGTCACTTGTTGTTTGTACTCGTGAGCTTAACATGTAAATCCAGCTAAGCCCGTTTTAAGCTCAAATAATTACATGTGATTTTCCATAACAAAATCCCACGTGCCAGGTTGACATGTAATTTTTTTATAGGCTTGGCCCATATTTTATGTCTACGTAATTATTATTATGAGTTGTTAGCCTTGACTTGTATATAAAGTACATAGCAACCATATTCTCATTGGCTTTGCTTCAAGGAGGTGTGATTATTACAATTTTCTTCAACATGGATTTGGAATCGGTATGTATAATTTTGCATTGAATGCTCTGGTTTTTCTTTAGCCCACATAACGTACATAACATGTGCTAGTTTGTTTATATGTGAATATTTAAATGTAATCTCACATTTTACCTTCAAATATTGTGGCAGAAAATTATCAAATCAATAGATGACACGCATGCAAAGTTCAAGCGTTTCATACTTTTCCATCTCTACGTGTGCTTGTGGGTCACAATCACCGTATTGGTTGCGCAGGTAAAGTTGTTCCAAAAAAATCAATCATAATTTATTAAAATCATATACTCAGTTTTCTTTTTAATATGTCATTATCTTGTGTAAAATGATTTCACCCCATTAATTCTCTTAATTATAAGTCTAATTATGTGTCTAATTCTACTTGTCTTTCTAGATATTTTATCCAAAAAATTTCAATTTTACCCTTAAACAATCCACTCATTTAATTACATACACCCATGTCATCAAGAAGTAATAGTAGGAATTTATTAGGGACAAGTTAGTAAAACTATAGCTTATATTAATATATGTATAAAATTCTAGAAAAGATATTTAGACTTATACGGAGGGAGTAATACATAGGTCAAGTATGAATCATGTGCAACATAGGTCGAGTATGAAGCATGTGCAACATAAAAGTTACGTGTAACACGAGGCTTACTTCTAGCCATTACACTCCATTTACGATCCTTATTAAAAGTGTATCGTAGAGTGTCTAAAGCGCATTTAACAAATTAAAAATGCAGTCAATGTACTTTTGATGTTTTACGATAAACTTTTGATACTTTATATCCCTCATAATAGTGTCATTTAGAAGTACACTTTTAAAACTTTACAATACACTTTTGTTTGCCGCATATTCGCACGAGATTCAAAATCTACATAGGTTAGTTTATCCTATGTTTAAGGTTTAGATTTGTTCCCATATACATGCGGTCGATAGAGACAAATTAAAGTCTATATTGCAATTCACATTCTGATTTGTTTTATATTGCCTAACAATGTACGTGTGTGACTCTAATTGGTACAAATATATTGTTGCAGATGAAACTGGTGATTGTAGCATCGACTTTGTGCGTGTTAGGACCAGAGCCAACGAGCAACTCATCGTCACACATGTGGGCTTCAGTGCCTGATTTCAGATATTCCTTTTTGATTCTGCCTTCCCATGTAAATGACAACAATGCTAATCATTTCATCGTTTCTCAAGATGTTAATAATGCATCATCAAGAACTACTACTACCCCCCGATCTCAAGTGCTTCGATTTCTTTTTGGTTCTTGAACAAGCTCTTGTCGATATGATCGCCTTCTTTTTTTCTGCATTGTTGTTGAGTAATATATGCTCATGCATGTTAAAGGACTACTATAGGCATGCATGATTCAACACATTTCATACAACAAGATGTTTTATTTCACAAGACTTGAAAACTATTTGGAAGGTGGGATCGTAATTTTTTGTTTCCAACATAGGCTAGTAGTCATCCAGGTTTGGATAAAGTTGGTGTATGGTATAACGACTTTATATTAAGTATTGACCCAGACAATGATTTAAAAAATTAAATATTCTTTTATTTGAAGTTATTGTATGATCGATATAAGAACGATTAAAAATAAAGTCTCATGGTCATACAACGATTCTATATTTATTATTTTTAATGAAAAACATTCTGGTCTAATTTAATATTAATAAAAATAAAATTATTTTTTTTTGTAAAAATAAAAATAAAATTATTAAGTCGATGAACAACAACTCTTAGATATAAAGTCTCTATACCATACAATAACTTTATCTGAAGCGGCTTATGTTGAGAAAATGTTTTTTTTGTCAAGCTAATCTATATATATTATATTGTTATGAACGAATGTCCATATGTGTATAAGTTAATCTCACTTATTTTCACTTGTTTGTATAACACATATCATATAGATGAGCAATTGTATAATATATGATTGGAGGTAAATTGTACAAGGTGAATTATTAACCTTCTTCACCATATTTTCATGCATGAATGATGTAGATTCAACTAAGTATTACCCCACATTTGATAAATAAATATGACCATCATCCATTGTAAAATTTACACTAAAGTTGAGTATCAAATACACTTTCTAAAATTTTTACTTTTCCTCCCTCTCTTTTAATGATCTAAAAATTCTCCTAAATCATTAAATACTCTTTCCAAATTAATTTAAAGTGATCTTACTTTCATAATTCTTTTCATAACATATATTACATATATTATTTGCACTCGAGTCATAGTTTGAAAAAAAATTCAATATCAATATCATTTTCACTATATATATGCAGTACTTTTTTTTAGTAGAAGGAGAGGCGGTATTCTCTGGCCCCTCAAGGGGGCGTTTTATTAATAATAAAAAAGGGCTAAGTAATCAGCAAACGGAGAATAGCCCGACCCCTAACATCATCAGAAAGCAGTAAAATAATCTCCTCAGGCGGAACAGTAAAATAATCTCCTCACTATATATATGCAGTACTTCAACAACTCTTAAAATCAATATCAATTCTCCTCTCTCCAACTAGAGGGTAAGTTACACACTCCTCAATCCGATTAGACGCCGAGCTCGCGGCCGTGGTGCTTCCATTACTACCACCCACTCCAAACACAAACGTCTGCTCCAAGTAAGCAAACGGATTCGGCGGCGGCGGCACCTCCATCTCACCTTCCAACATCTTCACAACGACGCTCATCTCGGGCCTCGCCGCGGGTGAATACTGAACACACCACAACGCCACCTTCGCCGCCCTCTCAACCTTATCATAATCCCCGGCCTCCACCCCGCACTCCGCCAGCAACTCCTCCGGCCGCCCATCCGTCATGACTTTCTGGTACGTCCACCTCGGCATCCACTCCTTGCTGGTCCCGCTCAAGTCTCCTCCCACATGATTCCTCCTCCTCCCCACCATCTCGAACAACATCATCCCGAAGCTGTACACGTCACACTTGTGTGACACGTAGGACGTCCACACCTCGGGCGCCGCATACCCTGGCGTGCCCTTGAAACCCGACATCACCACGTGGGTGCTGTCGTCCCGGTTGCTTAGTCGGGCCAAACCGAAATCCGCCACCTTCGGGTTCATGGCCGCGTCCAATAGCACGTTCCCGGGCTTGATGTCGTGGTGGATTATCTTTTGCTCGCATCCCTCGTGTAAATAAGCTATCCCCTTGGCCGTCCCAACCGCTATATGATGCAGCTTGTCCCAACCGTCTAGCCCTATCTGTTGAGAGTTGAGACATGTATATAGATATAAGAAGACATGTTCATCTTTGGGCTAGTATACAAGTCTATAGACATTCCAACACAAAACTATATAGCTATATATGTATATATTAAATGGAGAATTCTTTTAATAAGCCCATCAACCAAGCCCAACACATAAACTCAATAAGATTCTATGTGCTATATATGCTCACTCTTAGAAATAAGACCACCATGTAAAAAGTCAAAGGCTAACCCATTGACTAGCCTTGTCCTGGACCGTCAATGGGCTCTAATACTCCTAACAAGAAACCCTTAATGGCTCAACCACCCAATCTAACAAATATGTCTAATAGATTCTATTATAAAACTAATTGACGATATAAAGAATAACTCACCTGTCTTAATTATATCCTATTAATTATATCCTAGGCTTTGATCTGATCAGTTAAATTTCTCATGTGATTTTCACAATTTATCCAACATTATAATTAATCTCAAATTTTCATGGTAGGAGAACTCTTATTGTAATAAAAATTTACACTCTTGTATATATTAGAAGCTAGGCAAATACATACTTCTCCGAAGAGAAGTCGATCGAGGGAGCCGTTGTGCATGAACTCATAGACGAGCGCCTTGAGCTTAGGCTCGAAGCAGTAGCCATAGAGCCTGACAAGGTTAAGATGGTAGGTCCGACCTATGGAGTTGACCTCCGCCATGAACTGCTCCTCCACCAACTGTTTTGTGAGGTTGCTATTAAGCACCTTGACCGCCACGGGAACGCCTTCGGGGAGAAGTCCCCTGTAGACCTTCCCGAACCCGCCTGAGCCGAGCTGGTGGGAGTAGTCTCGTGTGTAGAACGCGAGTTGTTCGGACGTGTAGCGGAGGGGCTTTTCCTTGGCCATGTTTTGCAGGAACCGGTTTACGGTTTCGTCAACCGTCTGTGGATCGGGCAACAGGGTTTGCAATTGCAATTGCAAGTTCCGGACTCCCTTTACGGTTTTGAAATAGCATACTGCGATTCCGATTATGAATCCTATCACGCCGAATACTGTACCTGCGAGTGCAAAACGTACACAATAGTTCAGCTGGTAATTGGTACATGTGGTCATGTGAAGATTGAATTTAGCTTACCAACAGCTTTTAGGGCTGCGCCGCTAGGCCCGCTACTGAGTCATTGGGGGGAGGAGGAGTGCTGAAACTGTTCATTGAGGCTTCTTTTTTCCTTCAAAGTTCAAATAGTTTTAATGTTGTGATGAAATGGTATATTACTGCTCTTAATCCTCTTATGCAGGTCTGAAATTATTTTGACTAAATTTAGAACAAGGGTTTTTATGGAGAAGAATGTGAGGAAGATTCACAAGAACTCGAGCGGAAGACTTTTAGAGTTCACCAGCGAAAACAACGGCATGACGCATCTTTGAAACTTTCCCGCGACGTGCTTCCAATCTTATCCAACAAATTATTTAATACAACACGCTAAATAAAAATTCATACAGGACTTTAATTTAAAGCTTCCAATCTTATCAACATCGTTGTTACTTGTTAGTATACCATCTTAAATTTGGTGGTTCGAAGTTGATCTAACGGAATGAGACATTAAATATTTACTATTTAAATATTTAGGTTCGTATTTTCTTAAGGATGTGTATAAAAAAATTAAATTGAAAGGGTCAAATTTATTACTATACGAGTCTTTATAGTACCCGGTCTAAATTAGAGCGTGTCTAATTAGGCCACATTCGGCTCTAGTCGATTTGCATCCTTTCAATTAAGGTCACCTCTTTCGTCGGAGTCCGACAGCTCAGGACCAAGGCGATCATCAGCAGGTTCAATGACACTAGCGGCGGTGTGACGGAATCCTCCGTTTCCCCACCACCATGGCTCAATCCGGCTCCATTACTTGATTGCCCGCACTCCAAGATGGGGCCGTCATGTTCGTGCTCCGATCACGACGTCCTTCAACTTCACGCCGATCGAGATCGTGTTCACGCTCGGATGCACGATTGCAAACAATTGTGCGATCTTGGCTCAGAAAACGGCCAGGTCACGTGATACGCAATAATATTAATTAGTTATAATTATTTATTTTAGAATATGTTGTTTCCTTTTATTTAGATATTTTATTTTATTTTCTCGTAAGAGTATCTTTTCAATATTATAGCAATTAGAGTTTTCTTATTTAGATATCAGGGTTGTTATAAATACCCTTAAGTTGTTAGGTTGATATCAATGAATCAATCAATAAAAAGTCAGTTAATTAATTTCTCTCTTTGCTCTAAATTTATTGTTCTTCAACCCCGTGGCAACCAACCACGTTTATCCCGAGTCGGATCTCGAGTCGGAATTCACACCGGATTAGGCTCAACCCCCTTGACCAACAAGGGTTCGATACGCGATCCACACCGGGTCCGTATCAATTGGTGCTTTCATTCTTGAACTCTACCTTCATCATGTCCGATGTTACAGGCAAGAACGTGGTTCGTCCCGCTCTCCGCGAACTCATCCAAAACCTGTTATTGGAGATCCATAAAACTCGCCAGGCGCTAGCGGTTCACCGTCATCAGACAGATCAACTTTATTCTCGCCTGGGAATTCCTCTCGCAGATGCGACCACGACGCCGCCAAACCCTGGCCCGTCAGATCTAGAGTTGATGCTCCGTCAGATCGATATGGAAGCTGAGGATCGTCGTCGTCAGATACATCAGATTTTTGATCGATTGGAACGCCAGTCCGCAATTGTGAAAGAGCCGCCGCAAAACCCTGCCCCGACAACCAACAAAGTCGAGCCCGAGCCCCCGACAACAGATCCCACGCTCGCGGAAACTGAGCCCGCGCCCGCGCTTGCGGAAACCGAGCCCGCGGCCAGCATCCCCGCGATCGAGGCCAGACCCCCAGCGCCCGCGGCCATCCCCTCGACGCCCGTGGCCACCTTCCCGGCACCCGCAGGTCGTTCCATCGCGACCGTTGATGCACCGCCTCGCCAAGACCCCCTCCCAAAAATTAGGGTTGTGGTCCTGGGTGCGTATTCGGTTGAGTGGAGACGCCATACACTTAAGACTGAGCGTATTTTCGCTGTTTTGTTTAGTGATTTTGGCGACCACTTTGCATCGATCGACTCATTTGTGTTCGACCCTGGAGGATCTGATTGACGCTTCCGCAACCTCCTCCTGATTTCCGCCTCGAGGACGAGTCGATTCTCAACGGGGGAGAATTGATACGCAATAATATTAATTAGTTATAATTATTTATTTTAGAATATGTTGTTTCCTTTTATTTAGAGATTTTATTTTATTTTCTGGTAAGAGTATCTTTTCAATATTATAGCAATTAGGGTTTTTCTTATTTAGCTATCAGGGTTGTTATAAATACCCTTAAGTTGTTAGGCTGATATCAATGAATCAATCAATAAAAAGTCAGTTAATTAATTTCTCTCTTTGCTCTAAATTTATCGTTCTTCAACCCCGTGGCAACCAACCACGTTTATCCCGAGTCGGAATCCACACCGGATTAGGCTCAACCCCTTGACCAACAAGGGTTCGATACGCGATCCACACCGGTCCGTATCATCACGACTCTCTTACATATAAAATCAAAATCCACTTTTTAACCCAAAAACTTAAGCTAATGAGTAGGACTTATGTAATATATTCCTGACGTGGGGAAACACTTTCCTCAACATAACGCACATACTAGTTGATGTAAAAAAATTCTAAAAATTAGCCGCCAGTCGGTCAATTTGAGTCAAATACAAGGGATGGTTTTAAATCTGTCGGTTGCTAGCAAGTAATTTCAATATAGCGAGTAAAAATACAGGTCACGGTATAAAAGTTGAGCTATTATACGTCAATTTTTGTCTAAAAATATTTATCTTATGAAGAACCCTGTAACTTCCAAATTATGTACTGTTGTACTTGTATTATACTTTTTTTTTTGGTTGAATGTACTTGTATTATACTTGCACTAGCGTGAAAGCGTTGAAGCAACGGAATAAACAGAATTTTTTCTTACAAAAAATCCTCGTACTGTAACCCATTGTTCCTTCCTTCCTTTATGAGCAAAGAACTTAAATGCAGTGTACAAACGAATTCATCTTTCTCATGCTCTTCTTTACCTTTCAATGTGTCCTTCCCATTGTACCTTCATTCTCCATGACTACACAGCCAAACTGAAAGCTCACACTTAATTGTCATTTATTTTCAACACTCCTTACATAGGCTCCTCTTTCTAATCCGCAGCAAGAACAAAGAAGAAATGGAAAGCCTCAACATTGCGGCCAAGAAAGCATTGCTTGAAACCGTGCTTTCACGGCCGTTTGAAGACATATTCAACAAAGATTTGTACAGGGCTAAGGTGACATACATACACATTAATTCTTGTGGAGTGCATTCTTATCGATTCATTTTCGCCTTATTGATTTATTATCATTTGTCGTTGGACCGTTATAGATGTTGACAATACCCGAAACTTTTGAATCCACCGAAGAGTACATAAATTCTTTCATCTATCCTCTATTGGAAGAAACGAGGATGGAGTTGTTTTCCGCGATGCAAAACGTGCCTCAAGCACCGGCTTGTGTGATCTCAACTGTCAATAATTCAGTGTTTTACAATTATCCCAAGGACTTGTACTATGAGATAACAACCAAGAGAGCTGTGGAATTCAAGGGCCGTGTCGACGTTTATGAACCAGAGATTGGAGATTTGTTTGCCATCACAAATGTCAAACCGAAGAGCATAGACGACGTCAATAGGCCTCCAATAGGCTATATTATTGCTTCTGTTCAACGGATGAAGGATCAAGAAACAAACAAGATACAAATCCTGACTTCAAGGCCAATAAATTTTGGTTCTGATCAACAGCTATTTGCTGTTTTTCTTGCGAATCTGATGACAAATATGCGCGTTTGGAATGCATTGCATCCTGAACTCGTCGGGGATGGGTTGAACATCATCAAGAATGTGCTACGCATGGATCATTTGGTAAGAGTTAAAAGCTTTATCTATGTTGGAAATTTGTATGTCCATGTAGTTCAATATTGCTGTCCATGAATGCTAAAAATTACGGCGAATTTGTTAGTAATATAGAGAAATTATAGAGACAAAGAATGAATTTGGAACAACTTCCCTTTGTAGGATTTCTCTTTACTGATTTTACGGATCAGTAAATACAATCCTAAAGCATGTTATATATAAGAACAATAATTACATGAATGTTGTAGGAAGACAGGTCATGTATGATCTGTTCCTTGGAAGAAGAAACTGATATGAGCGTAGTTGGATACTCTGAGCTGGATGAATCACAGTTCGAGGCGGTCTTGGATGTGATCAAGATAAGCAAATGCAATCATCAAAACACAATCAAGCTAATTTGGGGGCCGCCGGGGACAGGGAAGACAAAGATGATTGCTACGCTTACAGCTGCACTATTTAAGATGAATGTTAGGACAGTAATTTGTGCTCCTACAAACACAGCCGTTCTTCAGGTTGCTTCTCGGCTTAGGAAGGTACTCGAAAGCCATCTGGACTATGGAATGTATGGTTTGGGCGACATTGTTTTGTTCGGAAATGAGAAGAGGATGAAGATTGAGGAACATGAGGGCGTTTCGGATGTGTTTCTTGATCATCGTGCTAAGCATCTTTCCAAGTGCTTTTCGCCGGTTTCTGGTTGGAAACACACATTGGAATCATTAATATGGTTGCTTGAAGATCCAAAAGGCCAATATTACGCGTACCTTGAGAAGATGAAACAAGAGACTGAAGCCGAAGCTGAAGCTGATTGGTTTTCATCAGTAATGACGCGGCTTCTTGAAGATTATCAAAGGCAACAAGATAATAATGAGTACCTTGACACCAGTAATGAGTTTTTGATTGAAATTGAAGGTGATGAGCTTGATACACATGATCAAGATTATATTGATATAGAAATTGAAGGTGATGATGAACCTGACACTCATGATGATGATGATGATCGTATGTTGTCATATGATGACTTTGTCGAGAAAAGACTCAATTCATTGCGTAAGCAGGCGGTTTTCTGCATCAAAACTCTATTAACACATCTGCCTACTGATTTCATTTCACTAGAAACAACAAGTACTATGTTATTTGCTCTTGAGTCAATTGAAAAGTTCAAGAGTGTTGCCTTAAAAACCTCATCAAGTGTGGAGCTCAACACAATCCTCAAATCTCTACCTACATCTTTCATTCTGCCTAGATTCCTTGATCATAGAGCGATGAACGATTTTTGTTTAGCGAACTCAAAATTGATAATCTGCACGGCATCAAGTTGTTCTAGGCTTCAAACCGTAGGAATGGATGATGTGAGAATTGTCATCATAGATGAGGCTGTCCAGTTGAAAGAATGTGAATCCACCATTCCTTTGCAACTCCCTGGGCTACAACATGTTGTTCTTATAGGAGATGAGAGGCAACTTACAGCCATGGTTCAGAGCAAGGTCTGACTAACCAATATACATTTCTTTCCTTCTTTACTTTTTCACTCTTTGCTAACTATTTCTTATAGGCTGCAGAAAATGCAAACTTTGGAAGAAGCTTATTTGAGAGGCTATCACTATTGGGTAAGAAGAGACATTTTTTGAATGTTCAGTATAGGATGCACCCATCAATTAGTTCATTCCCAAACAGAGAGTTTTACGACACGAAGATTTTGGATGCCCGTAATGTAACATTACCAAGCTACAATAAGGAGTTTCTCAGAGGAAAAATGTATGGATCCTATTCTTTTATCAATGTGTCCTGTGGAAAGGAAGAATTTGACAAAGGACACAGTCCAAGAAACATGGCGGAGGTGGCCGCTGTTGTAGAGTTAGTTGGAAGACTTAAAAAGGGTATGAAATATTGAAATGTTATCTATACAATCTCTAAAGTTCTCATGCAAAGTAAACATTAAATTGACAATAAATTGAATTCATTTTTGTCAGAGTCAACTGAGAGAAATCAAAGGGTGAGTGTAGGAGTGATATCTCCTTACAAGGGTCAAGCTGCAGCTATTCAGGAACAGCTAGGGGAAAAGTATAGCACAAAAAGGTTTTCTGTTAGCGTTGGCTCGGTTGATGGATATCAAGGCGGGGAGAAAGACGTGGTTATAATCTCAACCGTTCGATGCAACGTCAACGGTTCTGTTGGGTTCCTTTCCAATCGACAAAGGACGAACGTGTCGTTGACTAGAGCTCGACATTGTTTGTGGATACTGGGGAGTGAAGTAACACTGAGTAAGAGCAAGTCTGTGTGGAAGAAGATTGTTGATGATGTAAAATCGCGTGGGTGTTATTTTGAAGCTCATGAGGATGATAAGCTAGCTCGAGCTATAACTAATTCTAGATAGGAACAGGTAAAGAAATTGCTACTATCTATGTTTCAAGTTGTATTTTGGGCCTATCGGAAACATTCTCTAGTTAGCTCGGAGCTTGGCTGCGTACATCTCGACCCCCAGGCCAGGCTCATGAGGAATATACTGGACAATTGATGTTGTTGACTTGTTGTTGTCTATGTTTCAAGTTGTGTGCTTATTTATTGAAAATCTTAGGTTTCAATGTGAAGTAATGGACATATCTACATTTACACTACCACAGAATTGTTTCAAGTTGAATTGTTTTGGTGACTAGGTGACCCTCTGGGTACCAAAAATTAAAAATATAGCGCGTGCAGGATTTGAAATGCATGTGAAATTATGATTTTTTATCATCGAACGGTGAGATGTTTTGCTCTGCCTTTTATTCTTGCAAGGCATCATTCAGGAGTGACCTATTGACATGACAATATTGATGCTATGAAATGACAATAATGTATCCTCTAGTTCCAGCATTACTACGGAGTACTTAGTTAAACTGATCATTTCCGTATCTTTTCAAATGAATTTAAAGAGTTACCCACTTATCCATCATTATACTCCATGCATGTGATGTACAAATTCAATGAACTTGGAAGCCAAAGTGTCCTTCCCATTTTCCATCACCACTATATAACAGTAGCACCATAACAAACTTTTCACAAGGAAGAATTGAAAATGGAATCCACAAAGAAAGGTGAAAATGGGGGTGTCACAAGGTCCGGGCTAATCGACACTGTGCTCTCATGGTCTTTAAAGGACGTATTCGACAAGAATCTCTACAAGGATAAGGTAAATAATCATATACTTATATACGTATAACGTATGTACGTATAATTTGTGTGATTTTTCTTATGCCTTTATCCTTGCAGGTGAAGAGAATACCTATGAGTTTCAAGTCCACGTCAGATTACTTGGATTCCTTCATCTTCCCATTGCTGGAAGAAACGAGGACGGAGCTTTGTTCGGAGATGCAGAACGTTCCACGAGCTCCTACTTGTGTGATCTCGACTCTCGAAATGTCGAAACACCACAAGCCTCCCAAGGACTTGTACTATGATATCACAACAGCAAAGACTCTTGTGGATTCCAACGGCCGTGTTCACGTTGTGGGGAAATATGAGCCCGAAGCTGGAGATTTGTACGCCATCACCAATGTTAAACCGAGGAGGATCGAAGACATTCACAGGCCGGGACTAGGTTATTTTGTTGCCTTTGTTCATAGGATGAAGGACGAAGACACGGGCAAGACAAAAATTCTTACTTCTAAACCAATATTGTCGTGTGATGAGGAGGACGAGGTTGAGGATCTGTTTGCTGTTTACATTGGAAATTTGACCACGAATGTGCGGGTTTACAAGGCCTTGCACCCTGACTCTCTTGGGCCTAAGTTCAAGATCATAGAGAAAGCTGTGCATTTGGATTGTTTGGTAAGTGTAGCAATCTCGATTTGTCCTTTAGTATAAATCCAATACTAGCTGATTTTGACATGTATATAATAATTACAGGAAGATAAGCTATGCATGAAATGTTCCTTTGAAGAAACTTCATTCTCGGATGGATCATCTTCTGAACTGGATGATTCACAGAAAGAGGCGGTTTCGACAATAATCAAGATAAGCAGATGCAACCATCAAAACACAATCAAGTTAATATGGGGCCCACCGGGAACGGGGAAGACAAAGACAGTTGCTACCTTTCTAGCTGCATTGGTTAAGATGAAAGTCAGGACCGTAACCTGTGCTCCTACGAACACAGCGGTTCTTCAGGTTGCTTCTCGGCTTAGGAAGCTACTCGGAGACCAGTATGGAAAGTATGGCTTGGGTGATGTGGTTTTGTTTGGGAATGGAAAGCGGATGAAGATTGATGATCATGAGGACATCTTGGATGTGTTTCTTGATCATCGTGCTGAGCTTCTTTCTGAGTGCTTCTCACCAGTATCTGGGTGGAATCACACTTTAGAATCATTGATATTGTTTCTTGAAGATCCTGAAGGGGAATACAATGCTTACCTTGAAAAGCTTAGGCAGGAGGCTGAAGATAAATTGGATGACATTCCCCATCTTCAACGAATGTCAATGCGTGAATTTGCTAAGAACAGACTAAATTCTTTGTGCCCCAAGATGGTTTTCTGCATCAGAACTCTTTGCACACATCTGCCAACGAATGTCCTTTCTCATGGAGTAGCATATACTTTAGTGCTTGCTCTTGGATCAATTGAGAAGTTCAATATCTTGGATTTGTGGATTGTATCGTCAAGGGAGAAGATTGTTGCTACCCTGAAATTGCTACCTCGGTCTTTCAACTTGTCGGTCCGTGATGCCCAAATGATAAAAGAGTTCTGCCTAGCAAATGCGAAGATGATCATCTGCACAGCATCAGGAACTGCTCGGCTTCAAACCGAAGGAAGTAAAGCCGTGCAATTGGTGGTGATAGATGAAGCTGCCCAGTTAAAAGAATGTGAATCCACCATTCCCTTGCAACTTCCTGGGCTTCAACATGCTGTTCTTATAGGAGACGAGCGTCAACTTCCAGCAATGGTTCAAAGCAAGGTTAGTTTTAATTCTCTGGCCACACTATAAACTCTTATCTTTCTGTAATCTCATTCTTTATTGCTTTTTTTTCCCTCTTACAGGTTGCTGAAAATGCAAACTTTGGCAGAAGCCTATTCGAAAGGCTTTCTTTATTGGGCAAGAAAAGGCACCTCTTGAATGTCCAGTACAGAATGCACCCATCCATAAGTCTGTTTCCAAACAAAGAGTTCTATCAGAAGAAGATTTCAGACGCTCCAAACGTGACAATAGCAAGCTACACCAAGCAGTTTCTTAAAGGGAAGATGTATTCTTCCTTTTCATTCATCAACATATCCTCTGGAAAGGAGGATTTCGAAAAGGGGCATAGCCCGAGAAACTTGGCTGAGGTGGCTGCTGTCGCCGAATTAGTTGCAAGACTTCAAAAACGTATGTACGATCAACTAATAACATACTAATATGATCTCTATACTTCACAATTTAAAATTCATTGTTTTTTTTAATGTTCAGAGTCGAATGTGAGAAATGAAAGGATCAGTGTAGGAGTGATATCTCCTTACAAGGGACAGGCAGCTGCAATTCAAGAGGAATTGGGGAAAAAGTACAGAACAGATGAGAAAACGAGGTTTTCAGTTAGCGTTGGATCGGTTGATGGGTTTCAAGGAGGAGAGAAAGATGTGATTATAATCTCTACTGTTAGATGCAATCTGAAGGGATCTGTTGGGTTTCTGTCCAATCGAGAAAGGGCGAATGTGGCGTTAACTAGAGCAAGATACAGCTTGTGGATTTTAGGGAGTGGAGCTACACTGAGCAAGAGTGAATGTGTGTGGAAGAAACTTGTTGATGATGCAAAATCGCGTGGTTGTTACTTTGATTCGGGTGAGGATAAGAAGCTGGCTAGGGCTATTGATGATTCTGGGTTTGATTACCTAGGATCGGCGTTGGCTTCGCTTAGGATTGGGAATCGATGAAAGTTTATAGTGTTGAATTTGAAAATTTGATGGTATTGTGTTTTTTGACTTGTGCTTTTGGTCTTGTTAAGATGGTGGAATCATCAGACCGATATTGTAAGTTCTGAAGAATGTAAGCATCAAATTTTTGTTTAATGAAGGGAAATCGGCAATTTCCATACCTGATTGAAGCTCTTGTTTGTTTTTAATGGCTGTATTTTCCTCGATGTAGATTGCATCAAATTTCTGCTTCGCCTCCATGGCCGCTCGCTCCTCCCGAAATTTACAGAGATTGTGGTCGTCAAAAGACGCAAATTAGGGTTTGACTCAATTCAGACTGTATAATGAAAAAGAGGCATTTTTTTTTTTGCACAAAAGTCATATGAAGCAACTAAGAACATGCTGATTTATCCCACTTCATTGAACAGACTTGACACATGCAGCATGCTGGTACAAGCTACCTATTACAAGACCCCCTTCATTACATAGAAACTTGAAACATGCTTGCAAGATCTGATGAGCAGCAAAAAGAGTCAAAAGCAAGCATCATACATTGATATTAGACATCCATACTCCACATTGGCAGCCAAAAACTTCCTAAACACCAACAAGCACACAATTCAAAGAAGATTGGCTTTTAGCCCTTTGAATCAAAGCCTACTAACAGAAGCCAATCCCAATCTTAGCCTGTCAAGTCCAGAAGCTTGAATAGCCCGAGCAAGCTTGTTGTCCTCCTCAGCATCAAAGTAACAACCCCGCGATTTTGCATCATCAACAAGATTCTTCCACACACTTTCACTTCTGCTCAATGTAGCTCCACTCCCTATAATCCACAAGCAGTATCTAGCTCTAGTTAACGCCACATTCAATATTGTCGATTGGATAGGAACCCAATTGACCCCTTCCCGTTGCATCTGACGGTGGAGATTATAATCACGTCCTTCTCCCCTCCCTGAAACCCATCAATTGAGTCAACGATAACAGAAAATAGCGTTTTTTCATCTGTGTTGTATCTCCCCCCTAGCTCTTGCATAATAGCTTCTGCTTGGCCCTTGTAAGGAGATATCACTCCTACACTAAGCCTTTGATTTCTCCAAGTCGACACTGCCAAAAAAAAAACAATTGTGAATAAAACAATATTACAACAACACGAACCCAGTGTTAACCCGCCTCGGGCAGGGGCCAGGGGATATAAAACTGAGAGGGTATATGTGGAAGGCTTGAGAATTATGATCATCGCCCGAAAACCCAAGGAAAACTGAAATTTAGCTATGTGACAATAATAATTGAATTTAGTAAAAATGCACCAATATTGTGAATACAACAATGAGTTTGTGAATTGTAGATTTAGATGATACCCTTCTTGATACGGGAGAAATATCAAGTGCCAGGCCATCTCGGATTCGTCGTCGTCCACGACGATATGAGAATTAGTTTTTATATATTTATATTTTTAATTTTACATTTTTAGAATAGTAAATTATAATTTCAGTCTTATATTTAATTTATGTAATTTTTATAAACTAGAGCATTGCTCTCTTTCCGGGTTTTCTTTACGGTTCTTTTCCGGGACGCTTTTTTTTGAACCGTTAAGGCTTAGGTATAAATACTCTTGGTGTAATCCTCATAATTTATCCAAGAATTAGATTTGCCCTAAATTCCTCTTAGTTTATCAGTTTTCTCCCGTGGCCACCAACCACGCTATCCCGAGTCGGAATCCACACCGGGTTAGGCTCAACCCCCTTGACCAACAAGGGTTCGATACGCGATCCACACCGGGTCCGTATCATCTGGTGCTTTCATCCCGAACATCATGTCGAAATCTGTGATCGACGATATGTCCGCCACCGCCGGAGATTATTCCGATCTTCGCACTTTGATCCTGCAATTGACCGATACCGTCGACACGATGCGTTGTGATTTTGATCTGCACAAATCCACAACCGCCAGTTTGCGTGAACGGGTCGACAGGCTGTCGAACCCTAGCCCCCCTGCCGCATCGCTCGCGTCGGAATCCAGCGCCAGGATCGGATCTTCGCTAGGTCCGTTCTCGCCAAACCCTAGCCTGCCGCCGCACATATCCCCGGGCTGGCCTCCGCCCTTCACGGCCCCGAGCGAGGGTGTGCAGGCCGTCGCTGGATGGACGCCCCAACATCTCGCTCCAACTACTGGCGCCGCGTCCTTCGCGGATTGGACGTCCGTGGCTCCGCTCGGACTTCGCTTCGTTCACGGCGGGGCTGGCCACGGTCCACATCCGGGACCCTATGGCGCGGGGACATCGCAAGTGTTGCCCTACTCTACCGCCCCTACCGCCGAACCCGACCCTTTTCGGCATGCTACACCGATCGCTCTTCGCGATGGGGCGCGCATTCCCCCAGCCCCTGATCTCGGTCCTAAAATTCGGGTGGATCCGCCTCGCTTTAACGGGTCGGATCCGAATGGATGGGTTTTCAAAGTCCAGGCGTATTTTGACTATTTCAGAATTGCAGACCACGATCGTTTACGACTTGTTGGTATGTTGATTGATCACCCAGCTTCAGATTGGTTTCGTTATCAACGCCGGAACAATTGCGACGAAACTTGGGTTGCCTTCCTGCTGTCAGTTCAACAACGTTTTGATCCCTCATATTATGAAGACTACACAGAGCTCCTTGCCAATCTGAAACAGAAATCATCGGTTATCGAATATCAGACTGAATTCGAAGCCTTGCTGAATAAAGTGACCGGCGTTCCCGAACCGACATTGATTTCTCTCTTCAAAGCCGGCCTGAAACAACCTATTCGTCGCGAGTTGAATTTACGGAACCCGACGACGCTAGCACAAGCTTTCGCTTTAGCCCGGGAACTCGCGGCATCGTATGCCGACACCACATCGCAATGGACCGCAAATCGGCGCCCTTGGACTGCCAACCCGCCGCTACCCAAAGCCAACACCGCCGCTCCTTCGGGTTCGACAGAATCCACGAAACCAGCGACCAATTCTAACGGTAATCTCTCATCTCTTCCCATTCGTCGTCTTTCTCGAGCGGAACGTGATGATCGTACTAAAAAGGGCTTATGTTGGAATTGTGATGAGAGGTACACTCGGGGACATCGATGCATTCCCCGCTTTCTGGCAGTCTTAAGTTGTGAAGATAGCGATGACGAGGATGAGGTTGACAATACAGACGAGCTGGCCGTTCAAGGCGATATTTCTAGCCTTAACTCCATGGAGGGACTCCCTAATCCGCGCTCATTGCGCCTTTCGGGATCGATTCATGACACTCTGATTCAGGTTCTGAGTGATGGAGGTAGTACCCATAACTTTATTCACCCTGATTTGGCTGAGAAATTACAGTTGCCTCTATTACAAACGTCTCCGTTCCGTGTTTTTGTTGGCAATGGCGCTTACTTATTATGTTCCTATCAGTGTCCGGCAACTAGTATTATTTTGCAGGGTTATAATTTCTCTATTGACCTGTTTGTGCTCGCGGTTCACGGACCGCAAGTGGTTCTCGGTGTACAATGGTTACAGACTTTGGGCACTGTGTCCCATGACTATGCTAAATTGACAATGCAGTTTGTCTTTAATGATACGGCCGTATTTCTGAAGGGTGACAGGCAGTTGCCGAAACCTATTTCTATGTCCGCACTTCATTCTCTCTATGCGTCGGAAGGCATTTTGGACTGTTTTGAGATTATCAGTATTATGCCGGACGAGTCGCCTGCGGCACCAGATTGGCCATCAGACCTGGCGCCGGCCCTCCACGGGGTCCTTGATCGCCACCGTGCGGTGTTCCAATTACCAACGGGCCTTCCACCGCGGCGCCCGTGGGATCACCATATTCATCTGCAGCCCGATTCTAAGCCAGTGAATGTCCGTCCATATCGATATCCCTATTTTCAGAAATCTGAGATCGAACGGCAGGTTAAATCTATGTTAGAGCAGGGTATCATTCAGCACAGTACCAGTCCGTTTTCGTCCCCGGCTCTCCTCGTCAAGAAAAAAGATGGCAGTTTTCGTTTCTGCATCGACTATCGCGCCCTGAATGGCATCACTGTTGCAGATAAGTTTCCTATTCCCACTGCTGATGAATTATTTGATGAATTGGGGAACGCCACTATTTTTACTAAGCTTGATCTGCGTTCCGGTTATCATCAGATTCGGATGCACTCTTCCGATATATATAAGACGGCTTTCCGGACACATGACGGTCATTTTGAGTTCTTAGTTATGCCATTTGGCCTGACTAATGCCCCGTCGACATTTCAAGCGGCTATGAATAACATATTTGCACCACATCTACGTAAATTCGTCATCGTCTTTTTCGACGATATTCTGATATACAGTACTTCCGTCTCGGCTCATGCTTCGGATCTAGATACCGTTTCGAAGACTCTTCAGGATAACCATTTCTATGTAAAAGGCTCGAAGTGTTCTTTTGGTACATCTCAAGTCGAATATCTCGGCCATATTGTCACTGCTGGCCAATTGATTGCCGACCCGGCTAAGCTATCCGCTATGGCCGATTGGCCTTCACCCAAATCCGTCAAAACGTTGCGTGGATTCTTGGGCCTGACAGGGTATTATCGGAAGTTTATTCGCCATTATGCGTTGTTGGCAGCTCCGCTAACTAATCTGTTACAAAAAGATAAATTCGAGTGGTCCACCGTCGCCGAGGATGCGTTTCAAAAATTGAAGGCGACAATGATGCAGACGCCTATTCTACAGCTTCCGGATTTTTCCAAATCATTTGTTGTTGAGACCGACGCTTCTGATGAAGGGGTCGGCGCAGTTCTGTTGCAAGACGAGCGACCTCTCTCCTTTTTCAGTAAAAAGCTGGGCATTCGTCGACGCGGATCTTCCGCATACCACAGGGAACTTTTCGCTATCGTATCCGCCGTTCAGAAATGGCGCCAATATTTGTTAGGTCGAGAATTCGTAATCCGTAGTGATCAGAAAAGCTTAAAAGAACTTCTGATGCAAGTAATTCAGACACCCGATCAACAGTTCTTTATGAGAAAGCTTATGGGTTATAAATTTCGCATCGAGTACAAATCCGGCGCTAGTAACCGCGTCGCGGATGCGCTATCTCGTTGTATGATTGACGAGGACGCATCTCTGCAGCAATTCCTATCTTTTGACGCACCCTTACCTGACATTCTCCAGCGTATTCGAGCCGAGAATTCGACTTTGGTGGACTTGAAGCTCTTACACGAATCAGCGGCAGCCGGCACCTTAACCGGCCCTTTCCGAGTGTTTGATGGTGTCCTTTATTACGGACATCGCTTGGTGATTGGATCCGCTTCACCGCTTAAGGCGGATATATTATCTGAATTCCACTCGTCGCCCACCGCTGGCCATCCGGGTATTGATTGCACTTTCCGACGAGTTGCTGAAGTTTTTTATTGGAAAGGCATGCGTGGGGATGTTAAGCGCTTCGTTGACTCTTGTTTAATATGTCAATCAACGAAGTATAGTACTGCGAAACCTGCCGGGCTAATTCAACCCTTGCCAGTACCTCAACAAGTTTGGGATGATGTCTCTATGGATTTCATTACGGGATTGCCGCCGTCTCGAGGGCATCAGACGATTCTCGTAGTGGTTGACAGGTTATCTAAATATGCACACTTTGGAGCACTTGGACCGTCTTTTGATGCACCTCGGGTTGCCTCTTTGTTTGTCGATCTGGTGGTTAAACTTCACGGTATTCCGGCTACTATTGTGTCTGACAGAGATCCCGTTTTTCGGAGTACATTTTGGTCCGAATTACATCGCTTGAGCGGGACCAAATTGCATCATAGTACTGCGTATCACCCCCAGTCGGACGGTCAGACAGAAGTCAAAAACCGTAGCTTGGAGCAGTATCTGCGCGCATTTACCCAGGGACGTCCACGTCGTTGGTCGGAATTTTTACCGTGGGCTGAACTCGCCTTAAATTCTATGTACCATGAGGGCCTCGGGATGTCCCCGTTCAAGGCCTTGTATGGGAGAGAGGCCCCACCTATTGCGCAGGTTACGATCCCAGTCGGACCACCGACCCCGGCGTCTGAGGCAATACGCGATCGGGAACAAATTCTGGATTTAATTCACGTTAATCTGACTAAAATGCAGCAGCGCATGATTAGTCAAGCAAACAAGCATCGCAAAGACGTTGAATTTGATGTAGGCGATCGTGTACTCTTGAAATTACAACCTTATCGCCAGCATTCGGTCAGTCGTCCTCTCTCGGCTAAACTCGCTCGTCGTTTTTATGGACCATTTACGATTATTGAGCGCATTGGGCCTGTCGCATATCGATTAGAGTTGCCGACGACAGCGCGTATTCATAATGTGTTCCATGTGTCCTTGCTTCGGCCTTTCATTCCGGACGGTTCTCCAATTCAACCGGCCGCCCTGCCAGCGGAATTTCTGTATGGTCGGCCGATTTCCAGACCCGTGCGTTCCACGGCGGTACGCGAAGTTATTGTGGATGGGCTACCGCGTGAGGAGTGGCTTGTCGAATGGTCCAATGGCGCGCCAGCCGAGGCTACCTGGGAACCGCGAGAGCTCATTTCCCGCTCTTTTCCGGATTTACGGCTTGAGGACAAGCCGATGCTCAACGGGGGAGAGAATGATACGGGAGAAATATCAAGTGCCAGGCCATCTCGGATTCGTCGTCGTCCACGACGATATGAGAATTAGTTTTTATATATTTATATTCTTAATTTTACATTTTTAGAATAGTAAATTATAATTTCAGTCTTATATTTAATTTATGTAATTTTTATAAACTAGAGCATTGCTCTCTTTCCGGGTTTTCTTTACAGTTCTTTCCCGGGACGCTTTTTTTGAACCGTTAGGGCTTAGGTATAAATACTCTTGGTGTAATCCTCATAATTTATCCAAGAATTAGATTTGCCCTAAATTCCTCTTAGTTTATCAGTTTTCTCCCGTGGCCACCAACCACGCTATCCCGAGTCGGAATCCACACCGGGTTAGGCTCAACCCCCTTGACCAACCAGGGTTCGATACGCGATCCACACCGGGTCCGTATCACTTCTGAAGTCTCTCAACTAACTCAGCGACAGCAGCAACCTCAGCCAAGTTTCTCGGGCTGTGTCCCTTTCCGAAATCCTCCTTTCCAGAAGATACATTGATGAAAGAATAGGAAGAATACATCTTTCCTTCAAGAATCTGCTTAGTATAGCTTCCTAGAGTCACATTCGGAGCATCTATAATCCTCTTCTCATAGAATTCTTTATTTGGGAACAGGCTTATGGACGGGTGCATCCTGTACTGAACATTTAACAGATGCCTTTTCTTACCCAGCAATGAAAGCCTTTCAAATAGGCTTCTACCAAAACCTGCATTTTCTGCAATCTGTAAATAAAAACAAAACAAGCAGCAAGCAGTAAGGAAACATAGAATTTATAGCTAGCTAGTGTGGTTTGAGAAATTTAAAGAACTAAAAAACCAACTTGCTTTGAACCATGGCTGGAAGCTGCCTTTCGTCTCCAATAAGAACAACATGACGCACTAGGTGATAAGTTCATAAGTGCCCCGTAGTTCCCGGGAGGACATATTAATTTCAGGGTCTTTTTTATGTTAGAAAAGCTAAGATTTTGATGTTGATGGTTTCTAATGTCAGTCACATAGTTGGTTTTGAGTCTGTAAACAGAGTTACCAACAGTAGTCAAGTTGTCGATATAAATTGAAGGCGAACATAGAAGATTTTGAAGACTATGTGATATTGAAGATTTGATCATGATATTCTGATTTTAAGAAAGATTTTTCTATGTATGGATAGAAAGCCGAATGCCTTTACTCTAAGTCATATTTTATTTTATAATTAGGATGATACTTGTAAAGATAGAAAAATATTATCCTTTTATAACCAAATTGGAAGATAATATATTTTCTATTCTCACTTAATTTTCATGTATTTAAATCTAGTCATCAGGTTAGAATAAGCACGAATTTATATTCTACTTGTGAAACAAAATAAAAAGGTTGCACTGTTAGAAAACACGTATGTAGCCGAAAAATATTTAGCCACGAATTCGTCGATGTTAATTGAGATGGAAATGGCCCAAATCAAATCTTCTACTCCCTTCATATACTCTCTTTTATACTCTCCTACAACGTGATTTGTATTTTGCTAATGCACTTAGCACCCAAAATGAAACTGCGTTCAATAAACTCAGATGTATTTTTGTAGAGAGAGCTTGATCTGAGAGGGAGAGCATTTAACCTTGAAGTCGAGGAAGAAATGAACCAAGCCAGGGTCCTTTAGGGATAAGTCTTAGTTCAAACTCGATGAATTCTTCAATGAATTTCTAATTGGATCCCATTATAACCATACCATCTATGTAAACTAGGACACATGATACCATTAGGTTGCTTGTATGATTAACAACATAGTACCCATTAGGAAGGTCAGTAACCATCACCTTACCTCTCGAGCTCCAAATCTCCCTTAATTTTCGTTCCATGATCACGTGGGACCATGGTTCCCAAAGTCTTGACAATCAAGGATGATTCCCAGACCGACACTAACGTTTTCAAAAATTCCGAAAGACCGGGTTACCATTCTCCCCTTCCAGAAAGGAAATTACCACCTTACCTTCTAGAAATTCATCAAAGAGAACCATACGCCGTTGTCCGCTTTCATTGACGACCAAGTCGATCACTCCACTTCTTTGGCATAACATTTTTAATTACTAAAATACAAATCAAAATTTCTACTCCCTAAATATATTTCCTTCTATACTCTCCTATGATGTGATTGGTTGATCAATTTTCAAATTAAATAAAAAAAGAAACTTAAGCATTACCAAAATATTAAAAAATACCTTATAACCAATTAAAACAAAGGAGTACAATAGGAAATGTGATTAGGCAATAGAGAAATCGAACCGACTAAAATAAGCCCTGCTTGCTTCCCATCCACTTACATTACATCGACAGCGTTTCTGGCACCATCATCAGTGTATGTAGTGTTGGCGACTCGCTGCTCATCCACTGCAGGAAAAATGTTAAAAAGAACCAAAGCCTAAAAAATTCGGCATGTGTCAAGTGCGTTCTCTCTAGTCATGTGCCCAGTTCCGAAACTGGATCGGGGGTCAGTTGGTTTCGGTCCCAATTCCACCCTTCTTAGAACCAAAGAATCGGGACTTCCGAAACTGAACCAGGACCCCGGTTCTATCCCCTTAAAAAAATAAAAAAAAATTATCTATGAAATTTGGAGGGAGGAGCTGGAGTCTAAGGGTTTCAGATTGAGCACGACAAAGACAGAGTATGTTGAGTTTAGGTTCGGGCAAGGGGCAGGACCAAATGAGGAAGTGCTCCTAGGAGGCGAAGTTGTAACGAGGAAGGAGAGTTTCAGGTATTTGGGGTCGGTTTTACAGAGTGACGGAGGCATAGATGAGGAGATCACGCATCGGATCCAGAGGGGTTGGCAGAAGTGGAGGGCGGCGTCGGGGGTTCTTTGTGACAAAAAGATTCCGCTTAAGCTAAAGGGAAAGTTCTACAGAACAGTGATCAGACCAGCCATCCTCTATGGGGCAGAGTGTTGGCCCACCACGAAAGCTCAGGAACAGAGACTGATGGTAGCTGAGATGAGAATGTTAAGGTGGATGAGTGGGCATACGTTACTGGACAAAATCAGGAACGAAGTGATCAAAAGCAGAGTGGGGGTGGCTAGTATAGGTGAAAAGCTGCGAGAATCAAGATTACGCTGGTTTGGGCTTGTCCAAAGGCGGGGCCCTGAGGAGCCAGTTCGCCGTTGTGAGAGATTGGTCCTTGGAGACGTACGGAGAGGGAGAGAGCGACCGAAGAAATGCTGGGAGGATAGTATAAGGCAAGATGTCAGTCAATTGGGGATTTCGACAGCTTTGACGGTGTGCAGAGATGGCTGGAGAGAGGATTCGAGTGGTGGACAGTTAGCCATCTAAGCAGACATGTCCAAGGGGCTTTGAGGCGACGACATCTTATTTTGGTTCTAAGTTTCCAAGTCTTAAGTTTTTAAGTTCTTAAGTTCTTAAGTTCCAAAGTCTTTTGTTTCTCTTCTTTGCCTCGCTTTTGTCTGTTTTCTTTTGCATTCTGCGGTCCTGTTGGGTCTACTGGTCACACCCCCTTGCGTTAAGTCAGGGGTGCCCCCATCTTTACCCCCAGATTTCCCGCAAGGGAAGTCTCACTGGATAATTGTTGTTGTTGTATCTATGAAAACGCAAAGCCGCGATTGCGGTTTTACATTTGAAGACATTTATTTTTTATTTTTTAAAAGTTTGGAACAACGACCGAGCCGCAATCGGTAAAAACCGGAACCAAATCGGAATTGGGAACAGAACTGAAGAACTGAGAGATTCCGGTCCTGATCTATGGTCCAGTGGAACCGGAACCAGTTAATCGGACACACCACTGTCTCTCCCTGCTATGTTTTTTTTCTTTGATTTGATGTGATTAATTAGTTTGGAAATCGAGGCGTCTCTCCCGCTTAGCTTAGCTTAGCCATCATCAGTATACAACAGTCTGTGTACTTCCCTCTCTCCACCCTCCAATAATCACAAACAACAAGCGCAAAAAATGGAAACCTCAAATGAAGCTGGAAATGGCGGTTCCTCAAGATTCCTCCACTCCGTGCTTTCATGGCCCTTTACATACTTACTCAACAAGATACAACCTTCCTTTCCACCCTGCAATACTCCAAAGGAAGGAAAAACCTTCCAAACCATCACTTCCTCTCGTCCTTCTTCTCTTCCTCCCTGCAATAATCAGAAGGTAAAAACAGACCCAACTTTCTCCCAAGCTTCGACCTCTAAACCCTGCAACAACAATCAGAAGGTAGAAAAAAAAATTCACAGCCACAACTCCCTCTCAAGCTTCGACCTCTAAACCCTGCAAAAACAATCAGAGGGTTAAAAAAGAAGTCAAACCCACAAAGCAAGTTGAAAATGCTGGCGGGTTGCTTGAAACCGTTCTTTCATGGTCCTTTAATGACATCCTTAACAAAAACCTCTACAAAGACAAGGTAATAATAAACTGAACTGTAATCTGTATCATATATTATACGCGTACAATTCGCGCTCCGTTTACTAGCTCCTCTGCTAATCTTAATACGAGTTAATTGATTACTTGCAGGTAAAGAAAATACCGATGACTTTCGGGTCTGTTCTTCACAAGGAATTATTTCGTCGTCTGGTGGGTCGGATTTGGATGTAATTAGATCTTCGGAGCTAGATGATTCACAGAAAGAGGCGGTTTCGGCTGTGATCAACATAAGCAAATGCACTCATCAGAACACAATCAAGCTAATTTGGGGACCGCCCGGAACAGGGAAGACGAAGACGGTTGCTACCTTTCTAGCTGCACTATTCAAGATGAAAGTGAGGACAGTGACGTGTGCGCCCACCAACACGGCGGTTCTTCAGGTTGCGTGTCGCCTTAGAAAGCTACTCAGCAACCATATTCACCACGGAACGTATGGATTGGGCGACATTGTCCTGTTTGGAAATGGGAAAAGAATGAAGATTGATGAGCATGAGGATGTTTTGGATGTGTTTCTTGATAATCGAGCTCGGCTTCTCTTTAAGTGCTTCTCGCCAGAATCTGTTTATTATCACACATTAATGTCATTCATAAGGTTTCTCAATGATCCTCGGGGGCAGTATAATGCCTACGTTGAATGTATTATGAAGGCGATTCAAGATGCAAAGGATGAGGCTAATAAGACTTATGGTGATCATCATCAGATCATGTCACTATCTGAGTTCGTGGAGAAAAGCTGCAGTTCTTTGTGTAACCAGATGATTTTCTGCATCAAAACCTTGTATACACATCTTCCCACTCATTTCTTATCTCTTTTAGAGGCAACTACTTTGGTGCTTGCTCTTGAACCAATTGAGAAATTCAGTGCAATTGACATATGGACTACTTCAAGGAGGAACCAGCTAATCGGAATCCTGAAATCTCTACCTCGGTCTTTTAACCTGCCTAGTTTCCTTGACACCGATGAAATCAAGGACTTCAGCTTAGTGAATGCTCATATGATTTTCTGCAGTGTCAAGCTGTGTTAGGCTTCAAGCCAAAGGACTGAAAGGAGCGAATGGTGTGCAAATCGTGGTCATAGACGAAGCTGCCCAGCTGAAAGAATGTGAATCAACAATTCCTTTGCAACTCCCTGGACTACAACATGCTGTTCTTGTAGGAGACGAAAGGCAGCTTCCAGCCATGGTTCAGAGCAAGGTTATTGATTCGGTTCCTTTCGCTTCATCCATCCTTAAATATAATCCTTGTCATGCATTAATTACAGCTCGTCTCTTACAGGTTGTAGAAAATGCTGGTTTTGGTAGAAGCCTATTCGAAAGGCTTTCGTTGTTGGGTAAAAAAAGGCATCTGTTAAATGTTCAGTACAGGATGCACTCGTCCATAAGTCTGTTTCCAAATAAAGAGTTCTATGAGAAGAGGATTTCAGATGGTCCGAATGTGACTCTAGGAAGCTATACTAAGCAGTTTCTTGATGGAAAAATGTATTCTTCCTATTCTTTCATCAATGTATCTTCTGGAAAGGAGGATTTCAAAAGAGGACACAGCCGGAGAAATATGGATGAGGTGGCCGCTGTCATGGACTTGGTTAAAAGACTTCAAAACGGTATGATCTATTGCAAATTATGTTTATGTACATTGAAGTATCATAACTCTTAACTTTTTTTCTATATACAAAATCAAGTGTGAGAAACCGAAGGATAAGTATAGGAGTGATATCTCCTTACAAAGGCCAAGTGGCAGCTATTAAAGAAGCGCTAAGGGGAAAGTACAGCTCGGATGAAAAAACAATGCTTTCTGTTAGCGTTGGCTCGGTTGATGGGTTTCAGGGAGGGGAGAAAGATGTGATTATAATCTCCACCGTCAGATGCAACGCGAAGGGATCAGTCGGGTTCCTATCCAATCGACAAAGAACGAATGTGGCATTAACTAGAGCTAGATACTGCTTGTGGATCGTAGGGAGTGGAGTGACATTGAGCAAGAGTGAATGTGTGTGGAAGAAGCTTGTTGATGATGCAAAATCACGCGGTTACTACTTTGATGCTGATGATGACAATGAGCTCGCTCGGGCTATTAAAGCTTCTACATAAGACACTAGCTAGGATTGGAAGTTTGGAACTGAAAGTTTAGAGCTGGTTTTTGTGTGTCAAGGTGTGTGCTTGTTTTTGGATAGTAGTTTGGCTGTGAATGTGGGAGTATAGAGGGCCAGTGTCAGCATATAGAATCCATGTTTAGAGCTTGTTTTGTGTGTCAAGTTTAGAGCTTGGTCTGTAGTCTTCTTGCACTTTTGTCTGCTAAGACAGTGGAACCATTGTATATAGAATCCAAGATTAGACGTATTTAATTTCTATGAATGAAGGGGTAAAACAGCAATTATCATGAGCTGTGCTGAGCTACTTGAGCTCTTCTTCTGATGGATTATTTTTCTCTCAATGTATGGCAGATAATTTTATTTATGCAAAAAATTTATTTATGCAAAGTGATAGAAAAATCAGATACCCATTCAAACTCTTTGTTTTGTTTAAGCTAAAACTTTTCTAGTCCGTGCCTTGGCATTTTAGTAATGAAAGTTTATCAGTGCCTTGGCATTTTTTTTCTCAAAAAAAACTAGACTGATTCATTATTGGCTTCATTTCTTTTTTCTTTTATGAACTGGAAAGTGATTAAACGGGCAGACTTTTTAGACTGGTTGGACAATTTCATATTGCTATAATTAAGAAATTCAATAACTTTATAGTACAAGTTAAAAAAAAATGATATATTTCTCCTTCGACCAAAAAAAAATGATATACTTTAATTCCAACTCTCACTCACAATAGCTAGATGATGAGTCAGATAAAGCGACTTTATGCCTTCAAAAAAAACTTTATAACTAATACTCTCACACTAACCTAATATTCTACTTGATGGAAATAATTACTAATTTCTAAAAACAAAGTAAATCGGGGGCCTAATATATGAATTGGTGGTACTTTTCTTACTGCCTAAGTTAAAATTAATTGTACAGGGAACAATCGTACCTCGTCTATATTAATTTTGTATGAATAACCACATCATTTCACTCATTCATGCATCTTTCTCTCTGCAATAATCAGAATCAAGAAAAAAAAAATATGGCAACCTTAGAGAAACTTGGAAATGGTGGTGATTCAAGATCCGGGTTGCTGCACACCGTGCTCTCGTGGTCGTTGGAGGACATATCCAACAAGAATCTCTACACAGACAAGGTAATATTTTGACAATCATACACTTACAAAATTCATGTTGAGTTTGAGCTCTAAAGATTTTTCTTGATTTTGTTGTTGCAGGTGAAGAAAATTCCGAAGACTTTCGAGTCAACATCGGACTACATGAGCTCCTTCATCTTCCCACTACTGGAAGAAACGAGGACTGAGCTGTGCTCAGAGGTGCAGAACGTTGCTCGAGCGCCTGCTTGCGTCGTCTCGACTATCAAAACGTCGAATCACCACAATCCTCCCAAGGACTTGTACTATGATATCACTACAACAAAGGTTGTCAAGGATTCCAATGGTCGTGATCGTGGTGTAGGGAAATATGAACCCGAGGCTGGAGATTTGTTTGTCATAGCGAGACAGAGGCCTAGGAGGATTGAAGACATTGATCACATGCCCGGGCTCGGTTTTGTATTGGCCTTTGTTCATCGGATGAAGGACGAAGCCACCGGCAAGATTATAATTCTTACTTCAAGGCCAATTTCATTTGAACGCAATCTGTTTGCTGTTTATGTTGGGAATTTGACTACAAATCAGCGGATATGGAAGGCGTTGCACCCTGATCCTGATGGCCCTAAGCTGAAGATCATTGAGAATGTTCTGCAGATGGATCGTTCGGTAAAGTGTTGCAATCTTGATTTGTCCACTTTCTTTTAATTTCTATATACTATAGAGGAAGCAAGTTTAAGCAATGATATCTCTTTCTTACTTATATGTATGTTGTGTTATTATTGGATACCATATGAATAATCCAAGAATCCTCAGATTCAATTTAGATCCCTAACTGGAGTCTCTAGAAAGCAATTGAGAAGAAGGAAAGTCGGAAGAGAGAATTTGGTTAAACTGAATCTCATCACTGGAAAAGCCATGTGATTGCAGATTAGTGAGTCAAAAAGTGTACTTATGTGTACAATATGTTCACAGTTCTTTTCATGTTAATTGAGCTGTTCTATTATCATCTGATTAGCTTAATTGTGCAGGAAGATAGGCCCTGCGCGATCTGTTCTTCGGAAGGAGCTTATTCGTCTGATGGGTCAGATTTGGATGTAGTTGAATCTTCGGATCTGGATGAATCACAGAGAGAAGCGGTTTTATCAGTTATCAAGATGAGCAAATGCACACATCAGAACAACATCAAGCTAATATGGGGCCCACCTGGAACCGGGAAGACGAAGACGGTTGCAACCTTTCTAGCTGAACTAGTCCAGATGAAAGTCAGGACTGTAACTTGTGCCCCTACAAACACGGCAGCGCTTCAGGTCGCTTATAAACTAAGGAAGCTATTCAGCAATAGCGGCTTGGGAGATATTGTATTGTTTGGAAATGGAAAGAGGATGAAAATTGAGGATCATGAGGAGTTGTTAGATATGTTTCTCGATCACCGCATTCAACTTCTGTCCAAGTGTTTCTCGCCAAAAACTGGTTGGAATAAGACTTTAGAATCATTGATAATCTTTCTTGAAGATCCTCATGGACAATACAATACCTACCTTGAAACTTATTTTCCACAAATGAGTTTACCTTGGAAGTGTTTTTCAAAAATCCGACAGTGGTGGACAGGGGAGTGTGAGCAGAATCAGAATCAGATTACAGAACATGAGTTTGCAGAGAAAAGACTAAATTCTTTGTTGCCTCAGATGGAGCTGTGCATCAAAACTCTATCTACACATTATCCCACAAATCTCCTTTCCCCGGAAGTGGCAACTACCATGGCGCTTGCTCTTGAATCAATTGAGAACAATAAGAAGCTCAGAACTGCCGACTTTTGGGGTTCATCTTCAGTGGAGCTGGTTAGAATCCTGAAATCACTAGATCAGTCTTTCAAACTAGTGAGTTTGGGTACTAGTTTGGTTAGTACCCAATTGATTAAGGACTTGTGCTTAGAAAATGCCAAGATGATCATCTGCACGGCATCAGGAACTGCTAAACTTCAAACCAGAGCCGTGCAAATGGTGGTGATAGATGAAGCTGCACAATTAAAAGAATGCGAATCTGCCATTCCTCTGCAGCTCCCTGGGCTGCAACATGTTGTTCTTATAGGAGATGAAAGACAGCTTCCAGCCATGGTTCAAAGCAAGGTTATTAATTCATCCAAGTTCCATTCATGGGAATTTGAACTCTATGCTTGTTTTCATTCTTTACTCCCTTTTTTCCCCCTTCCCTTTAACAGGTTGCAGAAAATGCAGACTTTGGTAGAAGCCTATTCGGAAGGCTTTCGTTGTTGGGTAAGGAAAGACATCTCTTGAATATGCAGTACAGGATGCATCCATCCATAAGTCTGTTTCCATACAAAGAATTCTATAACAGGAAAATTTCAGATGCTCAAAATGTAAAGTCAAGAAGCTACAATAAGAAGTTTCTTGAAGGGAAAATGTATTCTTCCTTTTCTTTCATAAATGTATCTTGTGGGAAGGAGGATTTCGAAAAGGGACATAGCCCGAGAAACTTGGCTGAGGTGGCTGCCGTTACAGAGTTGGTTGGAAGACTTCAAAAGGGTATGATCAATTGATAATATATGATTGCTACAACAAACATTGCATTACTAATGCTCTCAACTTGTTTTTCATTTTACAGTGTCAAATGTGAGAAATCAAAGGATAAGTGTAGGAGTGATATCTCCTTACAAGGGCCAAGCAACAGCTATTCAGGAAGAGCTAGGAAGGGAAAGTTACAGCACAGATGAAAAGACCATATTTTCTGTTAGTGTTGGCACGGTTGATGGATTTCAGGGTGGGGAGAGAGACGTGGTTATAATCTCCACCGTCAGATGCAACGGGGGTGGCTCAATCGGGTTCCTCTCAAATCTACAACGAACGAATGTGGCACTAACTAGAGCTAGATACTGCTTGTGGATAATAGGGAGTGGAGTGACATTGAGCAAAAGTGCATCTGTGTGGAAGAAACTTGTGGATGATGCAAAGTTGCGCGGTTGTTACTTTGATGTTAACAAGGACAAGAAGCTGGCTTCGGCTATTGGAAATTCTGGGCTTGACAAGCTAGGATCAGAATTGGCCTCTCTTAGTCTTGAGGCTATATAATTGAAAAGTTCAGAGCTGGTGTTTATGTATCAGGAATTCAGGATGGGTGCTGCTTTTTGGATCTTAGTTTAGTATTGAATGTGGAGTGCAGAGGGCTAATAATATCAGCATGAAGCTGTAGTCTTCTTTACTTTTTGTTGCTAAGACAGTGGAATCATTTTGAATCTTAGTTTTTCAAGTTTGGTCAAGAAAGTTTAAAGTTTCAAATTCAATTGTATTATCAGTATGTTAACGGTTTGGCAACACTTATTTGGTTGCTTATAAGTACCCAATTGCTTATCTAAAAAAAAAGAAAAAAAAAGCATCGTTGTACATGTTTTGGTTCTATAATAAGTTCGTAGTTTCTAGTTCTATAATAACATCACTATGTTACTTTTTACTGGTTATCAGTGTAATGTTCGCTATCTGTGATGATTGAGTAATGTTTTGGTTCAATAAAGCCTCGAGGACAAGGCTTTATAACTTATAACGAAGGCATTAAACTATTAGTATAAAATGCTAGAATATTGTAGCTAAAGTTTATTACCTTGTTAATAATAAAATCAAATCTTTCTCAATCCTATATCCTTTGTCTTTCTCTTCTCTGTTCTCTTCCCTCAAATCTTTCCTAATACTTTGGGACGTAGCAATCACGCACTATCTTGGCTTGTAACTTGTAAGAGCCTATTAAGAGAAGAAAAATACTTCACTGCACCCCATGAGAAACTGAAACCAACTACTAAAACATAAAATTCATATCTCATTCTTTTAATTTGTGCTTATAACTAAACCATAACCTGTGTATCGAGCTATAAATGTGGCATTTCTCCTTCCTGTTGTGATCCAAAGATGCTTATAAGGAGAATGATTTTACTCAGTATTTCAGAAATGAAATTAAAATTCCAACAATTGTAGCAACTCATCGTCAAAAACATTCGCAATGGAAAACAAATTACTTAAACTTTCTTGCATACAACTCAAGAAACTGAAATCATAAACTAAACAGAGGGTAGTTCTAAGATGTTGCATTTGAAGCTTAAGAAGATGCTGTAACCTGCTTCCTTGGAGCTGCTTGAGTACCTATCCCATTATAAAACCATCACAAAGCATATCAGCAAATACGGTTTCACATTGTGTCGTAAAGGTGAATAATAAAGATGATATGATCAACAATACCTTCTCTGAAGTTAGTCTTGAACCTCTTTGGAACATGGCGGAGATACCTCATACGACCAGTTCCGGTGGTCTTCCTCCTGATTGCTTTGACACTCCAGTTGTCTGCACATTAATAAAGGGTTTTCTTCATGAGAAGTTTAATACATACATATTACAATACAGCTTCCACAAAATGTTTGTGCAAATTTGAAAATATAGAAGTCAAATTCCATAGAAACATGTTTAATGTAAATGTCCACGAGAGCCACTAGACAGAATTATTGAAAGAATTGAGTATCTAGTATTTATCCATCACTACAAAATGCACACCTTATAACAGTTACCTTCTGGAACAAAACAGTTCCAGTTTCTACCAATAATGCAAGAGAACTGGGAATGATGTTTGCAAAAAAACAGTTCCAGTTTCTACCAAGAATGCAAGAGAACTGGGAATGATGTTTGCAAAAAAACAGTTCCAGTTCCTATAATATTGAATAAATTGAATATGGATAGAGCGGTATGATAAAAGTATAAATGGATCCCCCATAATCTAAATTCTGTCAGAGGTTCTTTCAATACCAATACACATAAACAAGCAATCTTCAAACCATAAAGAATCTATCTACAAAATCGCCACATACAACTGTAAAAGAGGCCAAATTTATTAGACATGAACCAACACAGTCGAATTCACAGTAAATTGTAGCTAAGCATTGAATTTCAACAATTAACCACCATTCTTACAATTACTCTACCAGAACGAGAATCAGATCAACGTCTATACAGCAATATAAGGATTGAGGAAATCACAAGTGAATACAATAATAAAAGGTTAAAAAAGCATATCATATTGCCCTTTTCTAAGCTCAAACAAACAGCATATAGTGAACTAATCCATTTCAATGAGCCAGACTATAACTCTCAAACAATCTTCAATAATTCATTTCAAAATGTAAATAATCGGTGTCCAACACTGAATTGCAATGATTGTAAGAAACACGATACAAAACAATATTTACGCATCAATTAGCATTGTGCGGAGCCTGTATATAAAACACAAAAGCAAGACTCTGGAGATTAGAGATGAGATGAAGGGCTTACATTTCCTCAGGCGAGCGGCGGGGAAAGCGCAAGCTGAGCAGCGGCTCTTCTGAAGGTGGAAGCTCCGGCGACCACAACGCACACAGAGAGTGTGCGTCTTGTTCCTCCTCTTACCAAAACTCCCTGTTCCCTTACCCTGTCAGATTCAAAAACCAAGCGAATTCAAATATTTCAGATCTCCGAAAATCAACGCAGAAGATTCCATAATCACACAGAGAGGTGAAATTGTACCATCGTTGGTGCTCGAAGAAACCCTAGCTTCTCCCGGTGGCTCTGGTGCGCAAATGACTTAGAAACGGTATCGTTAGCGGATTATATACCCATGCATCTCCGATTTAGGGTTTTAGAGGAAATTTGGGGCAGTGAAGTTTTGGGCTATACTTTTTATTGGGCCGGACACGGCCCGATATCTGATCTGCGCAGATCAGCCCATAGATACTAGAAAGTGGGGTGTTCGAAAAAAAACATGATGAAAATTGTAAAAGCCAAAAATCATACAGTAAATTTTTTGTAAGAGCGGGTTGATCAACAAAACTAATATTTTGAATTGATTACACTTTACAGTTTAAGTATATAGCTAACTAAAAATAACAATAAAATGACATTTGTACTTCTGATTTTAGGTAAACTTATTATAACAAAATTCAATCAACATTTTGTATGGTTCGGGTATGTACAGAGATGGAGCCCTAGGGAGCCGGTCCGTATGTATAGGGTCTTTTTTTTGGTAGAAGAAGAGGCGGTACTCTCCGGCTCCTCAAGGGAGATAGCCCGACCCCTAACATCATCAAGAAGCAGTAAAGAAATCCCCTCGGGAGGGGCACACAATACATGCAAACCTAACGAAAAAGAAAACGCAAAAGACGTGAGGCGATCCGCAACCGAATTCGCCTCTCGTATGTATAGGGTCTGGTTTTTGGAGACTTTCGCATGGGACGTCCGAAAAAGTGCTAGAAGGATAGCATAAAGCAGGATATCAATCAGTTTAGGATGTTAGCACAACTGGCAGGTGCAAAGACAATTGGCTAGGTGTCAGGACAAAGGGTTCCATGATTTTGTTGCTTTGTTGTTTTGTGAGTTTCTGTTTTTCTGTTGTTCCTTTACTTTGTCGTTTTGCTTGCTTCTTAGGTTTTTGTTTGTTTGGTCACGTCCTTCGGGCCTTTCAGGCATACCCCCATCCCTATATCAGATAAGGGGTTTCCCTATCTTGATCCTAGTAGAACTCCCGTGGATCATTGTTGTTGAATTAACATTTTGTAACTAAACTTGTTATCAATGTCCTTTTGATTAGTAACGTTGAGTCTCAATGTTTTTATTTTGTTCTTTAAGCTGCTCATGGAATCTTTCAACTAGAACATCTACATAATTGTTTTTTTTTATAAGCATATATGAATCTTTCAACTTAGCTTTGGGCTATCAATTTATATAGCCTGTAAAGGAGTGTTGCATTATCATTCGTATAGGGTTCCAACTTTGAAGTTTGAATTGCACAAAGATCTTGATACTAATGGTGGTCCTTTTTTCTACAATAGAACCTTATCTTACACAACGTGTTATAAAAATGATGTAACGAATGCTTCAAAATGTTCAATATGACAACGCGTATGCAAGTGTGGTGTGGTGAGTTGACAAAAAAAATAAAGGATTCTTATGGCATGCATGATGCATATTCCTTGATAGGAGATGATTGTTTGAATAATAACAAAGCACTTTACAATCACCTTATATTGGACACGGCACGCCTAGCTTTTCGTTTTTGGGTGGTACCAACAATATTCAAAGGGTTATTATGAATAATTCACTAATATTTTTTTGATAAAATCATAACCCTTTAATTATTTTCTCGTCGCTAAAAAAAGGGCAGTTTGGTTAGTCTATTTTAATAATATAATACATTTGTGTAAATTTTGATTCAGCTCGCGATACTTTATTAAAATAAATATTCCCATTTTGTATTTGGAAAAGGAGATGTTGTGAGCTGGGATGAATTTTTTTATTGATGTACCATGACGTTAAAGTAAATTAGGTTTATTTTCTCCCCATGTCCATTTTTAAAAGTTACAATTAGTGAGCCTTATACATAAATTTGCTCAATGAACTAATCTTGACCACCTCTTATAAACAAACTATATATTATCTTATATACTACATTACTTGCTCAATGATCTTCTAAGGGGACAGAAAGCACTGTCTTTCTTTTGACCAAAAAAAAGATTACTCACTTAATTAGTAGTCAAACATACTGAGATTCTCTTTTCTAAATCAAATTAAACAAGGTGTAATGTAGTAGTCATATATCAAAATACGTAGTGTTCAGGATATAAGTTTTCCAAATCTAAAAGTTGAAATTAAATAAAACTAGTATATAATCGATCTTATGAGTTACCCATCTTATTGTCGATTGGTTTTAGAATGGAATTTCATTGGACTTGTGTACTGGGCTTATATACTTACAACCTCCCGATTTATTGGCCCACAGACTTTAATACATATCTTATTAGAACAGGTTTGGTCCTAGGCCATACCCGTTTTCTGGTTTGGGTTTGTTGGCTAGCTATAAAGATATTGAGATGCTAGGCTCGTTTGTCCAAGTATTAACTACACATTCATATGAGTTAATCCACCCATTGCCATATGATTTTGGTTGTCATACTACACGCATGACCCCTGACTTTATTGGCCCATGGACTTTAATACACAGTGAATATATTAATAATAATAATTTTTCTAGTCTATGTCCTAAACACACGATAAAAAAATGGGAAACTAAAATGCTATTGAAAAATAATAACCCTTTTGAAAAAAAAATTTAAAAAAATCTAAAAAATAAAACAAGAATATAATGGTATATGCAACCGTGATAATATATATTCTCCACGTTTTTATGCGAACACATATTGCACTTTTTTCATAATTTGACTTGGAGAAGACAATCTAAGTAAAGTGCCCAACAAAGAAACCATATCGTGGTTATTATAGAGGGCAATATAACGGTAGTTGATGGCCACAATTCCACTAATAGGTCAAGTGTTTGGCGACAAATATTCCTACAATAATCATCCTATTCAATGTGTACGTTTATATGCCTAGATCCCAATTCCTCTAAGTTTTGTACAAATCTCCTTCATACCTATCTTACTTGGGAGCTAGCTTCGTGACTGATATGGACCCTTTTCAAATCAATTAATGGTAGGAGCCCCCCCTATAGCTAGAACTTCCCCACAACTCATCATTGTTATTTCTGATACTTTTTTATTCAAGTAAAAAGAAATGACAAACTTGAACTTGTTATCTATGTCATAGAGACATCATACTTTTGAATTCTAGATATTTGTTGGAATATATTGCAATGTCAAACTCGAAATGAACGACAGTTTTTTCCTACTCAGACTTCAAACAAACAAAAAAATACATTAGATGTTTTATAGTGCTACATTTTCTCCAAATTATTATTTTAGGGTGAGAAAATGATGTTTCAATCCAAGCACATGAAAGGCCTAAGAGCTAAAAAAAACTCTTATAAGGAGCTTTACATTTGTCTAACCTCAAAAAGACGACCTGTCAGATCCGACTCTAGTCTTGCTCCACTAGGTCAACCCCTTAAGATTTCTCCAAATTATTTTAATATAGGGTTATAGTATTGGTCTTAAACTTATGATTCAATAGTCCAAGTTATTATATCGATTATTTATATATTTTGGAAAAGAAAATTAGCAAATAAGCAATTTTTATTGATAATCCATAGATCAAAGCAAATTTGGGAAAGAAGATGTACGTGGTACAGAGGTACTTGAAGGGGTTCAAAACCATTACTGAGTTGATAGAATGGACCACATCTAATTAATAGGTCTATACTTGAAGGGGTTAGTTCCACGTTTAATTTTGCGTTTAAGATTTGAATTCTCGATGAACATCGATATATACACAAAAGTTGAATACGTCAAAAATTAAAGTGAAGCATGGCATTATCAAAAAAAAAAAATGATATGTCTTCTCATATTTTAAACAATCTACAGACCATTAAAAAAATGTTATCAGCTAAAGTTTAATGATGATAATCCTTGATTAAAATTTTTAAAACTATATTTTGGAATAAAAATTGTTTAAATTTCCAGTAAAAACGACTTTTTATATTATACAGCATATTGCTTATAATAAATTTCAAGAATTCTTTAATATTACAAAATTGGGGCTGTAGGCCCATAGTTATAATGGGGGCCCAATTAAAAGGTGGGCCTGAAAACTGCGATGGACCATCTGCGATTTGATGGGCCACCCAATTATATCCACCGTTCCCACTCCTCTTTGCTTTAAATGTTAAGAGTACTCTTACTCTCAAGGTTTCATCTACAACCACAAAAATTCCTCTTCACAGCCAAACATCACTTTCGAGACCCTCAAAAAATACTCATCCCTCTAAGATTTCATGCGCCATTTTGAATTTATTTCGAGAGGTTTAGTAGTATGATTCGGAATCATTTCCAGCTTGTAACATAGGAAAATTGCAGAGTCATTCAAAATTTTATGAAGATCATGCTCTCATTTATTGTCATCACAACATGGCCATACCGAATGATATAACGACGTATCATCTAACACAACACAAGTACAACAAACAACATTGATACGTCCGGATTATGTAGGATTTTTTTTTCTTTCAAAGTTGCTAGCTACAAAACAAGTTGGTCTGATTTTAGTGTTAGATAGGATTTTTTTTTGGATTTTTTTTTAGCTCGGTCAAATTGTATACTTCGATTGGGATGTACATGTAGGCATTGAAAACAAATGCCAACTTAATTAGTAACACTGATCTAAAAATTTCCGCCTAACTCCGTCTGATGAGATACAACAGCGTGCTAGAGTCGGTTAGAGATGCCACGTCATCTTACTTGTAACATAATTTGTAAAAACAGAGCACGCTCTCTTCCATTCTGTATCTTAGCACAGGTTCAATGAATCTAGAATGTAATAGCATATAAGAACACATCTTTTGTACGATTCATTCTAATCAATACACAGAAGAATGTTCTTCCTCTCTTCCTTTCCCTCTTTCAATTTTCTCCAAATGAAACATGGTATCAGAGCAAGCGGTGATCGATCCAATCGATTTGTTTTTTCTTTTTGCTTGATCTGGTGTGTTTTCATTTTCAAACACCATGACCGTCACAGATCCTCCAACTCCAGTTGATTATCGTCCTGGAAAAGATTTTTCTGATCCTTTGTATTTGCATCTGAGTGATGGACCTGGATTAATCCTGGTTTCACATCAATTTGATGGGCATGGATTCGGAGAATGGAAACGATCCATGAGAGTTGCACTGTCAGCCAAAAATAAGTGGTGCATCGTGAATGGAAGTTTTTCAACGCCGGATCCAGATTCTGCAAGCTATCCAGTTTGGGAGCGTGTGAATGACATGATTATTTCATGGCTTCTTGGTGGCTTGAATGCTGAGATCAGAAGTTCTGTCATCTACATTGACACAGCCGCAGGGATTTGGCGTGAACTTGAAGCACGATATGGACAAACAAGCGGAGCACAACTCTATTCCATACAAAAAGAGTTGATGTCTCTGTCTCAAGGTTCCATGTCGATCTCAAGCTATTTCACGAAAATGAAGTCTCTGTGGGACGAATTGAGCAGTCAACACAGGTTTCTGAGATGTTCTTGTGGAGCTGTTGCAGCCATTGTCAAATATGAAGAAGAATAGAAATTAGTGCAGTTTCTTATGGGCCTAAACGAGAGTTTTAGCATTGCACGAGGCAATTTGCTTATGCAACAACCTCTTCCACCTCTCAGTCAAGCTTACAACACTCTTCTCAATGAGGAAAAGCAATGAGAAGTCAAGAATTCGGCAAATATTGGTACTGATTTTGCCTCGTTTCATGTTGACACTAAGAAAGTTGCTGGTTCTTCTACAGATTCTTCCAGTCAGAACGCTCATGGCAAGAAAACTGGACTGTATTGCACCAATTGCAAGAAGAAAAATCACAACGTGGATAGATGCTATCATATCATCGGTTTTCCTAAAGACAAGTTCAAGAAAAGCTCAGCAAACTTTGTTGAATCTCAAGCAGGAGGAGAGTCAAGTTCTGGTTCAAAGAAGAATACAAAGGAGTTGACTGCAGACCAATATGCTCAGTTAATCAGGCTTTTGCAAAGCAAAGAAAACAAAGTTTTAGATCTGGGAAGTGATTTTGCTGGTTTTGCAGGTAACACCTTTGAACATATCAACTCTTCTCATGCTTGGATATTAGATACTGGAGCTAGCAATCATATGTGTTTTGATAAAGGCATGTTCACTTTTCTATCCAAGCTTAGACAACCTCTATCAATCAAACTGCCTAATGGAGAGTCCTTAATAGTTACTTTAAGTGGATCAGTTGTTATCTCTGAACATCTGGTTCTCAAAGATGTCTTATATGTTCCTAGTTTCCGCTGCAATTTGCTATCCATTGGGAAATTGGTAAAGGATCAAAAGTGCAATGTGGTCTTCACACCTCAGTTGTGCTTAATGCAGGATGGAAAGATGACGAAGCCTATGATCCTTGGTAAATGCTTGAGAGATCTGTATTTTTCTGATCAACAAGGATATCAAGAGGCAAACAAGCACAGTAAACATAGTCAAGTGCTACAACCTCAGATTTCTGATAGTCCTTTGATATGTCATATAGATATTCAGACTTGGCACCATAGGCTAGGTCAGTTACCTATCTCTAGAATAAAAATGTTGTCAATTAGTCCTAAGATTGACACTGATGCAGATTCTGTTTGTGATGTATGTGCTAAAGCTAAGCAACATAGGCTTCCTTTTCCACATAGTGGAATTAGCACTAGTAGACCATTCCAGTTGTTACATGTTGATGTTTAGGGTCCTTTCCGAACTCCTACTTACAATGGATTCAAATATTTTGTGACTATTGTTGATTATTATAGTCGTTCTACTTGGATTCATTTGCTCTCAACCAAAGGGAATGCTTTTTCTTTGTTAAAAGCTTTCATAGCAATGGTAGAAAGGCAACATGGTCAACCAGTATTGACTGTTCGGACAGATAATGCATTAGAGCTTGGTTTAAGTCATGATACAGCTGAATATTTCACCTCAAAGGGGATCATTCATCAGACTTCATGTGTAGCTACTCCACAACAGAATGGAGTAGTTAAACGCAAGCATCGACATATCTTGGAAATTGCAAGAGCTCTGTTATTTCAGTCTAAACTGTCTTTGAAGTACTAGGGTGATAGTGTTTTGACTGCAGTTCATATCATCAATAGGATACCTTCTACAGTTTTGAAAGGTAAAAGTCCTTTTGAACTTGTTCATAATCAAGCACCTGATTACATGCACCTTAGAGCTTTTGGTTGCTTATGTTTTGCTTCTACTTTAAAGCAAGATCGTCATAAATTTCAAGCTCGAGCATTTCCTTGTGTATTCTTGGGTTACCCCTTTGGCAAAAAGGCTTACAAGGTTTTAAGTCTTGACAATTATACCATTCATTATTCCAGAGATGTTGTATTCCACGAAACCATTTTTCCATATCAAACATCTGTTCCTTCTCAATTGTTTCCTTCTTTACCAGTTATACCCTTGGATGATGAAGAGATTTTTCCTCCTTTATCTTCCAACACTCCTCCTACATCTTTACAACATGATCCTCATACACCTAATTCTATAACACCTCCTCCAAATCCTATAATTCAAAATCTTCCCAGTCCTGTCTTAAGACGTTCTACCAGACCAAGACACACACCTGTTCATTTACAAGATTATGTGTGTCATGCTTCTACTTTAGAACATTTTTGTTGTCACACATTAACCTCCACTATCAGATTTCCTTTTTTCTCTTCAACCAACACTTTACCACCTACCGCTGAACCTTCTTCCTACTATGATGCCTGCAAATTTCCTGAATGGAAAGAAGCTATGACCCAAGAATTTTTAGCCCTAGAAGCAAACCAAACCTGGGAAGTAGTGGCCTTGCCAAAGGGAAAGAAACCTATCAGTTGTAAATGGGTGTTCAAGGTGAAGCACAAGGCTGATGGTAGCATTGAAAGGTATAAAGCTCGGTTGGTAGTCAGGGGGTTTACACAAAAAGCAGGAATTGATTACACAGAGACCTTCTCTCCGGTTGTTAAAATGACCACAATACGGGTATTGGTGACTGTTGCAATCAAGAATGGTTGGCAAATTGCTCAGTTAGATGTTAACAACGCGTTTCTTCATGGGGATCTTCATGAAGAAGTTTTTATGAGTGCACCACCTGGTTTGGAACTCGAGCATGGACAAGTTTGCAAGTTAAAGAAATCCTTGTATGGATTAAAGCAAGCAAGTCGGCAATGGTATTCCAAATTGTCTCAAGCACTAAAAGCAAAGGGTTTTCATCAATCCTTAAATGATTAATCTTTATTTTCTAAACAAGTGAGAGATTCATACACCTATGTAGCTGTCTATGTTGATGATGTTATAATCACAGGCAACGATGCTAGTGAAATTTCCAGTTTAAAATCTTTCTTGGATCAGGAGTTTAAGATCAAAGATTTGGGACAACTTCACTATTTCTTGGGTATTGAATTTTCAAGAACTCCAAGTGGGATGGTTATGCATCAGCAGAAATTCATTGAAGACACAATCAAAGAATTCAACTGTCAAGATAGTCATACAGTGGTCAGTCCTCTTGATCTACATACAAAAGATGTTTTTCAAGACAGTTCTCTGCTTAAAGATCCTACTGAATACAGAAAGCTAGTGGGAAAACTTAATTTTTTGGTACACACTCGACCAAATATTGCATTCTCAGTTCAATTTCTGAGTCAATTTCTGCAATCTCCAACTGAGTTACAAATGAAGGTTGCTCTTCATACTTTGCTTTATCTCAAAGGCACCATCAACAGAGCTTTGCTTCTCAGTGGAGATTCTTCTTTTTCAATTCAAGCTTTTTGCGATGCTGACTGGGCTTCGTGTCCTTTGACAAGGCGTTCGGTCTGTGGTTTTGTTGTCTTTCTAGGAGGAAGTCCTATCTCCTAGAAATCAAAGAAACAAACTACAGTCTCTCTTTCTTCCGCTAAATCAGAATACCGGTCTTTAAGAAGAGTTTGCACTGAACTGGCTTGGCTTACTCGTCTTCTCGCTGAGCTTCAAGTTTCTGGCATCACTCCTATACCAGTCCATTGTGACAATCAAGCCGCCATTCATATTGCTCGTAATCCTGTTTTCCACGAACGTACTAAACATATTGACCTTGATTGTCATTATGTACGTGATCGTTTGATTGATGGCATGATTTCTCTACATCATGTTCCTACCAAGCATCAGTTAGCTGATGTTCTCACCAAGTCTTTGCCAGGATATACTATACCCTCTATTTTGGACAAACTTGGTGTCATTCCTCATGCCTCCAGTTTGAGGGGGGATGATGAGATACAACAGCGTGCTAGAGTCGGTTAGAGATGCCACGTCATCTTACTTGTAACATAATTTGTAAAAACAGAGCACGCTCTCTTCCATTCTGTATCTTAGCACAGGTTCAATGAATCTAGAATGTAATAGCATATAAGAACACATCTCTTGTACGATTCATTCTAATCAATACACAGAAGAATGTTCTTCCTCTCTTCCTTTCCCTCTTTCAATTTTCTCCAAATGTAACACCGTCTAAGTCTTGTCTAGGCGTTAAAATGTGCTAGCCCGTCTAGCCTTCCAATCCGTCTAGGAGACCGTCTAATTCGTCTAGGCGCCCATTTAGACCGCTTAGGAGCTAGACGGTCCCTCTCTATCTACGATCCGCTTGGCATTTTTTTAGAACAATGATGAGTAGTCCAAACAAGATAATAAAAAGTAGTTTCACATGTGATTTTTATTTTAATGATGTATAAATATGAAAAGGAGTTTTTAGTTTTGATGTGATAAAAGATACTCGGGTCATTACAATATATAGAGAAGGAAGGATATAAATAAGGTTACAAATGTCATCATTTATCAGCTAATGCTAGAAATTCTTGATATTTGAAAATACAGTTCCATTTTACTTTTCATTTTAACAAAATTCACACATATTAACATTAAAATATCTTACTAAAATGTCTCTATTAAGTACTCCAATCAATAACTATTAAATGTTCCAATTACTCTGTCTTAAAATTTTTGCAAGTAATTAAAGGAGAAGAAAGAGATGAATACATAATAACTGTTCATAGAAAAATGAAATATAATTAAGTTGGAAAAAGATTTTAAAGTAAATGAAGCATCATATTCAGAAGAAAAAAATGAGCAAAATATTTAAAATGACAAATTTTATTAAAAATAAAATCAAGGCTAAAATGACAAGTAGAATAAAACAAAAGAAGTATATATACATAGATATAGACATTCTACGAAGAATTTGTGTAAAGATTAGGCATGTCCCACATTGAAAAACAAAGTAGAAAAATAACCCTTTAACTTAAGCTACTGACCCGGTTTGAATGTAGAGCGGTGTCCGACCAATCGAACCAGGCGAGCTAAAAAGATAAGATTAAAAAAAAAACTTAAGTTATTGAAAGATTAAAGTCCTGATCTTATATTAAAAATATCAAGAATATAATAAATACAATCTCTCATCCCCAATTAACTACGTTAAATTTAATAATTAAATACTATCTTAAACTTTTGAATGATGATAGGATAAAAAGAAGTCCATTCCACATTATATACACAAACAGATGTGTGGATTCTCACATTATATTAATCTACCGGAATTTAACAAATATATACTCAATAATAAGTACTCGTTAATTATTCCTCGAAGAAGTTACAAGTCAACCTCTTTACTTGAATCAAGCCCAAACAAAGCATATCTCAATACAATCTAGAGCCAGCCATACAAACTCTAAATTTCCCAACACTTCTTGCAAAATATCCAAAAAAAAAGATGAGAAATATGATTTCCAAGCAACCAAACACTCATCATAAACTCTCTCTAATCTCCTAACTAATCATGCCTAATTAGTGGAAAATCAAACAAATATACAACATGTACAAATAAAATCCTTCAAGGTCCCTCCACTACAAGAAAAACACCACTTTCTTCTGTTTTCTCACCTTTATCACTTCTAAATCTCTTCCTCTAGAGACTTAGTGTTATATTTGAAAAAAAAAAAACCGAAAAAGAATCCTTCACAATCATGGCTAACCCTCTTTTTTTCTTTTGTTTTTTTTAGCTTTTCCCCCTCTCTTTACACCTTTTCCTCTATTGGAGGGAGTGTGTAAATTCTTTTGGTAGAACCAAAATTTTCCTTTAATTTGTCTTCTTTATATTATTTTTTTCTATGAAGAAATTAATCTTCTAAATATCCCTCTAATCCAAGAGCCAAAACAATATATGAAGGTATGATCAAAGGCAATCACATGTTTTGGCTATATCTCCAACTTCTTTCAACATCTTGTGCAATTTTCATGGCATCCATGGAGGCACCTAATATGCCACGTTTGGTGAACCCTACTGCATACAAACCGGGTTCGCCTTTCCACCCGTTTGGAAAGGGTTTTTTGGGTAACCCATCTTCCTCCGAGAACATCTCACTTCCCTATAAACCATGACAAAATGACAAAGTATGAATAAACTTGAGAATATTTAATTTAAATACACATATAAAACAAAGTTAGATATACATGTTTAAGTAACAAGTAGGACCATTCTCCAAGCCTACAATGGAAAGAAGAAGAAAAGTGACATGGAAGCCCATGTCTATCTTCCTTTTTAGTCCTCTTTTAGAACTTTTTGAAATAGTCTACCATAGGAATCAAATACAATAATAACTACAAAAAGAAGGGTAGGAGTTGCATATGTTGCAAAGTAAAGTAGGATGTGAAGAATAAAGATGAAAGTTGTCACCTTTAACCAAGAAGGCACATTGCTCTTGTAACCGGTTGCTAAAATAATGGCATCAAAATTCTCCGTTCTCCCGTCAATGAATTCGACGGCATGATATTTTAACCGTTTAATTGCTGGATATACCTGTTTTCAACAATTTTAATCACAGTAATTAGTACTAACCCTAAAAATTCAAGTGCAAAAATCACAATCTTTGTCAATGAAGTTAGTTTTGCCTATAAGCTTTTAGGGTTTCCAAGACACGTGCGGGTGGGGGGTCACGTGCGGTGCCTGTTCATCATTAGAAACCCAGCCTCTCTTTTTTTCAAAGGAAATTCCAAATGATTACTTTCATAATTTATGTTCATAATAATAATATGTCCCACAACCTATTCAATCAAACAGTTACTATATAAGCCAATATGCTATAAGCACATTCACATAAATAAATTTCAGGCTTGATTCCCTCTAATAAAGCGGATTATATTAACCAATTATCAATTTGAGTTCATTTTTAGTGGGACTTATCCTTTCTTTGTGCCCATTATTGCTTTCTAGTTCTAGGTAAGGAAATTTTCAATCAAATCGGAAAAAATTAATAATCAATCAAACTTAATGAAATTCTTAGGGAAAAGTTGAAAAGGAAAGCTATAGATCAAAGTGATGTGAAATATGAACACAATGATTAAAAGTTTTGAAGTGATATATGAAGAGTAAGCACATTTCTTGTTTACACACCTTGATGTCTCCTCTTTTGATCTTGTCAAGTGTCCCAACATCCAACACCGGGGTTTTCCCGGACAAGTTCTTCAGCTGAAGCGGGCCCATGTGCGGGCGCATAAGGCCCAATCGGGTCGTGTCGCCCAACAGAACCCGAGCCAACACCAGCAACAGCTTGTCCACTAGGGTTATGGGCAGCCACTTTAGCAACCACATCGACAGCCCGAAAGTCGATCTCCCGAGCATCTCCCTTGGAAGTACATGTACCTTCAAGTGAAAATGAAGCCAAAAACTTAGAATATTCTCGGGTCATTTCATGTAATTGAAAGATAAGTTGAAGTGATGTTGGACTAAACATGTTTTTGTTACCATATGTTAGTTTAAGGACATGACTGTTAACTTTTTTGTGGAGGGCACTTTTTGCCCTTTTTAATTATTAGTTCATATTGGTAAAGAGTTTGGTATATATGATATGATACCCTAATGTTTTTATGCGCATGCTTGGGAATCCCAGGAAAGTGAAAGATCAGAGACATGGTAAGATGAACAGAACTTGGTACTTGAATACACTAATTTAACACAATAAAGGAGGAGGGCAAAAATTAGTATTTTAATTTAAGAGGGGGGAAATGAATAATAACTGGGTCCTGCAGAACAAGACTGCAAGAAGTTATGATAATATAAATTTACTTCCATCTGATGGACTGATCCTCAAATAAATTTCTCTTTTGTATTTTTGGTATTCTATGCTAAAAAAAGAAGTTTCAACCACAAAAAAAGAAGAAGCACAAACCCACAACAAGCAATTAAGAAATTATATATATCTTGTTCTTATCATTTTATTGGATATATATATACAAAATGCTAATTATGATTTTTCTGTCAATTTTACCTAATTTTGACCAAAATCAACTTGGCATGGGTTTTGCCCATTAGCTCTCAATTTCAGGTTTTAATACTAAAAAGAAAAGAGCACAAACCCATAACTCATCAATCATCAATATCATGCTTTACTCATTATGCTGGCTCTTATCTTTTTTCTAATACACTCTGTATACAACTAATCACTATCAAACCCCAAGTCAAATTAAATCACCTAATTTGACCAATCCAACTTGGGCTTTACACTTATACCCATTTTCAATTTCAAGTTCAGAAAAAAAGGGGTTAAAAATTGTAAAAAATCATTATCACTAGGCAGTCCTACAAACACCACAACAAAACAATGATATCATTGAAAGCCTGAAACCAAACCCCAGCACACTAACTTTTCTTTATTAGCTTCCCAATTTCGATTAAAAAACGATTTTTAACCCCTTTTCTTTAAGGGCATAGGTTAAAGTCCTCAAAATAAAAAGATTTTATAAATTTACATTTATTTAAGATTAAATAGATTTTGTAAAAGGGTTCACTACTTTCCTAATAGGGTTTTAGTTCCCTCTATTAATAAACTTAACCTATGTATTTAGGCATATGTTAGAAAAACCGTTAAAAAATACCCAAATCAAAGCTCGCCAAAAAAATAATACTAAAAAAACTCTTTCAAGGACAATCTTGTTGATCTTGATTAAGAGAGAGGAGGAAAGTTAGAGAGATAAAAAGTTCCAAATTAGTCTAAAACACATTCCCTAAACACAATCATTCCCTGAATCACGAATCCACCAAATATTACTATAATCACTAATTTGATTTCTTTTTTTTAATAAACAAAGATATCCCCCAAAATCCCTTTCCCAAATCACCTAATTAGTTTTTTAAACCACCCAATTTAGTAACTAGAAAGAAATAAAAACACCAAAATTTGATCAAATACCTTAGAAAAATTGTTAAATCAAACCATCACACCTTCGCCTAACACTTAAGTAAGGTATACATGAAAGTTACCTCTCTCAAAACTCAAAAGTCTAAGCTATCTAACTAGCTATAGACTAGGGTCAAGTACTTATAGGAACTTTTTGTCACCCTTTATGAACTTATCTTTCCTTCGATCTCCAAAAGATCTACCCATAATAAAGTGTACAAAATCAAGAAAACGTTACATTATTTAAACTTACCGCATCTCTAACAACAATAGAAGGCAAGGCCCGATGATGACAAAGATCCAAGCAAACCTCCATCCCCGAGTTCCCACACCCAACCACCAACACTTTCTTCGCCCTGAACCTCGCCCCATTCTTATACCCACTCGTGTGAACCACCTCCCCGCCAAACTCCGCCACCCCCTCGATCTCCGGGGCCACCACCTCCGCATTCTCCCCCGTGGCCGCCACCACCCACCGCGTCACGTACTCCGCCTTATCCGTCCTCACCCTCCAAAACCCCTTCTCCTCATCATACTCCGCGCTCGCCACCGACTCGTTGAAGGCGGGCCGGATCTCGAACCGGGCCGCGTACTCCTCCAAGTACCCGACAAACTGCTGCTTCGACGGGTACGTCGGGAATTGCGCGGGAAACTTCATCAAGGGCAGCTCGCAGAATTGCTTGGGGAGGTGGAGGCGGAGCCGGTCGTAGGTCTTGAGCTGCCACAGCGAGGCTATGCAGTGGGCCCGCTCCAGGACCAGGCTCGGGACGCCGCGGGCCCGTAGGCAGGCCGCCACCGCCAGGCCCGACGGGCCCGCCCCGATGATGACCGGGCCCGGTACTATTACCGTCTTTATTACGCCTCCCGCGCTGCTGAGCTGGCGGAGAAGCGGGTCGTGTAGGAGCTTCCCTTCTATCTCCCGTATGTGTGCTTGATCGTCGGCCATCGTATTGAACGTGAATAAAACGGCGAATAATTCGGGAAGGGTTTTGTTTTTTTTTTTGTGTGTTTTTTTAAGTGGGATTTGTGAAGTGGGTAAGACTAAGAGCCATACACTAGGTGTTGTGAGAACTTGTGCTTGTTAACTATGGAGGAAAGTTTGAAGATTGAGGGAGAGATGAGTCTGTATAATGGTTTGGAATGGAGTTAAGGCAGCATTCAAAGAGGAAGGAAGAGGAAGATGTGGAGGTGGAGGGAATTGAGAGTGAGAGGAGTGAGAATGATGGTGATATAATGTGTGAAATATATATATGAATCAAGTATTTGCTCATAAGGCCCCAATCTTTTTCTATGAATATTAATTTCTAGATTAATTAATCATTATTTTTTAGATCGTGATTATTATTATTATTTAAAATTGTTATTTGGTGTTTGGTATCACCGGCTGACGAATTGAAATTAGAGAGTACTCCTAGCTTTTTCTTTTGGGGAGGTGCAAAAGAGGTAGTTATGCACTTGAGTTCAGGTCGTGTAAGTGGATTGAAAATTTCTTTTTTTGTGTGTTGGAGCTGCAAATTAAGCAAAGTAGGGGGCGGGGGAGTAAAGGATAAATGCATTCTCCGCGTCCTAGCTTTATTTTATTCTTGCCCCTAATCTTTGGAATTATTTACACAGATGCTGAAGTTATAAATAGTTATGTTTTTGTCCCTTATGATTTTGGTAGGTTTATGAAACAAATCGGGTGAGGGGGATTAGTATTAGTTTGGATCTGATTAATGATATAATTGTCCAAAAAAATTGAGCAAGTGGAGTTTTAGTGTGGAGATAAAGAATTACCACACCTAGTACATAAATTTATGGAATATTATTTGATTTATTTCTTGTATTATTAATTGATTTTAAGATGAAAGTCCGATGAGATTATATGTTGAGCACAATGCGCATATGCACATGGATCCCTTCATTAATATTGACTCATCGAGGTTTGACATGATATCATAAGTTGAGAGAATGTCTAGCTAGTATTTAAGTTTAGGACAAATACCACATAAGAATGGAGAGTTTGGTTCAAATGAAACAAACTCTTATCCTAAAACGAATGCATTTTTCATAGTTAATAATGCACTTTTCATATAAAAGTGCATTGAAAAATACAAAAAGTGCATTACGAAAAAGTGCACTAAAAAAATTTGAAAAGTGCACTAAAAAGTACGAAAAGTACAAATGCGAAAAAGTGCACTCTGAAGTATGAAAAGTGCACTACTAACTACAAAAAGTGCATTCGTTTTAGGATAAGAGTTCGTTTTAGGATAAGAGTTTGTTTCATTTGAACCAAACTCTAAGAATGGATACTTATGTGTAAAAATATACAGGAATCTCACCCGTTCTTTGAAAAAATGGACATCCCAAATTAGAATTTTATTAAAGTGGAGTATACACATTTTTCAAAAAAAAATCATTTCCCAAGGGACGTGCACAACCCGTGTTTCGGTTTCTCCTTAGATGTGCATCAAAACTACTATGTGAATCAAATTAAATCTAATTGTTTGTGCTTTGATTTTGAACTTTGATTTTATATTTTTAAGCTTAGTTATGTGTATGAAGACTATAATTAGCTAATTTTTTATACACATAAGGTTAGTTTCGATGTACATGCAAAATAAGATGCACTTTCTGGTTGTTTTGATGCAAATATGGTTAGTTAATTTTGATGCATCTACATAAATAAGACACACTTGTGCATCAGTTTCACTAGGGTTTATAAATCCCGTCATAGGCAAGGTTTTGGGCAAAGATGTACGCACCCATACCCCAAGAAAGAAATCGAGAGGGAGGGTCAAAGTCCCAAAACAAAGGCACAAACAAAAGGGGCAGAGAAGACGAAGAAAGGATAAGGAAAAACACACAAAGCGACAAAAAATCTGAGGCTCTCCCTTGTTGTCTGTCCACTACCGCTCCTCAACCACAATTCTCTCTCTCCACTACTAGTCCCTACACTCGGCCAAGTCAACTGAAATCTCCAAGAGAGTGAGGTCCTGATGTATAACTTCGTTTTAACTCTTTTTCGATTTGTCTCTACCTCGACGAAAATCACTAAGAATCAGACTTTATCACCTCCATTCTGGGGCATCTGGTGATTTTTTTTTGTTAGGAAAGTGATTAATAAGGTTGCAATATTTAAAGATCGATCGCTATTGAGCATTTTTTTGGATGAGATAAGATTTGAAAACTTATGAGCTTACCTAAAAATCAAACCGTACTTTAAAATTCCACACAAAAGGTGTTTTCTTTGGTTGTTGAGGGTCCATTTGAATCCCCAAACATAAATCATTTTTTTTTTTGATACGGAAAGTAATTAGGGTGACCACAAACATCATAATGGTCGCCCTAGAGCATCCTGACAGATGAGGGTAAGTAAACCCGGGTCAACTGCAAGCGGGAAAGAGGAGACACGTCTGAAAGATCCAGCGATGAAGTCCGCCACAGAATTGCACTCCCGATAGATGTGAGTGATACTCCAATCCTGGAACCGGGCAAACAAACAGTGGATGTCCGAACGCAGCAGCTCAATCTCCCACGGGCAGCGCCAGTCGCCGAGTACGGCCTTGACCAGCTGAAAATTATCGCCTTCAATCTGGATCCGGGGAATACCACGTCTGGTGGCCTCGAGAAGTCCCTGGCGTAAGGCGATGGTCTCGGATATTAGGACGGACTGTCGACCAATCAGTCCTCCGTCAATGTGGATGGGGGAGCCACCAGAGTCCCTGAGGATGAATCCGAACGAAGCCATGCCATCTGCATTCACAGCACCATCAAAATTCAGTTTAATATAGTCCATCTTGGGTTTAGCCCATTTCGTATGCTTTCTTCTTGTTTCACCACCACTTGTATGAGTGCGAGGGCCAGGGGAGTCCAAAGCACCAGCTAGTTTCCATTCTTTAATCTGGTTTCGGGTAAATTCAGCAATGTTATCAGCATTAGTCAGGTTTGTTCCGTTGCTGTTATAAAAAACTCTCTTATTTCTGGCGAACCATAGGCTCCACCAAGTGTTTATAAGGATTTCTAATTCCTCTTTTGTTAACTTGTCCTTAATTTCTTCGAGGACCTGATGTGGTTTTTTGTCGTCCAGGGATACCTGGTTAGTAATACTGCGGAGTTTTGGGTTTATAGAATTTATGGTTGCTTTTGTAAGGGGGCATGAAAATAAGATGTGTTTTGTGTCTTCAACGTGGTTATTGCATGCTTCGCAGCCTTGTGGAACCGGGATATGGTTAGCCGCAAGTCTAGTTTTAGTCGGAAGGCCGTTACGAGCAACTTTCCACAGGAAATTTTTCATTTTAGGAGGGATGTTTAGCCGGTTAATCCATTCAAGGTTAATCTTAGGTTCACCTTTGGATTGGTGGAGCCACTGCATTGTCGAGTGAGTGGAGTACCATCCGTTTTTACTTGGTTGCCAGTACAATCTATCCGGTATTTTATTGATGGGGTTAATAATTCTGGAGATTCTTTCGAGGTCATCTTGATTAACAACCTGTCTCAACTTTTCAATGTTCCATGAGTTATCCTCACTGAGGTACACCTCAATAAGCTCCTCCCAATTAATGAGGGTTTCAACCTCGGGCTTTGGGTTAAGGGGACCATTGCCGGTCCAATTGTCTTTCCAAAATCGGATGGTTTTGCCGTCCCCCACTTGCCAGATGAGGCCCTTAATGAAAAGGTCTCGTAGGCCAAGTAATTTGGACCACTGCCATGATGTGTTTTGTTTTTTCTTATAGTTTAGGATACTCTCTGTTTTGAGGTATTTTTCAGTCACTATTTTGACCCAGAGATTATTTGGTTCAGCTAGGATTTTCCAAAGTAGTTTCATTTGGAGTGCTTGGTTCATTTCGGCCGCCTTGGCGATTCCCAACCCTCCGTGGGCAGGGGGGCGACAGATGGAATTCCAGCTTATGAGTGGTTTGTAATTGTTTTCCTTGTTCCAGAAGAAGTGTTTGTTAATATCGTCTAGTTCTTTCAAGGTTGACTGCGGTAACAGAAATGATTGCATTATATAGTTTGGTTGTGCTGAAAGGTTTGCTTTGATTAGGGTTTTACGCCCCTCCTGGGATAAGGCGTTAGCTTTCCATTTTGTTAATTGGGATCTGGTGCGTAGTACCAAGGGTTTAAAGGTATTTTGTGTTACTCTCCCGTTAATTATCGGACATCCTAGATATTTATCCAAGGCAATTGTGTTTGCAATTTGGAGGATTTGTTTTATCTGCTCCTTTGTGTTGTTGCTTGTGTTTTTGGTAACTTGGAACGCGGATTTATGGAAGTTGACTTTCTGGCCAGATATTTGACAATAGTCATCGATAATGTCTTTAATATTTTTGCAGGCTTGGCTATTGGCTTTTGCAAAGATAATGATATCGTCCGCAAAGGCCAAGAAAGGGATTTTTGTTCCATTTCTCGCGATTTGGATCCCGATGCCACTTTTTGGGTTAGTACTCAACAGGTGGAGTTGTCTTGCCAGAATCTCAGCTGCAATAATGAATAAATATGGTGATAGGGGGTCCCCCTGTCTGAGGCCTCGTTGGGTGTAGAATTGTTCTGTTGGTCCATTGTTGACTAGTACAGAAAACGAGACTGTTTCTACACATTCCCGAATCCAACCCATGAATTTGTCGTGAAAACCGAATTTGTGGAGAGTATAGGTTAAGAATTCCCAGCTGATCCGATCGTAGGCTTTTTCCATATCGAGTTTGATTGCAATCCAGCCCTCCTGCCCACGTTTGTTGCGGAAAGAGTGGAAAATTTCATGTGCAATGAGTGTGTTATCGTGTATACTCCGATTCTGAACAAATGCCCCTTGCATCGGGTGGATTAGTTTGTTTAGGACGTTTTTAAGGAGGTTTGTTATAATCTTCGAGATTACTTTGTAGATGGTATTGCATAGGCTAATTGGCCTGTAATGGTTAGTTGAATTAGGGTTTTCACATTTGGGTAGCAGGGTTATGAAAATAAAAAAAATATTAAGAATTTTATTGAAAATAAAAAAAATACCATTGAAAATCTAAAATTTTCTAAATGTAATCACCAATTAATTACTAATCATCATTTAGAGTACAAGATAGAGAGAAAATGTCAATACAAGTAATCTTCAATACATTAATTAAATACATTTTTTTAAAAGACATGTTTTGAGGAATAAAATTTTAAGATTAGAAACAAATGTTGTACTGTACTCCTTATTTTACAATAAATCTTGAATTTAATTCATTATCTCGAGAATCCAAACGAGCCCTATAATGAGTTTATTACAAAATGGACTGGTTAATTCATATTGAGAGAATTTTGGTTTCACATTACTGGTCACATTTCATTTTTTTTTAAGTTAAAAAGTAATCTCTTAGCAACCAAACCACAGTTTATCAAATCCCCCCAACGAGTAAGTACCATGTATAGTACAAAACAATCCTAAAAAAAATATAGCAAAAAAGAAAAATAAAAATAATTAGATGAGACATGTAATTTGAAAGTTTGGATAATAATACTATCCTAAACCCCCACCCCTAGCTTTATCTTAATAACTAGTGGGTAAGAAACTTACAGCTATTTGAGATCCTACTACATACATAATCACTCTTCTCCAAAGTTGTCAATGTCAAACATTAATGTGTGACTAATTAAATAAGTCTAGGGCAGAGGTACGGTAGGGACACCCTAAACCTGCAGAGCCTTCCAGCTCAATCTGATCTATTCACAACATAAAAACATACCAAAAGATTTATGTATACCCACCTCAAGTCATAGCCTATTCAAGTTAATGCTCGTTTGGTTTAATCTCTTGATGTTTACGTTCTTTGAATCAATTCCTAATGAATTATAGTTTTGAAGACAAGTGAAAATATGTTTGGTGAATTTTTACAGTTTAGAAATTAGGGAATGGTTTCAATGAGGACAAGTGTCCATTTTTACATAATGCTTCTTCTAGAAATTAAAGTGAAAGGATGAGAATCGCCAACTTATATATGCTTCGTAGATAATATGTTTGTCTTCTCTCATTGTAGCCTTGAATTCGTGCAAGCAATAAACGGGGTGTTGGATACCTTTTGTGCAACATCTGGATTGAGCATCAACCAAACCAAGTCCAAGGTGTTTAGTGTCAAACTGGATGAGTATGTTAAGACCCAGATTGCTAGTATCATGAACATGGAAGTGGGTGTACTCCTTGTCACCTATTTGGGGGGTGCATTTGTGCAATTCTAAACCAACTTGTAATGACTATATAGGCCCCTCATTAGGAAGATCTCCTCCAAGATTAACGTATGGAATGCAACAAGGCTATCCTATGCAGGGAGATTAGAGCTAGTCAGAGTAGTTTTTTATGGAGTCTTGCAATATTGGTGCAAAATGTTTAGGCTTCTTAAGAAGGTGATCAATTTAATTACGAATCTGCTCAAAAATTTCTTTTGGTTAGGATGTGAGGGGAGAAGAGCTCCTGGAATAATGCCTGCTTTGCTGAGCTAATATTTGAGATCCTACAAGACTTGGACTCTATCTGGCACAATTGGGTTAATCAAGTTTAGTTAAGAGGGCAGAACTCTTGGAGCATGGAATACAAGACCACAACAAGCGCAATTTGGAGTTCAGGGCGGATGGCTAGAGATGACTTGGTAGATTCTTTGGAGGACAATGCTACTCCCAAAGTGTTAGTTATGGCAAATTTGACAGTAGAGGTCCCACTATGACAACATAGATCAAGGTCAGCAGCTAGAGTGGGACTTGTGAGTTTGGGATAGGATCATCACTCCAAGGGTGGCTCTCAACTCTTAGAGGATCCTAAAGAAAGGTGTGATGACTAAGGACAAGCTCAAACAAATGAACATATTGCACGAGGATCTGTGTATTATGTGTGAAAAGGGAAGCCAGGAGACATGGAAGCACCTATGGTTTGAATGGGACTTCTCTAAAACAGTGTTAAGAGGAGTGTTGCGATGGGCAACGATTAGAAGGCAATCTCATAACATTACTTGAAGTATGGTTGGAGGTGTCAAGCAGGTTTGTGGGCATAAGCTCTCTGATGTTCCATGTGTGGAATGCATGTCATAATATTACTATGTACTACAGTCTACATATGGTCATCTAGGAATAGAGTTGTGTTTAAAAGATGTTCTAACGAGAGATTGAATGAGAACAATAAACAGAATCGACACAGAGATTTACGTGGTTCGTTAATAATGACCTACGTCCACGGGAAGAGAAACAAAATACTATAATGGAGTACATATTATTAGGTATTTCGAGAGATTATATAGAGACTCAAGAAACTCTATTACAGCTTTGGGTTGTAAGCCCAAACAGATCGCGAGTGGCCCAAAAACAAATAATATCCCCCCCCCCCCCCCCCCCCACCACGTCAGGGGGCGTCGCCCTTTGACCCCTGATGTTGTCGGGGGCTCCGCCTCCGAACCTCTGACGGGTTCTGGTCAACGACATATTCAAGGCATATTAACAAAAGATAAGCTACAAATATTGAAGAATGTGTACGAATGTGCACACGTCTTCTTAGCTAGAAACTGTATTTTAGATCAAGATGGAGAAAGGATAATAGGAAAAATTGGAAATTCTTAATGATAATTAGATTGGATTAAGTCATGTAAAGTTTAGGTATGTCTAGAATATTTTTGTAACTACTCTCTCTATAAACGAATCATCATTTCATTTAAAAAAACATAAAGTGAATGCATAAATATAATTAGTTTATAAGCGATGATGTTGTGCAAAAATTGATATACATACTAGATTAAAATTTTCTTTTACCCTTTCAAGCCATGCAATACGAAGTATTAAAATTTTCTTCTTCTGAAATCATCTAATATTACTATAAAAAAACCTAGATTCGAAAGAAGTGGACTTAGAATACTATAGTCTATTATTATAGCAAGCTAAAACTTTCTGGCCTGGTTTGATCTACACAATTTGTAAGGTCGATCATAATCAAGGACCCTTCACTTCAGCTCCTAAGCCGAAAGTATATCAATGAAATTTGAACTGAATTGTAGTTTATCTAATTACATGGTATTTCATTTTCAATGTCCATAATTATATAGCCAATAGTCATCATTTTGAGGCACAGTTAGCGTGATCATCAGGTCATGCAATTCATATATCGCAAATAATTCACAAATTCGTCGTGGACCATCACAACTCACAAGAAAAATTATAATCCTGGTGTCTAAACACAACAGGTGGACGAACACGATATGTATATATCGATCAACAGAATTAATGGAGACTTATACAAGGGACAAAATTAGCTATAATTAAACTATAATCACTTAAATTTAGGGCTAATTCGATTTTTTGAGAAATTTAAACTTCAATTTCCATCATGATCTTGGTCCCCCTTCTAGCACACCTCATACGAAGAGTCGAAGAATAAAGCACAATTACACACAAATAATTTATGAAAATATATGTTTCCATCCTTTTCATTATCATTCAATAATCAATATATTTATATATCCGATAAGTTTCACCTCCAAATTTCCAATCGTATCTGCGTAACGGTCAATGAAATGAAGCCATTTTCGTTTCTTATGCAACTTCGACCCGTACTTCGTAACTAAAATTAATTCTTGCAAGCGACATCGATAATGATTTGAACCAAGTTAATTTTAAGACGTATCATCCGTCTGAATAAAACTGAAATTCCCATTAGAATAAAAAATCACGATTTTGTATGCCTTTCTAATTAATTAGCGGGTTGTTTGGGGAATCACTATCGATTCGATTTAGGTTATATGTGAGTAAAATTATCCGATCAGTCGATTTGATTTATCATTGTTATATATATTTTATATGTTTTTAAAAAAGCATACAAAAACTAAGCGAACGCAGATTTGTTTTTACTTCATGTCCTCTCTTCTTTACAGTTTTTTGGTCAGAAAAAAGATGGGGAGGATCTGTCAGACAGCCATGCGATCACCTCAACCTCCATGAGGGAGTCGAGGACGATCCAATACGGCTGAACACGCTGTCATGGCCATGTGTCATCCATTAGACTTGGTTTCCTGTCTCCTTAGAACTCAAGGATACAAAGGTACAAGCTTATAGAACAAATCCTGTTCAAGTAAGGCCGTCTCTCTTCTTTACAGTTTAACGATTTTTTACATTGTATTTATCTTTTAAGTTCAACTACTAAAATACTTTCAAATACAAATCATAAAATTTATAAGATTTATCATCGTCGAAACCGAAGTGCACTATATATCAAATTTCCAATATGCAAAAAAATCATTTAACTCACACATTTTTAACTGCAAGCTCTTAGTCTTAGTTTAAGATTATTTTAGTTATAATCAAATTGTTACCTTATAAAAAAAACAATAAAGAAAATAATACTGAGACATGTACTATCCTTCTCTTCCTTTGTCATGTCATTGTACTGCATTTATATCATTAGAGAAGACAAAAGGAATATGAAATAAACAAACCGTTGCACAAATTAGCTTTTCGTTCTCTTTATGAGCCTAGGCTTGAGTTATTGATGTCCACATATTTTCCAATATATAATCAGTATTGAATGCTTACTTTACCTAAATATAATTAATTTTTGTTTAGCTAATAAGTACTTTATCCTAAAAAAAAAAATCGCTCTTTAGAAAAAAACAAAACTAGAAGCCTTTTTCCTCTGTTTTTTCCCCTCCACTTTAGCATGTTTTGAAGTTTTATTTTTAAGTCAGCTAGGATATTTATATACAATGCTTATGAATAAAATAAGAAAAGAAAAAGGAAGTTAAATGAAAAGGCCTATAATATTTAATTTTCATAAAATCACAAATAGCTAAGAACTTGTAGAAAGTAAAATGACATCCACGTCGGGTGGCGCCTGCTTACTAATAACTACTCTTTTCGTTCTATTCTACTTGACACTTTAAAAAAATTCACACATATTAAGAAATTGATTGAAAATATAAGAAATATTATTGGAAATCCAAATTTTTCTATATGTATTTAAAAATTAATTACTAACCCATCCTTAAAGCCAATAGAATGAAAGAAAAAAGTCAATACAAACACTTTTCAATACATTAATTAAATAAATACTCCAAAATAACAAATTTTAATGAATACGATTTTAGCTATAAAATATCAAATAGAATAGAACGGTGAGAGTAGTAATCAAAAAGGTTGAAATATGTAATTTTCATATTTTTTAATGATTTTATACGATTTCTACTTTCATTTACGATATTTTTTTTAGGGTCAAGTACGAATTTGTAAAACATAAGTGTATGACACCAAGTCCTAGATCTCAGGGGTGATGGGTCCATTTACCAAGTGTAACATAGTTTGATAGAATTCGATGGGATTTTCTTAAGGAAATCCTTATTACTTCGGGTATTCTTTTGCAGATGGTTCGAGTGATTATGAAATGTCAGACATCGGGTTTTATAAAGATATTATTGAAAATGGCGATTAAATCCCAGGCTTCACTTCGTTTAGAGGAGTCTGCTAAAGGGATCCTCTTTTACTATATCTTTTTCGGCAGAATATATAAAAGCCGCTCTGTATTTGGACCAATTGGTCACTTGGCCCCTTGTACTTTAGCCCTAACCGTTTAGCCCCCTATAGTTGCACATTGTGACCTATTGAATTCCTATTGAGCCACTTATCCCAGCTTTTTTTAGGAGTATAGTGCATGTCATCGCCATTGTGGCAATACAATATAACACATCATCGCGCGTGCACCAAACTCCTAAAAAAAAGCGGGGATAAGTGGCTCAATAGGGGTTCAATAGGTCGCAATGTGCAACTATAGGGGGCCAAACGGTTAGGGCTAAAGTACAAGGGGCCAAGTGACCAATTGACCCAAGTACGTGGGGCCCTTTATGTATTCTGCCTATCTTTTTGTCTTATGTATGTAACGCTTTTCACATATTATTCAAGCGATAGTCAATTCTGAGGAATGGAAACCAATCACGGTAGGCGACAATATGCTATCTCATCTTTTTTTTTCTCGACGACCTTGTTTTATTTGCAGAAGCACTTCCTTCTCAAGCATCAGTCATTCAAAAATACTTTGTGGGTTTTTTGAAATGTCTGGTCAGTTGGTGAATTATTCCAAGGGCAACATGGTTTTCTTCAAGTTGGTAAATTCGAGTGTGAAGGCGGCAATCAATGGTGTGCTGTCTATTCCGGTTGAGACTGATTTTGACACTTACCTAGGAGTTTCAGAGGTCTATTGATGTGTTTCGGTCCTAGACCGAGAACGATCATGACGAGCCCGAGTCTACCGAGACCTTGGCGTCCGCTTGGATTCCGACATAGCTCGTTATTGTTATATTTATTATTATTTATAATATTTTCTATTTTTGGCATGTTTCTATTTATAGTTAGTTTCTATTTATATTTCCGCTATTAATATTTTTGAGCGTGTGTCTACTTATACTTAAGAGACTGGCCCAATAGTTTATTAGGCCCATTAGTTAGACCTAGTTAGGTTTTGTATTCTCTATTTAAACAACTCGTTGTATTCAGTTTTATTTACGCCTTGCTATAGACAGATTGCCTTTTGTGAATCGAGTTTCTCTTCCCTAAGGCCTAGGCGTCAAACCCGGTTCGCGAATCGAACCCTTTTCTATCCCTTTTCCTACGCCCTTGTCTCGGCCCTAGGTCACCCGAACTCGATCCGTCGAGTTTTCCCTCACGAGCCACCCTGTGGTTCGCGCTTATCCAGGTTACTATTCGTTGGAGAAGATCCGAGGTCCTTCCGACCCTAGATCGGGCACCCGTGCGATCCACTCGAAAGGCGGAACGCATCATCTATGGTCCCATGACTAAGGACCGGTATGATTTCTTGCTTGAGAAGATTACCGCTCAGCTCCGGGGTTGGCAGGCGAAGACTCTTTCTACGACGGGTCGGGTGACGCTTGCAAATTCCGTCCTTACTAGTCTACCCCTCCTATGTCATGCATCCCTCACAACATCTGAAAGGGGTGTGCGATAAGATTGATAAACTACTGCAAGATTTTATTTGGGGTCTATTAGGGAAAGCCAAAAGATCCATCTTTTAGCTTGGGATAAGATTGCGATCCTCAAGGGTGAGGGAGGTCTTGGGCTACGTAAAATTAGTAGCACAAATACGACGACCCTTGCCAAATTGGGTTGGCGTCTTCTACAACAACCAGAGGCTTTATGGGCAAGGATTTTAAGGAATAAGTATTGCTTTAGTGAGATCCACTGTTCGTCGAACACAATCATTCGTTTAAGGCTCCAGAATTTGAAAGCAGATTCTAACTTGCCAATCAAGAACATAGTCGCAACAATGGGGGGGGGGGGTGGACTTTCAACAACAATAATAGTAAAAAAAATCGGACAATCAAATTAGTTTAAACATTAAAATAGCATACAATAATAATACTAAAAATAGTTTTACATAAAAAGAGAACAAACGTACAAATCAAACTAAATTTGACTCCTTGCTACTACGAGACAATTGACATCTACGAGTATCTAAACTTTGAAAACGTTTCAAAATAGGTTCGTTTTCAATAGTTGCAAACACCTCCTTCTCAATAAATACTACCAAAGTATCATTCAACCATCCATCTCCCATTTTGTTTCTCAGATCACTCTTCACATATTTCATGCTAGAAAATACCCTCTCAACACATGTTGTAGCAACTGGTAGGAGTAAAGGTAACTCAACCATGCGGTAGATAAATGGAAACAATCTATCTTTTAAAGTTTCCTTCATCTTCTTTGCTAGGCTTCCAAAGTCCTCCACATCTGAGAATCGTTCATCTCTTCTTACATCAATCAGAAATGTTTCAAATTCTTGAGGCATGAATGAGCAATCCGTACTTGAAAAGTCATTTGGATAAAAACGAGAAATATGAACAAGCTTCTCCACATCAAAATTAGAGAATCTATTCTTTGGATCAAGACATACAAAGCCATTAAGCAAATCTGTACTTGCTTCAGAGAAACGATGGTTGAACTCTAGTAGAATTGAATCAACAACCTAGTAGCATTTCAATGAGAGAAATTAAATAAAATAATTGGAAGTTGGAACTTTAATCAAGAAATGTAGAATAAAGCTATAACATATTTTATTACCTCATACCTTTCTAGAATGCTCTCCTTTTTCAAGTTCTCCTTTTTATTACCCCGTACCTGAAGAAAGCTCTCCTTTTTCAAGCTCCAATACCTTTCTAGAATGCTCCAACTGTCGAAGATTATCAACTCTTTTACAAGAAGATCCACACACGTTCACAATTATTCCAAGATAATTGAAAAAGTCACAAACATATCGATTCAACTTGCATACGGCAACAACTACTAATTGGAGTTGATGTGCAAAACAATGAACATACCAAGCACTGAGATTTTCCTTCAAAATAAGTGCCTTCAAGCCATTAAACTCGCCCCTCATATTTGATGCACCATCATACCCCTGATCTCTCAATCTAGATAAAGATAAACCATGTTTGGCAAACAAAGAATCAATACCTTCCTTCAAACATGTTACCGATGTCTCTCTTACATGAACCAAACCTAAAAAACGCTCCACCACTTGTCCATCTTTGTTTACATATCTAATCAGAACTACCATTTGTTCCTTCAAAGAGCAATCACGAGACTCATCAACCAAAATGGAAAACAATTTATCACCAAGGTCAACCAATATTGCAATAGTGGTCTCAACTGCACAAGCATGAACCATGTCTTTTTGTTCTGTTGGAGCTATCATTTGATTATTTTCAGGTGCATTTTTCAAAACAACACTACCAATCTCATGATTTCTCAAGTTATACCATGTTAACAACTCCAAAAAAACATCTCTATTCAAAGAAGCAGATGACTCGTCATGTCCTCTCATAGTCAACCTTTGACATAAAATAAATCGAATGACATCAAGAGTTGTTGTCAAACGAATGCGGTAAGCTTCTTCTCTTCTCAAATTGCTTCCTTGAACAATATAGCTCACACTGTTTCTGTTTTTTAAAATTCTCAAAATCAATTCTTGCTTTATTATGTGGACTATTAGCTGAACCAACATGAAGTCTAAACTTTTCAGTTGCTTTTCTCCAATTACAAAACCCATTTTTTGTAAATACATCTCCCCCGGGTTGTAAAGCTTGGACTTGAAAAGAAAACACAAAAAGCAAAAGGCGGCATCATTGTGAACACTATATTCCAACCAAGCAAACTCATCAAACCAATTGCCTCTAAAAGCTCTATTTGCATCCCCACATTTCTTTTTCGGAAAATTATGTCCTTTAGGTTGACAAGGTCTTTTGGCTACATATTCTCTCCGTATCCGGTCTCTAATTTCAACCTCATTCATTTCATCATCATTATTCAAATTTGCTTCCAATTCAACATTTGTAACTAAGGCTTGAGGTGGTTGCACAACACTTTGCGAATCAATTGAAACTCTTGGCTTTTTTGGGAAAATTTTCTCCATTTAATATCTAACAAATCAAAAAATTAACCTATCAATTTCAAATTTTTAACAAGAATAACTAAAACAACAAACCGACAACAAATATTTTAACAAGAACTTCTAAATTCTAAATCTAATCATCCCACTTATCCACATCAAACAACAATACATCAAAAATCAAGTATCCAATAATTATCTTCAATTTTCCAATTTTCAAACACTTCAACTCAAGTCCTCAACAAATTAACAATTACTAATTCATTAAATAGTTTAATAATTAATAAAATCTAACCTTCAAAGTCCAAATCTTCAATTGGCAATGGCTAAGAATCGAAATTTTGCCCCAATTCTCAAATCTGAGAAATTAGGGTTTGGGTTTCGTTCCTCAGTGGCTCAACTAGTCGGGGCTCGCGGCTCGACCCCAATCCCCAGACGGCCAGACCTCAGTCCCCAGGCGAATCCAAGTCTTGCGGCTCGCCTCTCCGAGTGCGGTGGCGACGTGGTGTCCGACTGTTGCTCGCCTACTCGGTTGCTCTGCTCACAAGTCATGATTGGAATTTGGAACGAACGAAAGTCGAAGAAAGACCAAGTCAAGCGAGTCTTCTTTTTTTGGACTTTTTACTACATTTTTTATTATTTGTTTTTAAATTCTTGAATTTGAAACACATCGTTTCATTTTTAAACAAAAAAATTAATTTGGATGATTCATTTAATTAAACGTTGCGTTTTTATCTATGTCATCTTCCTCATTCATAACTGAAGACCAGTCCCGATTTTCAGATCTCAGATCTGTGAGCTTCAAGCTCATCAATGGTGGACGGCAAGAGCCCGTGCCCGGCTACTCGCTGCCCTCTCCGCGGCTCCGCCCCTTCCCCGTCCTGCCCCTAGCCTTTCCTCCCTTCGGGGCATTTACCCTAGTACTAAAAAAATTTCCGGCGAACGCGGGGGGGGGGGGGGGGGGGGGGGGGAGGGCGTTGTCCACCCATGCCCCCTAAATCCACCACTGAACATAGTTACACAACGGTGGTGAAGGCAACCATTTTTAGCTTGTAGTTGACTATTTCTACCTATTACTAATGGAACCCAATAAAGTTAAGCCGTTCCATTTATGAAGACTTGGAAAATCGATGTCCCTTTAAGATTTGGTGATGAAGAACTTCGTAGATTTCTTGGTTTGCTCCTTGGAGAAATTTTAGATATGAAAGGAACAACGAAAACCATACAAGCAAAAGCTAGAGGAATGGAGGAAAAACAAAGAACCTGCGATAATTGGACTATGAGAACAATGAGAGTTGGCAGAATTGATAAATTGATCGAGAAGCGTGTGAGCTAGTAACACAAAAATCCATGGGGTTCCATCCTCAAGCCAATTGACAATAGGAGGAGTAACCCAACAACGATATATATATATATGCTAAACTTTATCTCTTTGGATATCAGATGTGGTATAGGTTATTGTTCTCAACATTATGTCACCACCCGTCGTTGGCTTACCTAGTTACCTATAAAGAGATTGAAATGCTATATCCATTTTGTGAGGTGTGTTGAGAAAATATTCCCACAATTGAGAGCGCATGTGCTTATGGGCCAAGGTGGCCAAGCACATAAGCTTAGTTGAGTTCCATCATAAAACCAATTGATAATAGGAGGGAGTAACCCAAGGGATTATATACTAAGTTTTGATTCATTAAATTCTCAATGTGGGAAACACGTTCACATGTCCCATAAATTGGCAACTGGCCTGACCCAACTGACATTTGACCATTATAAGGCCTTATAGTTGACAAGTCATTGACGAGCCTAATGAGCTATCACAATTGTGTCATCATGGTGGGCTAGGCCAATATAATGGGTGGAGAGCATTTTGCTTGGCCCGGTCCAAACAACCAATTAAAAACTCAAGATTGAGCATGCTTTGATATCATGATAAAGTTTGGTGGATTAATATTCACAAGGATGGTAGGGGGTAGAAGGGGGAATCGTCCGAGCGTATATGCGCTTATGGTCCTACCACATAAGTTTAGTGGAGTTCCATTCTAAAATCAATTGATAATATATAAGAGAATTAATCTAAAAAACTATATACTAGACTTTGATTCATTAAACTAGTTAATTTTCTAGGATTCCATCAATATAAATGTAGCCTATGTAGGTAATAGTGGGTGGATACTACTAACCATTTTATACATATGGCACAATATTATTTGCAGTGTATAAATTTTGAGCATACGTCAAGTATTATTAGGATTATAATACACATGATTTATTTCCTAACAAGTATATGTAATTGTATCACCCTCCAAACATTTCAATTATATAAGATTTTGTTCTACCTAGTTTAAACTTTCTCTTGATCTAGTTGTCCAAACAATTAAACCTTTGCCAATGACTCACATTATGCTGTGTCTAAGTGCCTTGATCCTCTTGAAAGCTAGATTGGTTACAAGTTGGCCGGAGAGAATATGATGCCACAATCATTAATTTATTATTACAGATAATAATTTTAACTTGTAGGTACTTCTAATTAGTAGGGCCATTTTTGCAATATTTTGAAGTGTTATTTTGTTTTATAATAGTGATCCCATTGATACCTCTGCCAATCCAAGTGAAATAGGCATGAGAATAATTAAAGTATACCTAAACTTTTTGTTGTTTGAAAAAGTTTTATATGTATATAGTATCATTTTAAGCTTTCCTAAGTATTCTCTCAACTCTATAGCATTTAGAGTTATATCGATCAAGATGCTATTGCTATATATATAAATTTGTAAGGTTTATTCTTATTAGCTTTCTTGTTTTGATCGAGATCAATATATAGTTGTCCACTTTGGACTCGATAGTCCAATAAGATGATAAAGTGAGCCATGGATATTAAGTTCTTGGCGTTTGAAGAGTAGCCTTTTTATGTAAGGTTCGCTAGCTCTAGCTATAGGCTTTTGTAACTAACATATATGATATATACTTCTTATATAAGTTCCATTTGTACCATTCATCCCGTACCGTTATTAATTATTATAATATGTATAACATTAACATATGTGAACGTCATTATCGCAAACAATTAAAAAAACAAAACAAAAGTTGCCATGCCCACGGAGCTCCTTTTCTTTTTTTTTTTTGGTAGAAGGAGAGACGGTATTCTCCGGCCCCTCAAGGGAGCATTTTATTAATAATAGAAAATGGGCTAAATAGTCAGCAAACGGGGGATAGCCCGACCCCTAACATCAGCGGACAGCAAATTAAGAACACCCTCAGGAGGGTCACACAATACATGAAAGCCTAGACTAAACGAAAAAGCTAACGAAGCGAGGTAGTCGGCCACATAATTAGCCTCCCTAAAAATATGACGGAACTGGATAGACCAGTCCCTACGAAGAAAGCCTTGGCATTGAGATACCAGGCTAAATAAGGGGTGATAACGATCTACAAGTTTGCTTAAAAGAAGACACACAAGTTGTGAGTCTAATTCTAAACAAACTCTCCTGTAACCCCGTTCCCAGGCAAGATTGAGACCTTGTAAAGCACCCCAAAGCTCAGCCATCGGAACCGTACACATACCTATATAATGGACAAAACCTACATGCCATTGCCCATTTTCATCACGAATAACTCCACCTGCAGAAGCCGTGCCATCATGTCTCACCGAGCCATCCGTATTAATCTTCACCCATCCTTCTCTCGGTAGCTCCCACCGAATGAATTCTTCTGTCTTTCTTACATTCACCATCTTCTGTACTCTTGTTGCTGTGTCATATTCCATCACTTGTTTCATAATGAAATCAGTTCGGTTCCCTGAAAAAGGAGCATTACGAAAAACACATTCGTTACGCCATTTCCAAATCCACCAAATCGAGGTCACAAAAATACAAGACCAAGCAATCCCGCTATCATGTTGAAGATCACACGAAATATTTGCCCGAATCCAAAAAGCAAAAGGAGACTCGAAAAATACTTCCCTGGCAAGAGGAGGGTGAAGATCTTCCCAAAAGCGCGTTGTAATATTACAATCACGCAATAGGTGAATCAACGACTCCTCCTCGTTCACACATATCGAGCAGGATGCGTCAACAGCAAAGTGTCGCCGGACCCGCTCTAAATTTGTCAAAACCACGCCTTTGATCACAAGCCAAGAATACATCCTAGCTCTTTCAGTGACTTGAATCTTCCACAACAATTGATATATAACACGATCCACACAATACAACTTGGTATCCTGTCGCATTATTTCATAAGCAGACTTGACAGTAAAGTCTCCTGACGAGGAAAAGTGCTAGCTGAGCACATCAATATACTCTTGTTCAGGTACAATAGCAACAACTGCTAAATTCAACAAAACCGAACTCGGTACCAGGTGAGAAAACAATTGCCATCTCCATCCCAAATTAGGCTCCCAAAAATAGCAGACCGGTGCATTTAATAAATCTGGTGGAACCTGCTGGTTTGCAACATCAATTAGCCTACGCTCCCCAATCCAGTGGTCAAGCCAAAACCGAGCAATCTGGCCATTTCCATCACACCAGCGTGAGCCAGGGATAACAACACTATCAACACCAGTTTTATGCTCTTCCACACATACGGTATATGGGATCGATCAGGACGAATGTATTTGGCTCGCAGCACATCGACCCATAGCTTGTTCTTAGTGGTTAAAAAACGCCACGCCAATTTCCCAACAATTGCAATATTCAGCTCAGCCATGGAACGGAGCCCCAATCCTCCACAGTTTTTTGGAAGGCAGATTTCCTCCCAGCTCACTAAATGCATATGCCTCTGCCCCTCAGTTCCACCCCAAATAAAATTCCTAGTCAGAGCATCAACTTTGTTGCAAACTTCCTTCGGTAACAAAACTGTTGACATTGAATAAATCGGGATTGACAACAAAACTGACTTAGCTAAAGTGACACGGCCAGCCATGCTGAGAAACCGCCCCTTCCAGCCCTTCAGTTTAGCATTAATCTTCTCAATAAGCGGTGCAAAAGTATCCGTTTTCACTTTATCGTGAAGAATAGGCATACCGAGATACTTGCCTAAGTCTCGAGTCACCAAGAACCCACTCTCCCCTTTGAGCGCCTCCATTGTACTACGTTGCACATTAGGGGAAAGAAAAAGTTTTGATTTTGACGGACTAACCCGCTGTCCAGACGCTGAGCAAAATCTATCAAGGCATCCTTTGATTATACGAAACTGCTCAACCGACGCTTCAGAAAACAACATGATGTCATCAGCAAACAAGATATGTGAAAGAGCCGGGCCTCCCCTCGAGAGATGAATAGGCTTCCAGACATCTTCAGAAACTAACTGATTAATCATCTGACTAAGCCTCTCAATACAAAGGACGAACAAGTAGGGGGATAAAGGATCTCCTTGACGAATCCCTCTAGATGGGAGGAAAGAATCCGTCATTTCTCCATTCCACAAAAGACGGAAAGAGGTAGTATGTAAGCATTCTCGTATCCAGGCAATCCATTTGTTAGAAAAACCCGCTTCAACAAGTGTATCTTCAACGAAATCCCATCGTAGTCTATCGTACGCTTTCTCAAGATCAAGTTTCATTAACATCCATCCCTTACGGCCTTGTTTTCGTTTCATCGAATGGACTACTTCCTGGGCAAGGACAATATTATCACTGATCAAACGTCCTGGTAAAAAACTCCCCTGCATAGGGCCAATCAGCTTAGGAAGAATAGATTGTAATCGATTCACCAAAACTTTTGTAACGATCTTGTATAACACATTGCAAAGGCTAATGGGGCGAAATTCGGTGATTAACTCCGGCTCATCAATCTTAGCAATGAGGCAAATTAACGTTTCATTCATTCCCAATGGCATCTCGGAAAAACGAAAGAACGTCTTAACCGAATTTATGACTGAATTGCCAACTATATTCCAGCATCTCTGATAGAAAATAGGTTGGAAACCATCAATATCCGGGGCTTTTAGAGCACCCATCATCTTAACAGCTCGGACGATCTCATCATCACCAATCGGCCTGTCTAAATCTGTCCATTCAGCATCACTTAACCGCGGAAAGGCACCTCTGTTGCAACTAACGGGGCCACGCTCAGCATCAGGAAGGCAATACAAAGTTTTGAAAAAACCCAAAGCATGATTTTCCAGTTGCGCCCTCTCTAATAGCCAATTACCACTTTCATCTTTTAGGGATTCAACTCTATTTTTTTTCCTACGAACAATTGTAGACATATGGAAGAAACCCGTGTTCCGATCACCCGCCTTAAGCCATTGAACACGAGACTATTTGTAGCCACAAGAGTTCTTCCCGTTCCATGAGCACATCCAGTTTCGATTTCAGATCAGTTTCCAGCAGTAACATATTGTCATTAGGCGCCAAATTCAGCTACTGCTGAACCTCATCAAGCTGAGCAAGCAACTCTGTTTTCTGAGCCTGAATATGTCCAAATACCTCACGATTCCATTTGATAAGTCTACCCCGTATATCCGCAAGAGCCTCTACCGTGTGGATCTCAGATTTCCAAGACTCATGAATAAACGTTAGGAATTCCGGATGAGTTAGCCAAGCCGCTTCAAATCGGAAAGGCCTCCTCTTACGATTATATTCCGTCTTAGGAGTAAGTGAAAGCAACAAAGGTGTATGATCCGACGATAGTCTCGGAAGATGTCGAACCAATGCATTCGGCCAGAGGAGACGTCCCGCAATATTAGTAAACACCCGATCAAGCCTTTTCTCAACTAAGGTACGTGTCGAATTTCCTCTAGACCACGTAAACGCTTGCCCAGTAAAACCCAAATCAATCAGCCCTGCTTCATTTACCATATGCAAAAATTTATCGGAATCCTCCGAAAGGAGACCCGATCCACCTCTTCTTTTCGTAGTATGAAGAATACAGTTAAAGTCCCCCCCAACTAATAAGGGCTCAGTGATATTCTCTAACTGATTTAATAAATTCTTCCAAAAATTCTTCCTTCGTCCTGGAGAAGGTGGTGCATAGAGAGCAACGACATGGAAACGACATTGTCCGCTAACAACAACAGCATGTATAAAATCAGTACTCACAGACACAACCTGCAGATTAACTTTTTCCTTCTTCCATAATAACCAAACACCTCCAGGGAGCCCAGTAGCTTCAATGCGAACACATCCCGAAAAGCAAAGACGATCACAAACTTCCTGAGCTTGAACGCTAGAAATTCTCGGTTCAAAGACAGACATAATATCCACATTAAAATGACGAACCATGTATCTGGCCGCCCTTCGGAAGCCGGGCTTCCCGGCACTGAAACAGTTCCAGAATATACAATTCATAACAAACCAATATTCGGGTTACTACCCCCGTTCGTAGCTGCGTGCGGCATTTGACTATCCACCCCAAGTTGTGTGGCATCATTATCCTCCATATGTGCATCATCACACTGTTCTTTGATCAGTTCTGTATTTACTGTTGTCTCATGTTGGTTTTTGCCATTCTCACCATTATCTTGAATATTCAGTTGAGTATCCTGGTCTGATATAATCTGTCGCTGAGTAGCTACACCAGATTCAGTCTGAGCTTTGAATTCAAAATCAGGCTCGTTAGCCACACGGGCCCTTTTCCCCATATTAACTGTTGATGGCCCATTAAATAAAGCCATCTGGCCCAAATTCAAATTCGTCTTTCGCCCTTTCCGGTTTTTCTTTTTTCCAGTTTTTAACCTCACACCTCCATCCAAAGTCGTTATTTGGCCCATAATATTCCCCGAAGATTTTTTGGAAACCATATCTTTTCCCGCGCTTGTAGAAGCTTCACCAAAGATTTGCTTTCCTTTGGAGCTCGCTGATATCTTGGTCACAATATTCTCCTCATTTTCAGCATCTTTCAAGGCAGAATAACGATTTTGCCCTAGAGACGGTTTACTAGCTTCAGTGTCTGATTTACCCTTAGATTTAGCCTTATTTTGTCGGCGTTGCACCACCGTCCACTCACCATACCTTGGTGCGCCATCAGCCGGGCCTGGGGTTTTTGTTGGTGGAGCCGGCGGCACCACTACAGCTATTTCCTTCCCCTTATCATTGTTTACCAGAGGACATCGCTGAAAAATATGGCCATACCGCCCACACCTAGTGCAAATTAAATGCAGGCCCTCATATTCAACATGAAAACGACACCCATTAACCGTAATTGATCCTTTGAGGGGTCGGGTAATATCGACTTCCACACAAATTCTTGCAAACCGGCATCGGTTGGAGAACATGGTTTTGTGATCAACCTTAATAGGACGACCCACACCCTCTGCTAGAGTTAGAAGCATGTTTTCCTCATACAGAATCATAGGTAAACCAGAAATTCTAATCCAAGTCGGTGTCGTTGTGATAACATCAGTGAAGGGATTGAACTCCGGAGACCATGGCCTGATTATCAGATAATGTCCAAATATCATCCATGGTCCTCCCATTAGGGCTTTCATGTAATCACCCTCAGCCTCGAACTTGACAACATAATACCCATTAGGGAGATCAGCAACACGAATCTTCCCTCCCGGCTTCCATATCTCATGTAATTTCCGTTCCATTATTGCATGCGGCACCATCGTGCCCAATGACTTAATTATCAACGATCCTTCCCATACAGAAGCAAGTGCCTGTAGTATCTCTGTGTCCACATTAAACACCGGATCACCATCAGCACCCTCTGGAAACGACATAACAACTCTCTCCTTCAAAAATTCTCGTTTCAGAACAATGCGGCTTTCCCCGTTATCTCCCACAACCATCTCTTTCCATGATCTTGGTTGGGCCATGTCTGTCCCTGAAGTCATGTTCACATCCTTCTCTACCGGCGTTTCCGGTACCGTGCCCAGTGTTGACGGTGAGCCATTCCACGGAGCTCCTTTTCTTACATTGCAAGGATCGATTTATATAGACAGAATATTTTGGCCTCTAAAAAATTAATAACAAAATTAATTTTTAAAAGTTTCAATTCAGTAAGATGAGTGCTGAACTTTCGATGTACTAGTTATCCTCGTCGTGCCATGCACGACTATGATTCGATATTTTTTAAATATACTAAAAAGATATTAATAAAAAAATAATATAAAATTTGATGTAAGTAATTGTTGATCGTAATATGTATAAAAAATATTTTGTATTTTAAATCAAATAAAACAAATTAAATTTAGATTATTAAGTTTAATTAATGAGAATAATATATACAATGCTTTAATTTTAAATACTTGTACAAGGAAGCTTTCAAAATATATTGTTATATTTAATAGATATTTGTTTGATGTTAGAGATAAATTTAAATAGTTAAAAAAAATTAATAGAAAGAAGTTATAATAATAGAAATAAAATTAATTTTTAAATTTAAAATGGGGCCAGAATTGTTCTGGTGGCTCGAAAAGAGACAACTTTAATATATAGTTATAGATGGATTCGAATATTATGTGAAATATTATCCTATAAAATAATTATTCAAAATATCATGTGAAATATATTACGGTTATCATAAAGTAATTAATTAATGTGATCGATATTCTATGAAATATTGTCCCATTCTACATATAATATTTTTTTGGTTGATTCTCATATTTCATAGAAAGATAAAATGGTTACGAATTTTGATATATATGGTAATTATAAATTTTTTTGTGCTTATTAGGGTAAAGATATCTTACATATATGGATTCGAATATTATGTGAAATATTGTCCCATAAAATAATTATTAATTAACAATTTTTTAATAGTTTTTTTTATTTATAATTGTAGTTAAATATGAAATGTAAATGACATGGCAAAAATAATATGAAGTGGCATATGAAGTAAAAAAAAATAATATGACATGGCTTAATAAAAAGATGACATATGGCAAAATCCAATGTGGCACATTCTCGAGGTGACATGTGGCAAAATCCTAGGTGGCACAATGTGGAGGCTCCAAACCTTATTGCTTTTATATATATAGTAGATTATTTTGTAACATAAATTCATTTTTTATGGTAAATTATGAATTCATGAACTAGCTGATAAAATTCACAAACCAAATAAATTAGTTTGTATTAACCGACTCAACCTAATGAAATGAAAAATAATAAGGTTGAATATTTCACTCAAATAAAAGCATAGAGGTAAAAATCAAATATAAGTCCTCTTAATATTTTCCTGTGCCTCCTAGCAAGTGAGGCCGATGCATTATTAATTTATTGGTCCTTATATTCGCTTTAACAAGTTCGCTTACAAGATTCTTATACAGGTTAGAGTTTTTTCGTAATTATTTTAAATTTTTATCACATACACTAGCTAGAGTCTAGACTTTTAGGGCCCGTTTGGTGTAAAAGTATGGAGAGGAAAAGGAAAGAAAACAAATTTATATGGAAGAGTGGTGTTGATCCTCTTTTTTGTGTCTAGAGAGAGGGAGAAGGAAAATAATTAGAGGAGAATAGGGGTATGCTTACCCCATGTTAAAATGAAGGAAAGGGATGAGAAGAGTTAGCTCAAATTTTGCATGAAAATTGGGGAAAAGGGGGTAATGGTTACCACTTGTATCAATGGATCATAAACTAAAAGTAGACTAGATACATTTCCTTAACCGTTTTCTTTCCACATCTAAAACCAAACGGGCCCTTAATCCTTTACTAGCACAAATAACTTATTTAGAGCAGGTGTTTTCGGACATTTAATTAAGCGACTAGGTAGGATTTCATGGTGATACTATGACATCATTTTTTCAACTCTTATATATATGCAATGTCCTCGAACGAAAAAAAACACACATTTAGAGCCAGTTTAAAAGAAATAAAACTTGTTTAGATGAAATGATAGACCATTTGTTTGGACCCTTCTACAAGTGAAGACAATATAATTTGATCTTTATTTATTTTTCAAAGTGTGATTTTTTTAATATCTTTGGTGAATATAGGAAGTAGTTTTGATGGGCTTCTTCTCCCTTAAACAAACAAATAGATTTTGATGGGCTAAAATAAATTCAATAAACAAACAAATTAATTATAAAAGTCAAGCATTGATAATTCGACCCTGTAATGGAGATTACAGGCCAATAGCCCACACACTAAACCCGGCCATAGCAATTGTTTGGTTGTGGGACGGTTAATTATATATAAATTGCATCCTATAAAAAATTAAATAATTGTGGAATGCTTTAATCTCTAAAATCAATAGTACTGTTAATGATAATTTTAAATACTGCTATAACAATAGCATATACAGAGTATTAAATTAGTCTAATCTTAACCAAATAAAGTGGAAGCTTGGCAAAGAATGAAATGTAAGGAATTGGCGAAGAATGACATGCATCTCTGTAGCTAGCTAGTAGCTACCACGTTTATAAGTGGCAGTTAGTCCTATTGTTGTAAGGTCCGAGGCCATAGAAAAACTATCTCATGTCAACCCGAGAACTTCTCAGAAGGTCACTCATCTTAGTACATGGGGAGCATCTCAATCCCTTATAAATTATTTGGGTGTCACAATCTCCCTCACTTAAGCACTTGACGTCCTCGTCAAGGCCCAATGATCCCCCTCCGGGTCGAGTGACCGCCCACCGAACCAAGCCAACTTGTAACCCAGGGTCAGATCTGATATCATTTGTAAGACCCGAGGTCATAGAAACTTTCCAGGAGGTCACCCATCCTAGTACTATTCTCGCCCTTGCACACTTAACTATTGAATTATTTGTTCTCACTTGAACTTAGAAGGAAGAGCTCTTGTTAACATAGAGACCACCTCAATCCCTTATAAATTGTTGGAGTGTCACAATTTCTCCACTTAAGCACTTAACGACATGGTGAACACCTCAACCCTTTATAAATTATAAGGGTGTCACAATTACACAAGTTATTTTTCGTGATTAATTGTACCTTATATATTCTATATAACAAAGGTCAATCTCCTAAGCTAGCTATAATGGAATTCAACTTTTAACCATTAAACTTTGGGATGAATGAAGATTGAACCGCGCGTTAAAGTCTAGTGTTAGTGAGTACTGAGTACCCATATATACATACATGTAAAAAGAATTTTCACCCTCAGAAAAGTTGCGGTCATACCGATTTACCATCAATAGAATCTTGAATTTACAATTACTGTATAATTTAGATAGTGGGCATGTGCACTCGTCCTTCAAATTCATGATAGCTTCACGTGCAATGTTTTTAACCAATAAACCCCTAACAATCACATTGTTTAATGAATCTTGATTAAATTAGTTGTAGAATGTTTTTTAACCAACCGGTGCCACCAAATCACAGTTTGCAGCTGAAAACTAAACTCTTATATATACTCCGTAGTGTTTAAATAAATTAAAAAAAAAATTATGCTAGATCATTAGAATACTAAAAAAAATTAATTAAATGTTCATTAATAAATATTTTTTAGATTACTTCAAAATAATCATTTATATAATTTTTTTTTTATCATTTTTCATATAGGGTATACGTTTACTTATCTAGCTAGATTCTTATTCTATATATGGTAAAAACAATACAAATACAATTTTTATTTCAAAATTTACAACCAAACGTCTCTGCTCGTTTATAAATAATTAAAATTAAACTAGGAATCAAACTTTTTTTGAGGAATCTTAGGAATCAAACTTAATTCTACACCAACGGGCAACGGCCAAACTTCAAATTGCAACAAAACGATAATTTTATGATTTTTATCTACTTTGTTCATTTATTATTTCGTAGGAGGCAAATAGGTCAATACTCAATAGGCATAATAGTAACTTCAACAAATCGGAGTTGATGGTTACTCCATATATACTGTGTGTGAGTTAGAGTTACATTATGGAGATTTATTAAAATCTCATCTTTACTAATTATTTGCCATTCTAATTGAATAAGCCAACATAAGAATTAAACTATACACTATATCATAGGGTGAGTGTGCATACATTAAATCTACTTGATAAGGACATACCAATTAGCTAAATTAAATATAATATATGTGACACCATCACAAAGGGATTGAATATTAAAAATTTTCGAGAGAAAGTTCATTTCAATCACATGCATAATTAGTTCTAAGAAATGCAACAATGTTATTCTCCTATATAAATTCAAAAAAGCTTACACATTTGTATAGGAATATAGGATACATATGTAGTCCGAGTAGCAAAATCCCGCCAGCGTAATTTACTCAATGGCATATAATCCAACACATATGCAATCCAAAAGATATACGAAAAAAATTACTTTAAATATCGTAACTTTTCATATTATTATACATTTTATCTCAATATTTTTAAATTTCACAAAATATTCTATACTTTATGGATCGTTGTGTACTTTACCCTCAAAATATCCTCATTTAAAAAAATTATAGATTAGCATTAACCTTTTTATTTTGAGACAAAAATGCCCAATTCATGTACAAACACATTTTTAAAAATTAATTGGCTCTAATTTTCATTACTAAAAGGGAAATTTAGATTTTAGGTTTAATTTAATAATTTTTTATTTAACTAATCCATTTCACTGTGTTTATTTTGACAAGCTAAAATATAAGTTGGACAAGTTAGAACATAAGTTTTAAAATGTTTATAAAAAAAGCGTATGGTCTTATTACCTTTTCTCTAAAATTATTTCAAAAATAATAATAAACAAAAGTATTAAGGTGAACTACTCCTAAATTCAAAGTTGTGACTTACTGATTTTATGTGGTTAAATATGAGATTAAAGTTATTTAAATATTATAGTAAAAATACTGACATTATTTTCTTATGAATGAGAAAATTAAACCTATAATTTATGTTATAACTTTGAACTTTACACAAAAGGTTATTAATCCTATTTAATATAGTTTTTTTGGTTGAAACCTATTTAATATATTTTAGTGTAGTAAAATTTGTGGAGTTAAATAAAGTATGTGCACATGTGTCTTTGAGCATTTGGTTCGATGGTTAAAATACTGGGGTAGTACCCCGTGGTCAACATTTCGAAGGCGATTTGCCCATTACTTTAGAATTAGTTACCAACCAGTTTTCATCCCTAATGAATATGTTCTAGTTAAGCAAGTCCAAATAATACTTGTGACGACCTTACTCCTTACCCTATTTAATAAAAAAAGTATGCGCGCAATGCGCATGTAGATGTTTTATGTATATATTTTCAATATTTTATATACGTTTATACTAATTAAAGGTGAGTTAGTTAATTAAAAGTTCTAAGATATTTAAATCCATGGATAGTGCGCTAACTTGAGATAAGAACCAATTATCTTTATAACATAAATTTAATATCGATCTAGAGTTCTGCCTTTTGCAAAAACAAATTACTAGCCTTTAAGACATTTCCTTTTGAATCTTAGGCTCTGCGTAGCTAGCTACATAATTAATAAAGAGCAACCAAACCAAGTACATGTATGGTAAAGGTAGTGTGGTTATAGTGTACATCCCACATTGATCGTGAAGAACAAGGTATGTAGAGTAAAAGTGTAAAACACACATTGGCTTAAATTTTGTATTGGAAAAGTAGTTAGATCCCAATCTTATATTTAAAATCGATTAATCCGACACTTAACTTTGCTCATCGAAGCCTTTGGTTGGAGAAGGGGGAAATCGATTAATCATGTTTTGGGTGAAAAGTATCAAAACGTCCGAGATTTGGCTCACAATCGAAGTAATCAAACAAGATCGGCAAGAGAAAGTAAAAGCCAGATCTATTATCTATTAATTAAGATACAACCGGATATTGGTTACAAATGAGAGATCAGTGTTTTTCTGTTGTTCTTCTGATCATACATACCCTGATTTCCCCCCTTCCTTTTTGTGTATATCCACGTCCAAATCTAACTATCCCAGGACCCACATCTTCTACATTTAAAGACTCTTGAGTAACTGTGAAGGCAAATGGTTTCCCACATTTAAAATATGTAACATAATAAACCTAACACATATACTATAGGGTTACTCTTCATATTGCCAATTGGTTTTAGGATGGAACCTCATGGGCTTATATACTAGGCCCATATGGCGTAGTGTGCATGTACCTGACACGTTCCCAATCTACCTATCTACCAAACCACGTACTTTCTTCATGGTATAATTTAGAGCATGTTTGGTCCTCGACCCATTATCTACCTTGGGTTGGGCTTAACGAGTTAATGTTATCTGCCTGTTATATACCTGATTGAACCTACCAATGTCTAAGTGCTAAGTGGGCATGTTGAGAATAAATCTATATCCCACATTTGAAATCTAAAGACTGGCCTATTATATAAACCCTTGGGTTACTCCTATTACCAATTGGTTTTAGGATGGAACTCTATGGGCTTATGTGATGGACTTGTCGCGTATGTGCGATGGGACGGTCTCCCCCTTCGTCCGTATTTGGCCCACCGAACTTTGACATTGTATCAAAGCGGTTTGATATTGGGTCCCGACTCCTGGTCTATAGGGGTTGGCCGGTTTGAAGGCATGACGTCAAGTTGCAACTAGCATATTGCGGGCCCAACTAGTTGCACTTGAGGGAGCGTGTGGAGACAAATGGTTTCCCACATCTAAAATATGGACATAATAAGCCTAGAATTTAAACCCTTGGGTTACTCCTCCTATTACCAATTGGTTTTAGGATGGAACCCCATGGGCTTATATGCTAGACCCATAACACGCTTATGCGCATAGACGGATGTATGGACCCCCCACATTATATTGGCCCACCGGAATTTAATAGTAACTGTCGTCCACCACCCACGTTGTAGGAAGTGGGGAGTGCTCCTTGTGGCTGCTTCCGAACCCACCTTCTTCGGAGTTGTCAACGGTCGTCTTCGGCCCAGTCAACTGATCGTTGTCTGCAGCAATCCGTCTATCGTTAGTTATGATTTGGATCGCGATCCTTGGGCAACAAAATTTTACAAATAAAGGATCAGATGTGATCTAGGTCGCTTTGGCCCACCAATAAAGAGGATCCAACAAATCACAAACTTTTATATGTATATTTTTTTTTGTAGAACTTTAATATGTCCGATGAGTTCGCGAAGGTGACGCAGTTGCTGGTTGAAAGCAGTGAGTGTAGTCTTAAAAATGAACTCTAAAACTAGAGTGAACTAATCAGAAGTCAATAGACTTGATCTTGACCTGACTTTATAGCCCTTTTCCTATCGCACTACTTGATAAAAAGTTATAGACTAACAAAAATTACAAAATCACTTGTAAAATGGAACAATAAGCGGCCTAGTTAATAGTTAGGCATTATAAAATCACTTATAAAATGAAATAAGGTGGTATTTGAACCAAACCAAACACTAACATACAAACAGACTATTAAGACAATCTATGTAAGTTATCCACAACCAAATAAAAGAATGGAACAATGCTAATAAGAAATACGACATTAAACCATATGCAGGAGGCCAAAACACTAAGTGCATGCATAATAGCGCAAAGTGGAAGAAATTCACATTAAATTTCATTAAATTTAATTTTGATGGTGCAGTAAAAGCTGATGGTATGGCTTTGTTCGGGTTTATCATCAAGGATCATAACGACGACCCCATCCATTTTGATGAAGGACTGATTGGTTGACAGTCTGCTCTGAAATCCGAGGCCATCGCCTTACGACAGGTAATTCTTAAGGCCATCCGTCGTGGCATTTCCCACATCCAGATTGAAGATGATAATTTGCAACCGGTCAAAGTCGTGCTTGGTGACTAGCGTTGTCCATGAGAGATCGAGATGTTACATGCAGATATCCACTGCTTGCTTGCCCTGTTCCGGTGTTAGAGCATTTCTCATGTCGTTCAGGAATGCAATTCGGTGGCGGATTGCATTGATGTTTCGTTTCGTCGCGTCTCTTCCGTTCCACCCACAGTCGATCCAGATCTTCGGAGCCTTGTCCATCTGGGTGATCTAGAGAGGTGGCTAGCTCGTTAGTACCCTTGTCTTTTTCAGGACCGTCCATGGACCCGTGCAAAGTGCACAACGGTCAGGGCCCCCAAAATTTATGAGGCCCCAAAATCTTTGAACTCAATATATATTATTAGAGTTGCTTTAAGTACATAAAAACCATTTAGCTCAAATGGCATTCCGCGTGTGCCAGCCAGCATTCATTTTCATATCAAGTTCTGTGTTCGATTCTGGTTATTGCTCATTTTTATTTTCCACGCATTGTTTTTCCTCTTTTCCAATTTTTATTCTCCTAAAATCTAAATTAGGATCATTTCTTTTTTTTTTAGTGTTAACTTGTTTGCAATATACATGCAGATATGCAATATATTGCATGGCAAGTATTTACGTAAAGTGTAATGCTTTACTTAAATTTTTTTGCGCTTAATAAATCATTTTTTTACCCAACTTATTATATCTTAAAACTTGAAATCATAATTATATACTAAAGCAAAATCTTTAATTTCTCTAGAACTGTATTAGTTCTCACCCGTTCAAGGGTGCTCTAGGCTAGTTCAAGTGGTACTTGGGCTATCCTAAATCTTACCAGATCAAAAAAAAAATTATATACTAAAACGAAGGCTAAAAAAATTATTAAACAACACATGTCGTTTTTAGATTGGACCACACTATTACTTTTATTAAAACTAATCTTTGGTAAAATAATTAAGTTTAATATAAATATAGTGTAATTTACGTACAATCTTATATCACTATAATCAATGGAGAGAAAATCAAATTCTTAATTTTTATAAAATAATCTTTAGTTTTTGGATATGATAAATAGGAAGATTATTAAGATATTTTTATGCTATATATTATAAAAATATTAAGATATTTATTTTATTTTTAGATAGAACGTATATGTACGGTTTAGATAATTAAGTTTAATATAAAGATAGTATAATGTACGTACAATCTTATATCACTATAATTAAATTTATTTTGAACAGTCTCACTCTCATGTATATAATAGATTGATAAGTTTTTATCTTATTACTTACTATCTATTTTCATAATTAAATAAATTATCATGTTTTGGATACTAATTTAATTCGTAATACTAATAACATATTATTGTTTCAAATAAAAAGCTTTTATAGTTTATTGATTTTAAATATTTATTCCAAATTTATATTTAAGTATTTACATGATTATTTTTCTCGGATAATAAAATATATTTGAAAATATTTTATTATTAGTATTTTATTTAAGAAAAACTCGTACAAAGTACGAGAATACATGCTAGTTTTTTCCTAACTCAAAAAAATTAGAAAGACGTCAAAGAAAATCACCCTCACAATTTTATACAATTTTTATTATATGATTTAAAAATATCGAACAGGGCCCCTAATACTCATTGGACGGCCCTGGTCTTTTTCCTTATAAAAAAGAAAAAAGAAAAGAAATAGCAACATCTCGACCACTTCATTATTTTTTTTTTCGAAACGACCACTTCGTTAATTAGAGGCTTGCAAAGTTGCAATCTCAAATGTCAATCTAGCTATACGTTTACGCACACAAGATCGAATTGATAGTTGCCAATCAAAGTAAGTCCCAAATGATAAACAGTTCAATGTTTAAAACTTTGTTGATTGCTTATTAATTTCTTTTTATAGATTTTATCCATTTCAATTTCGAAAATAGATTGAAAATAGTTTTCAATTTTAGCTTCTTCACACTAGAAAGACTTGAGGTGTTGAATATATATTTTGGGCTTTGTTCTGTTACCTCTGTATAAGTCACTGTTTCATACATATCTGTTTTGGAACTTTGAGATCGAGAAGGACAGTTAGGGTAAGTATGTGTTAGCTAGTTTAATGAACCGTTGAGGAAAAGCTAAGGTTGCCCTATGATACGCAATTGGATCCGAATGCACGACCTATTTCGAAACGCAGGTCTCCGGCTCGATTTCAGGATTATTGTTCTTAAGTATTTTTTAGGATTATTATTATTGTAATTTTTAAGTTAGAATTTTATAATTTTCTTCTCGGGTTTTCTTTACGGTTCTTTTTCCGGGACGCCTTTCTTGAACCGTTAGATTAGGGTTTAGTGGTAGACTTAGTATAAATACTCTCCTGACGAAATTAAGTAATTTATCCTAATCTGTCTTTCTCGTCTCTCTTGTCTCTCGTCATTCCCCCCCCCCCCCCCCCCCCCCCCCCCCCCGGCGCTTGGCCTTTCTCCCCTTCCCCTTCAATTTGATTACTGAATTGTACAGATTAATAATAATCTGTATCACCCTACATCAATATATATTGAATTGGTCGAAGAATTTGCCAAACATTCATGTACAATTATGGATTGCAAAGAACCAATGAGAGAGAAAAGCTTAGGCGTAAAATCGAGAGTACCAATTGAATACGGGTGTTTTTCTGTTTTTTTTTTCAGGTGGTTGCATGACACAATGCCCACAAACATTAGCATTATAGTCCAAATTGAACAAATTAAATCTCTTCATGAAAACACTTTTTGTGACTATACTATTTGTCATGTATAAAGCCAAGATTGAAATACACACGAGACATGAAAAAATATGAAAGAGTAATGACCTAATTGTACGTCATAGATATTTTTAACCATTTCTCTTCATATAGTTCCGATTAACCGACCTTTACCCATTTTTCTCCTCTCAAATATATATATATATATATATATATATATATATATATATATATATATATATATAAAATAGCCCTATAGTCTTTGGGGCCGGTCGTTTTGATGCTTTGCGGTTACTGAAGATCCTTCATTTTGGTGGAGAACGTCAGTATTTCTTTTGCATATCTCGATATGGATTGATCGACTGCAGGATATTTATCTTTAGTGCTTCACTCGCCTCAAATCTCAACTCTTTTAATTGGTCTTTCTTTTGATTGTTGTACTTTTGCTTTCTCGTGTTGCCTGTTTTTATCTTTCTTGTGCCTCTTTTAGCCGGTCTCAGCTACCGTCATCTGACGGTCTCTCAGATATCAGGCTTGTTTGGTATTTCGAATCGTTTCCTACTCAATATATATATATATAGCCCAATAGCATATGTAAATTAAATTTACTTAAATATGAAAAAAAATTAAGAATAAACTAAATTGATGACCAAAAAAATATCATATAAGAGGAAAAAAAATATAAAAAGGGGGAAAAAAGACAAATGGTTGTGGGTTAAAGTGAGCAAATAAAAAAACTATATACACATGAAGTACAAAGCATGAGTGAATTGGTCGGTAATGCAAATTCTTCGTAGCCACAATCTATAATGTGCTCGCGGATCATGATCACTTAGAATGCATTTTATTAGAGGGTTAATAAAGTTAAGACTAATCAGCCATCGCAATTGTATGATTGTCTGCATGATTATCCATTACCCATTAGCAATCAAAAAGTATAAATATTAAATATCTGTTAAAAAGTGTACACCATATAAGTCAATCAAAAGCACTAAAATAAATAAAAATAAAAACAGTGCACTTCTAGATCAGTTGAAACAATATGTTAACAATGTAGAGTTCTTTTTGAATTTTAGTTTATAAAGTTTATAATTATATGTTATAAATTCAAATGTTTCTATTGACAACCAGAAACAATTATGTCAAATGCATAGTTTTTTTTTAATAGAAAAATCATATTGATGATATTCAATTAGATTCTAATAGAAATTGTTAAAACACTTTATAACTTCTTGATGTTGGTTGGTAGGTTTGGTAAAAATGAAACCAAAGGGGTTAAGGGGATAAGAATCATAAGAGAATAATTGAAACGTTTGTACTTTGTAGCTTAAAGCCTGATCTAACCGGTCCAGTTTCAGGTGGGCCGTGATACTTGGGCTTTAAATCTTCTCTTTTCGGCCCATGAGCCTGAAAAGATGATTTCGTTTTAGTAACAAGTTAGCTCACTCTCATGCTTAATTGGGAACAAGGTCCATCCAAGCTGAATAATTTGGACTTTGATAGCATTGTGTTAAGGCTGAGACATGATGAAGTGAAGCAAATTAATCATCTTCTACAAATTGGCCTTTTTTTTTGACAATATACCTAAAACCATTGAAAACTGTAATCGAAGCAAGCAACATAGCATAAGGAAAGGGGGCAAAATTAGGGCCAAGAGCTATCCTTTTCACTCTTAACAGCATGAATGTAACATCTTTGTAGACTGTTCAAGACACTGATCTAGCATTAAAAATCCTTTCAAAACTTGTTATGAAACAAAAAACACCATTTTCCAGGAACAAAAGAAGTTTGATTCATCCCAAGACGAACTGAAGCAGAAAATGTATCCAGCAAGCACAGTGCTTTTCTTTCATTCTATCTATCATATAAAGGGCGTCAGAACATTATAGATGCCAAAGGGCTCATACAAGGATCAATAGTCAAGGATCTTGAATTAATAATACTAACATTTTTGTGCCTATGAATCTTTACTTGAAGTGTTACTTGCATCTGTTTCATTCGTAGTAGCGGTTTCATTCGTAGCAGCAGCTTCTTTCACGGCATGCTTACATTGCACTTGCTGGTTCTGTGGCTTAAGCTCATCTCCGGCAACAAGAAAGAATGCCGTATGCCTGAATTACAATAACCACCCATGTTACTCACTATAAAGAAGTCCACACATAACACTTTGTCTTGTAAGTTGTAACTATTCCAGTTTGTTTTATACATTTACAATACTAAAATCGTTTTTAAGGATTATATAGGCATCACATTAACTTCTAGTCTAAGAGATGCTCAGGCCGAGAGCTTAAGCAATTGATTACTAGGCTGAGTCACACACATATGAAATGCTCGGTTGCAGAGATCAGTATGAGAAAGTTGTTACCTAAAGAAGTTCATCATTTTAGTCTTAGAATCCGGATCGATCTCTGGAACGCTATCCAGTGCAAGCTGCATATGATACAGCCACCTCTCGGCTGCCTGATGCGTCACTGGGAACGGCCTGTGGCGGCCTATGAGTGCTGGATGGCCTGCACATTGGGAATTTAATGTATTAGATCAAATGTAATGGACATACAATTATGGGTACAAACTACAAATTCCACCATAACAAAACATCCTATGGTATGGAACTACACTCCATAGTTATACAAAGCATCTAGATCTGGTTCACTCACAAAAAAAAGCACAATTGAAAAAAAAACTTATTTGGATCAAAACAATCACCTCTCATAAGAACAAAATTGCGTTGAGGGTAAATTACCAATGACCAATTGTTAAATAACCTGATTCTCATAAAGCAGCCCGTTAAACAAGAATTTGGAAACATCATCCATAAAATAGTCTCAGTTAGATAAAAGCACATCTTATGTCTCAATTTATGTTAGTGAGCGATTGAAAGTGTGGATGGCACAAAGAGTCATTTTCATCTCTTCCTCCCCTCTTCAAGCAATAATACATAAATGAGTACTGAATTTGATGCTGTATTTTGTTCTCAGAGGCTGTTTACAGATGCAGCTTAGAGAGCAGATTCCATATCAACAACACAAACCTTACCTCTTCTCTGAGAAAAAAGGGGAGGGCCACCCATCCTCTGCACAAAGAACTCATACTGATTCTGAATTGCATCTTCCTTCTTGGAATTGGAGAAAATGGATCTAAACCATTCCTCGTCATCATCATACACCCTGAAACCACCACCAAAATCAAAATCGGAGCAAGACCCACCAAAATTGTTCATGTAAAACAAAAACCCATCAGAGCAATTGAAGAAAAAATCGAGGAAATCCAACCTGGTGTAGAAGTTCGTAGACAGATTAATGAAGGTTTGCAGACCTAGCTTCTCGAAGAGGTTGGTTTCGTCGATTGCAAACGCGTCATCTGCGTCTACCCCGCTGTATTGGGACGCCTTCTGTTGTAGGGATTGCATTTTGATTCAAGTGGGAAGATTGGTTCTTTCTTTTTGGGTTATGGCGATTGTCTTCAGACTGACAGAGAGAAGAGTTATAAATTGACTGAAGGTTTTAAACAAAGGAGAAAGCTGTGGGCTGACCTCTGGTATTTGACTGCTACCTTTGGTTGGTTATGGGCCTTGTGCGTTATTTCACAGCAGGGAATTTAGAATTTTGGTTTATTTAGAAGTTAAATTTTCGTTATTTGAATATAATGACGTTAAATGTGTTCAACTAGAAGTAATTCAGCTTATACAATATCATGTTTTGATAAGTTTGCTTTTAAGGGGATTCTCTCCTGGTTTAGTAATTTGTGGAGTTGATTAATGTGGGGACAAGAAAGAGAACAGATGATGAGAACATTATGGTGTAATATTGTGTTCATTTGTTACTTGAGAATTTGGAACTAGTTCTTCTCCAAGTGTAACTAAAAAGTTCTTTGTTCTTGATATTGATATGCTGTGAATAGACTTATTAAAGATCTAATTACATTCGGGTTTAAACTAATTTAGGGATAAAGATGGTGCTTTTGTTTATTTAACGAGGGATTCACCTTTGGTGATAAACTCCGGGTCCGTTAACTAGCCGGCAAAGCGCACGAACCAAGTAAACCGGCTTGCACCGACCGGCTCGATCTAGTGGTAGAAGATGATGTTTTTGTGTGCAATTTTGTCAGCAACAGAATTAGTAGTTTTGTAAATATGGGTGGTAGAATATTACAATTGAAACTAAAATAAATAATCAACTTAGCATTTTTGCATCAATGCAAAGCAAATGAAGTGCTCACATTGATAGTTAAGTACAAATTTCTGCTCAATTCGGGTTGTGTAAAATCTTAAAAAGGAATATAGGCTTGTGCTTGCCTTTATTTTATTTTTTACACAGTAGAAGATGATGTCCTAATTCCTAAACAGGCTAAACACGTATAACATCGTAAGTCGCTAGGATTTTACACAACCAATGAAATTGAGCAGAATCTATGCTTATCTACGTACCAATGCAAGCATGTCATCTTGTTTTTAGTGATGCAAATATGCTATTACTCAGATCAGTTAACGCAAGAGCCAAAAGTTTGTTATTTATGTTGATTTCGATTGTAGTTTTCAATCAACCAAAAAACTTTACTTACATACCTTAATATGAACTCTATATGGCTCAAAATGGGGATCGATCTTACCTTTAAGAACTAAATGAAGCTGCTATATTCAATCAGGTGGTGATGAACTGATGATAGATGATGATACAATTTGAGGGTAAAAACATGTAAGCAATAAATCATCAGTAAGAAAAAATCCTAGCTGGCCAAGCAGAGCCCACAAATGATGATTGAGCAATACACAATGAAGTCCATAAAGAGTGATTTCAAGGCATCATGCACCATCAAACTCACTTCCACAGCCTTAGCAGCTTCTTCAACCCAATTATATCCGTCCACCGCGATTAACTTATGGCCGTCTTTCTCTTTTTCTTTCATCTCAGGAAGAATCCTTACTACTATTAAGGCTGTATTCATCAAAAGGAGGAGGATGAGTGGCCTGAACAAAACAATGCTCCTTATGATCTTGGACCCAAAAATAAGGAACCCGAAATTAGACATGAGGACTAAGAGAGCCATTGTTATCGAAAACATCATTCTGGCTTGCTCTGTAGCTGTTAAGACAAAGCTTAGTTGTTTTGGGCTGATGAACCTGAGAAGATTGAGTAGAATTAGTATAAGCTGCTCGGGGCAAGAAACGCTCCATGATTCATTGGCTGCTTCATCTCTCTGCAAAAAGTGTTCTTCTCTTCTCACACTGGCAATAGCACCATTCTGGTTAGGTTGATGAGCCTCAAGTTTATCTGTGTAATGAAAGGAAAGCGTGATATTCATTAATGTGGAGATCAGTATTTAAGCTTGTTTTTTTGTAAAATAAAGCTAGACTACTTAGTGTATCATGGACCTCATGGTTACTTAAATTAGGTGATTTAGCTTTCATAGTATGAGCATTAGTACCTCTTTTTAATACATATGTGATGCGGAATTGCATATAAAGCTCTGCAAAGAATATGGTAGTGTGAAATTCTATTGATAGGAGATGATATCCATATTACAATTCACAGAGATAAAAAATAGGATAGGCTTGAGAGTTGTAGCTGTAAATGATCATATGCATATAGACATAGATGTTATCAATTCAAAGTTAAATGTTGATCAAATATAAAAAATACATGATATGATATGGTAAATTTTTCAATCAAAGATTCCTCTGGCCTAAGCTTGCTACATCAGAAACAAGTTCAATCCTATTTCCTCATGAAAGATTGTTCCTGACGTATCAATGTAGAGGTGGACAATCTCATTATTAACATCTCAAATTGAGCAAATAAAATGGCTATTTACTTGCAACTTATTATTCCAACAGCAAATATAGGATGAGAACTTGACTGCTACAATATAGCAAACACCAATCTTTCCACAACAATATATCGATTTCTAGCAATTCAGGTAAATAGTTTTCCGGCAAAAACACAACAATGCCATGTCAATAAGAGTGAAAACTCATTCGCAATAACACCAGAACATTCTTCAAGGAATTTCCAGGAGGTAAGAGTTTCCCCAATTCAAAGCGCAGACAATAAAACCTACTTTACGTCCCACACATCTCCTCCAGCTCCAAAACAAATTTGATCCCTCCATTTCCTAATAAATTAGAGCTAGCGGCGATCAAACAGATCAGATTTCTCTACTCACACATCTTTTATTGCAATTAATGGTGCATCACGCAAAACCGCGAAAATTCCAGAACGTTGAATTGAAATCAAAAGTAAATCCACATAACTAAGATAACGAATCAAGCTCAACATGAATAATACCTTTGGGCTGACGGGATGGACGGGGATCTGAAGCGTAATTAGGGGAAACCATGGGCGGAGATTGGGCGGCAAAATTGTCAGCGGTGTCGGGAGAAAGGGGTTGAGGAGGAGGAGGAGGAGAGGTCAAGGTCTGAAGGCGGCCGGTGATGAGTGCTAAACGATCTTCTCTGGCGTTCAATAAACGCTGCCGTCGTACGGCTCCGTCGTTCGTCGACATTTGCGCCCACCTTCGAAGCGCTGCGTCTCTCGTTCTCTCTCTCCTCCCGCCCAATCTCGCGTTTGTTTCCTTCGCTTCGTGGATTCAATGGGATTTTTTTTTTTCTCAAATTTAATTATATACGTTTGGACTTTCCAAAAGTATCAGGGATATTTTTGATAGCCGGATTTATAATTTTTGCCCAATGACAAAAGAAATCAAATTATTTGGTAAATTTTAAAAATGTACAAATTAATTCAACTACCAAAATTTAGAAATTGTGTAACATATGTATTATGGTATTAGCTATGCCTTAGCGAAAAAAATATCTTATATCTTTCTATTGTCACTAAAAATCACTCATTCTCATATAATTTATATCACTGTTTGATTTTCTGTGATCTACCAACGAATGAAATTATAAAAGCACTAACATTTAATCCAATGAATGAAAGCATAAAAGCACTAACATTTAACTTTGAAATAATGTGAACGTCTATACATGGCTTTTAAGATGTCATTAAACTCAACCTGACGAATTCCACACGTACAAACACACAAAAAAGACTCGACTCCCGAAAGCAGAAGGAAAGGCCTAAAATAAATCCACCTCCGGCAACATATTTGAACAAAAAAAAAGTGGACAAGGATATCTTGAAAATCCAAAAAGAAACAAATTAACCAAAACCTAGTACAAAAGCTAGCAAGATCGACTAAGTAAGAAACGAAAATGTACAAAACAATTTTACCTATGGCTGTCAAAACTTGACCCGACACGAAAAACTCGCCCGACCCGCCTGATTTCGAACCGAACCCGATACTCGAAAAGACAAAAAATTATATACTCGAAACTTGTTTGACCCGAACTAATTTGGCCCGAATCCGAAAAACCTAAACCCGAGATTAACCCGAAATCGATTATATCCGAATAGACTAGCTCGATGCTACCCGATATCAGATGCTACCCGACCCGAAATCATCCGAAAATTACATTATGTTTTAAAATATTAATAATAATGCATATTTATAATAATTATATTTTTTAATTTAAATATTACATTAAATATTTAGAGGCTAGAGTAGTTAAACTACAAAAATCATCATTCAATATATGGTCTCAATCAAAATCCTGACTCACCCGAAATTCGATTAACATGGAATCCGGCCAAACTCGAAATCCGACTCACCCAAAATCCGACAAATCCGAAACCCGACTCACCCGAAATCCGACTAAATTTGAAATTTGACTAAACCCGAAACCCGACTTATGCGAATCTAGTTGGACCTAAAAACGAATAACCCGATCGAAATTGACCCGAAAACCCGACTTTGCTCGATTAATTGAGCACTCGACCCAAAATGATCCAACACAATGTGACCCGATTATCAAAATATTCGAATTTGACCCAAATCCGAACTTATCAGAAAACTGAACTGACCCGACCCAAACCCATCCAATTGGCACATGTAATTTTACCACACATGTTGCAAACAAAGAGCAAAAAAATACACATATCAAGCTAAACGATAGGAATACCAAATACTTTTATAGAATTGCAAGCTGAAGAAGAATTAGGACAGAAATCAAGGAGATCACCACGAGAGAAGACACTCAAATAACAAGCTTGGATAACATTAAATGAGAAATTCAAAGGGAGTTTCAAATTCGGTTTCAACACCAATAAATCAACGGATCCAAAATAATGGCTATCACTTAAACAATAAGAAAAGAAATCACACAAGAGGACAACCTCCAACTCACGAAATACATCTCCAACTCCGAAGTAAAAAAACATCATCTTTGACATTGGCGACTCTTGATCTTGATGGAATGTTGGCTAGCTTTTATAAAAAAAAATATTGGCATATTATAGACTCGGATGTCATCAAAGTCGTAAAAAGCTTCTTCCAATCAGGAAAAATCATTAAACAAATAAACCACAATTTATTATCTTACTACCAAAAGGTGAAAACCCTAACTCAATAAATCACTATAGACTCATAAGTTTTTGCAATACAATCTTCAAAATCATATTTAAAATACTCACAACAAGACTCAAAAAAGTAACGGGGAAACTCTTACACCTCGCCAGGTTGCATTCATAAACAAACGTAGTATCCACGACAATATCCTCATAGCACACGAAATCTTCCACTTATTCCAAAATAAAAAGGGAAAGGGTGGGTGGATTGCAATCAAATTATATATGGAAAATTCCTACGATCGGATAAGCTGGGACTTCCTTTTCCATATCAAAAACACATTTGGCTTCAATACAAAATTCATTAATTAGATCCGAGAATGTGTCGAAACAGTTACATTCTCTGTCCTTATAAACAATGGACCCACTAACCAATTCACCCCCATAAAGGACTTTGTCAAGGGGGTCCCTTGCTGCTTAGGTGCTAGCAAGACAACTCCAAGCTTCCTCCACTGAACCTAAAAGTGGCATTGTTATTCAAATTTCCAAAGGTGGGACCAAAATCCCTTTCTTGACTTTTGCAGATGATATCATCATTTTTGCAAAAGCAAATAAACAAATACTCTACAAGGTAAATTTTCACAAATCCGCGTTCCTAATCACTAAAAATATTAACAACACCACAAAATTATAATTTAAACAAATACTCCACATAATCAACAAAATTGTAATTTAAACAAATACTCCACATAATCAACACAAATGCACTGGACAAGTACCTAAGTTGTTCAATCAATAATGAATGAGTCACGAAAAACACCTTTAAATTACTAACCCTTCAATCAAGGGATCAATTGTCCAAGTGGAAAGCTAATTCTCTTTCACAAGAAGGAAGGAAAACACATACCAAAGCAAGCCTGACAGCACATCGATCCAAACTACATAATGCAATCATTCTACCTCCCAAAAGCCACTCATAAAGAACTAGACAAAATAAACAAAAACTTCTTTTGGAAATGAATCAAGCGCTGCAAATGAAACTTTTATGTAAAATCATAGCAGAACCAGATAACACGCGGGTCAAAATCGTCATAGAAACACATCCTGAAGAGTTGGGTTTTTATTATAATAAAAACATAGGAATACATCTTGGGAATGGTCCAAACGCATGAGCCTACGTAGCCTATTTCTATCTAGGTTATTCTGGCAAGTGGGTGATGGAAAAATCATTAGGCTCTGGAAAAATAGTTGAATGGGTCTAAAAAAACTCCGATCCAAAGCCGAAATGCACCAAAGCATAAATCCGGACGAACCTGTAAGCAACTACGCGCGCAACTATAATAATTGAATTTAAAATAATTAAATTCCACCAGATTCATAACCTAGAAGACGTAAACATGTAACCCAAGTCGTAACACCACTTAACAAAATACCAGATAGATTTACTGGAAACCAAACAAAAGTGGTTAGTACTCCACATACTCTACTATATATGCAATGGATCCACAAAACAAAGGGAAACCCCGATTGATCTAAAATGGATTTGGAAACTAGACATACCACCAAAAATAAAAAACTTTCTTTAGAAAATTGCTCACAATAAACTCCCTACAAAGGTACGACTTGTGGCCAAACATATCGTGGTCCCACAAGGCTATGTGAATACAACAACACAAACAAAGATGTTGACTACCTCCTCCTGAGATGCCCTCTCACAACCCGAATTCTAGAAATTATCCAAAGATAGCCCACGTTATCAACCATATCAATCCAGATTACCACCTGCCACTCTAGTTCATTGAGGAGATTCTCTCTAAGATTTCCAAACATGAGCTAACATGGTTGGTTTGTACTTGGTGGTGCATTTGGTATTTCAAAAGAAAAAACAACCGTAAATCTAGATGGAAATCAAACCACATACAACCCAAATAAGATATGTGAGTTTATCCACAAACAAGTCAGGAATCCCGACTTGAAAAGAAAGAAAGTTAAATGGACAAAACTTAACGGCCCAACATAACCATATAAAACTTAACTTTGATGGTGTAGTGAGCTCTGAAGGTGTCTCTACTTTCGGCTTCATTCTCCGGGACCATCGGGGTGTACCAATCCTTTTTGATGGCGGATATCTTGGATATTATAAATTCGTCCTGATGATTGAGGCAATTGCACTTTGACAGGAGATTCTTGAAACCATTCGAATCAACGTTCCCTACATTTTGATTGAAGGCGACAACTTGTAGCTTATCAAACCTGTGTAAGGAGATTGGAGTTGTCCATAGGAGATCGAGCTTACTTGAACTGATATTTAGTTTTGATTAGAGCATTTTCAAAGTTAGAATATCTCGCACGTGTATTAAAAAATCAATAATATTAGGGATTACATTGCTAGATTTTTCTGCCATGTGCCTTCCTTCCAAAATATTTCTAACCGAATCCTTGAAGAACTTATCCACTAAATGTTATTGGATATATCTCTTTTTTTAGTGATCTAGCCTAATGCTTTACACAAACATGGTGGGTTATCAAATATTAAGTACTCCATCTCATTCCATTCCACGTTGCAAGTACTTTCATTCTGAGGCTATTATAACTTTATAAGATGTAATCTTCCTTGTATGTGATCATGAAGTTTAGCCCAATTTTAATTGTTTTACACAAATCGATGGCATCAAATTAATAAAAAAAATCCATCCAATTGAACACAACAACAACAAAAATTCCATCCAATTGAATTGAAGTTTAATTTGTCTCACTCGAATGATACATACTACAACTATAAGCGTATGTAAAATAGTGTTACATCAAATAAAATATATTTTATTTTATTTTATTTTTTTGGTAGAAGAGACATTACTCTCCGATTTTTTAGAGGGGCATTTTATTAATTAGAAAAAAGGGCTAAATAGTCAATAAACGAGAAATAGCTCAACCCCTAACATCATAAGACAGCAAAGAAATAACACCCTCTGGCGGGTCAAGCAATACATGAACACCTAAACTAAAACAAAAAGCTAAAGAGGCAAGATAATCCGCAACACAAATAACCTCTCTATAAATATGACGAAACTGGATAATCCAATCTCTACGAATAAAGTCTTGGCACTGATGCACCAGTTTAGATAAAGGATGACTATGCTCCACATACCGGCTTAGAAGTAGAATCACCAGTTGTGAATCAGCTTCTAAAATAATCCTCGTGTAGCGCTTATTCCAAGCGAGCTTCAAACCCTACAAAACACCTCATAGCTTTACCATAGGAATAATGCAAATGTCAATATTATGGACAAAACCTAGCTGCCATTGGCTATCGCTATCCCGGATAACACCAGCCATTTGGTAAATGAATAAATGATATTTAAAGGGCAAGTGGATTGTCACAAGTCTGATAAGCCTATTAATTAAACCGTGACTCATATATAATTAAGCAATTAACCTGTCAATCCAGAGATTAGTGCTAAGAAATAAATGGTAAAAAGGTTCACGTGTAAGATGAAGCCAAAAAAAGCTTCCAAATCTCAACTCCTCTTCTTCCCCATAAATCTCTTGTCTACATGCACTCAGCCAACAAGCCAATCAAGTACCCGGGCAACACTCCTCAAGCCCCAAACCCACTTTAAATTTCACCCCCATTCCAACAATCCAACAACTTAATTAATGGAAGAGGCATTAATCAAGAAGGCGATGGCCATAGCCATGACATTGAACATAATAGCGGTGGCGGCCGACGCCGGCTTTCCGTTCACTACGGCCCCGCCGAGCGGCGGCGGCGGCGGAGGAATGTCGTTTCAGCAATGCTACGTGGGGTGCTTCGTACTCTGCGCCATCCAGCCCGCCCAGACGCTCTCCTCCTGCGGCTTCCAGTGTCTCCGGGACTGCCTCATCCCTCAAACAACCACCGCCGCCGTCAACGCCGGCAGACGTGACTCGGTGGCGACGTCCTTCCACTTCTGCAAGCTTGGCTGTGCTTCTACCCATTGCACCAAATTTAGCACCCTCAACAACCCTGGTAATCAATTCATTAACCCAAAAATGGAGATTAGTTTTTTTTTCCCAAAAAATGAATAATTTTGGGTTGTTTCATCAGTGAAGAAAGTTATTTATCTAGGGTGTATTTTTATGGTCACTTTAACTAGTTATTTAACTCGTTACGTTTAAAAAAATATAACAATGTTTGGTAAGTTAAATTCTATTAACTAGTTTAAATGTAAACCTAAAAAGCAAAGAATTTGAGGAGTTTATTCTAATTTTTTTTACATAGTGTAATAACGAGTACTAATTTTCCTTTATAAAAAATTTAGAAAACATAAATTCCAACTTTTTATTAGAGTTAACTCTTTTTAGTTGTTCAAATAAAATTTAGTGTTTTTCATAACTTCAACTCATTTTTTTTAATTTAGTTATCTAAGTACCATTCTAATTTGAAAAACAACTAATGTAGTTAATTAACTTATGAGTCCAATCCCTTTTTTTTCAATTCAGGTGGAAAAGAGGTGGCGGGTTGCGTTGGTTCTTGCTCCGGTATGTGCAAGAAGAACTACATGGCAGCTCATTAACAAATTTGAAGCCCGTATAATCAAATTCTTGCGTACACAAACATCTTCCAAATTGTAGTTTCTCTTCGATCGTATTAATATTTGTTCTAAAGTATTGTTTCATGTGTGTATGAATTCCTGCCGTTTTTGGTGTATTGATTTGCTTAGGGTTTAATTTTGAGTTCTAGTTAAGCTAGGTAGCAATCGTTCTCCCGTGGAAGATCGGGTGGAATGGTGTAATGTGATGTTTTTGTTTGATTGTTTGCGTTATCTATCTTAACTAAAACCATTTTACATGGGGATAGTACTGAAAATTTTGCCCTCTTTTGAGTAACGTACTGTTCCGCCTTCGGACATATAGTCAAGCTAGAATCTGAGAATAGTATCATGAGGTTATCGTTTCGACTTCCATATGAACCCGTTCAAGTAAATAATTAGTCATATTTATATAAATATAGTTATGGGTATACATATAAATGTGCACTTTGAATATGTAATTATAGTTAAACATGGAGATCGAGAGGAAAACGGGAGGATCGGACGACTGCCAAAAGTAGTTAGCCCGTGACATGAAAAGAGATCCAAGGGCCCAGATTGATTGTCTGGTTGTCCCCTCTTTTCTTCCTCCATTGACTGAAAGAGAATGAATGATCACGGGTGTCAAAAAAATCTCTCCAATACGGGCGGGTGAGCAGTACGTGAGATTAGAAGCAAGGTTTTAACAAGAAAAAGAAAATCTAGAAGATTAAGAACTAGTGTACATGTGGAGTACGTTGTAGACAACCTACAATGGTGAAATTTAGGGGTAATAATAGAGGGCAGAATACATCAACAGACACTCGAACTTGTAACTTTTTTTCAACCAATCCCTCGTACTATGAAAGTTTCAAATAAACACCTCAACTTAACATTTTTCGCCCTTTTAAACACTTACCACATGAGACTCCTTGGGGTGAAGTTCACACGCGGTGACATGGAAAAAAATATGCCACATGGAAAAAATAATATGCCACATAAGAAATTTTAATTTATAAAAACATAAAAATAATACTCTTATTTTTATCAAATCACCCATTTTTCCCAACCTCCATCTTCCTCCTCTCTTAACCTAGATCTAGATATAACCCCCTTCCACATCCACACCTCCCGTCCTCCCCGATCATTGATTCCACACCCACATCATCCTTCTCCGAGTCCATCGTTCTGTCCTTTCGGTGACTGTGAAGGATCCGATGAAGACTTCGAATTTTTTCTCCGAGTCTGTTCGATTGCGGATTTAACGGCGAATCCGATGAAGACTTCGAATTATTTCGCCGGTGACAATGAATAAGTCCGTCGTTCCGTCCTTTCTGCGATAGTGACAATGATTAAGACTTCGAATTCTTTCGTCGGTGTTGGAGAGGCACTCGAGGGCAATGGAGAAGCAAAGCTCAGATCTATTATCAAAATGGAAGACAAAAAAAATGGAAGACAACCCAGACCTACCAAACTCGTAAAAATGGAAGAAACCCCATATCTATTAAAAGCTCAAATCTATCACTGTATTAAAATGGAAGACAAAAAAACGAGAAAAAGAAATAAGAAGAAAGGAAGAAAAGTGGAAGAAAAAGAAATGGGGAAGATATAGAAGAAAGATAGAAAAAGAATAAAAAAAATTAAAGTTTTTACATAATTAAAAAAAAGGAAAAAAAAAAGAAGTAAGGGAAATTTTATAAAAAGAATTTTATGTCAGTGAATTAAATCACTTAACTCGCCAAAGTGTGGATTGATATTCACGCGCATGGCCACGTCAGCCTAATGTGTTTAAAAGTGCAAAAAATGTTAAGTTGAGGTGTTTATTTGAAATTTTTATAGTACGGGGGGCTGATTGAAAAAAAGTTACAAGTTCGGGTGTCTGTTGATGTATTCTGCCAATAATAGAGTTGATGGAGTAGTATAGCTTGTATGAGGGTGATTATAGAGGATCATCACTCAACTGAGTTAGTTAGGCCTACAGGACACATGTATGGCTAGAAATATTTGGAGTGTGTATAATGATCTGTATAAATACTTTGTAATCAACAGATTCTCCAAGTTCAATGAATGAGAACTTTTCACAAATTTGTTTTCTCTTCTCAAATCTATCATGGTATCAGTAGGTTTTTCCTGGTAATTTCGCACAAATCTCTTCCTTGATCAACGATCATGGATCCCGCAAATCCTTTGTATCTGCATCCCGCAGATCATCCTGGACTAATTCTTGTCTCCACGCGATTCGACGACACAAATTATGGTGACTGGTGTCGATCAATGCAGCGAGCATTATCAGCCAAGAACAAATGGAGCTTCATCAATGGCGCTACTCCAAAGCCACCTTCTACAGAGCCTGAGAGTGCAATCTGGGAGCGAGTAAACGACATGATCCTTTCTTGGATCATCACTTGTCTTTCTCCAGAAATTCAGCGATCTGTCAATTATACAGATCTTGCAAAAGATGTCTGGGAGGATTTAGAAGCTCGTTTTGGTGTTTGCAATGGAGCGCATCTCTTCTCTCTCAAAAAGGATCTTATGAATCTTCAACAAGGTTCTGATTCTATTTCGACTTATTACACTAGAATAAAGTCGATTTTTGATGAAATTGCGAGTGCTTCTCGCTTTCCTTCCTATACTTGTGGTGCTATGAAACAGATACTCGATTATGAAGACAACCAGAAGCTTTTCCATTTTCTAATGGGGCTTAACAATGAGTATCTGCAAATTCGTGGTACGATTCTCATGAAGCAGCCACTTCCTTCTATTCATGTGGCTTATGGTATTCTCACTCAAGAAGAGACGCAACGCTCTATGACATCCTCTGTTTCAATAGAGGAGAACTCATCTTCTTCGCTTCATGTTAGTGCTACATCGAGTCAGAATTCTTCAAACAATCCTACATCTAAGCCACACCAGAAAGGAGAAAAACGCTATTGCACAAATTGCAAGAAAGGAAATCACACTGTCGATAAATGCTACTTTCTAATTGGATTTCCTCCCAACTACAAATCCAAGAACAAGAAGTCAGGAGACGATTCTTCTAAATCTTTTGCTGGTCAAGTTGATTCTGGTGCTTCTTCGTCTCAGCAGTTAACTCCTGAACAGTATACCAAGCTTCTTCTTCTACTCAATTCGAAGTCTTCATCTGCAGATGTCTTCAAGGAATCTGATTTCGCTGCTTTCGCCTGTAAAGTTCTTTCTTCCAATTCCAATTCTAATTCCGTACATTTTACTTCATGGATCTTGGATACTGGAGCAAGTAACCATATGTGTGGTAATTCCTCGTTATTACACAATATTACTGAGTTGAAGCAGCCTTTTACTGTCACTCTGCCTAATAATCATCAAGTCAGGGTTATTAAGTCTGGTTCAGTCCGCGTCTGTGATAAATTGATGCTTCATGATGTGTTGGTTGTGCCTTCATTCAACTGTAATCTGATCTCAATTGCAAAGTTTGTCTCTGATCTGAACGCTGTGGTGATTTTCTCTCAAAACCAATGTCTGCTACAAGACTCAACATCACAGAAGAAACTGATGATTGGTAAAGCTCACAACACTTTATACTTCCTGCATAATACAGACCCTATCAAGTCTTGTACTCAACATTCACCTTCTGATTCTTGTTTAGCTCCTTCCTTTGTTAACACTGTAATCTCTGATCATGTCTTACATGCTCGGTTTGGGCATCTTCCTGTTTCTAAACTCAAAACTCTGACTATTGTCAAGAATATTGAACAATTGCAATCTTGTATTACTTGTGCTAAAGCAAGAATGCATCGACTTCCCTTTTCTCACAGTGTTATTACTTCTTCTTACCCTTTCCAAATGTTACATTTAGATGTTTGAGGACCTTTTCCAACACCAACCTACAATGGATACAAATATTTTCTAACCATTGTGGATGATTTTTCCCGAGCAACTTGGGTACATTTGTTAGCCACAAAAGGAAGTGCTTTTGGTTTTGTTCAGTCTTTTATTTCTATGGTGGAAAGACAGTTTTCTTGCAAAGTTCAGACACTACGCACAGATAATGCTCTAGAATTGGGATCAGGCAAAGTCGCATCTGATTTTTTAGCTTCAAAAGGCATTCTGTTACAAACAAGTTGTGTTGCAACGCCTCAACAGAATGGGGTGGCTGAGAGAATGCATTGCCACATCCTAGAAGTAACTCGTGCCTTGCTTTTTCATTCCAAACTGCCTACCAAATACTGGGGTGAAGCAGTTCTTATTGCTGTTCATCTTATCAACCGATTTCCCTATCCAATCCTTCACAACAAATCTCCTTTTGAGATCCTTTTTCATAAAAAGCCTAACTATGATCATCTTAGAGTGTTTGGATCTTTATGTTTTGTATCAACACTCAAACAAGGCCGAGATAAGTTACAAGCTCGTGCCCAACCTGCCATTTTTCTTGGTTATCCAAGCGGTAAGAAAGCTTATAAAGTCCTTATTCTTGATTCCAACAAAATCATTTTTTCCAGGGATGTTATATTCCATGAACATCTTTTACCCTTTCATTCTTCTACCAATTTTTCTATACCATCTAATTCTTCTAACCCTCAACCTTTTGTTGATGATGACATCCCTCAGTTTTTGAATCCTCCTTCACCGCCTCCACCACTTCTAAATCTACAAGATCCACAAGCTTTCCCACCTTTGAGAAGATCTAAAAGACAACATCATAAACCTTCTCATCTTGATCAGTATGTGTGTGATGCTTCTTTACATGACACTCATCATTATTGTCATCATACTCTTACAACCACTTTAAACTTTCCTAAACCCATTTCTTCCCCACTTGATGTACCCTTCGAACCACAAACTTACCACTCAGCTGTTACACACAAACAATGGCAAGAGGCAATGACCAAGGAATTTCAAGCTCTTGAGCATAATCATACTTGGGACATTGTGTCTTTGCCCAAAGGAAAGAAACCAATAAGTTGTAAATGGGTATACAAAATCAAGCAAAAAGCTGATGGCACAATTGAAAGATATAAAGCTCGTTTGGTAGTTCGAGATTTCACTCAAAAAGAAGGAGTGGACTACAATGAAACTTTCTCTCCTGTTGTAAAAATGACAACAGTCAGATGTTTAATCTTTGTGGTTGTTAAAAAGGGTTGGCAAATACATCAATTAGATGTAAACAATGCTTTCCTACATGGAGATCTTCATGAAGAAGTCTACATGAAGATTCCATTGGGTCTTAAAGTTGAAGGGAAAAACATGGTTTGCAAACTCAGAAAATCCTTATATGGCCTCAAACAAGCTTCTCGCCAATGGTATGCCAAATTAACTAGTGCTTTGAAAACAAGAGGATACAAGCAATCACCCAATGATTATTCTTTGTTTCATAAACAAACTGATCCAACTTCTACCACATTTGTTGCAATATATGTTGATGATATCCTTGTGACAGGAAATGATCAGTCTGAGATCACTTCTCTTAAAGCATATCTTGATGACACATTCAAAATTAAAGATCTTGGTGCCATTCATTATTTCCTTGGTCTTCAATTTCAGCAAACTGATGCAGGATTACTGATGAGTCAACAGAAATACATTTCTGAATTACTGGAAGAGTTTCACTGCACAGAATCTTCTGTTGCTACTCCTCTTGAGCTTAACACCAAACTGCTATTAGATTCTGGTATTCCTCTGTCTAATCCCACCATATACAGACGTCTCATTGGTCGATTGAATTTCTTGGTTCACAGTCGACCAGATTTGGCATATACAATTCAACTTCTTAGTCAGTTTCTCAATGCTCCTACGACAGCTCATATGTCTGCAGCTCTTCATACTCTGAGATACTTAAAAGGCACCATAAATCAAGCTGTTCTTTTTAGTTCTCTTCCGACGTTCGATCTCAAGGCTTTTTGTGATGCTGATTGGGCGTCATGCCCCAATACTAGGAAGTCTGTTAGTGGCTTCGTCATATTTCTGGGAGATACTCTGATTTCCTGGAAATCAAAGAAGCAACAAACCATTTCCCTCAGTTCAGCAGAGGCAGAATACAGGTCCTTGAGAAATGTCACAACCGAATTAGCTTGGTTAAGTAGGTTGTTGTTTGAATTGGGTCTTCCTGATGTTACTCCTATCCCAGTCAAATGTGATAACATGGCTGCTATCTACATTGCTAAAAACCTGGTTTTTCATGAAAGAACAAAGCATATTGACATTGATTGTCACTTTGTTCGAGAGAAGCTGTTGGAAGGTTTGATTCAAATCTCTCATGTTACAACTCACAATCAGCTAGCTGATCTTCTCACCAAACAACTTCCAGGTTACAGGCTCCAAGCCGATTTAGACAAACTTGGCCTTGTATCCATGCCAATTTTGAGGGGGGGGGGGTGATGGAGTAGTATAGCTTGTATGAGGGTGATCATAGAGGATCATCACTCAACTGAGTTAGTTAGGCCTACAGGACACAAGTATGGCTAGAAATATTTGGAGCGTGTATAAGTGATTTGTATAAATACTTTGTAATCAACAGATTCTCCAAGTTCAATGAATGAGAACTTTTCACAAATTTGTTTTCTCTTCTCAAATCTATCAAAAGTTAAGGAAATCCAGTTTAAAGTTTGCCCTTAACCGTTCAAAAACCATGCAATAATCTGAAACATTTTGGGACAACATCGGTAAATGTGCATGAGATAACGGAGGAATGGACATAAATGGCCGAGGAGGCGAGGATACTACAACCAAATATAAAATTGGATCAAATCAAATGAAAAATCAATTTGATATTACACATGATTTTCCTATTTGGTGATTGATTAGTGTTTCCAACATGTCAAACCTATCAACCAAATCTATTCGGTCATTAGATTAGGATTACAACAAAGCTGTTATATGTTTAAGTCGTCATTACGTAGAATTGTAACAAACCAATTATTTCAATTAGAATAGTACATACAATAGAAGATGTGGAGTCAAGCAGCACACCAACATACCACCACATACCAAAGAAGAAAGAGTGGGCTGCAAACTACAATCTGATTAAGAGACAAGCAGTACGTACACCAACATACAATAGAAGCTCAACATTAATTGGATATCAAACCTATGAACCATGGTGTTGTCCATAAAATTGTTTGTAATCGTGGTTTAATCTAGAACTATCAAGATATCAACAGATCCAGACTAGATCGAACTCATACTCGAACATTCAAGCAAGAATCGAAAGCGAAAAGACACAGGAGTTGTTAACCCGGTTCGAGTTCAAAAAACTTTACATCTGGGGGACCTCAACATGGGAGATCCGATCCCAATCATTCAACTAGATCAAAGCTCAAAGGTTTACAAGTTCAAGGAATCAAACACTCGGCAAAGCTAGACCACAGAAACAAGAAGAAGACGAAGATCTAAGAACAGAAACAAGAGCAAAGGTAGGGTTCTAGAAACGAAAGGGCTTCGGCCCCCTTTCACGGCTGCAAGTCACCATTGGACTTCGTCTAGACACCAAGGAACACCGGAGATGAGCTATCGCCGGCGAGGCCTTCTTCTTCTTCCTCCTTTCTCTCTTTCTTTCTCTCTTTTCTTTCTCTCTTTCTCTTTGTGTTCTAGGGTTAGCGTCGCATGAGAATGAGCTTCCAAAGGAGCTCACAAGCTTATATAGCAAGTTCATCCGAGGAGAGTATCAAACGCTGCGTTTCAATTATCAAGCCGACTCCACTTTCAGTTTGGGCCAGAGCTCAAGGAATTGGACCAAGCCAGCTGAAATGGGCCAAGCTCGTCTTCATCAGCCCGAGCTTCACTTAGACAAGAGATCGGTTCAACCATTTAGCAAACCCGAGTTAGCTACCTCCAAACCGGTTCGTCCGGGGTGGATGCTAGCCCGGTTCACTGGTAAAACTAACCCTATCAATGAAGTGAACCCGGTTCTGAGCTGGTCTAGCTCTACCCTAGTGTTTAATATATACACTTGTACATTGTATTATAGATTACATGTAAGTATTATTTACAACATTGTTAATATCAATATGAGAATGTTATTGGGTTATTTCAATTTTCAAGAGAACAATAAACCATGTCCTTGGCACTTTAAAGATGACTTGCTCTATTGGGTACTAAAGAAGATGGGTGAAAAATGCATGCATCACAACATGAAAGCACTCACAGAAAAAAAATGAATTAGTGGACTATACTTCTCTTACTTTTTTTTTTGTTTCTTCTTAATGTTGGTCATTACATCCTACAATGTTGGACTTCCAGTCTCCCACTATCAAGTACTCATTTTCTCTCTTTCTTAAAGAGACTCACATGCAAAAATCTATCAGGAGTAAGTATTTATCATACAGTCAATTGATTCCAGAATCTATATGAATACTAATGTGCAAATAAAAAATGAAGTTGCTTGAAATTCATGCCATCTATTCCATGTTTATAACAATAATAAAAACTTTGTACTTTCACCCTAAAAGCATAGACACACATGCAATTAGTCTAACCATGTTTTCTTCCAAGTAATGGCACCTAGATTCACATGTATCCCTCAATCAGGTGTTTAAGCTAATGCAATCATATGATCACCATAGAAAGAGAGTTTGCAGCACAAAATCAGTGAAAAGGCTGAGGATTAGAATACCAGATACTAAATACAAATAAAACTAAGCACCTTCTGAGGCAAAATTTCTCAGGGTGGCAATTCATTAACAACATATTGTTGCATTGAACTAAAAGAAAGGAAACTAATTATTGTTGCATTGAAGACACACCACATCCAAGAGAAAACAAAATCAGCAAAACATGTAGTCTAGGAAGAAAGTGTATACCATCTAGGGGGACAACATCAATTTCCTTGTCCTCCACATCAGTTGCAGCTACACTAATCTCGGCACTGAGAGCGTTATCCTCCTCTTTAGGAGGCTGAGCTTGCTCATCCTATGGTAATGGCTCCTCCACATAGTCATTCTCAAAAGCATCAGCAGGCACTTCATAGATCCTAACTTGTGGCTTTGTGGGATCCTTGACCAACACATACTTACCCTTAATCTCTAGTAGCATTATTTCTTTTTATATTTGAAGGCATAACATCTTATTGGTCTATTGTCAACAACACATTCGTCTGGCTTGTAAATGACCAATTCAAATATTTCAAATGACGGAGTTCGGACTTATAGTCCACCCTTATTAAAGAGCGCATTAAGAAGAAGAAAAACATACCACACAATACAGAGACGAATTTCCGAATTTCTAAGTTTGTCGCACAAAATCTAAATTGATGTATAACTTAGATAAGAAACAAGGTCTATGCATTGCACTTGAACAAGAAAACAAGCACCATTTTAAAACCCTTTAGCTACTTTAGAGGTAGTAAAAACCCTCACTCAGCAAACAGTTCTGAACACCATTCAAAAACAGAGTTTGATAACAAATCACCAAAAAAACTGTACTGTCCTTTACTCTCACTCGGAACATGATTTGACTCAGCAGAAGAACATGGAGCTCGCCACAGCGGGTTTGAGAGGTGGGAGCGGTTGAACTAGGGCTGCGCCGGGAGCCGTCATCCCTCCATGGCTGGACGAAGTTTCTGAAGTATCATCAAACTTCATCCACTGCCCCATCTGAGACGCTGCCAAATGTGCATAGCAGATGGGGGACACTAGCAAAAGAAAAGGCAACAAATATCATGTTAGAACCCTAAAGATGGAAAAAAGATGAAAGGATAGAATCTGAATGCTGAGAAACCCTCTCAATCTGCATTCAATTTCAATTTCACGCTTGCTTACAAATGACAGCTGAACATCTTCTTATAATGGAAAAAACAATAACTAAATCCTAATATCAACGAAAGAGACAAATCAAAGATCAGCAACTAGATAGTGGAAATGTGGAAATATTGGAAGTATCAGGACTGAATATAAAATGAAAGAAATTCTGCAACAGACTCAAAAAAATTAACTAAATTGGAACATCTGGAAGTTCTCACGTATCATATCATTAATTATGACATATATAGAAAGAGATTTCATTGATCTTACCAACTGAGATGGCGGTGGCGCTCTTTTGGTAGCTGCATCAGAGAAAAGATTTCGAGCTTGTGAGTAAAATGACAGATGACTAAAACCCACAAAGATGGGGGTTAAAACATATAATATTTTTACTTACACATAAGACAGGTTGTGGACAAAATCCTGCAGCTCATCTGGAGAAATTCCAATCTCGTCATAGAGAACGTGGTAGTGTGTAGGCCTCGTGATAGCATGCATTTAGGTGTTAGTTTTAGGGCATATTTATGTTTAAATCATAGATAGTTACATGCATTTTGCTTAGTATTTGTAGTTTTTGCATTTCAGTGTCTACTCTTGTGCTTTCATGTTTTTAGGTCATTTTGAGGAGCAAGGATTGGTTAAGTCGAAGGATTCAAGATTAGAGATATTCAAGTGTCTTTTCTAAGGATATTCAATCCACTAGCGATGATGATTAAGACCCAAGAGGTTGTGGAAAAGAACGCTTAGAACCAGGCAATGCATTGGAGTTGTTGTTTCGACACCACTTTCTTGTAACGGTTATTTCGGAAGCTACAATGGTCGGAGAAAGCTGAATTTGGTATCATTGGAAAGCTAACTCGAAGAGCTACAATTCATATTTTTACTTCGAGTTCAAATTCCAACTCTAAGGATGTCAAAACAGCCTTCGAAAGTACCGTCTGAGTGCTGTCAAGAGATGGCCGCGATCGCGGCCATATAAATCGGCGATCGCGGCTTTACACCGACTCGCCTGGTCAGATTAGTCTAGGCCGCGATTACGGCCATCAAAAAGGGCGATCGCGGCCCATCTGAGCTGCTCGCGCACGAAGATCTTTCAAGCTTATCTTTACTTGTTTTTATTTATATCTTTCCTTTGGTGTTTTTAGCTGACTACTTAAACCTTGTTTTAGACTTTTGGGAGATTACTCTATATTCTGCTAGACCTAATTTCAGACCTTTTGTGTTTTTCTCTCTTATGGAGAACTAAACTGCTTATATTCTATTCGAGTTGAAGCTTTTCATACTCAAGTTGTTGTGAGATTCGTCTATTCAGGTTTATTTCTACAGGTTATTTCAATTCTCTTGTGCTTAATTATTATTGATTGTGTTGATTTCTGCTTGTCTGGCCTACTTGTTGGAATTGATATTATCTATTGCTAGATCTAGGTTTTCTCGTAGCAAAGCCTAATCTTTGTAGCAACTCAATTGATTTAGGACTCGTTGGACTAAAACAATTGAGAAGAGATTTGAATGCATGTTGATTGTTTGACTCGTTGGAATTCAATTGCATGTATCCTGTTTATCCTTGTTCTTAATGCTAATATCCTTATTATTTATGATCGTTTCATGAATTGTTTGGATGTTAAGTTGCATGTCTCGTTGCTATGTTATAATTCTGATCGGGATAGGAATAACTGAAAGGAATAACTTGTTTGAATCTAGGATCAATAACTTGAGGAAGAAAAATGGATACTTGAATAGAATTGTTTTCCCTAATTGATAAAAATCCAACCTTTGCTCTGTTTGTTTATCTTGTCAGCTTTAATTTTCCTAGTTTTAGATTAAAATACCAAAAATCCCCCCTTTTTTTACTTCTTTGAGTTGATAATAATAAAACTTAGGATACAATTGTCTCTTGGTTCGACCCTGACTTACCGACTATACTAGTTGTGTAACTAAGGATTTATCTTTGATTTGGCACGACGACTTTCAGCCAGTCACCTCGTGGTACCCTATCACAGTTTATATTTACAACTAGAAAATTACAATTCTATTCTATGTTAAATTCGAGCAAATTGAGCCGAGACACAAAGGACGATTCTTACAATCATTCCGGCATGTGCACAGAGGTAGAAGTCGTAGTTCTTTGGGTGACAAACTTCCTTGTCAATTATAGTTCCTGCAAAAAAAACTTTTAGCCATCTTAAAGGGTACCAGGAGGAACATTATCAGGAGAGCCAGGTTGGAAGAATTTAGTATGATGATTCTTCTGTGCCACGATCACCACAAACTTTGGGTTCCATGAGTCGTCAAGGAATTTATCAGCCTGTAATCTTACAAAAAATGATGAAATAACAAGTACGATGACATAAGACATAAGGAAAATTATGGTCAGATCAAAGGAGCTACCTCAATAATCTGGGTCAACTCAATGTTCAGGACTTGGTTGAACTGAGATTCGCTTACACCATCCCTGCAAAATATTATATCATTGGTTATTATTTTGCCAAAAATAAAACTAATGAAATTAACAATTATTTTTTGGTAAAAGATATAATAACTTCATGGTAGATATGCTGTACAACACCTGAATATGATTATCTGCTCCGGCTTTCTATTCCCAGAACTACTGTAGAAATCGTGCAAAAGCTCCCTGAAACGAGGCAAAGTTATATGACGCATACATAGATCATAGATAATCACTCACCAAGCACTACATAAGGAGTGAATATTATCACCTTATAATTCCTTCATCTACACCATCAGATACCTTAAACAAATTATCTATCATTTCAACCTTAGGGGATTGGGTCCTGACAGATGCCCTATTGATACGGGAGAAATATCGGCAGCCAGACCATCTCGGGTTCGACGTCGACCTCGTCGATACGAGGAATAATTTTTAGATATATTTATAATTTTTATTTTGGATTTTAGGATGATATTTATAATTTTAGCATAATATTCTATTTATGTAATTTTTATAAACTAGAGCTTGTCTCTCTTTCCGGGTTTTCTTTACGGTTCTTTCCCGGGACGCCTTTTTTGAACCGTTAGGGCTTAGGTATAAATACTCTTGGTGTAATTCTCATAATTTATCCAAGAATTAGATTTGCCCCAAATTTCTCTCAGTTTATCAGTTTTTTCTCCCGTGGCCACCAACCACGATATCCCGAGTCGGAATCCACACCGGGTTAGGCTCAACCCCTTAACCAACAAGGGTTCGATACGCTGATCCACACCGGGTCCGTATTACCTATAGCGGGAAATCAATGGCCATTCCCTCGAGCCTACCACCTATACAATATCATGAAAAGGGATATAAAGGATCCGTATGGAACATGAATTTTATATGTTATAATGTGACTATTTGGAAAAAGAGATTTTTGAGGCTAATTGGTATATGAAAGATAAATAGCTCATTAATGAGTATATACTGTATATTCAGGAATTCTGTCGAACAAATATTATTACATATATATTAATAATGTAGTATAAATAGAATTAAATGAACACAACCAAAAGAAAGTAATGAAAAGATTGTTGTATTACTGCAGCAATTGAAGGAACATCGGAGCGTCCAGGAGATCCATGGTATACATCCATTCCAAAAATCATAGTTGGGGCCCTAGCCACTAAAGGCATAGCAGGAGTGCGCTCAACAGATAGGAGAGAATTCAACCCACCAAGCTGCATGGAACAATCAATAGTTATAATACAGACCCAGCTAAACTTACGTATGTCGGTCAAATTTGTATATTACCAATCTTACCTTTGCATTAATCTTCAAAAGAAGATTGGTAAGATACTGATCGTTGACCCTCCTAGTAGGAGCCATGCATTGTGTCACAGCGCCAAATTCTGCCAGAATCTTCTTTTTCCATGGACCTGAAGAGTAGGGTGAAATATTTTCAAATTTTGTGCGAATCGGAAAATATAGACTGTTGAATAAGGAAAAGCTTTCACCATAGATGTCCGAGTTTTTCCTCTCAGGCAGCACGCATAAAATGAAATTGAGGAGTCTGGGTTTCATCATCTCAAACATCTTGTCCACCCTTACAGTAGGTGGGGCTCTTTTGAACTGCGGACTCTCCTCAAAGTAACCTGCTGGTTCTTCTATGAACTATAATCAAATAACAAGAAAGGGTTCACTGACTCTAGTCTAAGAATAACCAAGAAACAAATACTGACTAGAAATCAGTTTTGTTATAAATGAAAAAAATTTACTTACAACTCCCTTCATTTGACCAACTTTCCTTAACTCCCTAGCAATTCCCTTAATATCACAGTAGGGGGCTGAAAAGTTGACAATAACCCATTTTCCTATCTTTATGGGCTGCACAAGTTTCTACAAAAGCATATTATATGTTTGTGACAACAAAAAAATATAAAAGGAAAAAAGAACTAATTAACCAACACTTTGAAACCATTGAAAGAGAGAGATTAAACCTTGTTATTAAAGTTCCAGCGACCATTACGTGGAAAAAGGTCCTCTTCATTTCCAACTTTCAGCTGACACTACAAGATTCTGGAGATTTAGCGACCATATTTGGCGACTAATCTGATCACTAAATCGATTTAGCGACCATATTGTGGTCGCCAAATATGGTCGCGAAAAAACCGGACGCTAATGCCTCAGCGACCACCTGGTCGGTAACGGTAGTGACCACAGCGACCATCTGGTCGCTAGAAATAGCGACCATGTGGTCGCTCACTAGCGACCACGGACGCCTATGGTCGCCACTATTGTGGCGACCGGTATAGCGACCAATGCGACCAAAGTGGTCGCCATGGGCGGCGACCACGTGGTCGCCTATTGTTGCCACAATAGTGGCGACCGTTATAGCGACCAATGCGACCAAAATGGTCGCCATAGGCAGCGACCACGTGTTCGCCGATTGGCGCCACATATAGCGACCAGATGGTCGCCAATATAGCGACCACGTGGTCGCTAACATTTATTTAATAAAAAAATAAAAAATTATTTACGATTTATTTATATTAATTTAAAAAAATCAGAATTGCATAAAACAAAATATTTTCAAATTTAATTACAAAAATAATTACAAAAATATTTACAAAATTAATTACAAAAATATTTAAAATAAACTATCTAGTTGTTTCCGTCAGGGTTCGCTGCATCACTTCCGTCTGCTCCACGGGACCCACCCTGCTGCGGGTCAAAATTTTGCTGCATCCGGGCCATGAACTCCTCGAGCCGAGCGACCCTACTACGCAAGTCCGTCACTTCGGTCGTAAGCTCGGCGTTGCGTTGCGTCAAATGCTCCACCCGAGGAGGTTCTCGACGGGGCGCCGTCAATCGTGACCCATAGAACTCGGAGGCGGCGTTGCCAAGCCCGAAGACAGCGCCACCCGGACCCACCCCTCCAGCGACCGTCAGAAAGGCGTCGCACTCGTCCTCAAAAGACGGAGTGTTGCCCGTCTCCGAGGACCTCTGGGAAAGGATCTCCCGGGTCCGAGCCTAAAAAAAGCGTAATCATATAAAAAAATAATAATAAACTAAATATAATAAGAAATGAAATAAGTGAAATACTTACAGCGATCTGGGCGGACCGGTCGTCTATAAAATGCCGGTCCGGGCCCTATGTGTGCGTCTCGATGAGAAGCTCGAGAGGCGTAATCGGATGACCCCGTTGGGTTTCCTACGAATGATTAACATGTATTAATATTTATTAAAAGTATATTAAACTATTATAAATAAATTTAAAATAAAATACATAAATTTAAATTAAAATAACGTACCAAATGTTGCATGGTATCGAGGTGTGACCTCGAACCGCTGTTGTGGTTCACCGGATTTGTATGCCGGATTCTCTTCTGACGCTCACACTTGGCCTTGTACTTGGGCGTGTTCCAATACGCCACCCAAAGGTCCCAAGCGACAGAGTTGATCCAGCTCGGCTTCTTCCCCGCCCGACGACTCTTCCCAACTTTGTCGTCGTATCGCTTCTTCGCGATCTTCTCCCACAATAGCCGGACCGTCTCGACGTCCATACCCGGCTTCGTGGCATCTCATTGGAAGTGCGTCTAAAACAAAACAACAAAACAACAATATTAGTCGATAAATACGGAATATTGTCAG